>CM053577.1:10339277-10526847 GCA_028646485.1 Cryptoprocta ferox | reverse complement strand
GGGTACGGCGGTGAGTGCAGGACCTGCCTCCGCCTCGTCCCGTCACGTGTCCTGACGTAGTCTCTTGAAAATTGATAATGAGAATCCTGGCAAAGACTTCGGAGAACCCTCCGTACTCCTAGGAAGCGGAAATGGCGTTCATTTAAGGCCGGAGACTTTACTCGTGTCTGTTTACATGTAGTTGTTAACAGTAAGGGATGAAACTAAAAGTACTTTCTGATTAGTGTTTCGCTACCCAGAAAATGACGTTAAGCAGAGTAGTGGCGCGATCCTCGAGCACTTAGGCCTTCCGTTGTGCTCTCGCTGTACTGGGGTGTTGACTGAGGGAGTAGCGTCCTGGTAGCTGTACGTGTGGCCTGGCGCCAAGACCAGCGTGAAACTAAGAACAACAACCGCAAACTGTTGGAGTAATTATAACAAAAGTCAAGTGCGTAGTCTTATGTGTCAGGAAGAAAAAGTAAGAGTCCAATTTATTTGGCCAGCGTTTTGTGTTCACGTCGCTGTTTACGTAACGGTACATATGGTCTTTCAAAGTGATCGCGCGCTCTCGCCATCCACTGTCTGCCCGCCTCTGTCAGCGTCCACAGACGTTATCTTTTTATATCTCATCATCACTATTAAAACACCGGTTGGTAATCAGGGTACCGCAGGAAGAAACCCTGCGTGCAGTCCACCCTTCCTGGCCAGAAGCCGTTTTTCTTCCCTGGATGTTCTGGTGCCCTGGTGTTGGCCGCCTCCTCCTCAAGCCCCCTTCAGTTAAAAATACCCGGTGTGTGGTCTTGCCAGCTGGCCGGAGGCCAGGATTTTTATAGCCTCGTCTGGCCTGGGAATGGAGCCTAGCGCGAGGGGGAGGGGCCGGAGTGGCCATGGGTAGGGTCTTCTCTGGCTTGGGAGGCCCTGTCCCCCATCCTGTCTCAGCTCTGTCATCCTAAACAAAACAGAAGAGTAATGCGATGCCAGCCTCCTCTCTGATATCTTTTGGTAACGTGTTTGTGAAACTAACCAAGGAGAGAACTTGAAATAAATTTCCCCGTTATTTTTGAAGCCTGTTGTACCATCTGCTGGGGAGAAACTCCACTGGCTGAGTACATGTACTTTAACAAATTAATTGAGCACCAGCTTCCTAGAGAAACATGTTTATTAAATGTCACCAAATTTGGGACATTGAGTCTTCATTTCTGGTCTTCTGTGTCCAGTGGCATTTTTCCTAAATTATGTCCAGAATTTCCTTGGGGTTATGGTGCTATTTTTCATTCAAGGTGTTGCTTAGTTTCTTCTGAAGGTTTCATTTCTTTTCATAGTTCTTCCCTAACAGTACCTAGAGAATCATTTTAGTCTCCTTTTCTCTCTACTGCCTTTCCTGGGTACTGTTTCCTACTCTAAAACCATAGGGTTGGGGAGTCTGGGTGGCTCAGTCGGTTAAGCGTCCGACTTCAGCTCAGGTCATGATCTCGAGGTTTGTGGGTTCAAGCCCCGCATTGGGCTCTGTGCTGACAGCTGGGAGCCTGGAGCCTCCTTCGGATTGTGTGTCTCCCTCTCTCTCTGCCCCTCCCCTACTCTCTCGCTCTCCCGCTCGCTCTCGCTCTGTCTCAAAAATAAATAAACATTTAAAAAAAGTCCTTAGGGTTAAAGTAATAAATGCCATTGACACATTGCTTTGTTTTGTTATTAAACACTGGTAAGGAATTTGGTGAATTGAGGAACGATGTTACAGAATTTTCATTAAAAATAATTTTCAGGTCACACCCTTTCATCAGTCATAACGTGTGATCTTATGTGAAGACAAAAATATTAAACAGCAGAATTTTAGTTCATAGAAGCTTCTGCGTATACACAGTTCAGAATAGTGAAAATTTCAACACTGCTTCGTGTAAACTCTTACTACCTTTGTATGCTTTTCTGTCCTGAAGAGCAGACAGTCACGTTAATTTTTTCCCTCCCCTCTTACTACTTGATGGTAGGGGAAAGAGAAGAAAAAGACAAATATTTGTGTGGGTTAGGGAGGGGAGGTGTTCTGTTTTGTTTTGTTAAAGCTTTTGAGGAGCATGTAGATGGTAAGCCAATTGTAACAGTTCCTGTGGGCCCCGAGGAAGGGAAGCCAGGAAGGGAAGCCGTGTCATTGGCCCTGACACTGATGGTTGAAGGACAATTGTTGGCTTTCTCTTGCGAATTAAAAACGCATGAGAGCACCTTTTTGACACCGGGGTTACTGAAACGTCACTGCTGTCTTTTTTGTGACAGTCCTGTGGATGTTTTTGCACAAAGTGGTATCTGTCACAACTTGAAGTATCCTTGCCGAGCTGTCTTTGAGCAGGTAGTGCAGGACAAGTTTTAGCACATAGTGACTCAACACAGGGCTGCCGATCACTGGGACAGAGCCCTTTACCTCCGTGTATCTAAGTTGATGAGCAAGGAAGGACCTGTACCAGCCTACATACTGCACTGTACGGAATTACCGCCCTCCCGCTTGGAATCCTCACTTGTTTTGAAAATACAAAAGGTGGGACACAGTGCTGGGAGGTCTTGAGGAGGCTGGAAGAGTTTACGATTAGATTGGAGACCCTTGTTGCAGGCCAGTGTGACCTTGCGTGTTGTTATCATAGTGGCTCTGGGGACCTCGGGCTCCAGCATTCTTATTCAGGATGGAATTCTCATGAGAAACTGCATATGTCTTTTTTTTTTTGGAGGAACTGCCTCTAACACGTCAGGGGCTTTTGTAAATTCATATTGTGGGTTCCTTATTTTGTAGGCTGGGAAGTCCACAGAAACAATCCTATTTTTATATTTTTAATGTCTTTTGTATTCATAACTTCCAGGTGGTTAGGAGGCTGAACGCGCAGGGTCCGCTTCCAAATCTTGTCGCACACGGTGTTTTTAAATAAATTAGGTGCACACAACGACAGGTGTTTCTGCTGTGTTTCCAGGAAACTGCCGAGCATCACATTTTGGGGGGAAGGCGGAAATAAGTTCTGTTGTCTCTCCACCCCCTCCCCTCACTATAACATACTACTTGTCAAAGATTAAACGTTTTTTGGAAATGCTTAATGCAGATATTATAAAAGGCTAAAAATTCTCTGGAACCTCTCTTGAGAGATAACAAGTCTTTTGTATGTACTTCTAAATAAAGTTTTAAAATGATATAATGTTACACATATTGTCCTTTAACTTGCTTTCCGCACTTAATGTATCTTAGACCCGTGTTCTTTTGTGTTTGCGCTGTCCATATCTAGAGAATGTCACACCGTATTCCTTTGTGTGGATATATCGTCGTTTATTTAATCAGATTTCTGATTGAGGGGTATTTGGGCCGATGCCAGGATTTTCCTGTGACAAATGATGTTGCAAAGAGTGCTCTCTTACAGTGAATCCTTGTGAAAGTATTTCTTCAAGATAAATTTCCTAGAAGTGAAATGGAAGGGTCAAAGGGTCAGGGTTTATTTTCCTGTAACAGGAGGAAGACATTCAAAACCCAAGAACTCAACTTTGCCTGGTCTTCTGTGTTTTAAAAAGTATCCTTTTACTGTATTAGCAAAATAAGACTCTAGGTACACCACAGTTTGGAGGGGTGGGGAAAACCTCTCAGGGTTTGTTTTTGTTTGGAAATGGATCTTTTTGTCAGTTGACTTTCTCATTTAGTCTTTAATCTGCAGTTAAAAAGCTTTACTTGAAACAGGTTTTAAAATGTAAAAGTTTTGCTTGTATTTTATAACAGATGACTAATAAATGGATAAACATAGTCTATTTGGTGTGAACATTAGTTCCTTCTGTGTGGTGATCTGTACTGTACCCTGTAATGTTAGGAAACTTGAGTCTCTTCTTTGCTTTTGAGTTCTTTTTGATTTTGTAGTCTAACAATAGCTAAATTAAAGTCTGGACAGTGGACAGTGTCCATTGGTCAGTAATCTGGTGGACACTGTTCTGTGTAAAGTGCTCAACAAAGTATGATGGAGTTTCTGACCCCAGGTAGTTGGGGATTTGGTTGGCATTATAAGCCATAAATGCCTCCGAGTGTGCAAAATCACATGAGGTAGAGTAGGATGAATGGAAAAACTGCTAATAATCCCTCACCCTAAAGTATAGTCATTTTTAATTATCACAGAGTCGCCCCTCATTGTAATTAGTACAGTTTCACAAACATATTTAACACATAAGAAGTTGAAGTATTTTTTCTCTTTGAAAGTGAAAGCTGTACCTAATATCATTTCAGAATTTCTGCTGAGTAAAAACTTTTCTTTAAGTTGATTTCTTTATTTTGAGACATAGAGAAAGAGAAAGAGAATCCCAAGCAGGCTCCACGCTTTCCGTGCAGAGCCCAGCGTGGAGCTCGATCTCCTGAACTGTGAGATCATGACCTGAGCCAAGATCAAGAGTCAAACGCTTAACCACCCGGCCACCCAGACACCCCAAGAAGAGAGAATTGCATACTCGGTGTGACTCATTTAAGGCACGTGTCCGATAACTGGTTCTGCTGTGGTCATTACAACAGCACAACTGTTCTGTGGTTTTGTTTTGTGTGTGTGTGTGTGTGTGTGTGTGTGTGTTTGTAAATGGTCTGGGGCTCAGTAGGCATATTTGAAAGAAAGCCACTGACCTGTTGAAGATGCTAAACTTATCATCCCTTCTTTAAAGTCACACTGAATTAAAAAAAGAACAAAAAGGAAAAAAAACAGCTTAATTTTTTTTTCTGACAGGAGCAATGATCGGTGTGTTCGGTAAAATATCCAGACAATGTAACAAGCGTGGACGTAAAAACTCCTCCATAATCCTTCTACCCAGAGAGAAACCCTGGTTAACAAGATTTTGTATGAATCTCTAGAACTTTGCGTATATGTTTAACACATTTTTATTACCAGCCCAGGGCACTGTTGAGCACACGTTCCGCCTGGGTGTGTTATTATTACCACATTACAGTGCACGAGCGCTCCTATAACATGCGGAAGGACTCAGATACCTTGGCTTCTCTGTGTTTACCAGAGCCCCTTCCAGCAGCCGGCACTCTCCCTGGGTCTTCAAAAGCCTGGAAAGAGGACCCAGAACTTGTGACTTTGAAGACGAAACATACACCCTCTTTGTTCTCCAAACACCATCCGATCATTAAGGGTTCGGCTCGTTCCTTGTTATTTTGTAGCTTCTGTTTTCTGGTTTGCTTTTGACGCTCCCATATTTAATTGTATATTTAAGAAGTAAAAATAAAGAGTGTATTTTTTAAAGAAGAGTGTTTTTTTTGGAAAGGATTTTTTTTCCTCTCTTTGTGACAGTGCATTAGACTTCTGAAGGCTCTGGGTCTAGGTTATTGCAGGGTTTGCTTTCTGTAAGCTGGAACTGTCCAACTGTTATGCTATTTCCGACCTGGCCTGTCTTTCTTTCCCTTTCAAGCTCCAGAGATAATTTATAGCTGTAGGGTGTCAGGAGTGGGTTTGAATCTGGCCTGTACAATGTAACATGGAATTTTTGCAAGGATTGTTAGTTGAAATTACTACTTCAGCATTCACATGACTAAGTGCAGTAAACTTCTTACACAGTTAATTTATTTGAATATTTATCGATCGAGTCCTTCATGTAGAATACTGAAATAATGAAAAAGCCCAGCACACGGTCAGAGCTGATTTGTCTTTTCAAAAAGTCCGAGGCTTGAATGCAGTTAGCTAAATGACTTTAGCCAAATTGGCAGTAAACGTTCATTCTGCAGGCATTACAGACTACAGGCATTGTTACCTTTGTTACCTTTAAGTTGGGTTAGTCTAGAAAAGGGACACTTCCAGTTGTGTAAATACTTGTTATTTACATATTTTCTTCCAAATTGGGGGAAGTTCTGTTTCTACTCTTTATCTCTGGCAGTAGCATGTAGGGACTTTGAGAATATTTCCTTGTTCAATTTGCAGTAGCCTTCATAAATTTGTTTCTTTTCTTTTTAATAAAATGTTTATTTATATTAGAGAGAGAGAGCGCGCGCGCAAATGGCAGAATGGTAGAGAGAGAGGGAGACACAGAATCCGAAGCAGGTTCTAGGCTCCGAGCTGTCAGCACAGAGCCCGACACAGGGCTCAAACTGACAAACTGTGAGAGCAGGACCTGAGCTGAAGTCGGACCCTTAACCACCTGAGCCACCCAGGCACTCCACATATAGTTCGTTTCTGTGTTTAAGTTTCTTTTCACTTAAAAATTTTAGGAGCTAGTGATTGGACTTTATTAATAAAATGTTTTCTTTAAAATTAGACCCCTAAGACTATGATTCTTTTCCAGCTAGAAGGGTGTCATTTTTTATTTTTTTCTCTCTGAACCAAACACTGTACCATTGGCAGTTGTTTTTCCAAGACTGACCACAAGGAAACATGTCAGGACCAACCCAGGATTACACAGAAGGTTAAACTATGATTTAATTATAACAATTGACTCTCTGGCTCTATTAATAGCTAATGACTTCTATTTTCCTGTGCCTGTGAACCATGCTTTACTGTGTTTTAGAGCTTTCAGATATAATCATTAATGTTCCCAGAGACAAGACTTTCCTAGAGACTAGATTCTCTCTTTTCATTTATAGTTTAGTTTTTATACTCCGTGTTTCTACCTTCCCCATATAATTGGGAGAACAGAGGAAGAGAGGGTTACCAAACAGATTTAGGCTTGAAAACGGAAACGTTCCTTGTGCCTTTTGCACTTGTTGTTACAATGCCGATAGGAGGGATAATGCCTAGAAACTTCTGATGTTACTTTGAGGAATGTGCTGTATGCGTCATTTGCACATAGGCAGTCTGTTTGACTGATGGAGTTACCAGGACCATGGAGTCGGGTGGTATTTTATAGTCTTCTAGAGCTCGAGGCCTGGGTTAGAGATCAGAGCTTCAGAATTCCAGGTTTGGCTCTTAACACATTGGAAGGAGAGCCCTTAAATCAGCCTGTATCCTAATGTGTTGGGAAACTAGATCAGAGTCTATATGAAAATGAGTTGAAATACTTTGATATATTTTTTAAGGCAGGCTTGACACTTTCTTCAGAGTCCCCACATTGTCCTAAGGATGAGTTTTCTTTCCACTCAGGGCATGATCATGAGTCCTAGTGGTAGGTCCCAAAGTTGGTCATTCTGGGGCCCGCTGTTCCTTCCCAGGGAGGCCGTGGTTCACCTTCAGCTCACCCTCTGGGCTGCGACAGGGTACAGCTAGCTGGAGCCTGTAGGAAACCTGCTTCTTTCTTCCTCCTCTTTGGCATTTTGTGGTAGGACAGAGGTCTGACTCCTTGCTTCTTTTGATTTGCCAGGACAGTTGCTCTTGTCTTATGTTGTGTCACCCTCATACCCAGTCATTCCTTCCTTCGTGTTTGCTTTCGAGCTCTCCAGCTCAGCCTTAACTTGTGAGAGATGGTTCTTGCGTCTGTAAGATGGGTCTAATGTTACTGCCTGCCCCCATAGGTTTTTATGAGGGTTAAATGAGGTGATGCTTGTAAAGAATTTACCAGTAGAACTCACTGAAAACCATACACCCCCCTCCCACACACATTTGTGTGTGTGTGTGTGTGTGTGTGTGTGTGAAAATGTTATTACGAATGCTTTCACAAAACATATGGTTCGTCAGTGAGTTGTGAATTATGGCATTAACAATTTACTTTATGAACCAAAGCTAGTTAGCTAACTAGTACCCCCTTTCCTTTTCTTCTCTTTTCTTTTTTCTTTTCTCTTTTCTTTTTTTTCTTTTCTTTCCCTTCCCTTCCCTTCACCTTTTCCTTCCCTTCACCTTTTCCTTCCCCTTTCCCTCGTCTCCCTTCCCCCTTCCTCATTCCCCCTTCCCTTTCCCTTCCCTTCGCTAACAATTGAACACAATTGCTATCATGAGCTAGAATGAACTTCAAATGGCTATTTTCTTCGGGCTTGAGTGAGTGCTAATTTTTATTTGTGGATTTTCTGTGGAAACCCTTACCACCCTTACCTGAGGCAGTTTCGAGACACTTTGGGAGGGTGGGAGTTAGGGGTTAGGGATGATGGGAGTAGCAGACCATGCTGTAATTTTGAGCGGTTCATTTTTTCAGCCTTATTAAGTAGCCTCTTCAGACCCAAGTCAGACAGTGTGGGTAGATCTCAGAATTGACAAAATTGTTGCAGGACTGAGGAAATCTAGACTATTCTATTCCCTGTGCATTAGATCTTACTGATGTAAATGATTGAGGACTCAACTCCCCTCTCCACTCTCCAAATGATTCAGTTAATGTAGAGTTGTTTCAGACTCTGGAAAGCAACTAACATGATGTGATCTAGTTGTATTTTAGTGTGTTGGGCACGGATGAAACAGTGAAAGATTTGGGAAGGTTTTATTATATTGAGAGTTCATTTCTTTTGCGAAAATGTTACAGCACATTAACTGCTATAATTACCATAAATAATTAAAACAAAAACAGGATCATCAGAATAAATTAACAAAATGTGTTTGGTGGCAACATGGGCTTTTGTTTCCTTCATTGCTTTGTCCTGTTAACTCCCAGTTAGCTGCTAGACACTTTTTGTCCAGTTGTGCCATTTGATAAGGCTTTTATTGATAAACTACTAGCTCAGGGCTATTGGGGGTGGGATGGATACTTCTCATATGGAATGGAATATGCATTAAAGATAAGATCCAAGCTGTGGTAACGTTATCAGGATCAGCTTACTTTAACATGAAGGGATAAATGAACATGGGTCAGAGAGATTAAGAATAATGTCTAATTTTGGAAGAACACGTTTGTAATATCTGTATTATCATTCAGAATTAACAGTAAATTTTCAGGAAGTGTGGATGATACTTTAAAAACAGGTTAACGAGCAGATTGCTCTTTCATCCCCAAAGCTGGGAATTTAGCCTTAATTTACACTGAGAGTGAACTTTCGCTACAAAAATATTACTGTATGTATACAAGTGCGTACAAGTTTACATTCCGTAGAATACAAGCTGTCTCATTTGTAGAACACGTATGTTAGAATAGAAACGTGTGATTATGGTAAACAGTGCACAGACCTGTTTCTTTTGTGTGTTTCACATGTTTTCCTGGTTTAACTGCTTTTTAGTTCACAAATGAGTGATCACTTGATTAAATTATATGTTTACTTTTATTTTTAGTTTTCTGTTTTGACAAAATATCACCTATTTTAGGCAGTGTTTCTGGTAAAAGTTGTAAAATAACCATTTTACAATTCTTTTAAGGTGAAATGTTAATAATTAAGTCAAGCAGTAAGTTAGCTATGTGAATATTGGTTAAAACCATGAAACCTTAAGTTTATCAAAACAGTCCATCCTTTCAAATGGAGCCTTAAATCTGATATGTGAACGTGTGTGAGTGTATTTATCTGTTTAAAATCCCCACAATTAGAAATGGGAACATATAATCCATTGATTTATATCAGAGCAGTTAGCTTTGGAATATAGGAACCAGCTTGCTACTCTCTTGGATCCTTAGAGATGCTATGATATCTTTATAAACAAGACAATTTGTGAAAATAATATGAAAATAAAGACTACAATGGTTTTCTTACCAGATTTATAAAGAGAAAATTAGGGTATGTAATCTGTGTTCATGTATTGTACTTGTAACTGTGGATATGGAGACTGATGAAAGATGGTGGGTAAGTTAGTGGGTCTGGGATCTTTCCAGAGCTTAGTTTCTTTGTTGGCTTATTATGGGGATTAATCGTATTAATAAGTATTGAGCTCCTAGAACAGTGCCCCGCACAGAGCAAACACTCAGCTTATGTTGCTGGATGTTAACCTAAGTGAATTTATTGCAGGTCCCATATGGAAAGATGTGTGTATGTTTACACAAGTACACTCAGTTGTATGAAGGTATAGAACACATCGTATGTGTGTATATGATGGTCGTGTAGCCTGCACTTTTCAGGACATACTGAATGGCAGTATCAACACTTACAACACCCCGCTGTGTGGCACATGTTGTTTTTAACATTTTGCACGTATTAACTCATTTGACTTCATAGCAGTTTCATGGGGTATATACTGCTATCATTCCACAGATGATGAAACTAAGGCACAGAGAGATTAAGTAACTCTCTTCAGTACTTGTAATGTTAAGTTGGAGCTGAATTCAGTTAGTGCTGCTTCAGACTCCTAACCACTTTGCCAAGCCGCCTCCCCAGCATTACCCACTGGGTGCTGTTCTTAAGATCATGCCCCTGTTTGGCTTTCTTATAGTCATATATGTAGCCCGTTTATCGCATTGTATGTATGTGAACATGTGTGTATTCTCATGATGTCAAGCAAATGATGTCAGCTTTTAAAACACGTAGATCTAGTGACCCCTATTGCTTAAAAACGCATTGGTTTGCTTAATTGTAAAACATGTCAGTCATATTTTGTTGAAACTGTAGCATAAAATGTAAGGAGAAGAAACTTGGTGGGGGGGATTCGAAAAATGATTGATGCAGTATCTACACTGAATAGGCAAGAGATTGAAATTTGGGGTCTCTGACTTCTAATTTACCCCAAAGTTGTAATGGCCCGGAAAGGCCACTGGGTGAGTCTGTGGGAGTCCTGTGGTGGTAACTGTGATTGAGGGAAACTTCTGTTTCCTGCCCTGGGCTTGCTTGAAGTGTCACAACAACTAGAACCTTGCCTTAGTCAGATTAGTGCTTTTGCTAAGGGCTTTTCTGTCCATAATCTCACTTGAACCTCATTGTAGGCCTGCTACATAGTGCCGGGAATATTCCCGTTTTCCAGATGAGGACGTTGAGGTTTAGGCTAAGTAACATTCCCAAGGTTATATAGTTCCGAAGTGTCAGAATCTGAACCTAGGTCTTCTGACCACACAACCAGCTGTCCTCTTCGCGTCCTCCACGATTCCAGGAAAGTTTAGAACCCTAGTCCCCCCCACCCCCCCACGTAGCGGCAGTATGTAACTCCTGTGAAGCTTAAATGCCAGGCATAAGCCACTTGAAATTAAAGGACAGGTGGCCCAGTGGGTAGAAGCAGAGGCCCTGGTGTGGCCTTGGCCTGGGTCCAAACTTCTGGTGTTGGGGTTCCGCCAGGCCCTCCTGCTCATGAGCACTGTTATTTCTTGGCCTCCCTGGGCCGGCCGTTGGTGCGAAGGAGGACATGTTTTGTGAACTGTCTCTTTGAACTGCAAATTCAAGGTGGAGCTCAAGTTGGGAGAGGGGCCCTGACAAAGGTGCTGCTCACCTGTTCTGGAACTGCTTTCCTTTTCTTTCTCAGTGGCTTGAAGAGGAGCAGAGGCAAAGAGCTTTCTGTCCCTTAACCAGCACAGGACTCAGTCTTGAGTTTGTAATAAAAATGAATAACAAATGTGTGATTTATTCCTTTTCTGTTACCCTTTAAACTTTTGGCCTTAAACCCGATGTGCCATCCCGCTGGAGAGCGTCACGCCGGAGAGCAGTAGTGGTGCCGATGCCGTTGGCATTGTCACCCATTGCCTTGGCTTTTGGCCACATCACTACTGTCACCCATTGCCTTGGCTTTTGGCCACGAGACCGAGAGCAGGAAGAGTTAGTATGCCTTGTTTAGTGACTTATATAACATTCTGATTTGAGTTTCGGGTCCCCCCCCTTAAACATTCCAGTATTTACTGGCATGCTATAGTGCAAATGTGAAAAGGAAAGTTTTAGAAATTTATTTTGTAATTTATACACCAGCATTTTTATATGGAACTGTGTGTACAGCAGCTTTTCCGTTTGTGTGAACCGATTCTAAAGCTTTTCTAGATTAAAAACTGTAGGTTGCAAAACATGTGGGGTTTTTTTTCCCCCTGTGCAGTTACTTCTTTATCACTGAATTGTCCTTCCAAGCCTGGTCTAAATGTGCTTGAAAATTACCATCTGCTCCCTCCAGTTTGGAGAGGGCACGGAAAGACTAAGGTGGGAAGCTGTCACTTCTAATATTTTCATTCAAACTTTCACACCCTTCTTGTCTAGTTACATAACTGCCTACAGCGGGCCTGGTTTCAGCCATTTGGTCTTATCCTGATTTTTAAAAGGGGGGCGTAGGGAGAGATCGTTGAATTTTAAGAGCTAGGGCACAGCACTGCTGCAAATCGGAGAATCTGATAAAGCATGAAAGCACTCAGCATTTAGCCTGCCTGCTCATTAAGTCCCTAGCCACGTCTGTGGCATAAGTGAGATGAAGGAATAAAAACACTTACACTTACCGATACATTTTCTTATGTGGAATTTGCTTTTTCACAAGTTTTTAGTCCAGTATTCGCAGATTTCATTTTCTGAAGTTGGTATTGCATAGATTTAATGATTTAATAGTTCTTTATAATCTTATTTGATGTTCAAAATTTATTGTAGATCATATCGGAAGGATTTTGGATTGCTTGCATAATTTATTTTTTTAATGTCCCTCCTTTTTTAATCTCAAAAATTGATCTATTTTGGTTTTGATTGGAATGAACAGCCACAATAGGATTTGGAAATGAAACATGACGGAAGCCTGTTAGTGTAAACTGCCAATAATTCCTAATAGTCAGGAACAAGAAGACCATTAGAAAATGGGACTTATGCCAATAAAAAGGTAGTAAGATAAAATGATAGTATCCCTGTAGTCCACAGCTGTAAATTTTGATTTTCCTGCAAGTTAATGATCTACCATCCATCCCAAGCTGAAGACAGTAGTTTTTACCCTTTCATTTACTTGGGGATGATTGTAAGAGGAGAACAGAATTTCAGTCTTTCGTTGGCGAAATTATGGTTCTGACTTCCATTTAATGGAGTATTCCGTAATTCCCACAATAGATGGTTAGTTAACATGTCAATAATTGATTTTTTGAGAAACAGCATTCTATGCTTTTACTAATTAAAACAGCGAGCTGAAAGCAGATTCTCTCTCTCTTTCTCTCTCTCTCTCTCTGTGTCTCTCTCTCTGGTATTTCCAAGCCTATGATAATCTGTCTCTTCTGTCATCTGTTTGAGCACCCTGTCTGTGCCAGGGTATTTGCCTGTTGTACAATCACATTTTATAATTTCTCTAATGTAACAAACACTTGCTTTGGAAAAAAGATATATATTCTAGGCCCCCTGAGAACAGAGAGCCAGAGAGCAGGTGTGTCAACAACGTTACGTAGTGTGGTCATGATTATTTTATATATATATAATTATATGGATATATTTGTAGAAGAGCTGGGAGGATGTAGGATTCTATGGAGGCTGAAGTGGGTGGCCTTGACTGGAAGGTAGGTAATATTTGAACTGACTTTTAGCGAGAGAGTAATAGTGTGTGTGTGCATGCGTGTGTGTGTCATACTCTTTTTTTTTTTTTTGTTTATTTATATATTTGATATATAGAGAGAATGAGTGGGAGAGGAGCAGAGAGAGAGGGAGAGAGAATCCCTAGCAGGCTCTTCACTGTCAGCGTGCAGCCAGCGTGGGGCTTGAACTCCTGAACCCTTCAGATCATGACCTGAGTCAAAATCAGGACTCGGATGCTTAGCCGACTGAGCCACCCAGGGACCCTAGTGTGTGTGTCGTCCTCTTGACAGTGGAAACAGTATATCCGGTGTTTTATGATCCTAAACTTATATGGTATGTTGAAGAGCAGTGTGATTCTCATAGGGCTAAAGATGTTGGAGAAGGTGATACAAGTTTGGATTGGGAAAGTAGATGAGAGAAAGATGGTGAATGTGAATGGTCTTATATGCCATTCCAAGGAATTTGAACTTCACCATGTCTAAATAGGAGCTTTTTCTGGGGTACTTGGGTGTCTCAGCCGGTTGAGCGTCCAGCTCTTGATTGCGGCTTAGGTCATGATCCTGGGGTCATGGGGTCGAGCACCGTGTGAGTGTGAGCTCCACTGAGTGCGGAGCCTGCTTGAGATTCTCTCTCTGCTCCTCTCTCCCACGTGTGCGCGCTCTCTATCAATTTAAAATAATAAATAAGAGGACTTTCTGGTTTTGTAGGAAGTTTTAAGCTGGGGGAGGAATGAGGATTTCTGTATGTCAGAAGATCTGTATGTCAGAAGAAGTGGAAAGTGGTGTGTCTAACGGGTGCGTTGAATAGGTTGAAAACACGGTCTTAGTTACCAATATCAGGTAAGGCAAGTGAGGGCTTTTGGGCACCTGGTTAGATGTCAGCACAGAGATGAAGGAATCCAGGAGGGGCAGCAGATCTGAGAGAAGATAGTGACTTTGGTTTTATGGTGGAAGCCTGCACGGAGAGGAAGTGGCCGATGGACAGGTGGAAAGAGGGTCAGGGGAGTGGTGGCTGCTGACCTAGAAATGTGAGGTTCCATTCTGGGGTGCTTGTGGGGCTCAGTGGCTCTAATCCTGGCTTCTCTTCAGAATCAGTTGGGGAACTTTAACACCCAGTGTGCGTGGTGAGCCCGCCCCCAGCGGCTTTATTTTACTCTGTCCGGGGTGGGTCCTTGACCCTGTGTAACCTGGCTTGAGAATCACAATTGTGGGTTCGTAGTAGGAGCCCCAGGAGGGGATGTGCACTGCCGAACCCAGGTACTTAACGGGAGACTGGCCAAACAGGAGATGGTGCCCAAGTCTCGTAAGGAAGGGAGAGCAGTTGGACAAACACCAGAGAATTGTGCTGTGAGAGGGGTGGGCGTGGGGCCGGTCCGGAGGAGTGTGGATGGCCAGCGATGGCCAGCGCCGTGGAAGGGTCAAGAAGAAAGAAGCATGAAGAAGTGGCCAGAGATTTTTTTTGCCTTTTGGCTGTGATTTGATAGTAAGAGCTAAATCTCAGTGGTTTGAGGAGCGAATGAAGAAAGGAAGGAGGTGGTGAGTGTAGACTGTTCTTTGAGTCTGCACGTCTTGTTCTGTAAGGTCCCGAGTGCTTCCGCATTACCGAATGCCTGCTCTGTGCCCATCTAGGAGCTGGAGCCTGGCAGTTTCAGCGTTGACTAAGTTACTTCCTTACCCCGGGGAGTTTACGGTCTTGTAAGGAGGCAGGTGAAGAGATAACTTACTTCAATGTCACCTAAAAGGTGGGCTTTGTGTCTCAGGCAGAAAGTGTAGCACCAGGGGGCAGGGTGGGGGGGCCAGTCAGTCTTGCTTGTTAGAGGGACCTGCACTTAATTGTATGTGAGTGCTCACTTGAGGTGATACTGGAAGATGTGCGTGGGTCCCGGAGAACTCTGAATGTCAAGTTGGGAGGCTTGACTTGATCCTGTAAGCAATATGGAACCTTTCTAGTTCTAAGGGGGAGGTGGGGTGAACCTTGAAATTAGCATTTTAGGTAGATCATTTTCTCCCCACTTCTTGATGAGGAAGAAGGACTTAAATAGAAAGAACCTGGAGATAGGGACCAACCTGTTCTGAGCAGAGTAAAGGAGGACCCCATGGATTTGTATGGTAGGGACAGAAAGGGGTGAGACTGAATATTTGTGTCCCCACAAAACTCCTCTATGTTGGATCCTAATCCCCGGTGCGGTGGTATTGGGAGGAGGGGCCTGGGGGTGTGCTTAGGTCCTGAGGACACAGCCCTCATGAAGGATTCGTGCTCTGTAGAGCTGCCCAGAGAGCCCCCTGGCCACTTCTACCATGTGAGGACACAATGGGAAGGTGGCTGCCTGGGAACCAGGAAGCGGGCTCTCACCAGACACTGAGTCTGCTGGTGACTTGCTTTTGGACTTTCTAGCCTCCATACCTGTGAGAAATAAATGTCTGTTGTTTATTAGCCACTTGGTTTATAATAATTCTGATACAGCCTGAAGGGACCAAGACAAGTTGCTTTGAATCTGTGTAGAAGGTAGACTGGGTGTGAGGCACAGAGGTTGATTGTTTTGGGGATAAGAAGGTGCAGGACGCTAGGTGGGGAGTGTTGGATGACTCAACATTCCTGCTTGGGTTGGAAGAGAAGAGTTTGGCTCCAGTAGCCAAGAGCCTGAATACAAAAGGAGAGGCAAAATTTGCAGAAGAGGAGGATGGATTTGATTTTGGATATATTGAGTTTGACTTGGTTGGGTTAGTTGTGTATCAGAGGCTGGTAGAGAGAGAATTTGGTATCCTTTTTTTCCTTTAAGAATCTTAAAAGAAATGTATACACTCCATTCTCACAACTACTCTGTGAATATAGGGCAGTTGTTTCTTTATTTTCGAGATGGGGGAACTGAAGCAATTACAATACTAAGTGACTAAATGGAACCTAGGTTTCATGAATACCCCAGTTCTGCGTTCGTATAGTGTGTACAGTTCTGTGTGCATATAGTAATCGCCAAAAATGTGTTTTCAGTTGTTGAGTGGATGATAAGTGAATAATTCTGACCTCCATGATGCCGCAGACCGCTCCTGGGTGTTTGAGTTGGGCATGGCACCTCTCATGAGTTTTAGGTCCTTCATCTGCAAAATTGGGTGCATGGGGCCTGCAGAAGGGAGAACAGACCCTTCCTAGTTTGAATACTCAGTGTTTACGCCATCATCTTGAGATTGTTCTTTGAAGTAACTAAAAACTAGTGTGCAACCCCTAACAGATGATTTATTTTCTACCCTTTTTTTCTTTAAGTAGATAATGGAAAAATTATGTCTGTAGAACACAGTGGGCTAGAAATGGCTTGTGAGAACTAGTTGTGTATTTTCTTAAAATTAATCTTCTCCCTCATAGCAAAGCCTCATGTACTTAAAGTAATTGAATGGGCTGCAGGGTATACTGGGAATTGTAGTTTTCCACTTCTTTGTGTTCTGAAGATTAATAATCTTGCAACCCTCTGAGGGAGATAAGGAGAGGACGCTCTCTGACAAATTGTTATCTTGTCTTTCAGAAGTGTGCTTTGAGCAGTGAATATACCCTCAATGCCTCCCTTGGGCTTTTAGCTTGATTCTAAGTAATGGTAATATATAAAATATGGCTTTAAAATTTTTTTTTGGCTTATGATACTGTACTTCTTTTCTAGTAGTGTCTTTAATCTTTTCTTTTGGCCTAGTTTTAAGAAAGGTTTTATTTGTATCAAGGTTATCGATGTAAATGGTTTACAAAGACAATGGTTTTACAAGATCGACTGTAGAAAACAGTAGTCACTGGCCTCCTCCCCCCATTTCACTTCCCCAGAGGCAAGCACTCTGAACTCTTTTATTTAGCGGATTTTTTTGAGGATGCCTCCATATTTTTCAATAACGCTTACTCGTGTTGCCGCCTTCAGTTTCTCACCCTGTCCTCACAAGCATGAATCCTGCATGCCCGCTCATTCTTCCCGTATTGCTTTTTCATGACTTGGGTTTGATCGTTGCTGTGTTGGCATTGTCAGGACTGGGGAACCGTATTCAGAAATGGGCCATAGAGAGTAAACTGCTCTTCTTCTTTCCGGCTCAGCTCTGTGTTTTTCGGTGAGTTAAGAATTGATTTTTCCTTAATTTTCTACACGGGCTTACCACTCACTCCACTTAGGATTTTTTTAATTAGTTACAACTGCCTGCCTTTTGTTGTAAGAGGTTCAGTTCCAGCCGGTTATCAGTTTCATCGTGTAGAGGCATCTCTGGCGGGGCCTCTGGCTGGCTGGGCCCTCCCTGGGTACCCTTGCGTCAGGCGCACACCTCCGGGGATCTCCCCGTACTTACCTCCAACTTGGGATTTCCTTCCGTCTGTCTTCCTGTGTTGGATCTCTGGGTTCCTGGATTCTGTGTCTTTCTTCTTTTGGTGCAGCCCATCCTCCAGTAGCTTTCTCAGGAATGGTGTGGGGAAGTAAAATGTTAAGATCTCGCAGGTCTGAAAATGTCTTCATTTTACCCTCATACGTGACTTACAGCTTGACTGGGAATAGTGGTTTGGGAAGGATTTTCCTCTAGAATTCTGAGGCAGTTGTGCGACTGTCATTTAGCCCCCGGTGTTGCTGTTAGGAGACCTGAAGCTGTTCCTCCTGCTTCCCGGTTCTTCGCGCCGGGCCTTTCTAGATGCTGTCTCTGCGCGCTCCCTGACGCACGTACGCATGTAGCGCCTTCTTTCCCCCAGTGTCTTCAGTTTCACCCACTGCCCTGTAGACTCTTTCAGCCTTGGGGTCATGTCTTGAATTACTTCTTTCATCTCTCTTCCCCCTTAATTTTTTTTTCTTCTCTCATTCTAGGACTTTTGTCACCTGATACTGGACTCACTGGGCTTCTAACTGATCTTTTCTACGTGTTTTTATGTCATTGTCTTTTTATTCCCGGTTCTGGAAGAGTTCCTCGTGCTATTGCATTTTTGACTTGCAAGGCTCTTTCTGCCCCTCCCCCACCCTCCTTCTTCCCTGCTTCTCCTCCCTCTTTTTTCCTTTTCTTAATTCTTTTTTATTTTGTTTGAATAGAATCTTACTCCTGTTTCAGGATTATTTTTTAATCTTATTGAGATGTTAATGGTTGTAATGTGTTTTGCATCATTTCATTGCCTTCTAATTTGCCTCCCGCCCCCGCCCCCGGCTTATTTTGGTCTGTTTACCTGTTGAAGGCTTTCCTCAGCTACCGATAATTCTTTCTCGTCCAAATTCCATGGCAAGGCTTGCTGACCCTAAGATCTACTGGTGAAGTACCTGGGTGGGCTGTTTAGGGGCACTTAGGACACCCCACTCCTACTCTAGTCTGTATTTAGATTTTTACTGTTGACTGGCCTCAGATTCCCACGGGCAGGGAGTTGTACGAAAGTCTCTCAATTGTCAGTGGATATTGATGAACCATAGCACTCCCACTGTTCTTCCCTCCTCTG
Source organism: Cryptoprocta ferox (assembly GCA_028646485.1). Lineage (NCBI taxonomy): Eukaryota > Metazoa > Chordata > Mammalia > Carnivora > Eupleridae > Cryptoprocta > Cryptoprocta ferox. Next base: position 10,508,249 of record CM053577.1, on the reverse strand, counting down.
GGAATAAATCTCTGGGTTTCTGCCAGGTTGAGGGAGGTGCTGAGCTAAGTGAGAGAGACATCCCCCCACCTCCCCCCCAGCACCCCACTCTGTGCCCAGAGGTCTCTGGAACCACCAGTTTCTGAGTCTTTTGAAGATTCTCCCTCGTCAGCTGTGTTGGTTGAGTTAGTTCCTAATTGTCCATCTGTTTCTTGCATCCAAAATCTTGTTGCCCTTGTTCCTGTTCTTGTGGGAAACAAACAAACAAAAACAAATGAAAAAGCAAACTACCGTCATTTTTGTTTCTGGGGAGGGAATGATACTAGGTGTAAGGGTTGGATCTGCCATGTTTATCCAGAGTCTTTCTAGGTTATAAATAGTACATTTACATTTGTGGGTCTGACCTATGTATGCCACTTTGTAAGTACCTTTGTAATTTATGTGACTGTGAACTTAGCTGTGAGTTATAGTCTGTCCAATACACAAACAGAATTGTCACAGACATTAAAATGTAATTAACAGCTGCAAGAACTGTCTACACTCTGATCTCTTTTGAGCGGTTTATACTATTTGCAAGTTGAAAATGTAGGTGATTTTGTAAGCATCGTGGAAATGATTTCATTTCAGTGTGCCTTGGTGCATCTTATTTTCTACATAGACATCTGAAGATGACTTGTGACCACAGTCTTTCCCTGTACATGGGTGCCCCATTCAGCATGGTTAGTGCAGCGCTGACTTGTTACAGTGGTATTTGTTCCAGAAATTTTGTTTCCCGTTGAAGGCATGGATGTGCACGTATAAGTAATCCACCGTGGCACTCGCGCTGTGTCTTCCGTGCTTCCGGGGTATAGCCTGCTCTCGGCCTGTGAGGGGACGTGTGTCGGCAGCGTTCTCAGCCAGCAGGCCTCCCCACGCTGCCCTGCGAGTGCTCTCGGCCCCCTTGCGATGGTAAGGTCTGCGGCTCGCACAGAAGGCCCTCTCTTTGTGCCTCGCATCGCACACTCGGATGGACAGCTTTGGTTGCCGGTGACCAACAGGAAGTGCACAGATGACACTTCTGGCCCTACCAAAGAGTCACAAAGGAGGTTATCTTGCTGGACTTTAAAATGCAGGTTTTACGGGAGCATTATGTGCCTTCGTGGGCCAACTTGTGAAGTCCAGTTAGACAGTTAGAGCCTGGAAGAAGTCCTTTGCCGTGCCAGCGAGCGCGGGTGTCCCAGGGGCTTGGCCAGCAGATGCAGGAAGGCCAGCAGGAGGCAAGGAGCTGCGGAGGCCTCGCCGCGTGGGGGACCGGAAGGGCATGGAAGGGGGACTGCTGGCTGAGAACGCTGGCGTGCTTTTCCACGGGCATCGCTGCTCCGAACACAGGTTCCCCCCGTCTCAGTGGTGTAAGAGGTATGAACACACTGCTTCTTGCGACAAGCTGATGGAGCTATTTTATTGGAATATGCGATTCTTCCACTGGATGTGCCAAAGAGTTCCTGGATGACGTCATTATCAGCAATACTTTCACATAGTGGGGCACCCAGGTGGCGTCTGACTCTGGATCTCAGCTCAGATCTTAATCTCGGGGTTGCAGGTTCAAGTCCCGTGTTAGGCTCTGCTCAGGGTGTGAAGCCTATGTAAAAAAAAATAAAGAAGTACGATATATCTATATCTGTATTTATAGCTATATATATCTGTTTTTCATTTTGGTCATGTGTGAAAAGTATCTGAATATATTATTTTGAAGTTTTAAAATAAGGCCGTGGAATACGTTTACTTTTTCATTGAGGCTTTCTAAATGTCTGTCTTTACAGATGAAGAACGAGAAGCTACTTGCAGGGTGACTGTTTAAAAATAGTATTTCATCTCAGTAGTGGAGCAGCAGGTCTCGAACTGCCGTCTTCGCACGCCCTCCCCTTAAATCTCACTCTGTGCATTTGGGTGCAAAATACGAGTGCTCTATGGACAAAATAATCTTTCATAAAAAGACAGAGGGAACCCCCCTCTCCAAATGTTTGTTTCGGGGATTAATTGAACGTTCGGGGTGGGTTGCTGTGTTGTTAGTGGTCGGGTCGCCACTATGTTCGTGCTGCTGCTGCTGTTGACGCACGTCCCAGCGCTCTGCGACATTGCCGCCCTTCCTGCGGGTCCGTCCACGCCGAGGGCCGCTGCCTCCTGACGTCTGCAGCAGGCTGCCCGGTGAAGGCTGTGTCGGTGCCGAACCGGGAATGAGTATCTGATTTATTACTTTGGATCAGTTTTCCCCATGGCCCTTACTGTTTGTTGGGCGGTTTGGATAAAAGGTAACTTTTTTAAAAAAATATTTATTTATATTTGAGAGCGAGAGAGAGAGAGAGAGAGAGAGAGAGAGAGCGCGCGCGCGCGCGAGAGCGCACAGATTGGGTAGGGGCAGAGAGAGAAGGAGACACAGGATCGGAAGCAGGCTCCAGGCTCTGAGCTGTCAGCACAGAGCCCGATGCGGGGCTCGAACCCACAAACTGAGATCATGACCCGAGACAAAGTCAGACGGTTCACCGACTGAGCCACCCAGGTGCCCCAAGTGTAACTTTTAAAAAACGGAGCTCAGTGGGACGCCTGGGGGACTCAGTGGGCAGTGGGTTAGGCGTCCGACTTCAGCTCAGGCCATGGTCTCACGGCTGGCTCCTTGAGTTCGAATCCTGCATTGGGCTCTGTGCTGACGGCTCAGAGCCTGGCCTGCTTTGGATCCTGTGTCTCCCTCTCTCTGGCTCTCCCCGACCCGAGCTCTGTCTCTCTTTCTCTCAAAAATAAAATAAACATTAAAAAAGTTAAAACAAAACAAAACAAAACAAAAAACGACCTCGGTTACTTCTAATCTTCCTTCCCAGAGGAAATGGGTTTTGTCGCTGACAGACTTAGGTGCCCCGATAGTATCATTGCAACATTACGGTAAATATTAATGATCGAAACAAAATATGGTGAAGAACTGATCTTAGAAAATAAAAATTTTGAAAGGCTTTAAGACCAGACACAACCAAATAACAAATTCAGTATTCATACACAAAACCTTTGAGGACAGTAAATGATGTCTACTTAGAAATAGGATTTAGGAGTTTTTTGTCAGTTTTTAAATACGGTATTTTTTATCAATGTGAAATTGAAAGAATTTGAAGAGGAATTCAGCAAAATTATTACAAAATGAAAGGTGACAGACTAGTGAAGAATAATGATTAGTGGGGTATCTAATTTTACTTGGGGCATCTAATTTTCAGTGATTGAGGGAAGAGACACTGGATGGTTTATAAAACTTTTCTGATTAAATCAGTGAATTTGGTTTTTCAACCTTCAGTGCGTTAAATCTGTGTTATCAGTTGAAACTTTCTATCTCATTTTAATATGTGTACTGTATATATAGTGTATATGTGTTTTTTCAAAAAGAACTTGAAAATTTGGAAGTCTGTATTCAAATTTGTGTCAGAAGTGGCTAAATTCTCAGACTGAGTAATTTTAGCTGTTTTTCCTAATAATAATTCTTACGAAGAGACTAAAAAATATTTTCTGTATCTCTCTCATAGATCATGTTTTTCTTCTTTCTTTTCTTTTCTTTTTTTCAATGGTTCATTCATCTTCCATTGGCTCAGCATCTGGCTATAAAAAGCGAATAATAATATTTATTTGATTGAAGTTCATTTTACATTTTTGGATGAAAAGTCTATCATTTGAAAATAAACATTGAGGATTACAACCATCTTATAAATATTGACTAAATTTTATGCTCTAATTAATGAATTTTTAAGCTGTTAGTCTGCACAAATTTGATTTATCTGAAAATAGAACTAAAGAAGAAGAGTGTCAATGATGTATATTAATTACTCTGAAGGGTTGGGATAGATAAAGGCTTCATTTTATTCCGTTTTTTTTTTTTTTTTTTTTTTTGTCACACCGATTGAGTACGCTTACAGGTGTGCATGTGGAAGTCACCAAGAGTTAATACGAATGTCAGATAATATGTGAAGAATTGGATTTGTCTGAAGTGAGCTATAAAGTGAATTTCCTTACATCAGATTTTATGTGCCCATTGAGATTCCTTAAAAAAATAGGAAATAATAAATAAAGTGATGCATTCCTTTGGGGGGAAATTGGTTTTGAAAACTAGTAGTGAAATCACACTTAACTTTAGACATCTATTGAAAATACATATTTAAATATCTTTTCCAATAATGTTTTGATACGAATAGTAACAAAACAGAGTAGTTGGTAATTACAGATGTTATGATTGCCCTGGTGAATGTTCCCCACCCATCAGGGAGCAAGGGCAGCGGGACAGGGGGAGGCAGCCAGTCTGGATGTTGTCTTCACCCTGTGGACTGCTTGGATCAGACTCTGCTTCTCTTGTCATTCCCACTTGCCCTTTTCATTCCAGAGGGTCCTGGCTCTGTTAACACGCTGGATTACAGGGTCTTTGAAGAGATTGGAAAGCCAGTGGCTGAAATGCCCCTCCCTGGCCTCTCCTTGTTAATGGACATGATCATCCTGCATTCTGTTGGGTGACAGTGGGAGAGGCCGGAGACAGCCCCCTGTCTCACTGGGAATTTCAATCAGTCTCCCTTCTCTCTCCCCGCTCGATGCATGTGTAGTGGGGAAGCAAGTCCCAGTTCTGAGGCCCAGTCCTGGCGTGTGCTAAGTGATGGACTCTGGCAGGGAGCCCCAGCCTGCATTCTGATGGCTGTTTATAGCTAGACCCTGCCTGACCCTGAGTACAGTGCATCCCGCCTGGTGCCCCAGGCCAAGGACACATGGAAGTGTCCTAACTTCAGGGCTCGGGATAATGTGGAGCAGATTTATTTGCCATCTAACAGATTCGCGAGGTTGGTTTCGTTCATTGTCCTTTACACATCTGTAGTTTCAAAAGCGTCTTTTGCTTTGGTGGCTATGTATTGAGGACCTTGCTTTGAAGTAGGTCCTGTCAGAGACTGAGTCTGTGTGGTAGCTTAGAACTTCTGGTGGGAAAATGTGGATTCTGGATTTTGCTGGGAAAATAAAATACCTTAAGCGGTACTTGAAATGGTAGTGTGTATCCCCATCCGTAGGAAAAAGAACTGCTAGGTATATGGTATTGGAAGGTTACAACGTCTATGTTTAAAGTTTAAAAAAGTTGTATCACATTGGACTCGAGACCTATAGCTAATATCTTGTTACACCTATCTTGTACCAGTATTTAGTGATGAGTCTGTTATTTCTCTAATAACATCAACAGACAACAGTCATCAAGTCCGAACCAATTTCACATCTGTGATTTTCATTCTTGTTCTGCGATTCTAGAACTTTTGGATTTCCTAGCATTATGCTTTAGTGCATATCTCCTTAAGTTTTGTGACTAGAATTGAAGGGATTTATTGTCTCCCTTATCATTAATTTGGAAAAAGAAAGACTACCCATTGACTATATACAAAAAAGTTAGAAACTGAGACGACTTTCATAGTTCCTTCTTTGTCGCACAGCCTGTGTTCCTTATATGGACCCATATTAACTACAGTCTGTAGGATAGAAAAGTCAAACTTCTGGAGAGCAGGGCTCATTCATCTCTTACATACAGGCACCTTGCTGGCATAGTGCCCGACAGGTAGGGGGTGATAAATGTTTGTTAAATGAAGGTAGTAATAGAATGTTGAGGGAAGCCCACCGAATGATCTTGTTTACTTATGCAATGGACGGTGTAAAAAGGGTCTTGGATAGAATGGAAATCAGAGATCCTGGACACACGTCTCTTGAACATTATTATACAGGGTGCGGTGAAGAAGGCCTGATACAGATGACTTAGAGTGGGGAGGTTACCCTAGTTCACATAATTAAGTGACGGAGGCAAGGTGAGAATCCTGGTCTGGTAAGACTACAAAACTGTTGGTCTTAGTTGCTGTTTTATAATCCTACTTTTGTGAATTTGTAAGTGCCATGCGGAAGGACCTATTTTGGTTTGAGAATACCTTTCTTCTAGATGCTCTTACTTGCTCGTGGTCTTTGGGACAGGGTATGACTGCAGGGACAGCCTGCATGTCCGTGTTGTCCCGCCTCTGCGACATGGTTACGGGAGCATCACCGTGCAGGCGTAGTGTTGTATGTGTCTGTATGTCCTGCGTCCTAGAATGCTAGTACCTTCCAGGGTCAGTTGGTACTTGGCCCATTAGGAGTTACAGTAGCTGTTTCTTCATTTTTTCTTTCTTGAGGAACAACAAATAATAAATACATGCTTCTATAATGTGGCATGAAGACATATGATATATGATCTTGAAGTGATGTATGACAGGGAGGGTGGAGTAGAGTCTCTGTGGAGTAAAACAGACCTAGATGTAAGCATCAGCTGCTTCTCAAGGTGAGTGACCTTGAGCAAGCTGCTTAGCCAGTCTATATTACAGTCTCCTCCTTATTAAAAGATAGCTGTGATTACTAAATGAGATCTCATGTGTGGAAGCAGGTAGCCAAGGACCTGGCATTAAGTGCTTAGTAAAGGCTCCTTCCCCCATTTCATCCTTTCTTGGAATCCTGGCTGATCTCATTAGCCCATCAGTTCCCCATCTGTCTTGTTTTAGGACTCGATAAACATATACTGATAATTTCCATTCAGCAAGACAGAGCCTTCTAGGAACGGGTTAAGGGGGAAGATAGGCGTTTCAGAAATAATAAGACCACATAAACTTCCTTCCCCAGCTGCCCCCGCCACGCTGTTGGTGTTCCACGAACCTGCCGGTGTGGTTATCCTTACGCATCCTCCTGTTTTTTTTGGCTCCTTGTTTTTTTACGTGCTCTTTCTTGCCCGGAGCTCCCAGGCATCTACCCATCCACGTGGTGTGGTGGCCGGGCTCCTCCCACTCCAGGACCACTCTGCCTAGGTGAGCCTCCCTGGACTCCCCCTTTCTCCTTCCACCGCTCTTTCCGTCACTGTGTCCTGTCCCCCAGTGTGGCAGTGATCACACTAGACAGTTAATATTTCTTTTTCTCTCTCCCTCTCTCTGTAGTACTTTATTATTCCCCCCCCCCAACCTTATTGAGGAATAATTGTCAAATATAATTGTATATATTGTAAGTGTTCGATGTAGTGGTTTGGTGAACACACACACACACATACACACACACATATTGTGGAATGATTACCAACATCAAGATGATTCACACATCCATCACCTCACCTGGTTAATTCGTGTGTGCATGTGTGTGTGGTGAGAATGCTTAGATGTTCTCCCAGCAACTTTCAACTGTACTGTACCCTATTATTAAGTATAGTCCCCATGCTGTACATTAGATCCTCAGAACTACTACTTATAACTGAAAATTTACACGCTTGGTACATTTCCTCCTTCCCCAGCCTCTGGTAATCACCATTCTATTCTCTGTTTCTATGAAATTAGCTTTTCTTTTTTCTTTTTCTTTAGATACCACATGTAAGTGATACTATACAGTATTTGTCTTACTCTGTCTTTCCAGTTTCACTTCCACGTTAATTCATGTTGTTGCACATGGCAGGATTTTTTTTTTTAATGGCTGAATAATAATCTGTTGGATGTGTATCATTTTCTGTATCCATTCATCCATCAAAGGATATTTAGGCTGTTGCCATATCTTGGTCATCGTGAATAAAGCCTGTAGTAAACACGGGGGTGCAGGTATCTCTTTAAGATCCTGCTTTCATTTCGTTTGGATATGTACTCAGGAGTGGGATTGCTGGATCATATGGTAGTTCCATTTCTAATTTTTTGAGGAACTGCCACACTGTTTTCCACAGTGGCTGCACCTATTTACATTCCCACTGACCGTGCACAGGGGTTCCCTTTTCTTCACATCCTCACTAACACTTGTTATTTCTTATCTTTTTGGTAATAACCATTCTAACAGGTATAAGGTGGTGTCTCATTGTGGTTTTGGTTTGCATTTTCCTGATTCTTAGTGATGTTGAGCACCTTTTCATTTATCTGTTGGCCATTTTTATGTCTTTGGACGATGTCTCTTCAGGTCCATTGCCCATTTTTAATTGGATTATTTGCTTTTTTGCTATTGCGTTGTAGGAGTTCTTTATATATTTTGGTTATTAACCCCTTACCAGATACATGGTTTGCAAATGTTTCTGCCTACTCTTTTCAATTTATTATTTCCTTTGCTGAGCAGATTCAGTACCACTTGTTCACATCTGCTTTTGTTGCTTTTGCTTTTGGTCTCTTATCCAAGAAATCATTGCCAATACCAATGCCAACGGGCCTTTTCCCTGTATTTTCTTCTAGGAGTTTTACGGGACCAAGTCTTACATACAAGTCTTTAATCTTTTTCGAGCTAATTTTTGTGTGTGGTGCATGTGGGTTCACTTTTATTCTTTTGCACATGGATATCCAGTTTTTCCAACACCATTTACTGACGAGACTGTCTTTTCCCCGTTGTGTGTTCTTGACGCCCTTCTCAAAACTTGAGGGTGTGTGCACAGATGTATTCCAGGGCTGTGTATTAGGTTCTGTTGGTCGGTGTGCCTGTTGTTACTCTAGTTACCTTACTGTTTGGATTACTGTAGCTTTGTACTATTGTGTGAAATCAGGAAGTGTGATGCCTCCAGCTTTGTTCTTCTTTCTCCAAGTTGCTTTTGGTAGTTAGGGCCTTTTTTGGTCCCGTACAGATTTTAGGATAGTTTTTTCTATTTCTATGAAAAATGCCGTTGGAATTTTCTTTCCCTGTTGGACTCTGAGTGAATTGGCAGCCAGGGATCATGGATTTTCAAATCTTTGTTCCTGATGCCCCATGTAATGCCTGACACATAGGAGGCCCCCAGGGAACATGTGTTGAGTAAGTGGGACCTGGGCACAAATTTTGGTATCCATGCAAGGCCAACCTATAGATTAACAATTGGAAAATTCTGAGTTAGGCCACTTGTGTAGAATTTTCTGTCACTGATTGCATAGTAATTCAGTTCAAGAGACAGATATATTTTGTAAGTAAGTAGTTTGTTTTTAAAATATTTTTTTAAATATTTATGTATTTATTTATTGAGAGAAAGAGAGAGAGAGATTGAGAGAGAGAGAGAGAGGCAGAGAGAGAGGGAGACACAGAATCCTAAGCAGACTCCAGGGTCCAAGCTGTCAGCACAGAGCCTAACGCGGGGCTGGAACTCATGAACCACAAGATCATGACCTGAGCCTAAGTCAGATGCTTAACTGACTGAGCCACCAGGCGCCCCTGTCGTTTCTTTTTTTCTTAGAAAGCATCCTTCTAGTGAAGAAATGATCATACTTTGAGTAGAGGACACCTCATACTAATGTATTTTTATTAAGACTATTTTTGTGAACTTTGGTATAAAAATTAGAGACTGATTTTTGTGAAAGGGAGAAAGTGATTTCTGAGATAAGTGAAAGTATGAATATATGTCTGGGAAGACCCGCAGCAGTGCATTTGCTCCCTGCAAACTGTGTGCCAGCTCTCGGCTTGCCCTTTTGCTGCCTCGTAGAGTTTCTCAGGCCGCCTAGAAACAGCTACTCTTCCGTCTGCTTTGCCTGTCTCTCCTGACAAAGCTGTGGTAGCGCCAGCCTCATGCGGCAATGCCACAGAGTCATGTTTGATTTTGCCAGTGTTCTCTGTATTCGTTAACTTCTCAGGTTGAGTTTATTTTAGGGCAGGAGCCTTGGCTTTGGGTACACCAGATTTCCAATCTGACCTGTTGATTAGGCGTGTGCCGTGGCTATTACTCACCTGGTCAGTCAGCCTTGGGCTCCTCATCTATGAAGTGAGGATGATGCCCCTACCTTATCAGGTTGTCCAGAGGTGAAGCACCGTGGCTCACGGCGTAGCATATAGGTCTTGGGACCGTCATACAGTAGACCTGCGGATTGGAATGCCATCTCCCCCTCCTGTCTCTTGGTAGGTAATTCTGAGACCTTGGATACCATTTTCCATGCCTCTTCTCCCTTGCACAGGACCTCTCTGTGCTGGCCTGCCCCTCACCCCCTTCTGTCCTTGTCTCCTGGTCCCCCCTTACACAAAATCTGCCTTCGTAAATATGTCCCACACTTTTGTGCTGCCATTTTTGATTTGGAAGTCCTAGTCTCTTTACTTACTTATCTCTGCCTGCCGAACCTCTGGTCTCTCCTCAAAGCTCAAACCCATTTCCTTCATGGAGCTTGTCTGTGTTTCCAGAATGTTCCTAACGTGTATTTCATCTTGGTCACAGTGTGTTGAGTCTTGATGAGGGGTAATTTGAGTACTGGTCCTTTGATCCTTGAGGGTCCTTGAGAGTGTGAGCCACATCTTGACTTCACCGTGTGACATCCAGCAGAGTAGCCTGCTGTAGTAATGGATCAATTACAGATTTGACTTTAGGTGACATGTAATATCTCCTTTGTTAGCCACTAAAATTTACAGTGTACTTTTTAAGATCATCTTTAAATTGCCTCTTTGAGTATAGCCATACTTTGTTTTATCTCCCTTTGCTTTATTGCACTTCACAGATATTGTATTTTTTTTTTAACAGATGAAAGTTTTGTGTCAACCTTGTGATTGATTAACAAGTTTGTCAGTGCCTTTGCTCACTTCATGTCTCTGTCTCATTTTCCTAAATCTTGCAGATTTCAGCTTTTCTCATTATTATTATATTTGTTAAGATGACCTGTGATCAGTGATCACAGCTCACTGAATGCTCAGTTGATGATTAGCATTTTTCAACAATGAAGAATTTTTAAATTAAGGTATGTACGTTGGTTTTTAGACCTAATGCTATTGCACACTTACTAGACTATGTGCACTGGGACACCGAAGGACTCATTCGACCTTGCTTTAGTGCAGTCCTCACTTTATTGTGGTGATCAGGTGCTGCATCCACAGTATCTCCAACGTATGCCTGCACATAGATCAAGAGTGGTATCTGGATGAATATTTGAGACTGATGACCACTTATTCATTGTTCCCTCATTCCTTCATTAAATTGACATTAAGTGCCACTGTATCGCAGTATGTAATATAGCAGAAAACCCATTCCTAGAAGTAAAGAATTCTTTAGTCTCATAGGAAATGATTGTATGGACTGGAAGATCAGATTTCAGAGCTTTGCACATTGTTGAGAACCATAAGCTTTCTTCGTATCTGTGTTCATCTTTCAATTCAGTTAGTGAAATCTATATTTTATTCTCGGGGAAAGTATAGAGCCATTTGCCATTTATTTAAATTAATTGCATTGATAATACTCCATGGTGAAAGTGGAGTGAGGTGAAAAAGAGATATACAGCAAGCTGAATTATATTCTGGAATAACGTTTTTGTTATTTTTATTTCATACTTTTCATTTCAGCATGAGAATAATAGAACCTTGAAATTACTGTAGTCTTTCTCCTGCCAGCTCACCCGTACAAAGATTCCAGACTCTGCCCAAATTTCAAAGTATCATGTTTTTGCCAGTGCGCTATTGTCTAAAATGAGTTCTTTAGGGAAAAGAGTCACAAAGAAAGCTGTACTTATGGAGAATGTTTTCTTTGTTTTCTTTTTCGTAATAGAAGGATGGCTTACTGCCATGTTTTGTTGTTGTTTAATATTATAGAGGTTTTACTGCGGCTCTGTTGGTGATTACAAGAGTGTTGGATTTTGGCTACAAATGTAGTAAATGTGATGAAAATCCCCTATGTTGTACATTGTCTGAATAACATGTTTATATAACACACTAAATACTTCTGTTGGAAGAATTGCTTTCTTGAAAGGAGGTTGGAAATTTCTTCTTGATTTTTAGTGTTACTGGAGTATATTATTGAGTAATCCAAATTACATGGGTATTTTAAAAGCATCCTTAAAAAATTTTTATTTGCGCACACTCTTATCTCAGCGTTCTGAGAAGATTGCGAACTGTATCTCTGGATAGTACTGTTGATTTTCTTATAACCTACTGGCCAGCGAATGAAGTTATTTAAAGAAATTTGTCCAGGTTCTATATTTTTTTTTTTAGAGTAGATCACACTGACGTGACCATGCTCATGTCACATGCACAGACTAGTCCATTTGTATTTCTGTTTATAAAATGATATTGTGGTTATGTATGTTCTGGCCCTGAACCATGGCCGCGGTAGCCTCATCTCCTTCTGGCCTTGGACTGATGTTGAGTCCTGGCTTCCCCTTGTGATCTTCTGGCTGGGCTCATGTCATGTGGACCCTGCCATGTCTAGCTGTCTCATGTAGCCTCCACTGTTCCATGTTGGTCCGATGATTCTACCCAGCGCTCTAGCTTATTCAGTTTGAGATTCCAATTTCTAATGCTAGAGGGGCCTCTTCACGTTTGTGTGTCTCTGGTAGCTCAGTTCTGAGTATCTCATTGGCTTTTTTTTTTTTTAATGTTCATTTTTGAGAGGGAAAGAGACAGAGTGTGAGTGAGGGAGGGGCAGCGAGAGAAGGAGACACAGAATCCGAAGCAGGCTCCAGGCTCTGCTCTGTCAGCACAGAGCCCGACCCAGGGCTCGAACTTCTGAACCGTGAGATCATGACCTGAGCTGAAGTCAGACACTTAACCAACTGAGCCACCCAGGCGCCCCTAGATCATTGGCTTCTTACCAGGGTCCGTCATTAGCCCCAGAATGTCCTGGCGCTGCTCAGTCACTGGAGTCCTCCACATGCAAGCCCTGCTTGGTGATCCTCCCTCACTGCCCATACCCCTCTGAAGACCAATCCCTGCAGATGCTGTCAGACCTCTCTGTCCCCCTCTGCACCTCCTTCACTCACTAAGTTGAGTTCTTTGCCATCACCAGCGTGGGCAATTGTTTTAGTCTTCTTACCCAGTGACATTGCCAGTTTCTCTTTCCTGGTTCTAGATTGTTACTATTTTGAGGTCCATGGACCCTCGATTCTCCATAGATGGACTGCAGGAAGCTGTGAACCATTAGGAGCTAATTATTAAAATTCTATGTCTAGGTGTATTTTTCTGGTCACCATATTTGCAAAGCATCTGTGAATCTCCAGTGGTTAAGAACCAGGTTTTGTTTAGTTATTCCTTCAAATGGAGTCTTCACAGTCATCTGGCTCAGATGTACATCTGATGTGTTAGTCTCCTGCTTACATTTCTTTAGTGAATTCCTGTTAAAAATAAAATCCAAACTTGTTAACCTGATGGCATGGCCCTTATGAGCTGATGCCTGTCTTCCTTTCCAGTCTTAGCACCTCCTAGCCCTTTCTCCCAGGTCCTTGGATCGTTTCCTGAAGTACTTGGAGTTGGAGAGTACACCATGTATTGTTTCATCCATACTTTGTTATACTCTTCCCTCTGCCGGAAATGATCTGTTCCTCCTTCCCCTTCTCTGCTTGCTTCACATGTCTCTCTGTGAAATCTCCCTTGTCCACTGGCCCCCATCTACATGCAGTCAAGTTCCACTCTCTATGGACAGTGGTCACTTCTCTATGTTAAAATTACTGGTTGGTATTTAGAGGTGTCTACTTCTGAACTTGTGATCTTCATTTAACACATTAACACATTTAACACATTAGAACACAACCTGGAGCACCTGGGTGGCTCAGTTGGTTAAGCATCCGACTTTGGATTAGGTCATGATCTCACGGTTCGTGGGTTCGAGCCCCACCTCGGGCTCTGTGCTGATAGCTCAGAGCCTGGAGGTTGCTTCGGATTCTGTGTCTCCTTCTCTCTCTGCCCCTCCCCTGCTCATGCTCTGTCTCTCTCTGTCCAAAGGAAAAAAAAAAGGAAAAAGAACTGCCTGTCCCTGAAGTCTCATTACAAGTTACCTGTGGGCCTTCTCACATAATCATATTAATTCTTGACTTTTGATTAGTTGCCTAAAATACTTTGAAGAGCTTGATTCTTTTCTTGCTCTTGTCCTATAGTCTGGATCAAGCAGCTGCCCTTCATCATTTGTATTGTGACTGCTGTGTTTCGCACTCAGCCTTGTGTTTTTGCTAGGCAGTGCTGCTCATGTGGAAGTGCTCGTGTGGTCTCTCCGCTTATCTCTCCTGCCATTTCAGAAACTGCTTGTATCAGCCAGAATTCTTAGTTGTAAGCAGTGAACACCGAGGCTGGCCCTTCCAAGCAGAAAAGGAAGTGTAGACAGGTTATTGGGAAGCCTACAGAATTACCAGGAAGGCTAAAGAACTGGGCCAGCAGGAAGGTAGGCACAAGGGAGACCACACTGGGAGATCGATGCTAAAACTAAGACACAAAGACAGAAGCATCTATGGTCACTTAGCATGCCTACCCACAGCTTATCCGCCATCACTTCTAGTGGTGTCCCAGTGACGCTTGTGACACACATCTGAAGTTGAGTGCGGCTGGGTATACTGCCAGGAAGAATTATTCCTGCCCTTGTGTCATTGTATTGCCAGCTAATGAGTTACAGATCAGGGCATGTGCAGCATCTGATTGGCCGATTCTGGGTCACGTGCCAATACCCACTTGCCGAGGAGTTTGGGAAAGCAAGTGTGTCGTTTTTTTGGCCTCTCTATTGGGAGGCAGAGTCAGCCTCTACAATTCTGATACCTGTTGCAGTGTGGTTTTCTTCCCCCTTCCCACCAAGTACTTCTCAGACACCAGTTGGGTGTCTTGCAATTTAATTCTGTTCTGACACCACCTAGCTGGAGAAAGCATCAGATCCCATAGGTAAAGGGCTCAGTCTTGCAAGGCAGGTCTCCCACCCCGACCTCAGATGATACAGTCTCTTTGTCACCTGTGCTCCTGACAGACTGGTTATAGATCCAGAGGTCCCAATGACTCCCTGCTTGAGCTTAATTAACTTCTAGAGCGGCTCACAGAACTCAGAAAAATATTTCTACTTACTATATTACTGGTTTATAATAGGATAACTCAGGAACAGCCAGATGGCAGAGACGTTTAGGGCAAGGTGTATAGGAGGGTCGTGGGGCCCCCATGCCCTCTGAACACGGCGCTCTTCCTGAATTTCCACGTTCACCACCCTGGAGGTTCCCCGGAACCTGTCCTCTGGGGAAGCTTTCTTACAGGCGGATGGATTAAATCAGTGGCCATTGGTGACTGATTTCATCCTTCATCCCTTCTCCCCTTCAGGGAAATCAGGGGGTGGGGCTCAACTGTCCAACCCTCTCATCATGTGGTCATTCTCCTAGCAACCAGTCCCCAACCTCCAGTGAGTTTTGGCTGCCACCTCATTAACATAACAAAAGGTGCCTTTTATGGCTCTCATCACTTCGAAATTTCCGGTTTTAGGAGCTTGGTGCCAGAAATGGGAATAAACACCAAATATGTATTTCTTATTATAAATCACCATATCATGGCCTCCTATAAGACTCACTAGGTGAGGAATTATCCAAATACCAGAGGTGTGCTCATGGCCCGGGCAGCTGAATGGCCGAGCCGGTGTTTACCACACTGTTGCCCTGCCACTTGGATTGGCTGTGCTTTAGGGAGTTTTCTTTTTTTAATTCTTTTAAATGTTTGTTTATTTTTCAGAGAGAGACAGAGTATGAGCAGGGGAGGGACAGAGAGAGCGAGGGAGACACAGAATCCCAAGCAGGCTCCAGGCTCCGAGCTGTCTATACAGAGCCCGACGCGGGGCTCGAACTCACAAACTGAGAGATCATGACCTGAGCCAGAATCAGACGCTTAACTGACCGAGCCACCCAGGCGCCCTAGGAAGTTTTTATTATGAGACAAGTGTTATTCTCCTGTGATTATTTACGTAGTGGTTGACCATTTAGGAAGTTTTCACATCGGCATCTCATTCAGTGAGATGGAGGGAGGATTTTACTGCCATTTTTCAAGAAGGGAGTTAAGGAAACGGGTAGGCAAAGAGGTGGTGCAGTCTAGCAAAGGACGTGGAACGGTGGAGGGTGGAGGGCAGAACTGGAGCTTGCCCTTTGCTTCTGGCTCCAGAGCCCACATGGGCTGTTCCCCATGTACCGGCTGGCAAGATGCGGTGCCCAGGTGCGGTGCCACAGGGGCTCAGCGCCGCGTGTTCACACGGTACACGCTCACACACAGCCTCTCCCAAGGACGGAGATGCGCACTAGCGTGTCTGGTTCTGTGAGGCCTAATTTGGCATTTTGTATTCTTGTTCTGTCTACTTGTGTTGTTCAGTGTTGTAACATCTCTCTGGTTGACTGAAGCCATATGTCATTCAGACAGAACCTGTACTTTGGCATTGGCCTGACAGTCACTCAGCTGTGTAGCCCAGCAATAAAAATTATGAAAACTGTATCTGTTCATTAGGCCACTGGAGTTCACAGGCGCTTTTGTGGCCATGGCCCTCCACTCTGCACTCCGGCGAACGGAACGCAGCCGATTAAGCCTTTGTGGTGTTTCCCTCTGTGAATTGCACGTTTGTTTCGCAGTTTGCGGGCTGTGAGTAGAGCCACGTGGGTGAGCCCTTTAAAAGATTATAACAATAGGAAGTGTGTTTGGGGAATGAACTGCCTCAAAACGAGTAGCAGAAGAGGTGTTCTGGATTTTTTTTTTCCACGTCACATTAAAACTTATGCAAACTCTTAAGAATTTTAAGGGTGTTAAGTAGTTTTTCTGTCATAGGGACAGTGTTTATATCTTACTATTTTTATAAACTATTACATCAGCTCTTAATGTGAGTGAAGATCTAAACACGAAGGATGCATGCATGTGCATGCAGAGTGGTGTGTGTGTAGCTTAGAGTCCCCGTGTCTCAGACTAGTGAGCTTAGCTCACGTCTCACTGGGAAACAGAGTCAGCTCTTCCATAATGGTAGGAGGAAAAGAAAGCAAAAACAGTTAAGAGCAAAAATCTCACACCCTCTCTGCAGCAGCAGATAGCACACTGTCACCAGAGCGGGGGGGGGGGGGTGGAGACCCCTTCCATGTTAGAGGATTTCATTTTATTGTATTATTTTTAAGTACACATGTTCACGCCCCACATGGGCCTCAAACTCATGATGCCGAGATCAAGAGTCACATGCTCTCTCTACTGACTGAGCCAGCCAGGTACCCCGAGTTAAAAGATTTTAGAAGTCCTTTCTGCAGGGGGTGGTGGGCTGGTGGGAGCCCGGAAGCCCTTGATGGTACATTGGAGGTGGGAGGTGGGGGACAAGGCTGGGAGTTATGAGAGATGGAAGGAGATGTATTTTGTTTGAGGGGAGGGAGATATCAAAGTGAAGAGTGACCCTGTCATAAGTAGGGAGAGTCAGACGGAAAAAGGAGAAAGAGAAAACTGGGAGGAATTTGGTATTACTGTGTGAGAGACAGAGGCTCACTCCAGAGTATTTTGTAAGGTAGCTGGTAAGTTGGTGTCGTGTTTAAAGTGTCAAACATAATGCTTTATATCGATTAGGAAATTTGTATAATGATTTGGAAGTGTAAGGAAGTGTTAAGTGTCTCTTTGAAAAGTGTACTGTGTATTTGCATAAGAAAAAACATTGATGGGTTTTGGTGGATGGTAGTTATTAAGCTTTTATTATTTTAGAAAATACGTGCTAATTTTGTATAGCAAACACATTTTACATTGACAACAGTTTGTGTGTCATTTTCTGCTATTTCTAATGTAGAGAAAAGGGCTAAAGAGAGGGGTTTGGGAGCATGTCCTGGTCTTGTGGCTTCATGGGGGTTAGAAGGGATTTAAAATGCAGTCACCTGTTGTCTCTGCGGCCACAGTGTCACCTGGGCTGCCTTGGGCCTGAGGGCTTTGCGTGGCTCTGCCAGGCGACTTGTGACTTGTCTCGAGTGAGCCGCTCCCTCCAGTTCCCCCCGAGCTGTGTGGTCTGGAATAGCCTCTCTATGGTCCTCACTTCTACCCTCAGCAGGCTGATTTCTGTCATTTCACCAGGGCAGCCTTCCCATTGCTTATCTGGACCCAGATTGAGGTCTAGTGTGTGGTATTTGGAATTTTGGATACACCAGATTTGCAATTTTGACATATTGTACCAGAAGAAATTGGAAGAAATTGGATAATTTCGCTGCTAAGTTTTGTTTTTCAAATAAGTAAATATGTAGGCATACGTATGCGCCTACACATACGTGTGTGTATAATCTATAAACTGTCACCCGTAACACGTTCAGGTTCTTAATGCCTGCACGTGTCGTGTATGTCTTCTCTTCTGTGTTGCTCATTTTCAGGGAGCCTGAGGTCTGAATGCCTGGGTTCCTGTCCCTCAATACTTAAGGCACTTTCATCACCATTATTGGAATTTAGTCTCAGTGGTACACATTGGGGTATGTTGATTAAAGAGGAGCAATTATAGCAATAATTCTGAACGGTAGGTATTCCTTAAGAATTACTGCATGATTTTGGAATGCAGTACTTGATTTCAAGGGCAGAAGACTTCTCTCTGTCCAATTATGGCATATTTGGGTTAATATGAAAAAGATACCTTCCTCATTGGCAATGTAAGGAGGCATTCTGAAGGTGTGTGTGATTGAGGGGGAAAGCCCTAATGGGCTTAAGGTTTTTCCATAGACAATCCACAGTCAACATGTGAGAATTCATAATAACTCATTAACTTGGGTGGTAACTCATATGTTTGTGTTTTAAAATAAAATGTACTAATTTATTACAGAGTC
The DNA here is from genome assembly GCA_028646485.1 of Cryptoprocta ferox. NCBI lineage: Eukaryota > Metazoa > Chordata > Mammalia > Carnivora > Eupleridae > Cryptoprocta > Cryptoprocta ferox. Next base: position 10,489,809 of record CM053577.1, on the reverse strand, counting down.
AAGTCTTCATATGGCCAGTATGTTTTTTTAAAGCATCTGCTGTATGCATAGCATGGCCTTGGGAATTAATCAAAATTCTTCCCTATCATTACCTCATACTGTACCATGCTATTTATTCCTCCTGTCCTTAATGTGTTCCTGTCTTCCCCAACTGGGTTTCTCTTACTCAACAGAGATTCCTCTTGTTCTTTTCTCTGCCAATTGAAAGTTGAGTGCTCCCTCTAGGCCTAGGTCCAGTACTTCTGGTCCGAACGGAAATGTTCTAGCCCTTGTATCCCCAACTTTTCCAATGGAATTTGCCTGCTCCCTTCTCTGCCTGCCTTCTCTATTATTGCTCAGAATCTCCTTGTTGGGGCGCCCGGGTGGCTTAGTCTTCAGTTAAGTGTCTGACTTCGGCTCGGGTCATGATCTCTCGGTTCATGGATTCAAACCCCACATCGGGCTCTGTGCTGACAGCTCAGAGCCTGGAGCCTGCTTTGGATTCTGTGTCTCCCTCTCTCTCTCTCTGCCCCCCCCCCTCACACTCTGTCTCTGTCTCTCTCTCTCTCACAAATAAGCACACATTTAAAAAATTAAGAATCTCCCTATTTATTCTGAGTTGTAAACATGTATCATGTCTCTCTGCTTGTAAGCTGCTTTTGTGCAGGGATTTTGTCTTCTTCACCTTCGTATCTTCTAATGGGGCCTAGGACAATTTTGTTGACACTTTTATTGTTTATAAAGTACTGGATCAATACATGTGATACAGTGGACAATATAGAGAAGTTTGAAATGCATTTGGCAAAACGAAGCAGAGGTACAGATGCCGTCTGTAGAGGAGCCTTGCTGTTTCCTTCCTCCTTCAATACTGTGGTCTGGTTAGGTCTGGAGCCCAGAAATCTAGCCCTGATTTGGCCAGCAGTCGGCCACATACTCTTAGATATATTAAGGGTCTTCTCTGTGAAAGGAGACTAATTCTACCCATTATCCATTTCAGCAGCATCGTCATGGATCCGATTGAATGAAATCATCTATATGAAAGCAGTTTTAAAAGTTTAAAAGCGTGATGTAAATAAGGAAGTATTTGTGTTGTCATAAACGTTATTTCTAGCGGTAGCTGATATCTGTGAAAAACATTTGTTTGAGAGAGAGAGAGCGTGAGTGGAGGAGGGGCAGAGTGGGGGTGGGGAGAGAGAATCCCAAGCAGGCTCCAGGCCCAGGAGCCTGACTCAGGGCTTGATCTTGCAACCGACTATGAGATCATGATCTGAACCGAAATCAAGAGTCGGTCGCTTAACCGACTGAGCCATCCAGGCACCCCTCGATGAAAATATTTTATAATGAGGTCTGTCTCATAGTTCCTACAGTCAGTTGTTTTGGAGAAAAGAGGGCTGATTAGCCTTACACTTGTCACTGATTTGTGGTGTGGGGGCTTTCATCCTGGGGCCCCGGGGTAGAGAACAAAGTCAGGCCGTGATAAAAGAATACAAGAGGAACCTGAGGAGAGGAGAGAGTTCAGTAGCTTAATTTCTGTATTTTCTAAGGGTGTAAACTCAATTAACAGAACTGCCTGTAGTTTTTTCTGTCCCCTCGTGTTGTTGGTCAGGGAGTATGTGACAGGAGCCTCCGGGCTCTCTGTTCCTGCGACAGCCCGCCCAGCACCCCTCTGCCCCGTCATTCTTTCTCGGGAGTGTTATGTGTGCACTGTTTTTATTCTTAGTAGCATTATTGCAAATTTCAGGTAGTAGTTGTTACAGTTTTTTGCCAAGTATTTCTCCCAGAGAGATGATTAGCCTGAATATTAATATAAACTTGGCAAAGAGCTCATTGTTAGGGAAGTTGAGAATTACCCCAGGGACATGGTGATCTGGATTCCACAGTTAGGGTCCTCCATGCCTCACCCCCCACCCCACCCCTGGGTAAATAGATTACCTTATTCCTGCACTGCTTTACTTCTTTTGTGACCTATGTAGAAAGTCAAAAGAAGTCTCAGCCTTTCCTTCTCCATTCTGTTTTATTTTAAAATTTACTCCCATCTCATTTGCTGTGTCTCCTCTGGAGCCCAGTTCCTTCCATACTTTCAAATTCATTTCTTTTCCTCGGCTGTAAGTTTGATGCACACCTTCTCTGACAGTTGCTCCTCACTCCCACAGCATGACCTCATTCTCCTGGTTCTCAACTCAGAAGCGTTACCTGGCTGCCTCCAGCTTTGTCTGTGTTCTTCCCTCTTGCCTGGACTCCTGATCGCTTCCAGGAGTGGCTGTCCCCCTTCTCTCTGAGCCACCCTGCTCCGTGGGGGTTGGCCGGCTCTCCGGTTCGCCAGTTGTCTCCCATTGAACTGCTCCAGCCGTTTAACCTGCACAGACCAGCAGTGGTCTGTCCCCCTGGCAGTGGCGTTGTGTGTTGGGGGAGAGGAAATGCAGGGACCAGTATCTGTGGACGCACATTTATTGCAATATCACTTGGAACAGTTTTCCCAGAGATTTTTCTGAAAATATCATCCTCAAGTGCAGTTTTTTTTAAACTGCTCATTGTGATCCAGTTGTGGGAACACGAAAGCAATGTATTAGGCTGCAACTAGAAATTTTTTTAAAAAGGGAAGAGTTTGAATATAAACAGTAGAAGATAGGAGTGTATCACATGTATTAAGGGTGTCCTATGTATCCATGGTTGTGATATAAAAACATATTTTCTCTTTTGATTTGGACTTAAAACATTTGAAAGCCATTGTTCTGGTTAACCTTCAATATTTTAAAGCTCCTTTGGTTACCCAACCCCTTTTCCTTCAATGGAGATTTAAGAAAATGTTTTATTTGTGTGATCGTTTGTTTGTTTGTGGTTGACATAAAGTAGGATTAGAACATGGTTTATTTGCGGGACCACCGGGCAGAACGTCACACCCGGAAAGTCACTCCCGCAGTGAAGTGGTTTGCTTGTTGCACAGCAGGTGTCCTACATGCCACCCAAGTAGCTCTGGCTCTAAGCAGAGAAGGTAGCCAACTGCAGTGAGGGCAACCAGCTGAAAGGAAGCTCCTCCGTAGATGGGGAGTTCCATGTGGGGGCATTAGCACCTGTAAAGGTGGGGCCCCCAAACCCCAGCGGTTGATTTGTCCTGGAATTGCGAGGCAATCACAGGCCACTAAGGCGATGGCAGGGATTTCCAGGTAATCAGGCTACCACGGGTATGGGGAGCGGAGTACACTGGAAAGAGGTCCTGAGTTTCAGGACTCACCAAATGACCAGATAGTAGTGTTGCTAATTGTTTTCTCTGGCAGTAAGAAATAGCTGTGAGTGATTATTGAATGTAGCAGCTCAGGTTAGAAAATATGACCATTCTTCACTAAGTCCACACACCTTGCCTTGAATCAGAGAGAGCCTTCTGACCTTGGTGTTGCCTCATCTTACTGCTGCTGTGATAGCCTTCCATTGGTCTTGTAAGCAGCATTCTTGAAAGAGGATGAAATGAGTAGTTGGATTCCCCCACATTGTATCTACGGCGCATCTTTTAAATTTAAGATTTATTAAAGTGAAATTGTTGCGGGATACTGTTTAAAGCCTAGCTTTTTCCTCCTAGTGGTAATGGAAGAAAGTTTTAAAATAAAGTGGAATTAGAATATGGTTTAATTTTAGGAGTGATAAGAAATTTTTTGGTCCATTTATCCTTGTTTGTCACTGGATTGGAGAGCTATGTCTTAAGATAATTATTTTATACCCCTTAATGTTTTAGGAAAACATTTAAATGGCTTCTGTGTTTCCCTAAAATCTATTGATTTACCTGCAAAGGTGCTTTGAATGGACAATCTGAGATTGCGTCTATGTTGAGGTATAGTTTTAAAGGGGATGATTATGATTTTGTGATTATTTATTGATTTTCAGAATGAATAGGTGAGACTAATTTTAATGATTTGTTAATATAAACAGAGAAGACTGTAGAAAGAAGCAAAAAATTTAATTTGTTGAAAATTCTATAGTGAGTAAATCCTCCTCCATCCGCCCACAAGTGTCTTTCTATTAATTTCAAAATGTCAACACCCTTTTTTTTTTCCCCGACCAATCTTTGGGGACTGTTTGGCACCTGTTGTTCCATCTGATGAAATTAAAAAAAAAATGCAGATCTTCTTTCTTAAGGGAAATAATTATATTATTTTCTCTCTTTATATAAACATTTGCTTTGAAATATATTCGTATTTCAAGGGTTTTGATATTTTATCCAAAGCATCATTTCCTCACACTGCCTCAGTGTCAGAATGGAACCCCTCTTCAAACTATTACCCAACATCACAAGGTTGTCACATAAGTTATGTTTACGTGCTAAATGACTCAAAAACAAGAATCCCTGCCCCCCTCCCCACTTTATCTTGAGTGCGTGCTGCCTGTGTTGGTAGAAATTTTATATCCCAATACCTTCTAAATTAATCTAAACCACCCAGATTTTTTAATCTTTAGTTTTTAAAACTTAAAATTGTGCATTTCTCACTTGTAGCCATTGTCATTTTACTTATTACTTACCTGTCTCTTCTTTTCACGACCTCTTCCCATTTGTATGTTCTTTGGGTAACCTGGTACTAACTGCTGTCTGTTCACACTACTCTCTTCCAGAACAGAGCGAGGTCTCCAAAGTGTCCTTTGCTCTTCCTGTTCGAGCCTGAGTGACCATTTACAGCCTGTCCTCCATGTTTCACTTGCATGTTACTCCCCAGTCTGCTTTTCAGTGACTGAGGGTCATGGGAGAGTGACATGAGCGTGGGGGTTGGGGGGAGAGAGAGAGAATTGAGTTCTATTTGTTACTCCTTTTGGGTGAAATTGTGCAGGTTTCCTAACCCTTGACCTAGCTTCTTGACCTACCTTCGTTGACCTTGACCTCGGAGAGGGTCGAACCAGTGATCTCTGAAATCTCTGTCCGTTCTAATAGTGCATGATAAAGTAATTCACAATGAAATGTAATTAGGCTTAGCCTTCTGAGAATGGGGTAATGGATGTGTAATTTTCATTTAAAACAATAGCTTATTGGTCCAAATATGTATACTGTGTATTGGATATGTTTTAGAGCATCTTCACCTCCCTTCTCTCCCCACACCCAGCTCAGACTATGATCCAGTGAATAAAATGCAGGAAGTCAGTTTTTCAGCCACTGATGTGCATGCATATTTCCTTTAGTCTCACCTTTGTCTATGGGGTTCAGGGGAAAAATCACTGCTTTGTGAGGGGGGTCGGTTAGTAGTAGAGAAACATCTTCTAATGCAAAAAGACTCCTTTATTGGGGCACCTGGGTGGCTCAGTCGGTTAAGCGTCCAACTCTTGATTTCAGCTCAGGTCATGATCTCACAGTTTTGTAAGTTCAAGCCCCACCTCAGGCTCTGTGGTGACCCTTAGAGCCTGCTTGGGATCCTCTCTCTCCCTCTCTCTCTCTCTCTCTGCCCCTACCCTGCTCAAGCTCTGTCTCTCTCAAAATTAATTAATAAACTTAAAAAAAAAAGAGGCCTTTATAAACTCACTCCTCATTATTTGTTATGGGTTCATTCTGAAGTTGGGGCAAAAAATGAAATGACCGAGGGGCGCCTGGGTGACTCAGTCTAAGTTAAGCGTCCGACTCTTGGTTTTGGCTGAGATCATGCTTTCATGGTTTGTGAGTTTGAGCCCTGTGTCAGGCTCTGTGCTGTGCTTGGGATTCTCTCTCTTCCTCCCTCTCTGGCCCTCTGCCACACTCTTCTCTCTCTTTCAAAATAAATAAATAAAGTTAACAATAAAACAACTGACTAGTTCTGCTCATTGGAAGCCTGTTCTGTCCCTGGGAAGCACAGGACAAAGCCTGCAACCTTGCTACCCTCTGAGTCAGTGTCAGTGCCTCCTCCCTGGGAGGCTGCCAGCAATGGTCCCTGCACTCCTCCTTCCCTTGAGACCTGCCTATTCTTAGATTCTGCCGCCTACTGAATTCTCAGAGTCTCAGAGGAAGACTTTAATAGCCAGGTTTGGGTCTTGGCCATGGTATGTGGAGAAGGCTGACCCTTTTGCATTACCAATGCTGTTCTTCTTCCCCATTCATACATTTTTCACCACATGTGTCACTTAACGTTTGGGATAGATAGATTAATGAGTACATGTTTCTCCCTAAAAATAATCTCATGGAACAGTTAGACTGTATTTTAAAAAAATTATTTTTTTAACATTTATTTTTGAGAGAGAGATCATGAGTGGGGGAGGAGCAGAGAGAGAGGGAGACACAACCGGGAGTGGGCTCCAGGCTCTGAGCTGTCAGCACAGAGCCCCACGCAGGGCTCGAACCCACGAAATGTGAGACCGTGACCTGAGCCGAAGTTGGACGCTCAACCGACTGAGCCACCCAGGGGCCCCTAGACTGTGTATTTTTAAAGGATCATGTTTTAATACAATACAGTTTTTAAAATTCTATTTTTTTTTTTTTTTTGGCAGGAGAGAGAAACAGATAATAGAAAGGATATAGAAGCAGCTAGCACCCTAGTGCTAGTAAGTAACAGTACAATCACATAGCACTCCACCCATCTTTCATTAAAAAAAAAAGAAATTCGGAAAAACTTAAAAGCTGGATTAAAAAAAACACACGCGCATGCGCGCGCGCGCACACGGATAAGTCCTTTATACGCATGGTGTGAAATCCCCGAGCTACAGAGGGTCTGCGGTGCACAGTTTCCTCGTCCCGTGCCTCCACCACTGAGCTTTCCTCCACCGGAGATCCCGGTGCCCTGTCTCTCCACTGGCTGCTTGAACATTCTAGTCGCGGCGCGCTGCAGGCCGGTTTTCTCCGTCTCCCCCTCCCCGCGGCTCCCTCGCCCGCTCGGGTCTTCGCAATCTGGCATTCTCTGCACATGTTCCAGTCAGGCGGTTACCAAGTTGACATTGCAGCCTCGGCAAAGGTCATCTCTTTAAAATTCTCTGAAACTCCCCTTCGGCACATCCATTTTGGCAGCTGGGTTTATATAGGAAAGTGGTAAAGCTCTTGGCTCCTCTCTTCGTGCTTTGTAAAAATAGAAACCTCTGGCCAGAAGGGCAGCCGGGCACTTCTGGTCAGCTGCCGTCGCCCAGTGGTTCCCGTGTTCCCTGCCGTCGGTGGCGGCCTCACTCGGACAGGTGGCCCGAGCGGGTGGGTTTTACAAACCCGAGCAGACTGGGGTCCGACACATATTTTAAAGTCTTATTAGAAAACCCTGCTGTTCTGACACGTGTGTGAGTACTTTTGTACCGTTTTGACTTCTGATCCTGTCCTCCTCTTGTATTTTTTAACAACTCGACGACATATTCACCGATCCCCGACTACCTGTTGCCGTTTGGGCAGTAATATAACTAGAGAGACGGAGACTCCGAATTGCTTTCCAGGGAGATGAATTCATTACTAAACACATGACATAACGCGCCCGCTTTCTTGGGAACGTGCTCCCTTGGATGGAGACGACCGAACCCCTGCGAGGCAGCACAAGCCTTTTTCTTTTCAAGTAGCTTTTTCTAGGAAAATGTGGCTTCTCTTAGCGGAATTGACCTATTTATTACTATAGATTGCCTTCGGAGCCCTTCCCTGCTTTCTGTATACACTGCGCCCCCCGCGCAAGTAGAGCTCTGTGCTAGTCACACCAGCCTATTTCCACAGTTGGGATTCTCTAATTTAAAAATGCGCACGTTGGGTATGGAAAATACTTATTTTTGATTTGGCTTTAAATGTAACTTCTGGAAAGCCAGATGTCACAGGCGTTCATGTTAGAAACGAGCATGGTCCTTTGACAGTTCATTTTTTCCCTGCTTCCTATCATTATAGAAATAAGACATGGCTTTTCCTCCCCTGTGATAGTTTATGGAAGATTGTAGACCACTTGTTTTTGTACATTGCTTCTGTTTTCTTCGAGAAGAGGCGGTGTGTTTTATGTCTTTTGCTCTTAGCACCCCCTTCCTTTCCCTCCCCCAACACCAAGTTCCTATACGTTGGAAATGTGCTATCTTTTTTAGCCCAAATTTCTGGAATGAGATTTATTATGTTGTGCATTACAACACAGACTTTTTCTCTGAAGCCGCAATTTTTTTCCTGTTATGCTTGTTTTATCAAAAAGCATACTGTAGCCTTTATAGATCTGTGATATTGAATGCCCTCGATGCATCCTTGGGAAGAAAGTGTTTTAAAGTGCATAATTAGGGCACTTGAGCATAAAACTACAATTATACACTTGTGTGTTAATTTTGTGTACAGTAAGACTTTAGTTCCACACTGGTTGTAAATGAGAGAGGAAGCATTTTACTGCCAGTGAATGCCTGCATTTTATGAATACTTAAAATCTCCTCTAATTGGCTGACCTGGAAGAAAAGGTGAAAACATCTGTAGTTAGGAGGTAGAGGAGAGAATACAAAATGTGTAAAGAAAAAAAAAAAAAAGTAACCAGAAAAGTAATCTTACTCTTGTGTGAGCCATCGCACTGTCCCTTTGGAAGCATTCATGCTATTTCAGTTGCTATTCCGCAGTAAAGACTAGCAGACTTACAAGCATTTTGATAAGCCAGTAAAATTAGTCAAGGGACAGAGTGGGAGAGAGAGTTGACAAGGAATCTTTGATCTGATAGAATAAAGGCTTATGCTTGCATTGGTTGACCATACGATTGTTACTCAGATTCTGTGCGCAAGCATTAGGGGGCACTCCTTGAAGCTCGGAGTTAATTTTACGAAAAAGGATGTACCACTTTATGAAATGGATAATAATGTTCCAGAAGTAGTTACCCTCAAGAGGTAGCATGGGCTAGAAATATAAATTAATTTAAGAAGGGTATAAATAAATTCATGGATAATAGAATGATAATGATTATAAAGCGGAAATAAAGGCTGTTCAGGACATATCCCTGACTTTTGGAAATTGAGGTCATGAGAGGCAGTACCATTGAGTTCCCACAGCCATACAGAATATTCACTCTGCAGAACATTGTCTGACCTAGTATTCGCTTAAGCTGTGATTTGCTAAATATAGAGCGGTTGGACTTAGAATAAGCAGTGAAATTTTGTGGGCAATTAATAATTGTAAAGAAGTCCAAGGGAGATTATATTATTTTTACTGTTTTTATGTTTACAGTCTTATATTGTATATACATCTGTCAAGAAGTTTTAGAAAACAAATTTCTCATGAAAAAAGACTTCTGTACTGGTGACAAATGAGAATTTTCCGGCTTTGTGTCATGAATCAAAAAGAAATTTATTCTCCACTATAGAGAACAAACTAAACTGATGGTTACCTGAGGGGAGGAGGTGAGTGAAATAGGGGAAGGGGATTAAGAGGATACTTGTGATGAATGTATAGAATTGTTGACTCCCTATACTGTACATATGAAACTAATACCAACTTTGCTGGAATCAAAATACAAGAAAAAAGAAAATGTGGAAAACACAAAAAATGCAGATTGATAGAAAGTGAAAAGAAATCCACTGTTAGTATGTGTCGTAAGTTTCAGGTCACTATGGGCAAATAATGGTACATATCGATCAGCTTGAAAGTCTCAGTAGTTTATAGCAACAAATATTTTTCCTCTCATGGGTCTGTGGGTCAGTTGGACCAATTTTACATGGACTCCGTTGGGTTTGGCTCTGGGCAAGACATCTGGGTTGGGTTCCCTGCATGTGATTTATTTTGGGTTCCCAGATGAGACTGAAGAGCTGCAGGGTACTAAAATTTTCCAGTGAGATGATAGGACAGGATATAAGCTGGGCTGGGGAACAGTGGGCGGGGCCATAGACGAAATAGCATTGGTCTTACGTTGGTAATTACTTAAACTGTGGGTTTTAATACTGTTCTTTCTACTCTTAGATGTGTTTAACGTTTTACATAGTGAGTTAAATTTGTGAAAAAAATCTTTTGATAATTTAAAAATAAGCTGAAGGAAAGGGTTAAATCAGCCTAGATAATGTTGGTTATTTTTCAGGCTATAAAACAGCAGTGTTTGTGGCCTGGAAGTTATCAGTTAGGAACAAGGGCATAGACAAAAACGGAAGTGCGCTCCATAGCAACGTGAACTGTGTAACTGGCTTGTTTGTGTGGTTGGTCATCAAGCCTGTTCTCGTGTTTAAGACACTGCTTGACCCCTGAGTGCTTTGCCAGCTCCTCCTTCAACTCTGGGTACTCTTTTTTTTCTTACTCAAGGGAAGCTGGACAGAATTTGAAGGACCTTAGCTTGAGTGTACTATGCATACAGTAAGCACTCAGTACACATTTATTGATTGTTTCTTGTTTTTCAAGCATGAAGGAGTAATTGCAGGAGATTGTGGAGGTTTGTTGTTTTGTCTCTTTTCCTCCGACAAGCCTAAGAACAAGATTTATTTTTCTTTTTAAAATAAAGTAAGAAAAAAAAGGGACCTAAATTGGTTACAAGTCTCAATTGGGGACTTAGCTTAAGGGATTGTAGATTATGGAGCCAGTGGTAGGATCTTGACCTTGTAAACTTTATTTATTACCTTCTAGCACATTCTTTTTGACTGGACATGTTGACATAATAAAATTTCCTCATGCAATTGGTTCAACCACACATCGGCTTAACATCTGAATTCCTTGCTGTAGGGAATTTTCAGTCTGACTCTTATGCATGAAAAACAGTGTTTGATCTTTCTGTGAAATCGGAAGCCAGCAGAATTTGCCACAGTAATGACTAAAATGTAACTTGTGAGCTTATGATTTTTCCTATGCTTTTTCCCCTTCCCATTTTGTGGAATTTACCTGGAGGGGCTCAAGCCTATGATGGAAAACAAACAAACAAAAATTAAGGAGCTTTCTGCTGTGCAAATTGTTGTAAGACAGTCTTTTGATAATTCTTAAATAGATGACCATAAATAATCCCACAATTGCATTTTGTTCTAGATTTGTGAAAAACATGGAGTTAGTTTGAGAAATGATAGACAACATTTTGGTGTTTATTCCTTTAAGCTATAAATTCTTTACTCAGATAACCACACATACACAGATTTTTCATATTAAAAATAGCATTTTATTACATACAGCATTTTGTACCCTGCTACCCCTTAAATCCCACCTTGATAACCATTCTTGCTATTAAATACATCTCATCTCCAGTGAGGTTCATTAATAGGCTGATATGTTCTGGGCGCCTGGGTAGCTCGGTTGGTTAAGCGTCAACTTCGGCTCAGGTCATGACCTAATGGCTCATGGGTTCCAGCCCTTTGTTGAGCCCAGCTCAGAGCCTGGAGCCTGCTTTGGACTCTGTGTCTCCCTCTCTCTCTGCCCCTCCCCTGCTCGCTTGCTCGCGCTCTCTCTCTCTCTCAAAAATAAATAAACATTAAAAAAAATTATGGGGTCCTGGGTGACTCAGTCAGTTAAGGGTCTGACTTCAGCTCAGGTCACGATCTCACAGTTCATGAGTTTGAGCCCGGTGTTAGGCTCTGTGCTGACAGCTCGGAGCCTGGAGCCTGCTTCAGATTGTGTGTCTCCTCTCTCCGCCCCTCCCCCACTTGTGCTCTGTCTCTCTCTCTCTCTCTCTCTCTCTCTCTCTCAAAATAATAAACATTTTTAAAAATTAAAATAAATAAGCTGATATGTTTTTGAATCCTGCCCCACCCCCGCAACCAATCTCTGTTGATGGACATTTAGACATTTAGGCTATTCACATATTTTCAGTGGGAATGCTATCATGGGGGTGCAATGAGCTCCTTACTACACATACCTTTGCATACTTGTTTCACATTTTTTCTCAAGGTATATTCCTTAAAATTTTTTTTAATGTTTTATTTTTATTTTTGAGAGAGAGAGAGAGAGAGAATGAGAGACAGTGTGACCAGGGGAGGTTCAGAGAGAGAGGGAGACACAGAATCCAAAGACAGGCCCCAGGCTCTGAGCTAGCTGTCAGCACAGAGCCCGACATGGGGCTCGAACCCATGAACTGTGAGATCATAACCTGAACCGAAGTTGGACGCTTAAGCAACTAAACCACCCAGGCGCCCCTCAAGGTATATTCTTAAAAGGAGAATCCTGGGTTGCAGGATATTATTTCTGTACATATTGTAACTTGCCCTAAATGTTTGAATTACATATCCACCATGATTATTTCAGTATACTCGATTGCTGTGTACTATTTTGGATTACGTAAAGTGAAAATATGAAAACTCCTTGTTAAGTATCTAGGAACAGTCATTGTCAAGTAGGAAATTTACATGTAGGCATAAATAAGGCAGTGATGGTTTAGCGTAAATATGTTATAAAACGTGAAGTCAAAACTTTAGATACATTAGTTGTTAAGTATGTATACATATTCTGCTAGAGGTTTTTAAAGGCATAACTTGCATACATACATACAAGCATAACTTACATGCTCACATCTTAAGTGTACCATTTGATGAATTTTGACACATATGTACATCCATGAAACTACCACCCCAACTAAAATATAAAATATTTTTGTCACTCCCACAAATTCCTTCATGCCTCTTTTTAGCCATTCGCTATATTCCACAACCAGTGTTATGATCTTTCTATTACCATATATTAAGTTTGTGTGATTTTGAATTTCATATAAACAGGTAAATACTGTGTGTTGAATGTGTATACACTTAATGTAGTTCTGGGGGGAACTGTAGATACCAAACCAGACTATACTTTTTAGAACAAAAGGATCTGAGGCTGATACGAAAATTATATTAAGGACAGTAGGTCTTTCAAAAGAATGAAGTTAGACCCTTAACTTACACTGTATACAAAAAATTAACCCAAAATGGATCACAGACCTAAACATAAGAGCTAAAAGCTATAGAACCCTTTTTGTTTTTCCTTAAAGTTTATTTATTTATTTTGAGAGAGAGAGAGCCCGACATGGGGTTCTGTCCCATGAACGGTGAGATCATGACCTGAGCCGTAATCAAGCGTTGGATGCCTAACTGACTAAGCCACCCAGATGCCCCAGAATCTATAGAACTCTTAGAAGAGGGATGTCTAGGCTGGCTTAGTCGGTGGAGCGTGTGACTCTGGATCTTGGGATCTTGAGTTCAAGCCCCACATAGAGATTACTTTAAAAAAAAAATATATATATATATATATATAATAATTTATTAATATTACAAATAATTGTCATATATTATATGCAATGATAATTATATATATGAGATATAATTAATGTATATATAAATATATAAATACATAAATATAGCATATTATATAGTATAATGAATATATAATATATAATATATAATAATATATATTATAAGCAAATATTCATATTATCAATGTTAACTTATACTGTATATAATAAATAACGTATATATAAGCAATATTTATAAATATATTTTTAAGTAATATACATATGTAATATACATATATACACATATAAAACATATCTACATATATATAAGTATATGCATATATATTTAAAAAAATAAAATTCCTAGAAGAAATCATAGGGGAGAGCTTCATGACATTAGATACAGGAGTAATTTCTTGAATGTGAAATCAATGCATAGGCAACAAAGGAAAAGACAGATAAATTGGACTACATCAAAATTAAAAACTTTGTGCACCAAAGGACACTGATCAAGAGAATGGGGGCGCCTGGGTGGCTCAGTCATTAAGGGGTCCGACTTGGCTCAGGACATGATCTCATAGTTCATGAGTTTGAGCCCTGCATGTAGCTCTGCACTGGCAGTGTGGAGCCTGGACCAGGGATTCTCTCTCTCCCTCTTCCTCTACCCCTCTCCCACTTGCATGTCCGCCCTCTTTCTTTCCCTCTCTCTCTCTCAAAATAAAGAAACTTATAAAAAGAAAATGAAAAGGCAACCAACACAGTAGAATATTTGCAAATCCTAGGTCATATAGGCGATTAACATCCAAAATATTTAACGCACTCCTACAATTCAACAACAAAAAACAACCCAATTAATAAATGGGCAAAGGACTTAAATACATTTTCCAAGTAAGATAAACAAATGGCCAATAAACATGCAGAAGGTGCTCAACGTCACTAATCATTAGGGAAATGACAAACACACAAGGAGTATGATACCATTTCATACCCATTAGGATGGCTATTACCAAACAAACAAACAAACAGAAAACAGCAAATGCTGTCAAGGATGTGGGAGAAGTTGGAACACTCGTACAATGCTGGTGGGAATATAAAATGGTACCACCACTGTGAAAACAGTATGGCAGCTCCTCAAAGAAGTAAACGTAGAACTACCATATGATCCAGCAATGCCACTACTGGGTGTTTATCCATAAATCCTTGAACAGATGTTCATATATCCTTTCTTATGGCAGCATTGCTTATGATAACCCAAAAGTAGAAACAACTGAAGTGTCCATGATGGATGAGTAGATGAAATGATTTCCTTATATTAACATGTCTGTGATAAATTTAGGACAATGTGAAGTATTTCTTTTGATCTTAAATTGTTTCCCTCTAAAAGGAAGGACAAAACTGATAATGTAAATAGATTCAGATAATCCAGAGGTGACAGATCTGTAATAGAAACCAAAGTATATTTTAGTAACATAACTTCCTAATCAAGGAGCATTCTAATATCTGTTACACATGTTTTTGTGAGCTGTTGTGGAGGTAGAGCATTGGACGGGACCATTGTGTAGCTCAAGGCAGGAAGCTCTTACATTTATAGGTCAGTGGTGTGTGATTTATAGTATGGGACTTACATACCTATTCCAGGAGCTTCAGTCAATGGATACTCACTGAGCTCTTACAACAAGGGCCAGGCCTTGTGAGTGCAGTGATGAACTAAACTGCCAAGACCCCATTTTCTATGGAATTTACATTCCATTGGGTGTGGTGGTATCCTTGTTGTCAGATACATTTGAGAAATCCCAGATTTAAAGGTTGTGTTTCCTAACTTCTTAAGGATTTAACACATCTTTTAATATAGTTGTACATTAGCTTTTATTTTCATGTTTACTTCTCAAACTTTTTTGACTAGAGGATTTATTTCTGTGAATTAACTTGCCAGATTAGGAAACGCTGGCATAAAGTCCTTCCTGTCAGAGTTTTACCAATCTGCAGGAAACGTAGAAGACCCTAGTGAAGTCTTTGGCCTAATCTTGTCCCAGGTGAAAGGCCTAGAGAGATGAGGGCACCTGATTTAGTAGTCAGGGACAGGTCTCTGGAGCAAAAATGTAGCTGGGCCTGTTTAAATAAAGCAGCTGACCGAGGCATTTTCCTCTCTTGGAGCCTGCCTCCTGCCTTGTGTGCTTGCTGGGGTGGCCTCCATGCTTCTGCCTTCTGGGGGAGGGGAGATGTGGGAGAGGGTGGAGGTGATCTCTTTATTTCAGAATTTAAAATTATGAAATAATTTAGGCATACAGAAAAGTACAGAAACAAATATAACGGACACTTGTGTAACTGCATCAAAATTGTTAGGTGTTAACATTTTGCCGCATCTGCTCCATTTCTCCCTCTTTTTATACAGAAAAAAATGCAAGGCTGAGTGCCACCCATCTTTTCCCCTCTCCCCCCTCCAGAGAGTGTCATCTATTTCCTTTTCAATGCATGGTTTATATGTATATATATACCCCAAAACAATTATTTTTTGTGTGTATTAAAAATTTATACAAATGCTATTATATTGCATTCTTTTGTTGCTTTTTAAAAAAATTTAGCATTATATTGTTTAGATTTGAACCATTTTGATATGTCGGCCTTACTACATCCTTTTTTTAAAAAATTTAAATTGTACAGAATTCCATTGTATGGCTGTAGCAAAATCTATTTTTTTCCATTTACCTACTGTGTTAGAGTTCGAGCATGTCCTCTTTCTGGCTTTGTAAATATTATCTCATCGAATATCCTTCTTGGGACACGTGTGCGTGTTTCATGGGCATATATTTACAGGGTGAATTGCTGGGTCATAAGGTCAGTGCACCTTTAAACTTGGTGAGGAAACTGTTTTCTACAACTGCTTTAAGAAGAAAACTGGAGAGAAGATAAACCTTGACTATTTCTTCAATTTTGAAATATGAGCAAAGGCTTCATTCAAAGGGTTCAAGGTAAAGTGAAAAGTGGGGCCCGGAATTTCTGTACCTTTAACATGATACAGAGATATGAAAGTTCATATTCACGGTTTTTATCAGCATGGTTTCCTAAAATAAATACTTAAAGTAAATGAATCATTTTCAGCTATACTTTCCTCTCCAGTAATATAGGAAAGCATTCATATTTCTTTGAAAACTGGAATAAATTTTTTGTTATTATGTGTGTTCATGCTCCACCATGAGATCTTCTTTATTTAGAAATGAGTGAAATAAATTCTTGTTTTTAAATAACAGAAAAGCTTTGCTCTTGGGCATTTTCTGGAGATTTCCATTTAGTTTAGTTTAGTGATATTTTTTTCAAACCGTGATAAAGGTCCAGAGCGTTTGCTGGGTCTGTAATGACTTGGAGGGTAAGCAGTTAATAGCCGAGAGCACTGAGCTGCTGTTAGCCTCAAGTTCACCGGTTTGGCTGTTAGATGAAGCTGAATGCAGGTGTCTCAAGGAGTTGGGTGGTACTAGTGATTTCAGTTTTATAAGATGTTCCTTCGTTAATTTAATTTTTTATATAAAAACTTGATTCAGTAATCACTGAACAACATCCATTCATTCAGCAAACATGTATTGACTGGCAGGCCCTCTCCCAGGGGGCATTCCATGAATGTGGGAGCTTAATGTCTAGTGATGAGGACAAGTAGTAAACACAACGCACCATTAAGTGGTTTACTGACCAAGACTGTGTCCGCCGTGTAACATGGCATTGGAAATGGCATGAGAAAGACGACTGGGTCTGTACTTGTGTGGTTGGGCTGCTCTGGGGAGGGTGGGTCTGAGCTACAAGTTTTTCGTGACCCGAGCTCCCAGTGCTTGGTTCCTGGTTCTCAGTAACTCTCGGTTACATTTCCCTTGCACCCAACATTCTGGTGACCTTACTTCTCCTGAATGTCTTTGAGAACCAAGACGTAAGCAAGAAGACTCTCAGTAGCTAAAAATGATTTTACAGAATTTGAGGTGGTAACAGCTCCCAGCCTTCCCTCATGGACGAGTCCCCTCGGCCTTGATGTTTTTAAGCAGCGTCGCGGGCTCCTCAGTCCTTAACAGATTCCGTTGAGGATGGAGGTGAGTGGTGAGCGATGGCCGGGTGCCTCGGTGGCATGTAAGGCAGGCAGTAGGGCGAGACCATAGTTACCCCTTGTGGTTTGTGCAGACGGCTTTGGGCAGGAGGCTCTGGGGCCTTTATTGTATTATGGCTCAACCTGCTGATTTAGGTTTTATGATCGTGATTATTTGTCTTAAGATGTCAGAAAAGCATATGATAGATCTTTGAAAGCCAGGCATCTAAATTGATTAAAACAAGAACAATATTGATCATTAAAGAATTAGACTTTAGTTCCAGACAACTGAGCTCTTATATTTAGAAATTGATTTTTAAGAGAAAAGTTAGGAAATAATTACTATTTTAGAGATAGCACTACAACTTGCAGTTTAAGAAGTAATGGCATCTGTATAGAATTCCAGGTAGGATTATTGCTGGTTATAATATGAATATGAATTAATAGAGAAAGTAGCCCTGTCTTGTAGGTTGAGATGTAAGACAGATACCGTTATGTGATTGACCATATTCACACAAGTGAGGCACAGTAGGACTTGGATTTGGATTTGACACATTTCCAACCCAGAGATTCTTCAGCTAAACAGCGTTTAGTGATCTCTGCTTCAGCGTGGCTCCCGTGGAAGGACAGGAGACTGGGTTCAGTTGATTGGCCCCAGGACCCAGGTCTCACCGACAGGCAGACTGTGCTGTGTTATAAATCACCTCACCCCCGGCTCACAGAGGGGGAGCTGCCAGTTAGGTTGGTACCAGGTGAATTAGGCCATGTATCTAAAAGGAGAGCAAATAGGTTTTAATTGTGGAAGACCGTTGTGAAGTCTCCCAAGCAGAAGTTTTTGATGGTTTCTCCTCTGAAGTTGGCTGTGTTCTGCGGATTGCAGCCGTGGCTCCGTTGAACATTTGCCTGGAAACCTACCCCGCCTACCTCGGCTCTACTGCACCCTGACTTGCCCCCCAGGCTTTTGAGTCTAGAATAGACAGTGAGGGTTGAATACGTTCATGGCTGCTCCAGTGGTAGTCGCTGCCTACAACATGTCCTGTTGTCCTTCTCAGAAAATAGAGCCCTGCTCCCCAAACAGCACTTTCAAACTGTGGGTAAGGGCTTCTGTAAACCAGAAAGTCAACATATTAAAGTGCAATTCCCAGGGGAGATGCCGGCTGTGTTGATTGAGCTTTACAGTCGTTTTAACACTGGCAAAAGTGTTATCCTAACTGCTTCAAATCAAACTGCAAAGATGCTTGTGTGAAATCTAGTATTAGATATCAAATCAACATATGGGTGCCGAGCGGAAGGATATGTGTTGTGGTGGTATACGATATTCTAGCATGTGGAGTTGTATTTTATGGAAATTCTTTGGCTTGGCTTATGGCAGGGACATACATTCATTATGAGATATCAAGCTGTAAAATAAATAAAAGCAAAGAATTCAACTGTGCAGTTAAATGGTTTTCAGCACAAACTTGTCTGCTAAACTAACGTAGGGTCTGTGTGATGAGGCATTTGTGAGCCATGGTGGCCAAACATTTGTGATTGTTGCCGACAGGCCTTGACGATAAGCTAGATTAGGTCAGAAAGAAAGTGAACTTTAGCTTTTTGCATTTTTCTCCTTTTTCTTCATCGTATGTGTTACAAATTGCTGTGCTAATTGGTCTTAGAGGCAAAGTGCTGAATATTTTCCTCCTTTTACCATTCCTTCTTTTTCCTCATTCGGTATTTTATAGTGATTGCGTGTTTAAATGTGTATCTGGGACCAATCACGGAATCCTTAAGTGTGTGGGCTCCTGGGGTTCTAGTCCGTGGGGTTCTCCAGTGGACCTTGTTGTGTTATTAAAAATGACGTGACCATCCTCGTCTCTGGAGTGCGTTTTGCTATCCTGATCCCTTGTTTTCCTTTTCCTCTGCTGCTGTCTCTCCCAATTAGAGGGGGGAAAGAAACTTAGAAGTATCCTCCATGGTGTATTACATGAGGAAGGCCTTTCCTTTGAGCAAACATTTGAAGGATGTTTAGGTCCGTGTAAGTTAGAGATGGGGAAGACTCATCTAGAACATTCTTGTCTATATCTCTGGCATCTGCAGGGTAAGCGCACTCTGCTTTACACCATTACCCGTTTTATCAAGTAGGAAAATACTGTTCTCCTATTAGACATGAATATCTTTCTCTCAAGAACTCTTGTTGGTTATATTATGTTATATACATAGTACTGTCTTTTAAAAGGGTTTTATTTGATTGTAAATTAATGTTTCTTTTTAGCAAAAACAGTAAATGGAATTGCTCGTGTATTTGGTACAGTATCTGCTGCTATGTAGTTGGGACTTTTTGACCTTCATTGAAACAAAAACACACCCTATACATGTACCCAAGCCACAAGCATCCTACAAAATATTAGTAAGTGTGCTTGAAATGTTGGAGTTCATTTTCATTTTGAGCGTGGCACGAGAATGGATTAACATAATGCTTTCTTGATGCTTTCTTGACCTTTTTTTTTTTTAATTTTTAAATGTTTATTTATTCTTGAGAGATAGAGACAGAGCACAAGCAGGGGAGGGGCAGAGAGAGAGGGAGACACAGAATCCGAAGCAGGCTCCAGGCTGTGAGCTGTCAGCACAGAGCCAACGCAGGGCTCGAACCCATGAACCATGAGATCGTGACCTGAGCCGAAGTCGGAGGCTTAACTGACTGAGCCCCCCAGGCGCCCCTTCTTGACTTTCTTAGAGGCTGTTTTTTTTTTTTTTTCCTTAACATTAACATACAGCATTTGATTAGTTTCACGTGGACAATCTACACCTCGCCAACTCAGCGGAGGCTGATGGTTTTTAATGTCAGTATTAGGAGATGTTTTCCCCACTGGATTTTTATGAGATTATCAAGAGTTGATACCTGATGAAATATTATTTTTTAAAACAGCCAAATTATCTTTTTACTTCGTTGATACTATGTGACTAGAAGACAGTATGATGACTTACGTAATGGAGGGAAGATTAAAAACATTGAATTCAGTTGCTTGGGCAAGAGCCCCCCCCCCCCCCCCCACGTTGCCGCATCGAAACCGTATTTGACGGCCCTGAATTGCACATTTTGACTATGTCGCGTGTTTTGCTTGTCTTGTCGACAGATGCCGCCTCAGTATGGACAGCAAGGCGTGAGTGGTTACTGCCAGCAGGGCCAGCAGCCTTACTACAACCAGCAGCCGCAGCCCCCGCACCTCGCCCCGCAGGCGCAGTACCTGCCGCCCCAGCCGCAGCAGCGGTACCAGCCGCAGCAGGTGAGCGCAGCGGCCGGGCCCCGGCCCCCGCCCCGGCGCGGCCCTCCAGGTCTGTGTCCCACGGCCAGACTGGGCTCCGGCGCGGCTCCCGTCCCGCTTGAGAAAGCCTGTTTTGGGGGGGGGGGGAGGTGTAGTATTGAGAAAACGCAAAAGTACACCAGATCCGACCTGGTCGTTTGTTTGCGGACGGATGCTCCAAAGCGTAGAGGGGGAAGATTCCCTTTACTCGGAAAAATGGTTTTCTCGATCATTTAATCTTGGCACCTACGTGGTATTCGTGTCTTGAGCTTTTGGGGGGTTTTTGTTTTAATGGTAAGTGCTGCTCTATCAAAGCGTTGTTGCCTGCACAGTCTTACTCTTCTTAAAGTAGCTTATAAACAGATCATCACTTCAGTTACAATATAGGAAAATACTAGAGGGGATCAGGTACTTTAAGAATATTAAGCAGTTTGTAGTTTAAATTGGGCTCATTAAATACTCTTTTACGTTACCGGGCTGTGTATTTCAGCTTCCGTGATTTGTAGAAAAATCGTACATAGGCATGTGGTAAAATGATTCAGTCTCCTCTTGTTTTAGAGGTTGACATGGAGGGATAGGAAAAGGCGCTTTGAGCTCAGGACTCTTACTCTGAATCCAGATAAATGTTTTGTAGCACTTCCAGTCCCAAGCATCAGAATGTAACTTGCCATTTCATATTTTCCTTCTTTCTCTTTCATGGGGTGGAGAGGGAAGGCAGCGACATTGATGGTTCAGTTTTTAAAAAAATTTTTTTAATGTTTTTATTTATTTTTGAGAGAGAGAGAGAGAGAGGGAGACAGCATGAGTGGAGGAGAAACGGAGAGAGGGAGGCACAGAATCTGATGCAGGCTCTAGGCTCCGAGCTGTCAGCACAGAGCCTGACGCTGGGCCCGAACTCACGAACCGTGAGGTCATGACCTGTGCCGAAGTCGGATGCTTAACAGACTGAGTCACTCAGGCCCCTTGATGGTTCAGTTTTTAAAGTGCTTCTTGCACATGTTGAAGACATTGTTGATGCTAATAAACAAGGTAAAAAAACAAACAACATGAAGTTTGGGGCACCTGGGTGGCTCAGTCGGTTAAGCGGCCAACTCTTGATTTCAGCTCAGGTCATGATCTCACACTTTGTGATACTGGGCTCCAGAGTCTGGCTCTGTGCTAACAGCACAGAGCCTGTGCGGGATTCTCGCTCCCCCTCGCTCTCTGCCCCTCCCCCACTCATGCTCTCATGTTCTTTCTCTAAAAATAAAATAAGCTTAAAGAAAGAAATCAATGAAGCTTAATTTATTTTTATTTTTTAAGTTTATTTTGTTTATTTTGAAAGAGAGCATGCGTGCCTGCATGCGGGGGATGGGCAGAGAGAGAGAGAGAGAGAGGGAGAGGGAGGGAGAGAGAATCCCAAGCAGGCTCCACACCATCAGTGAAGAGCCGACGAGGGACTTGAACTCATGAACCTTGAGATCATGACCTGAGCCGAAATCAAGAGTCAGATGTTTAACTGACTGAGCCACTCAGGCGACCTTGAAGCTTAATTTTAATTCAGCTGATTTCTTAAGTATTTTCTTGGGTTCTTTGGAGTCTTTTCCCATGTGACTTATATTTGAGAGTTTTAAAGAGAGTTTATGAGTTTAAACAAAACATGTTAAAACAACAGAGATCGAAGATCCTGTAGAATCTTGTTTTTTTTTGCAAATGTTTTCAAAATTCTGGTATTACATTAAGGCATTTATGGAGGTAGGAATGTATATTATTTCAGTTATTTGATCTAGTCTTTTATTAAGATATGAGAAAATTAAATAATCTTCCAATATCATTTCTTTTTTAATTGAGAGAGACTGGTGTCTGAGTTTATGATATACAAAGTTCTATTTTTCAAGGGCTTTCAGCACCTCATTGAACTCCTTGGTAGACACAGGATGTTTTCTCATGCCATCAAAATTTAAGAAGGACTGAATAGAGAGATTACGTTAGTCATTTTACTTTGCTGTGCTGAAATAAATCTCTGATTGTAAAACCAATTTGATTAAGGATTCTGAGTGCCTGTCATTTCCTTCAAGACCAAGCTCAAATTTACTTCCTTTATGAAGCATTCACTGATGACTTCTATCACATTGCAATTAGTTATTTAATATCCTTCGCATTTAAATATTTAACACGTACCACAGGTGAAATCTTACTTAACGAATACTACTTTAAAGTGCTTGGTTTAGGTCTATTTTATGCTTTGATGCTACCATTATTCTATTGATTTGAATGTGGTAAATTATATGGTAGGAAATACTATATGTAAAACCATGGCTCTCTAACATAAATATTGTCATTTCTGTGTGTTCTGAGGAAGACAAACATTTTTTGAACTCTATGAGAAAGCTTTTCTTGTTTTCATGCTCCCTACCTGTAGAATGTCGAAGTGTTTTTTAAATTTTGTTAAGTTCATTATGGGACAAAGAGGTGGGGGTCAGAGACATTTCTGTAGCTGAATCAGAGGGTCTTGTTGGACAGGATGACCTTTGGTATTTAGGGAGTTAGATGTTCTGATAGATTTAGAAGGTTGGTCTAGGAAATAAGAGTTAGCATTTTGGGTATGGTTAGCACCTCCCAAAACAAGAACACCCCCAGCTCTATCCCAAAACCATGTAACAATAACCAACAGGATATTTTCAAAATCAAGCTGGGTTTTAATAAGAATTTCTAATTCTGAATTCACATACATTTAAAAACCGAAGAAGCTCAGCTGTATTTAATGTCGTGAACCAGCATTTCCTAACAGATGAAACATTCATCTCTGCAGACTTTCCTTTTGTTTCCAAACAGCGCACATGGCCTATTGATTTTTATATTAGGGAATCCACCAGCAAATAATACTTTGTGTCTTTTGTTAATAGGATTGATACAAAAAGTAATTTTAGGGTTCCATGAAGACACCTCACTCTGTGTCTTTAGCATTTGCTGATGTGTTATGTTTTGAATAATCAATACATTCGTATATTTCAAAAACTAAAAAGTATGAGGAAAGGATACAGATGAGCTTCCCAGCACGGTCCTGCCTAGTTCCGCCCCACCTGACCCTTTGCCCGATAACCACTTCAGCAGGTTATCATGCATCTTTCTGGGGTATGTTTATAACAAAGAAGCAAGATACCATATTTTATTATTACGATTGTTTATTTTTAAGAGAAAAAGCGCGCGCGCGCGCGAGAGAGAGCGCATGCAAGAGAGGACATATGTGTGTGAGCAGGGGAGGAAAAGAAAGAGAGGGAGAGAGAGAATCCCAAGAAGGCTCTGTGCTGTCAGCCCAAGGCCTGACGTGGAGCTCAAATCCACAAACCGTGAGATCATGACTTGACAAGCCAAAACCCAGAGTCAGATGCTTAACTGACTGAGCCACCCAGGCGCCAAGATAACCATATTTTAATTTTCACTCTATTTTTCCACAAATGGTGGCATACTGTAACATACATACTTGTCTATTCTTTGTCATCCTCGTCTCCCACCCCCTTAGTTTTTGTCGAACTTGCCAAAGGAGTATGTGAAGTAACCCTTCATTCTTTTTCATAGCTTCATTTCATTTTATGGACATACCATGATATACTTAACCAGTTCCCTTTTGATGATCATTTAGATTCGTTTAAGTTACTTGCAATTCAAACAATACTGCCAAGATAAACGTTGTATATGTATCATTTTGTAAATGTGCAAGTCTATCTGTAGGATGAGTTCCTGGAAGTGCACTAGTGTGTCAATGGGTGTATGCAGTTGCAGTTTTGGTAAATATTGCCAGATTGTTCCTTTGAGGGGTTGTACCAATTTATACTCACACCGTCAGTGTGTGAGAGTACCGGTTTCCCCACACATGTGCCAGTAGCATGGTTTACTAAGCTTCTGGATTTTTGCCAGTCTGATAATATAATTTGAATTTGCATTTATCTTGTTTTGAGTTTTGTTGAATGTTTTATATACTTAAAAGCATTTGCATTTCTGTTTTTTCTTTTTTCTTTTTTTGGATTGTGAATTCATACCTTTCTGTCTTGAATTTTTCTATTCAATTGTTGGTCTTTTAAAAATTGATTTAATAAAAATCTATATATATTAGGGAGACTGGATCTTTGTGATATGAGTTACTAACCACCTTCCCTCACCTTGTCATTCATCTTTTGACATTAATTATGGTTTATTTATTTGGTCATGCAGAGGGGCTTTTTAAATTTTAAAAGATATGTATGTAGTCAAAATTATCAATCTTTTAATTCTCTGAATTTTTTTTTTAATGTGCGAGTATGAGCCTTCCACACTCCAAAATTTACCGAGGAACTAACTCTCCCATGTTATTTTGTAGTATTTTCATGGATTCATTTTTACATTTCATTTACCCTAATCCAGCTTAACTGTGGTTTTTTTTTTTTTTTTTTTTGCCAGATCTTCTCTTGTGTACACTATTGTGTTAGGGCTCTACAGAGAAACAGGATGCGTGTGTGCGTGCACACACACACGCATATATCCTATTTGGTTAGGATAAAGAGATTTGCTGTAAGGAACTGGCTTATACAATTATGGAAGCTGGCAAGTCTGGAAACTGCATTGTGGGCCAGCAAGGTGGCGATTCAGGAGAGCTGACGGAGGAGACGAAGTCTGAAGGCAGTCTGCTGGAGAGTTTCCTCTTAGGCGGAGAAGCCAGTCTCCTCTATTCATGCCTTCAATTGATGGCCTACCCACATTGCCCAAAGTCACTGATTTAAATGTGAATTTCATCCAAACACACTTTACAAGTTCACACATAAAATTAACCGTTACAGTTACCTTTCCCCAATTGATTGGAGATGCCTTTTTTACCATTTGTTGAATTCCCTTAGGTATAATGTTCGGGGTTATTCTGGGGGTTTTGTTCTTTTTCATTGGTCCTTTTTTTAAGTTTATTTATTTTTTGAGAAAAAAATACCTCTTTGAGAAAGAGGGAGAGAGAGCACATCCCAAGTAGGCTCTGTGCTGTCAGCGTGGAGCCCGATAGGAGGCTTGAACTCAGGAACCATGAGACCGTGACCTGAGCTGAAATTAAGAGTTGGACACTTACCCTACTGAGCCACTCAGGCGCCCCTCATTGGTCCTTCTATTAATGTACTCCATTTCTTCATTGTTTTTAGGTGTTTTTTAATTTTCTTTATAACATTCTTCCGAAAGAGCTTTCGTACTTTTTTTGTTAGAATTAATTCTATATATTTTATATTTTGGTTGCCATTGTAAATTGTATGTTTTTCAGAATTCATTTTCTCATTGTTATCAGTGTATACAAATCCAACACAATTTATATTTAAAACTTTTTTTGTTCAGTGACCCTTTAAATTCTTGTTAATTCTACTAACAATATGCAGGTTCTCTTAGGTTTTCTCAATTTTTAAAACAAAGCTTTTTTTTTTTTAAAGAAATCACCCCATTCTCCCTCTTCTTGTCTTTTTTGCAGACTAGCTTCCCCAAAGCATTGTTGGAAAGGGCTGTCCATTCTTGTATTCTCTGAGACTTAAAAGAAGGCTTTCAGCATTTCATCATTAAGTATAATGTTTGTTTACTTATTTATTTAATTTAGTGACTGCCCACTACTAGACAGCAAAGTACCCTTCTTCTTCTAGTTTGCGAAGGGATTTTATCATGAACAAATGCCAAATTTTATCTTATGTGTTATTTTAATAACTATTGAGATGAACACTTTTTTTTCTCCTGTAATCCATTGTTGGGGTGTATTATGTGTGTCTTTTTGTTTTAAAGTTTAAACCAAACATGCTTTCTGGAATCATCCTAGCCACATGATGTATTAATTTTCTTAAACATCACTGAGTTCAGATTGCGGATCTCTCTTTAGGTGTCTTGACAGTGTTCGTGAATGAGATTGACTTGTAATTATCCTTGTAAGGTTTTGGTGTCTGTATTAGGGAGTTTTATAAAATGAATTGGAGACTAGTCCCTTTGTGAATCTGCTGGAAGAGTTTTATTTTAAACTTTGGACTTACCTGTCTTTTGAATGGTAGAAGGATCTGTAAAACCATGAAGGAATGTGTACCTCTTGATTGTTAGCTTTTGTCCCTTTCCTGATTTGTGACTTTGATCTTATGTCCTTTGTGAATATAGGCGTATTCACATTATCAATTTCTTCTTGAGTCAGCTTTCTGCCTTTATATATGCATAAATATATATATATAAATTATATATGTGTATATATGAATATGTGTATATACATATATGCAACACTTTATATATTCCTACATATTAGGAATTTATTTCATCCAGTTTTTCAGATTTATTAAGAAGGTTGTTCATATAATAATCATTAATTTCTGAAACATCCAGAGTTTAAGGCATTTAATCTATAACATTTTTCCTTTTTTTATTCTTTTTTTTCAAGTTTACTTTTTTATTTTGCGTGTGAGAGAGAGAGCATGTGCATGTGTAGGAGCAGGCTCCCTGTTGTCAGTGCAGAGCCTGACGTGGGTTTCTATCCCATGAACCATGAGATCACGACCTGAGGTGAAATCAAGAGTCCCAACACTTAATGGACTGAGCAACCCAGGTGCCCCTGTCTTGCTTTACATTTTACTGATGTTTATTTTGTTGTTCTTTTTTCAGTCAAGTGAATGCTTAGCTTATTTGAAACATGTTTGTCTGATGAAACAAAATAGAAGACTAAAAAATTTCCTCTTGCATTGGCTGAATGTCTCCAATTTTGATATGCATTATTTTTGTTCTCCTTTTGTTCTAAGAGTTTTCTTATTTCCCTTCATTTTTTGTTTTTTTGGAAGACAGTTTTATTGAGTCCCTTGGTTTATATTCTGTTCCCTCAGAAGGAACGGCGTATGTTTTTGCCAGTTTTCTGTGGACACGAGTGATCGGGAACCACATTTTGTGTCTTATTATACAAAAAAATCTTACTGTGCTGATGAACAGAATGATACAGTGAGTATCTACACGCCACCATAATTCCTTGCGTTTATTAGCCTGGTCCTATTCAGATATCCCCAGTTGTTGTCAGAATGCCTTTATAGTTTGTTTTTGTTTTTTTCCAAGCAGAATTCGAAGACTTTTAATACATTGGTTTGATCCTTAAGTCTTTTTGTCTGAAACAGTTCCTTCTTCCCCATCCCCATTAGAGCCTATGGCACATTGGAAAACTGAGCCAGCTGTCTCGTGAAATGGCTTGGTTTGGTTGCTTTCTCTTGATGCGGCTTAATGTGTTCACCTAGTCCCTCTAATCCTATAAGGTCAACAAATTGTTTTTTGTCGTTGTTGTAAATTATGTCCCCAAAATGTAGGGCATTGTTTCTGTTCAAGTGAGAGGAGTACGACCCTCCCTGTGAGTAAGGAAGCCTCCGAGTGTAGTTCCAGCGCTGACTGCCCAAAGACCACTAGCGGTCTTTCAGCTAAGTGCGTAGCGGTCTTCCATTGTGGTGAAGACAAGCCTTCTCCTTCTCACTCGGTTCAGATTCCATATTGATAGAGTCTGTGAGCATAAAACACGCTGGTGACTTTTTAGGTCACTAAGTTTCAGGCAGTTTGTTACACATCATTACTGACTAACATGGTTTGAGTACTTGATAGGTGATGCCGTGGGTGTATTACATCGGGATAAACCTAAATGTTTTGTTGTCCCTCAGTAGTGATACTAAGATTGATCAGCGCGTTCAGGTGGTGATGGCCTTTGGGATCACTTTACATAGAATTATCTTCTTGAGGTTTTTGTAGACCAACACCATTAAGTGTTAATTTTGACCAGAAACCCTGATGCAGGTTAGCTTGTGGTTGCTAATTCTCAGTGGAGCCATTTTTAAATTCTTCCTCCCTCTGAGTATCAAGTTCAAGACAGGTATTTTTCTGTTCTCTTTAGTGGGTTTTCATATTCTCAAATAATGGGTGTAGCCCTTCTTAGCCCCTAATTTATTTGAGACGTACGGTGTCATAGTTTACTCCCTTTTGGCAGGCCCTAGACTTTTCCTTTCCCTTGTTCTCTGCGTATGTAGTCCTTAAATGGAACGTTAAAATCTATAGCAAGTCAGATTCTATTGTATTGCTCTTACTTTCTGTGTTCTTGGTTTACTTTCTGTTTGTTTTTGGTTTCACTCACATTCATGCCAAGTCTGTGATCCATTTAAAAAGGCATTTTTTTAGGATTTTAGATATTTAAATCAGTAGACATTTCTAATCCACCATGGCTGGAACTGGTCCTCTTACATTTTCTAGTTCTTTATTGGATATCCTTAACACAGTTTAAAATGGTAATAAATATGTAATATAATAGTTTATAACATACAGACAGTACATTTCCATGTTATAATGAAGCTTTTCTCATGCCTCCTTTATTCTTTGGACATCTCACAATTAGTTATGTTATCTACATAAAATTTGTAGATAACATATCTACAGAATGATGTACTAAATGTATGTGGATAAACTATCATATTAATTAAATGCTTAGGCATTATTACGCTGGAAGACTTGTAAAATAGGTGCTTACATGTGTCTGGGGTCACTGAACTTGGCAGCTACAAGGAGAGCGTTGGCTTAACAAATCTGATATCTTGTTTTTTTTTTTAATAATTTGTTTTTTGAGAGAGCAAGCATGTCAGCACAAATGGAGGGAGGGGCAGAGGGAGAGAGAGAGAATCAGCATTCTCCATGCTCAGCCGGACCCAGGACTTGATCTCATGACCCTGAGACCATGACCTGAGCTGAAATCAAGAGTCAGACTCTTAACCGACTGAGCCAACAGGCGTCCCAGCCACTCCGATATCTTCTGCAGGGTCGTCAGTGGTGATTCATTTTTAAGATGGTGAGCAACTCTTGGTCAATCTGAACAAAACAGGGGCACCTGGTGGCTTAGTCGGTCGAGCGACCAACCTCGGCTCAGGTCATGATCTCACAGTTTGTCAACTCGAGCCTCACATCGGGCTCTGTGCTGACACCTCGGAGCCTGGAGCCTGCTTTAGATTCTGTCTCCCTCTCTCTCTGCCCCTCCCCCGCTCCTGCTCTGTTTTCTCATTCAAAAATAAACATTAAAAAAATTTAAAAAAATCTGAACAAAACAAAGTATAATCTTTCCTCAATATACAGAGTAGTTTTAGTCTTGGAAATTTCAGTATGTAATAAAATTATTATTTTTTTAATGTTTATTTTTGAGAGAGAGAGCACGCGCATGCATGCACACAAGTTGGCAGGGGTACAGAGAGAGATGGGCACAGAGAATCCCAAGCAGGCTCCACGCTGTCAGCACAGAGCCTGTCCCGGGGCTGGAACCTACGAACCGTCTGATCATGACCTGAGCTGATACTGAAGAGTTGGACATTTACCAACTCAGCCACCCAGGTGCTCCTGTAATAAAATTATTTTAAGAGTAGTTTGTTTTTATATGCAAAATGAAGTGCAGTTCTAAGCTCCAACAAATAATTAGCTTTTGTGTGATTTAAATCCAGATGAAGGTGGACTTCTGAACGTAATGTGGGGCGTGTTATGATTATCTCTTCGATGGGTCTCTCAGACGTTGAGGATAACCTCACATTTCTACCTTACACTCACTACATTTCATTGGATTTTCTTAAACTTGTGACAGCTGTCCTCTTGAAATCTTGTCAGCATATATAACTTATATGCTTCCTTATTTTTCTGAAATAAAATTCATATCTAATACGAGGTACCTCTTTTTAAAATTTCAAACATCAGTCGGATGTCCTAAATGTAATGGAAAGGGTGGAGAGGAATTCATAGTAAAATACTGTGTTTCCTAAGTAGAGACACAGACATGTCTACACGAGCAGACTTGTGCAGCAGACAGAGGCAGCACCCATGTGTGTAGTAACCGTCCGTGAACTCTGTTGAGCAAATGAGGGCTAGAGGTACACTGCATGGACACCTTGAAATCACGAGCGGGGGTTGAATCCATGAGATTTATTACCATCCAACAGCAATTATATAAAATGAAAATATAGAACATTTTAATAACGTTCACAGAGTTGTTTAACAAAAAAGGAAATTACCCCGAAGTGTGGATTTAGGATTTACCCAATCCTAAATTGGCAAATAAAGTACACATACACAGTACGAATTAGTTAAGAATGTTTTCTGTGCCATTAAACTTGTTTTGGCCTGTTGTGTATCATACAACAGGTCAAAAAATTGACCTGTAGTTTAATTTTTTGATTATACTATAACCTGATTTATAGTTATACAACTATAAATTATCTATAGTAAACATGTAATGTGTATAATATTGTAAAATATTGTGTAAAAGATGCTACATTAATGGCAATTAAAGGAATTACCAGTTTCAGCAGTGTAGCAGATTAGATAGCCTGAAAGTGTCTCTAGGGATCAAAAAAATCTAAAATGGTGGCTCAGTTCAACTCTGTGTTGGTGAGCCGTACAGTCCATTGAGCTTCTCTCTTTGTTACTGTTTCTCACAGCTCTCATGTCCTCCTCTTCCTCCTTGCCCAGCAAAAATTCCTAATCTGTCACTGTTGTTACTCTTTTGTGTATACTCTTAATTCCATTGTGCTGTCCCCTCCTTTCCCAGTCTTACAAACCTGCTTAAGCAACCCTGCTGAACCCCATCTCCTTGCCTCCTCCAGGGGGATGGGATAGGGAAGGACACAGGGAAGACTCCTACTCCTTTAAGTTCATGACTGCTCACGTCAGCTAACGCGTGTCTTGTACCTCCACTGGCCCTAGAGCTATTGCACATTGCCCTCTGTCTTCAGCTGTCCGCGTTTTAAGCTGGTGATGTTGTTTCCTATTTCACTGAAGGAATACAAGCAATCAGGAGACCTTAACATACCAACCAACCTGTGTCTGCACGTACCCTGTGCCTTCTGGTTGAACTCTCTTGCTCCTGTGTGGATAGCGTTCCCATGTCCCTTTTCTAACTGCACCATCAGTTTCCCTTTCGGTCACTCGCATCAGAATTCAACCATGCCATGCCATGCCATGCCATGCATTCAACCATGCATGGTTGACTGCCCATAATAGGAGTGACCAAAGCAACCCACCTTTCTTGACCCAAACCAATAACACCCTATTTCTCTCTTCAGTCACCTTTGTCATTTACTGTTTATCCTTCACATTGACTCCAGACAGGCTTTTATTTTGACCACTCTGTTGAAATAGCTCTTGTCAAAGCTGCCCATGTTTTACCTGTTGTGCAGTCCAGTCAGCGATTGTCTCGCTTCAGTGTTTCACCTGTCAGGAGAGTTCGATGCAGGCGATAGGGTCTTCCTTTTTGGAGTACCTTTCTTGCTTGTTTCCTGGGCCACCACTCTCTCCTGCCTTTCCTTTTACCTTGCTGGCCACTCTGTGCTCTCCTTTGCTGATTTTTTTTTGGGGGGTCTCCCTGACCTTCAAATGTTGGTCTGTGGTCAGGGCTCAGTGTTGGAGCCTCTTCTCTTTTGTCTTTACACACCTTACCTGTGTGATCTCATTCAGCCTTAACGGCTTTGAATGTCATCTAGAGGCTATGGCTTTTAAATCTATTTCTGCAACTCGGACCTCTCGCCTCCATTCTGTAACTCTATGCCCAGCTCCTACTTGGCATCTCCAAATGTCTTAACAGGCTTCTGAAACTCTGTATTATCCAAAGCAAAGCTCAGCACTC
Source organism: Cryptoprocta ferox (assembly GCA_028646485.1). Taxonomy (NCBI): domain Eukaryota; kingdom Metazoa; phylum Chordata; class Mammalia; order Carnivora; family Eupleridae; genus Cryptoprocta; species Cryptoprocta ferox. Next base: position 10,457,850 of record CM053577.1, on the reverse strand, counting down.
TCACTTCTCCCAACACTAACGTGCTCTTCTGTATTTTCCCTCTATCTCAGATTTTCTGTAACACTCTGGTCAGAAACTTTGAAGTTTTTAATCTCTTTCTTTCTTTTTTTTTTAAAGTTTTTTTTTAATGTTTATTTATTTTGAGAGAGCGACAGAGCATGAGCTGGATAGGGGCAGAGAGAGAGGGAGGCACAGGATCTGAAGCAGGCTCCAGGCTCTGAGTGGTCAGCGCAGAGCCCGATGTGGGGCAGGAACTCACGAACCGTGAGATCATGACCTGATCCGAAGGCAGACACTCAACCGACTGAGCCACCCAGGTGCCCCTTGACTTAATCATTCAAAAAAATTTTTTTATTTGCTAGTACATAGTAAGTGGACTTTACAATGTTGAAGAAGATAAACACTTAACTGCCAAGTATTTAGACTTTGAACATTCTTTTGATATTGCAGACAGTGCTTTATTGAACATTTTTATGGTGATTCCTTCATGCTCTGTGTGTGCATGTTTGTGCCCACATGCATACGTTTTCACCTCCTGTCAACTTCCCAAATGGTATTTCTGGGTAAAAGAACAGGTACATTTTAAAGACTTGGTGTTTTACCAAATTCCTCTCCAGAAGTTTTTAAGAACTGATATCCCTAGGCAGCTCACTTATATATATTTTAATATTAATTTTTCTAATGGTACTTACTTTATTTTTAGTAAGGATTCTACATAGTTGTTTTTTGAGCCCCAGCAATGTTAAAGAGACATCACAGAATTTTGAACTAGATCTAGAACCTGCCTAATGTGTTACTGTGGTCATAGACTGAATAGCTAATAGAGGTTTGATTTCTTCAGGCTGGAAGTACACAGCTGGACATTTGTAATTTTTGATTTACCTTCAATTCAGAGGCTCCTAAATTATCACAGATTCTTACTGTTTCCATTACCATTTGTTTCTTTTACTGTGCTCATTTTTGGGGGGGCAGAAATAGAACTACAATGTAAGAATAGGCCTGCTTGATTCTTCCTGTCGTAGACTGAGGGAGTAATGAGTGAACATGAAGTGGACTGTCCAGTTGGCAACCTTTGTATTTACTCAGCCTTCTGACATTTCCTTCTTTTTTCTTTAAAAATTTTTACTGTTTATTTTTGAAAGAGAGAGAGACAGAGCATGATCAGGGGAGGGGCAAAGAGAGAAGGAGACACAGAATCTGAAGCAGGCTCCAGGCTCTGAGCTGTCAGCACAGAGCCCATCACGGGGCTTGAACTCACGAACTGTGAGATCATGACCGGAGCTGAAGTGTTTTTGCATCCTTGCTTACCTCTCAAGCTGCTTTACCTAAGATTTGATATTTTTGTTATAGTACGGAGAACCTCCTTTAATGCCAAAAGTTCTTACTTTTTTTTTTTGTTTAGTTTTGTTTTGTTTTAAAGTTTCCACTTGCCTTCCATTTCGTCAGTTTCAGGTCATGAAGTATCATGTGCAGATTTATTTCCTGGTTCACTGTCCCCTTCTAGCAAACTGTCATTACTTTTCTCTCTCCTCCTTGTCCCTGAGACTCATAGTCTTTTCCTTTTATCTCTAATTCCTCTTCTACTCAAATCCAATCTCATGAGATGCTCGAGAAGAAAGCAGTCCTGCTTTCTCTTGTGGCACAGGCTTCTCCGGGACCTTTCACCCAGTGGCTCCTAGTGGATGCACCTGTCAGGTGTCACAGGCAGTGTTCCAACAATCAGGTAACCTGCAGGGAGTCACATGGTGTGGAAACCAGCCTTGACTGTTCAGACCCTTTCCTTTGACAGTGGTCTTCTGTTGATTCAGCTCCACCCCCAGGACGGTGACAGTTGGCAGCCGGAACCTTCTCTCTATTTTCATGGCTTTGAACTACACTGTGGTTTTCATAGGCAGAAAAATCTTTCTGTCCTTAGAGAAGATTTGTAGGAGGTAACTCCATTCAGATAAGTTCCAGTTTATCTTAAGGAGAATATATCAGGATGACTCTTTTTAAAAACCCAAGTATAATGCAGTGAGAGAATTTTGAACTTCACCTTTTTAGGTGTAGTTTTTCTTCTAGCTGATAGAGCTGTCTGATTCTTGAGAGAAATACTGAGTATTAGGAATGCATACAAGGTACAATTTTATCTTTTTAAATTTTTCCTTTTTTACCTCTGGTTTATTGGGAAAATTGAAGAAGACAGAACAGTTAGGAAAAGTAAAACATAAACCATTTACTAAAGGCCTTTGTGACTGACTGAGAATGTTTTAGATGTTGGGAATTCAGTGATTAATCACATGCGTGTCTGACCTGAAGGAGCTGCTGATTGAAGGAAGGGTCAACGTGGCCAGGTAACGAATGACGGTACAGTGGGAGAGGTGTGTTTTCAAGCTCGGACCAGATGTTGGTAAAGGTGTCTCCGAGGAAGTTTTGAAGGATGAGTAAAATTTGCTGGTGAGAGAAGAAATGATCTTGGGACAGGACCAATTCTTTGTTAGGGAAAATAGAGGTAATGTCCAACCATGAATGGTGCTGAATTAAAGTCGAAGTCTGGTTAAAATAGTCAAGGTCGTTTAGAAGGAACATGTTAATTATGCCGGGAACTGGTGACTTACAGTGCTTTTCCTCACTGATTAAAAATGAAATAAAAGGTTATTCAATAATTTCTTTAAACAGAAAATAGTTCAAGCCTAGCAGTTAACTTTTAACAGCGGATCACTTAATGCTGAACCAAGTGGAAGTCTAAGTCTACTTTGGTACAAGTACCTCAATTGTATTTTCTAAAATACTGCTTTATTTAGATGTCTTCACAGTCAGCACTTTTTGAAAGGAGATACAGGAAATTTGAAAGTATTTGGTAAATGGGCATCATTTTGAAAAGAAGATAGCATTTACGCATGAGTGTAAAATACTTTAGAATTGATAAGTTGCCACTCACATAAGTCACTTAAAAGGAGTTCTGAGGTTTCAATTAAGAATATTGGCAGTGACCCATTGTGGCACAAATATCTATTACTACTGTTATTTAATCATTTAACCTATGTTTCTTATTACTTCTGTGACACATGTTAACTTACAAGCTGCTCCTTCTTCTGCAGCCCTTAGGGAAAATTACTCATACGGGGCCTGTGTTAAGTCACTGAAGTGCTCCTTTCATTTGTTTTGTAGGACTTTGTTCTGAAAAAGCAAAGAGAAGGACATTTATAGTTTGTCACCATTAATTGCTTAGCATTTAGATGTTAACACAGGTGTCTATTAAATTAACTTGATAATAAAAACTCTTGGAATGATAAAAGTTATTCCTTGTTTTAGAGGAGATTACTAGTGCAGTCTTGGGTTATGTTTGAATTTTGAATCTCCTCCTTTTTTCTTGCTTACCCTATTTGCAGTTGTCTTAGGCTTTGAACCATTGCTAAGGGGGAATTTCCTTTTAAGTTTCAAGAGCTCGTGAGCATCTATGGAGAAAGCTTTTAAGTTGCTTTGAGGTCTGAGCAAGGCCCACCCCTAGACTGATTTCTGGTTGTTGACTTGGATAACCAGCTTGGGTTGGAGCCACTTGTGGGAGCTCAGAGGCGGTGTGAGAGACTGTGGGGCCAGCAGCCTACAAGGTGGGCTCTGGGCTGTGGCGGCCAGAGTTTAGGAGGATAGGAATGAGGAAGTAAGGACTTTCTTCTCCTTGCTACTTTTTTTTTCTCCCTTAGGAGACACAGTGGTATATTAAAGGCTCAGCACTAATTTTGAATACAGATATAATTTGTTGGCTTAACAGTATCAGTGCATATAAAATGGTCAGTTTTGTGTGCGTTTGTGTGTATTTTGGGTCTTGATCTTCCCGAAGGCTTTAAAAATAAGTAACTAGAAAAATCTACTGGAAAATGAAGAAAAACATTGTGAGAATGTTAGGCTGTCATATGACCTGACGTGGTGGTGCTGATGTTTTTAATTGCTGTAGAAATCAAGATGATCCTGTAGTCGCAATTCTTCCTGCCTGGAGAAAAGCCAGAGAAAAATCATCAGATTTTATGTAGGTCTATTCCAGTAATAAGGCATTTTGGGCTCTTTGATGGATAACTTTCAATAGTTAACTCTTTTTATATTTTGGGTTATAAGGGGCTCTAACTACATTGGACTATAATTTGATAATGCTACTCATTTTCATATTTAAAATATTTTTTAATGTTTATTTTTGAGAAAGGGAGAGAGAGACACACACAGCATGGATAGGGGAAGGGGCAGAGAGAAGGGGAGACACAGAATCCGAAGCACGCTTCAGGCTCTAGGCTGTCAGCGCAGAGCTGAACGCAGGGCTCGAACTTCCAGACTGTGAGATCATGACCTGAGCCAAAGTCGGACGCTTATCTGACTGAGCCACCCAGGTGCCCCTAAAATATTTTTAAAGTAATTTTTTTTCTTTTAAGTATCAGAATCAAAGGAAAATAAAACTGGGACAAAAGAAATTATATAATAATAACAATATTTTTTAAAAAGATGTTTATTTATTTATTGTGAGAAAGAAAGAGAGCAGCAGAGAGAGAATCCCAAGTAGGTTCCTTGCTGTCAGCGCAGAGCCCAAAGCAGGGCTCTATCTCAACGAACGGCAAGATCAGGACCGGAGCTGAAATCAAGTCGGATGCCTAACCGACTGGGCCACACAGGCGCCCCAATAATAACGATATTTTTAATACTTACCTTACCTTAGGAAGGTGATGGAAGGTTCCTCCTGAGAAGAACAACCCAGAAACCAGTTAGGCCTGGAGTGTGAAGGTAGCCTGGTCCTGGTTTAAGGCTTGTTCATATGCTGGCGGGCATCTGCGTATCAGAGTATCGGGCATGTTTAGAAATGTGCGCAAGATCAAATCGGGAGGCCACGACTGTCTGCAGTGCTGAGAGGAGAGGAAAATACTACATTGCTTAAGTTACATTGTATTAAAAGCTGAAGAAAAACTTCAAACCCATTAAGAGCAGGATTTAGTCTATCAGGTAAGCTCCATGCCCTCTCGGGTGTTTCTAACTCAGCCGTGAGAGTAGGTGAGCTTTCGAAGTTCGTTTCCTCCCTTTCCTTCCGTTTTCCTTCTGTCCTCCATCTCCGTCCGTTCCTCTAATAGGCACGGAGTAATGGGACTGAACCAGATGTCCTGGCACTTGGCTGCAGTGGGGACGTGTTCTCTGGTTCTTTGCCCTGATTGAGGAGGACGCCTGTCACAGCCTTGCTAGACTGGGACATTGTGTGGACCTCGCACTTGCACCTGCGTGAGGCTCTCAGTGTGCCTTCCTCTCTGAGGAAGTAATAAAGCATTTTGGGCTCTTTGATGGATAACTTTCAATAATTAACTCTTTTTATATTTTGGGTTATAAGGGGCTCTAACTACATTGGACTATAATTTGATAATGCTACTCATGCTACTCCTTTTCATATTTAAAATATTTTTTTAATGTTTATTTTTGAGAGAGGGAGAGAGAGACACACACACTTCCCCTTCCTCTCTGATACCCCTCCTCCATCGGTAGTTAGGGATGAGGTTGAGCCTAGAAAAGGATGTGCAACTAAAGTATCATGGAGGCTCATTCTATTTTTCATACAGTCATCTTTCCTTGAATTTAAATTCTGACACGGGGGAGACTGGGGAATTTCTTTTTCCTGGGTGGTTTTTTGTTTTTGTTTTTTGTTTTTGTTTTTGTTTTTTGCTACTCTCAGCTGCCTTTTTGTCTTTCAGTGCTCGTTTCAATTTGTTAAAGTGTGGAAAATAAACTACAACATAACTTACATATGACATTAAGTTCTTCTTCTTTCATTAATTTCTTTGATTTAAAATATTCTTAGAGTAATAGGCTCTCTATATATTGTGTTCCAGAAGATGATTATCTGCAGATGTTTGAAATAATAGGATTACTTTTAGAATTTACTAGTGTGCGCAACAATCACCTTTGTACAGCCATGGTTTTCTACAGCGAAAACCGGGGATTATCTGCCATCAAAATCACCTGGTGGGGCACCTGGGTGGCCATTCGGGTGAGTGTCTGACTGCGGCTTAGGTCATGATCTCACAGTTTGTGGGTTCGAGCCCCACATCGGGCTTGTTGCTGCCAGAGCAGAACCCACTTTGGATCCTCTGTCCCCCCCCCCCCCTCAGCTGTCCTTCCCCTGCTCTCGTGCTTTCTCTCTCTTTCTCTCTTTCAAAAATAAACATTAAAAAAAATCACCTGGGGTATTTGCTCAATTCTCTCTTTAAAACTGTTCTCAGGGTGCCTGGGCATGTCAGTTGGTTAAGTGTCCAACTTCAGCTCAGGTCAAGATCTCACAGTTCATGGGTTTGAGCCCCACGTCAGACTCTGTGCTGACAACTCAGAGCCTGGAGCCTGCTTCGGATTCTGTGTGTCCCTCTGTCCCCCTCTCTCTCTGCCCCTCCCCTGCTTGTGCTCTGTCCCTCTCGCTCAAAAATGAATAAATATTAAAAACAACAACAACAACCCATTCTCTTTGGGGGAAACCTGGAAACCTGCATTTAACTTTATAGGCTCTTCTGATTCATCCTAATGTTTGAGCACCATTGGAGTGCAGAGATACTAACCAGAGCTGTCCAATCTTTTATTTTTGCATGGCCCATGGATATCATTTCAGTTTTTATTAACAACCCTGAGAGATCATACAGCAAGATTTCTCTGGATGTGGTGGACTTGGGTTTGATCCCAATTCTACTTTAATCTAAGGGATTCCTATCTCTTTTACTACTGTTTATATATAATAGAGCTACATTTTGCTCCCCAGGTAGGCTGATATTCGTGCCTTAAGGCCATAGGTGTGGGGCTTTCCATTTCTTAACCCCGTGTTTTTCAAGCTTCAGTGTGCATTGGAATGCCCTGGAAGGCTCGTGAAAACACAGATTGTTGAACCCTGCTCCCAGAGTTTCTGCTTCTCCAGTTTGGAGTATGGCCTGATAATTTTCATTTCTGACAAGTTCCCCCATGCTGCTGCTGTTGCTTCCAACCCAGGGGCCATCCTCGGAGAGCCGTGGTGTCAACTGGTAGCTCAGAATTGTTTGGGCCTAGTCCCCAGCCCAGCGCAGTCAGAGGACACTCCCTCTCTTTCCTGGGACCCAAGGACACTCCAGCTCAGTGGTTAATATCCTGCACAGCAGAGGACTCCAAGACCTGGCCCCCAGTTTCACCACTTGGCAAGCATTTGGGATACCAGCTTTGCTTTAGAGCCGTGGTTCTCAACCTTCACTTCCCCTATAGAAGGGCAGTGGGAGGATTATCCTCAGAATGTCCTTGGAAACTTGAGGGGTTTGTTTTATTTTATTTTTTTAAGATTTTATTTATTTAAGTAATCTCCACACCCAACATGGGGCTTGAATTTATAGCTTTTGAGATCAAGAGTCACATGCATTTCCAACTGAGCCAGCTGGGGGCCCCGAGGTGTTTGCTTTCATGTAAAATGGCTTAAGAAATAAATTTTGCTTTAATAAATTTGACTATAAATTCAAGGTAATTGATGGTAATCCTAAATTTCTGGAGTCTTCTTTTTTCTTCTTCTTTTCCAAAGAGAAATTTAATTGACTCTTTGAAGGTAAACATTTTTCCTATATATAGTCACTAACAATACTTAACTGGAATATATGTTTTCAAAACTATAAGGGAACTTCTGAAAAATCCCGATGATTTTCTAATATCTTAGAGAAGGAGCATCTATATTCTGTTTCCTTTTCATTGATTAGTAAAGGGGATAGGGAGTGGAGTGTGAAAATGACAACTGGAATGGGGAAAGAGAGAATTAATTTCGTAGACCAAATAAATGATCTTTATAAAACTTCATTTTAAAGGTTATAAAAGTAATATATGGTCATGGTAAAAAAATTCAACAGAATCTGTTTTGCTTCTTGAGTTTTAAAAGTGTTATTGATACAATGCAAAACAACAGCCACCAAGTCCGCCCTAGCTGCTTTTACTGTCTTTTGTTATGTTTTTTCTGTTACTTTTTGTTTGTTTTCTTTTTTTTTTAATGTTTGTTTATTTATTTTTAGAGAGAGAGAGAGAGAGAGATGGAGGGGCAGAGCGAGAGGGAGAGAGAATCCCAAGCAGACTCTGCGCTGTCAGCACAGAGCCCAACACGGGTCTCCATCTCATGAACTCTGAGATCATGACCTGAGCCAAAATCAAGAGTCGGATGCTTAGCCGACTGAGCCGCCCAGGTGCCCCACTTTTTGTTTGTTTTCTAGCCTTCTTTCCTTTTTTCCTTTGGTAGTTTTAGCTTTTAGTCCAAAGGTATTTCAGGGAGAACTTTTTAAAAGTGATTCCCTGTACAACTTTAGGGATGAGTTGGCAAGACAGGCATGAGGCAGGATCTTTCTGGCATCTTCCTTCGCTCGTTGGCAAAAACAAACTCTACCTGTTTATACAGCATATGGGTTTCATAAATTCTGTTCCAGCAGGTTGCAATTATGCCCCTTGTGTCCCTCATGCTCCTCCTTTAATTAAAGCCTGAGTATAATAACGCAAGGTGTCCTGTTCAGAGGACTTTTTAGACTTGAGGTTTTTTTGCTTATACAATTTGGACACAAACTATATTTGGAAATATTTAGTAATTATACTTTTATTTCAGTTATTTAGGTAAAGATTGCGGCTACTCTGGTTCTAAGTCTTTATGAAATTATGTGCTCGATTCTGGCGAGTCCCATTTTTGATACTATTATCCCTCCTAGTTTTTTACGCTTTAGCTTTTTTGGGGGGTCCTTGAGAATCTGGTGAAAGCTAGGAACCCTTTTTCCAGAAAAATCTACACACCACCCAAAATCTGTTTTAGGGGGATTTCAAATCCCTTTCCCTCGAGGTGGAGAATTCAGGCCCTAAATGTGAGTTACAGCCCCGAATGTCCAGGTCTGTGGCTCGTGTGCCTGGAGCGGTCAGCCGTCTGGTCCAGGGAGGAGGGGGTTTGGGATTCGGCGGTAAGAGTCAGCAGTCAGCGAGTACGCGAGGCCTGTGCCAGCGTTACTTCTTTCCAAAGTGAATGGTGACCTTTTTGAGCTGCTACTGTGGTCACAGTAATAGGACCATTCTTGACAGCAGGATGGGTCAGGGGTGGAGAGACTCATGTTCTACCTATTTTCCAGCCGTAAAGGCATGTGTCTTGTTAATGACACAGCAAAATTTTCAACCTACAGATACAAGGTGATGGCATACACAATACTCCCAAGCCCCACACTGTCGCCATTTCTTAATTATCAAACTTTAATGAAAATATTACAGTTCTTACTGCAAGCTAATTTGGGAAGTGTATTAAAAATGGAGATATCTGAACCTCCCCGGCCTCAGGTTGAGAACTAGTCCAGAAAATAGCCCTTGTGGGAGGAGCAGGGTGGGAGGGCGGTGAAATTCGAGGACTGTGGGGAAGGAATATATTGGTTCCCATCCCAGTTCCACCACTTGATAACTGATCGACCTTACGCAGGTCACTAAAGCTCTGTGCCTCAGTTTCTTCCTCTGTACAATAGTACTTCTTTCACGAGGTTCATGTCAAACAAAAAGACCTATGTTTTCAATGAGTGCAGCACTTAGTGTCTGGCAGACAGTAAATCTCATATGATTGTTAGCTGCTGTTGTCACCACCATCAGAGCAATTACCACAAGATAAAGTCCCAGCAGTTCCTTGAAAACTTTGCTTCTCATTCTTGAGTGTTGTTTTCAAGAATATAAATAACTATTGATAACATTTATTGAGCCTTAAGTGTACCAGGCACAGTGCTAATTGCTTAAAGGTAGTCTCTCCTTTAATTGTTAATACAGCTCTTGGAGGTAAGTCCTTATATCTTGGTTTTGTGGATAAGGAAGGTAATTCTTTAGGAAATAAGTTAGAGAGCTGGAGTTTTTGTTTACTCCGTGTGTGTGTGTGTGTGTGTGTGTGTGTAACAAAAAGCACAACTGGACATTTACTGTGCCTCCTTTGGCTTTGCGATTTTATTAAAATAAATTAATCTATTAAAAATCTTAATTATTTTAGTCCTTGGCTGTTGAGTATCTTCATATTTCTCTTTGGTATTTTAGGAAATGTAATTTTAGGCACATTCCCCTTCTCCTTCTGGGTCCCCTGTTAGTTTAGAAGGAAGTTCTTACACAAACTGAGAGAAGGCAGGAAGCAGTTCTTAAGTCTGGAATGCCAGAGGACTTGGCCTCCAGGATTCGAACCTGATTAGAGTAGGAGAGACAGCTGCTCTTGGTGACCGTGCTCTCTCTCTCTTCCCCAGTCCATTCAGAGTTCTCCTTTCCTGTAAGCCCAGGGGCTGCCGCAGCCTCGGCACCCTGGGAAGGCTTGTGCTATAGTAGCATCCTCTTTAACAGCAAGCTACAACTGTAGTGTTGATCTCACTGTAGATAATGATGAGACGCATCCGTAAGAAAATGTAAAGTCGCTTGTACAAGCCTGTCCTTTTTCTAGAATGGTTTTTAAAGTTCTGAAAATATTTATGCCTTTGAATTGGTAGAAAATTTGCAGTATTCTGAATGTAGCCGAATCTATACTCAATCAGTGTGGCTTTAATATAAGTTTAGAATCTGCCTGTGGAATCAGGAGTCAAAAACCATTTGAGCTTTGGTCATGTGATTTTTAAATCAGCTATCAAAAATTTTTGTAGCAAGGGTTAAAGAAAGATGCATGGGGAAGTACTGGTATGGACTTAGGAGAATCAAAGTGATTTACCAGTATCCTAAAGACATGCTAATTGTCATGGATAGAAAATATCCACTCAGCCCTTAGTCCCCGAGCCCTGCACAGCTAGTACACATGAGCATTGGGGGTCAAGGGTACATTGTACCCTCAGCCTTCCCAGGTTAGCTCAATCCAATATGGTTTCTAGAGTGGGGAAACTGAACCAAAAAATTTGTTCAAGGTCACATAGCTAGTGAATAGTCTACAAATTGGAATTTGATCTTGGGTTTCTTAGACTTGAAGGTTCATGATCTTTGGAGAGATTCGTGACTGGAAAAGTCTTCTTGGAGGCTGGGCCAAAAAGGGTAAGAGTGTCAGTTTTAGGCAAGGGGGGGCAGCTGGAGCCGAGATTAGGACAGCTTGATCAAGGGATGAAATTGAGAAAGGATCACGGAGTCAGCTATCAGGCAGGTTTCACTTGGGAGAACTAGGGAAAATGAAACTGGTGAGGTTAATTTGGTTAAGATTACAGAGGGATTAAAAGACAGCAAGTGTTAGGATTAAGCGGTACAGCAAACATGTTAAAATGGAGGGGGGTTAAGAAACTGAAAGATTAAATGATCTTTGTTTAATGGGTTTTCTTGGAGAAGGGGCATTGAAGTCCATTAGGAAGTTCTTGTAGTCTTTTCAGGTGGATTCCCGACAGATTTGTCTTTAATGCCATTAACAACATTTTCATTTAAATGGAAAATATAAACATAAACAGAAGTAGACAGGAGCCCTGTGCACCCATTGCTCAGCTTTTAAGTTGTATGGCCAGTCTCTATATCCACACTCTGGTCCCTCACCTCCCAACCCCCACCCTCAATGTTATTTGGAAGTAAGTCCCAGATAGCGTGTCATTTAATCTGTAAATGTTTCAGTATATATCTCTAAAAGATAAAGGGCTTTAAAAAGGGAATGTAAACATAATACAATTATCACATTTAAAACCCAAATTTTCATACCAATTATCCAAATTTCCAGCAGCCTCATAAATGGAATAAATGTTTAATTTACATTGTAGGGTAGTTTGAATAAAGATCTAAGTAAAGTCCAGTCTTAGAATTGGTTGATACCTTCTCATCTGTAGGGTTTTCCTCTGTCTCCATCTCTCTTTTCCTCTCTCCTTATAACTATTGCAACTTATTTGTTGAAGAAAGTAGGTCATTTGTCTAGTAGATTCCCACAGTTTGAGATTTGCTGATTGATTCGTTATGGTTTAGCATGTTCTTTGGTCCTTTTTATTTCCTATAAATTGGTAGTTAGATCGACAGGCTTTATCAAACTCATTATCAATTTTTTTTGGCAAGAATATTTCATTACTGGTTTGTTCATTAGGGAGGTATAGAATGTCTTGATTTTTCTTTCTGTTTTGATGGCACTGCTGATGCTTACCATCATCTTTTTCCTCTCTCTCAATTGTTATTATTTTTTTACTGCATTCAAGACTGCCAGTGACAAACAACAAAATGTGTTTTGTAGCACATTCTACCAGGCAGCGTAGCTATGACCATGATAACTATTCTTGGGCATGAGCCCATGTTTTGTTGGGTTTTATGTATTTGTTCTCCTACATTTATTTTTGTATTGCTGCGCCTAATTCTAAGTGTAAGCATTTCAAAGCCATTCAGTCAATCATTCACAAGCCCCTTACTGGGTGCCTGTCTGTGCTTGGCACTGGGAACCCAGGAGGAAGTAAGAGTGCAGTTCGGGGGATACCCGAAGAGATAGTTAAAATATAGCAGTGTAAATTCTTGAAGAGGAGCATGTCTGAAGGCAGTGTGGGGTCGTCGTTTGGGGGCATGCTTAGCAGGCTCTGAGGACAGTCAGATGCTTTGCGGCCCCAGAAGGAGAGGCATGCCCTCCAGGACCAGAATGGACTGAAGTGCAGACCCGTGGCATCCGGAGAGCTCGGGAGCAGTCAAATGGGTGAGGGAGCGAGGTTCGGGCCTGCCGGGGGAAGACCCAGCTGAAGCTGGGTGTTTGCCCAACTCTCCTGTGCCGACCAAGGACTGTGGGCTTCATTCTGTAGGCACCAAGGAGGAGGCCTTTTCCAAGCAGTAGGGCACCACGACCACTTGAATTTTGGCAAGTCACTTCTGGTGGCGTAGTGGGCCACGGGCCGTCATATAAAGCAGCCTAGGTACAGGGCCTGGCATTCCAGGGGAAGACAAAGATGGTGGCCTTGACAGTGACTTGATGGGTCAGAAGTGTATGGATGGTGAAAGAGATGAAAAGGTGTGTGGGATGGCTCTGAGAAGTCCCCTGTGGTTGGGGTGGTGACCAGACAGAGGACCATCAGGTTGGAGGACGCAGAGGAGAGTCCTTTCCCGACGTGATGCGTGGCAGGGACTTTACCCTCAAGTAGAGATGTTCATAGTGCAGTTAAAATACATGGGACTCGAAGTAGAGATGTAGGAATTGTCACCTTCAGGGATCAGCCTGGAATCATCGGGGTAAAGATCCCAGCAACACCAGTTTCCGCAAGAGCTGAACTGGCCGAGGAGCTTTATGTGAACATAATCTGAGAAGGCAGCACGGGTCTCTTTTTTTGTTGCTTCCTGTCAGCCTGTGGACCTTAAATTAAATATCCCGTGATCATGAGCCATAGAGAGAGAAAGTAGTCTTACACTCAAATTTTAATATTTCTTATTTATTCACAATATTGTAATAGAATATTTTGGAAGTATCCCGCATATAAAATATGCAAGTTTCATAATTTTGGAAAGGGGAGTTTAGGAGAATATATGGAATACCTTAAAAAAGTTAAAATTATGTTAAAGCCTTAGTACATAATAGTGTTTGAGGTTTCCAGTGTTCTCCAGAGTACACTCAGGACCGAAATGAACATTTGCCCATCACCTGGGGACACCATGCAGTGCTTAGATGTTAGCTGTGCAAGTCACTTAAGGTTTTGTTTCCTTGTGGTGACAACAAGATGATGATAGGGACTATCTCAGGGGTTTATGGTAGAAGTCGACCGTGCACAGTACCTGTCACAGAGCCTTGCCTGCAAACCTCAGCCGTCTTTGTTAGTAACATTTCCTTTAGGGTGTTCCTGGGACGGGTGAGGGGCGATTGTGCCATTATGCAGTGGGCGTTTTATAGATTTATATTGCTTTCACTTTCGAAAGGATATTTTCAATTTATTTCTCTACAGACTAAAACTTAGGCCAATAGCATGCTAAGTTTGTTGATCAGAGTCATGATTTCATGTGATGGGCAGCCCTGTGTGGCCATCAGACCACTCACTCTGTGGAGGAGACCCATTCCAGCTTCCCTTCCACTACAGTGTCGTATGTGCCTTTTCTTCTCCCCGTTAGTAGTTGGAATTGATGATGGCGGTTTCCAAAGCAGGGAGGAAAAAGGAGCAGGAAACTTATTCTGACCTAGACATTGCAGGATGTTATGAGACTATTCAAATCTGTGTCATCTCACTCTGGATTATTGCAATAGTAATGAGTGGCCATCTTTATAACACATCTGTACTTGATGTGATTATTGGAGAAATCTTTCTTAAGTAACCTGAAAATCACCATGATTTCTCAACCATTTGTGTCTGGGACTGAGGTGCTCTTCACCCCGTCTGTCCTGTAGTAGGGCCGTCTCCCTCTGATATCTATTCTACGTGCTCTTGAATTTTTGTTTCCCTTTTTGTTACTGTCTACCCGTCCTCCTACCACTCCTCCTGCTCCTGCTTTCCTGCTTTTAATCATGGATTTAGGCATATTGAGATGTTAAGGTAAACATTTTTAGTGAAGCTTCAATCTGTTCCAGAATGATGGACTTGAATATAGACTGATAGTCCCTTTATTAAGAGCACTTTGCTAGGTTCTGTCAAAAATGTAAAGGCACCAGCCCTTTGGCAGAAATTCTCCTCATGGAGATTTATGCCACAAAATACTTCTCACAAAGATGAATGCACACGATTTTATCATTGTGCCTTTGAGGTAGGGAAAGACTGGAAGCAACCTAACTGTCCATCAGTAGGGGACTGGTTAAATAAGTCACAGTTCTGACAAATAATGCAATCCTGTGTGGCAGTAAACAAAGAAGAGACATTTAGGTGCAGATATGGAATGAACTGCTGTACAGTCTATTGTTAAGGGACCAAAAATATGCTGTGTATAGGAGAAACAAAGGAGAAAGGATTTAAATTCACATTTATACTTGGTAATGCATTGAGCGGTTGTGGAAGGTTGACAGTTTGTGAGCAGTAACCTTTGTGGAGGGCGTCGCTTTGTGGAGGGCGTCGTGTGGAGGAGGAAGTCATCCTTTTCATTGGTTATCACCTTGTGTCTTTCGAACTCATACCATGGGAGTATTTTCCCTTTTTAATTTTTTTAAAGAGTCCTTGACATTTTATTCTACATTTTCTTTAAAGTCTTGTGTTGCCATTAGTACTTAATTCATTTCATCATAAAAGAAGACAGAAGCACTTAGGCTCTTGGCCTCTATAGTACACCCACGTGATAGTTTTGGTCTTACCCTTCCTTACAACGTAAGTGGGACACGAATGTTTCGTATCCGCTCATGCTGCACACTCTAAGATGTTAAGTACCCAGCAAAAGGAATGGAATGTTCTATACTGGGCATTCAGCAGACGTCTACCACGTTTGTTAAAAGAAATACCTAGGTGAAAACTTGGGGAACAGATGTGAACATGCCCCTACCCCAAGCTCTTTTCACACCTTTGTTGTTGATCTGTGAGTCAGTCTCCTTTTTACCTTTGACTCATAACATAAAGAGGGTTAAAACCAGAACCCATCAATGGTTAAAAGTTTGTGGGTGAGATGAAGACAAATAATGTTGATAAAGAACTCTGAAAGGGTAAACCACATTCCCCACATGTGGTTCTTTTGCATTACAGAATTATCACAGTGAGATATTCTTTTAAATAGCCATGGCCTTGCATGCACACGGCAGATGAATGCAGAATAATGTGTGTGCAAACCAGTGTACACACTAGTATGCACTGATTCAGGTTTCTAAATAACCAGAGATGGCAATGATGTGTTAAAAATGTGGGGCACCTGGGTGGCTCAGTCAGTTAAGCATCCGACTTTGGCTCAGGGCATGATCTCGCAGTCTGTGGGTTCAAGCCCAGCATCTGGCTCTGTGCTGACAGCTCAGAGCCTGGAGCCTGCTTCGAATTCTGTGTCTCCCTCTCTCTCTGCCCCTCCCCGCTCACACTCTGTCTCTCTCTCTCTCTCTCTCTCTCTCTCTCTCAAAAATAAGTAAACATTAAAAAAATTTAAAAATGAAAAGTTGTGTCTTGTCATTTGTTTATAAAATGTGATGCTGAACCCATCATTTTCTGATACTGACATTGCCCTCTTACATTGTCTATTAAATTACTCATTACTATTACTCTTTTTGAGGTGAAAATAAGTACATACTAGAAAATAAATATAGCTCTAAGGGGAAAAAGCTCAGGTTTGTTATGGAATATAACCTTTCTATCTTTACTAAAGCTGCCAAATGTAGACTTTATAGTCCCAGAGTGATTTATATATAGATGATGATTGTTTTAGGTTAAAACTTGGTACCTTTTCTGGATGTTTTCTCAGTTAAATTAATCCTTATGTTTCAACATAAATTGAGGCAGAACAAGTTCCCGTTTCAGCCATTCTCCCTAAATTTTGTTTCAGTTTTATATCCAACTGAATTTAATAATTGAAAGCCTCTTGTGGTTAGGAATCGTGTTTGAGACTTTGGCGGAATCTAATTATTTTGAACTTTTAAAGCCTTAAAAAGTGAAATGTAAAGCCATAGTAAAATTTGCTGATAGCTTTCCTAGTCTATTAGTTCAGTGCTGCTTATTTTAGAGGGGACAGTATCTAAATGGAAATGCGTATTCATTATAGTTGTAATGGTCTCTCTTTCAACTCTTTTAAAAATCAGTTCATTTAGCTACAAAGAGAAAATAAAAAAAAATTTAAAAGGCTAATAAGCATAGGGCATGTGAGCCATTCCTGTTTCTTAAGTGAAGTTTACCCCCCCCCCAAAAAAAGTGCACACTGTCCATAAACTGTGCGTGCGCACATGCGTGTATTTGAAGAACTAGCGGGGGTCTGCTCATTTGTTCGCCCATTGTGAGGCTGTCCAGCACCTTTGTGGGGTTTTCTGTAACAGGGTGAAGGCCCTGAATGGAGGCCGTGTGCCCTACTTGGTTTGAAATCCTTGCTGTTCATCTAAAGGCGCCTGCGGGGCACCCTGCGGGGTGTCTGTGTGACAAGTGGAGGTCTGGGGTCCAGAAGAGATGGCTCTGGGGGCGGGGGGCGGGGGCAGGGAGGCTGTAATAATCTTTCAGCCTTGGCTTTTGTCCCCCGCAGCCCAGTTGTTCCCCTCTGCTGGCAGCCAGATTGAAGAGACCCTTTTGGGTGTCTTGGATTGCATGTGCTCAGTGAGGCCTCACCTAACGTTGCCAGATTAAAACCTGGACAACTGGGATTTAACTCTCTTACAAAAGCATAGTACTGACTGGGCATTATGCATTCCTTTTAGAGGTTAGATATTTGATTAAGCGTGTGTGTGTGTGTGCACGTGCAGATGTATTTAAAGGACAGAGGGTTGCTCCCGAAATGCTGTATTGGAGGCCTGCTCTTCCTGCGGAGCCTGTTTAAAACCAGCACTTGGCTGGTTAAATCTGGTTCGTACAGTTTGTGTACTTTGTAGTACTAGCTATTGGTCCAAAGTTTCTTGGCTTAAGAAACCGTGTAATTTTAAGTGTATGCTGTGTGAGAAAGGGGTGGGGCAGCAGAAGCTTTTTATAGGGTTTCAACTAATAAACATCAATTTTTAAAGTCATATTTTGAGGATTTAACAGGAGAAATAGAACTCGTATATAATGTTTCTTTAATACCAACACTGACAGGGAAAGGGAGAGAGTTTTATTTTTAACTGATATTTCCCATTCTTTTTTTCCCCTCACCCATCAGAAACTGGTTTTTCAGCTTTTCGGTACCAATTAAGACATGCTGTAATAAGTATTTTACATTCTGTGCTGCTGTTTGACTTTGGGCGTGAATGGCGGTAGAATGTTCAGGAGCTGAGCGTACATAGTTAAACAGCTAGAGACTGGGTATGTAGTAAGTTTGGTGGGATGTGGTATTTGGTTTCTATAATAGTATTTCAGTATAATACCGAAGCCATGCTGAATACCTCTTGGAAAAGTGTTCAACAGGATGCCGGAAAGGCCATGTTAATGATAAGTTTCTCATACCTCAGCAGGTTTCCTGGGTGTGTTTCGTTTCCCTACTGCTGTTTTATTCTTTACTGTGGTTCTCTGGAAACTATGCCACGTGAACATATGGAATTCTGTACATGAGTGTTTATTGGTTTTGTAGAAACCCCAGGATACCATGAGCTTAATAACGATGTTGTTTTGTGGGTTATCCAGAGGACATACTAAAAGTCAGTTGATAATAAAGTTTTCATTAATTATTTTAACGTTGTCAAGGTACTACTAAAGGCAGCCCAGCCAAAATCAGAATTAAACAATAACACGAGCTTTTGGTTTGCTATGGTTTAAAAGAGAGTTTGGTCATAGCTGATCTCTTTCTCTGTCTTTTACTGACGGTTATCTTCCTGCAAAACTTAAATATGGTGTTTAGTTTGTATGGCCACAGTAAATTTAGTTGTGTATATGATATATATATATATACGTATACACACACACATCACAGACATATATATATATACACGTATGTATATATCCATATATAATTTTTTTTGCTCTTGATGATTCACTGCTTTGTCTTTTGTTCCTACTTCCGATAAAGTGTTAAATGATGCTATAACATATTCCTATGTCAGCTTAAATGTAATCAGAGTTGATAGCTTGTGATAAACCTTTGCTTCATTTCGGTCACAACTTCACTGAGATATTTATGGAGTGCTTTCTATCTGTGTTTGTGTAGGACATGTCTCAGGAAGGCTACGGGACTAGATCGCAACCTCCTTTGGCTCCTGGAAAACCTAACCATGAAGACTTGAACTTAATACAACAAGAAAGACCATCAAGTTTACCAGTAAGACATTAATGTGCTGATTTGGAAATGTAATGAGTTAAACATTTTTAAAAAGAGCTGTTATTTTTGCTTGTTCCACTGTATATTAAGACTCAGGGGAGAAGTTTCTAGATGTCAGATATATTTGTGACTTATTAATTTTTTAGGGTTTTATTCTGGATAGGTCTCTTTCATTTGGAGGCATCTCTTGGTCCAATGGCAAGGTTTATTACTCAGCTGATGGGTTTTGTGGCAGAAAGGTGTTTCTGTTGGATGGTTGTGCTTTGCCTGGCCTGTTGCTTTCTGTAGTGATACGGAACAGAGGTGTGTATACAAGAGTTAAACGGAAAGAAATTCCCACTTGGCAAACAGTCACAAGTGATGAATGAGATAAAGCATCTGGTGGTAGCATCTCATCTTCTGGGACTAGATGTCATGAGAAATCAGCCAATCCTTTTCCACCCAAAAGAAAGCATTTTAGTTTAAATTTGGAGAAAGCAGCCTTTAAGTATTTCCGCCAGCAAATACAGTATGGTGATCGGGATATATATTGACTAGGGTAGTGGCTGTGTTCTAGGGAATCATGTTGATGCCTGGAAAGAGTGCATCTGTTTTTTTTAATGGGCAGCCTAATTTAAACGAGGTTTTCCTTATAAACTAAAAGAGTATATCTGTGCAAATAAATTTTTATACTTCTTGTTTGTTAAAATATTTTGATTTGAAGAATTACTATTATTGCTTCATCCTTATTATGTTTCATTTAAGATGGGAGTTCAGGCTAGCCAGGATTTTAATTTGAATTTCAAATATTTTACATTAAGTAATATGATATTACTTCTAAACATCTGAGAACCAGCATTTGGAATAATGTTCTACGTGGCATTTGGCTTGCATACTCTGTCCATCTTTAAGTTACCTGTACCCTTAGAGAAGAAGGTAAGTGATGGCTACAGTGTTATAGCGTCTTTGAAAGCCGATGAACATGTTTTTGACATAATTTTTTTAGTCTTTATTCCTGTGATGGGAGGTGGGTGAAATCTGTTGTGGTCATCTCATAGCCAGCACTGGAGTATTAGTTAGTTGGGTTTTGAAAGAATGAAAGAGGCAATGGATTCTGCGTTTTGTGTCGTAAGCTTTTTTCCTCAGTGGATGACTGACGGCTGTGTAGTATGCGTATACCCATGCAGGTGGGCACCGCTGATAAATGTAACATTTGCTGAATATTTGGAAATTAGCTTGTGGTTTGAGGAAATTTCAGTGGACTCACAGGAAGCAGATGGATGACGAATTCCACTTTTTCCCCCAACAGATTTTTACTGTTTTTAGAGAAGCCCAACTTTGTAGGTGTGCCACTGGCTGGTGATGCGTCCTGTGCTGCAGGTTGGAAAAGCTGCTGTAAATTGATACAGAGTTTTTATGTAGTTATAAGAATAGTCTGTGGCGTGCTGCTTTCTTCATATCCACTTGAACTTTGGAGTCATTCATTAGGCTCTGCTGCTTTGCATGGCTCTGCGCGGAAAGGGGGGGTTGACACTCCGCTAGCTCTTGGCAAAGTTAGGGAGGGAACGAACGAACTGTGGAATCCCCAGAAACTGATGGAAGAGTTGTGCTCTGGGATGGTGCTTTTTAAGCTGAGTATTGAAAACGGGGCCAAAAGCATTTTAGGAAGTGAACCGATCTGTTCATCAGTAGTTCAAGTTTTTCTGAATTGTTCTGTTTGAATACATATAATGACTTGCTTTCTTCCTTAATCTCTCCATGCCTAATTTGCAAGAGGACTTATACTTGTTCATGATATAAACTTTCTTACGTGCTAAAAAAAAAAAAAAAAAAAGAAACGCCCCATTTGGTATTTTCTTTCTGTTTTTGTAACTCACAGGTAAATAAGATGCTGATTGATGCAATAACATTTCACTAAGCTTTTTTAAGGGAACAAAATCTCCAGGTTTTGTGGTGAGTATATGGAAGTATCAGTTATTGAATAAAGGACAAACCATAGATCAGCTGGTGTACCGAGCCACCCCCCCCATCTGCTGCTAATCTGTTAAAATGAAAATTGGCTTTATTTAAATGAATTTTAGCATGCCACTTTTCTTTTAACAGGCATCGTTTGTGTAGAAAGTTTCTGTACAGGGTTGACTAATATATTTTTAGCTATGTGGATCCAGCATCAGTATGTTATACACAATCAAGGTAATCACAGTTTTGGCGCAAGATTTGTTGGTATTCTACATGACTCTGACATCATGTAATTCTAGTGTTACTTCTATTAAATATTTTAGGTCTCCCACTTGGCTAAGTTGCTACTGTAGGT
Organism: Cryptoprocta ferox; assembly: GCA_028646485.1. Taxonomy (NCBI): domain Eukaryota; kingdom Metazoa; phylum Chordata; class Mammalia; order Carnivora; family Eupleridae; genus Cryptoprocta; species Cryptoprocta ferox. The sequence continues at coordinate 10,436,861 of CM053577.1, read as the reverse complement.
ACCGTGAAACTATATTGTTATTATATCTGAATTTGCTATTGGGTAATTTGTAGGTTTATGCTGCAATTTTGATTCATGCGTCAGTGATAGAAATTTTGTCTTTTTACTTAAAGGCAATCCATCATATGTGTAACCTGTACCTTGTAATTTGAAACTAGGGAAGTTGTGGGTCTTACCTTTACATTTTAAAAAATGTGATATAATGATTCTAACATGATTATTAAGTCTTCATTCATTGTATATGTGACTGTTAAGAAGGAAGGTTCTCCAATAGTCCTGTCTTCATCTTTCTCATTATATTGAGATAGATTTTGTAATATTTTCTGCACATGTGATACTTTTTTTTAGCATGTTTGTTATCCAGTTACATTTCCATTATGAGAAGTCAAGGTGTTTCCAGTGTCCTTATGTTGGATCTATAATTTGATCTCTCAGTAAGTTGTCCTCCTACCATTGTTTGAACTGGTATCTGTCTGTATTTGCATGTCATTAAATTCTTGGTGATCTTCAGCAGCTAACGCAGTTATGTCTTCCAGCTGACTTAGATCTTGAGATCATCCACAGTAAAGCAAATAACTCATAAATTAATACTTGTCCTCTTGTTGTCTTGGAGCCATTACCAGTGGTATTTACTTATCACTTAATTCACTCAGACCTAAGCCCAGAACAAATCTTTCTTAATAATGTCCACTTACTGCTATACCTCTTAATCAACAGCCTTTCCCCTATTGAGATACATTAGCTTACATACCCTTGATATTACCATTATTAACAAATCTTAGCATATAGCAGATATTGAAAGTAGTTTGCAGAACTCTATCTCCTTGGAATATTATCACTTAAAATTTAAGCACGTTGTGCAGTTTTTCTACCTCTAATATTGATATGAAATGAAGTCAGCATTTAAGCAAAATACACAGTGAAAGGCCAGAAAAATGCTATAATTTATTAACTCTTTATTTTATGAACATTGAGTATATCTTAATTTCTGTTTTACGATAAAATACACTTTTTTGGTTGTGTCTTTTGTTACATTTTCATTGCTTGTGCCATTTACTGTTTATCTTTTTCTTACACTTACTTTTTAGCTGTCTTGGCTCCCCTTTTAGACTAAGATCTTTTCGGAGTATTTATTATGTTTTATTCAGGAATATTTTCCTAATAAGATTTTATGTAAAAACTTCTAAACATGTTCTTCCTCTAGTTTCAGAATTTTCTTTTCATTGCTTAAGGGATTTTTTTCCAAGGTATCGAATTGATATCAGTAGAGCCTATATTCTCTGATGACCCTTAGACTAAAGGATCACGAGTGTGGTATTAGCAGGGTGGGTTTTCCCTTAAAACCATTTTCTATTATTATAAAAAGACATTTGACTTGAACCTGGTAGCCGTAAGCTTCTAGAGAAGAAGTGGCACTTTTGCTTAAGTAAGCCCAAAATAGTGCGAAAACATTCTTTCCTTAGTAGTACATGTTTTTTAATTGTAAACATAAATAAATTGACAGGAACAATAAGCATAATTTCAGTAAGTGCGCCACAGATATGTTGTTAATAAAATCTGTATACGCATGTATACAAGGAAGTAAACAAAAGGTTTGATCTTCTTGTTCGAAGTAAACAGCACTTTCCCCTCCAGGGATCTGATGAGCTGTTCCTTCTCCTCAGGTTGGCAGTCAGTGATCTGGTTTCTTCTTCGGAGAGGCCTCCCACCAGTCTGCGTTTCAGATAGTAGGGTCCATTATTCTGTTTGCCTCAGATACCGACCACTGTCAGCCCCATTGTAACAGCCTTTGAGAAGGCCCATCAGGTCATTAAAGATCTCCTTCTGACCCTTTCTTCTTTAAATAGGAAGTATCTAAAGAGGTGGACCTAAAAAGGGATTTTGGTATCTTTCAGAGCTCAGTAAAAAAACCCTAAATGTCACGTGGGACAGTGCCTATGGCACCTTTGTTGAGTTTGCAGTTAGAAGGGAATATTGAGGTTTAGGTAAAACATGTTTTTTGGCCCTTGTGAAACGAAGGAGGTAGTAAACGCTGGTTGTTCTTTGAAATAGAGAGTGTTAAACAGGATATTGGAAGCCTGAAAGAGGATGGTTGCAAAACTCTTATTACCAAGAATATTCTTTGGGGGTTAGGTATTAGCAACAGAGCCTACAATGATCTGCCTTCCCTGAAAAAGAATACTCCGTGTGTGTTTGTTTTTTAAATCTTTAATGGCACTTATGTTGGATAGTGGTAAAAGGTCATGTACTTTGGCAGCATATATGAATATTGATGATATGTTAATAGGGACATTTTAAGTGTTGTAGATTTGATAATACAGTTCCTGTGAACAATTGGAAACTGTTGGAAAAAGCTAGGTGAAGCGTTTTTTAACCGGGTTTTGCTTTTCACTAACTTCTCAACCCAACTGAAAACACAAATTGTTAAAATGTTCTTAACCTGTTAGGTGGCAGGTTTTTTGCAAAAGTTGAAATCTACCAGGTAAGAATTAGATGTATGGCTACTGAATGAACCCTTCCCAAACTTTTAAAATTTGTTTTAATAAATAAAACTTGAACTTGATTTAAATGGGTTTCAGTAAAAGGTTAAGAGTATAGCTGTCTTCCGTTCATTGATCCTTCTCAAATCATTCTGATCATTGAAAAAATTGTAAGTTGATAAAAGAGAAATCTAATCTGTTGTTGTCACTTTATTTCAGTGTTGAAGCACTGATAATTCCTGTGTGTAGCTGATGACATAAGCTGTTCATGAGTGTTTCTAAATGTTATTAGAGTCCGTTGAGTTTGGGAGTTAGGGAAGCTGTGACAGGTGAGCCATCATGGAAGGGACAGGAGATTCTCTGACAGATGGAGCCTTGTCAGGTAGAGAGTCTGCAGATACACTTCATCAGGGACATAGTTTCCAAACTGAAGGTACGGACACATTTTGATATCTTGGCAAAGTTTTAAGTGGGTTTCTTACGTAGGATTTGCCATATTCTCAAATGTGATTTTAGTAGCTGGTCTATTCCATATGGAGATATCAATTCTCTTTGGATTAAGGTTGAGAGAAACAGGTAATGAGGACCTTACGTTGAAAGTCTAAATTTAGGAAAAGTGATAGTGACTTTGACAGATGTTATTTTCCAACATGGATTATTTCTTTAAGATGTTATGTTCTATAATTTTATCCCATAGAATGTGTTTGTGATATTGGCAGTCATTTTGAAAACAGAGGATAATACTTGAACTTGAACAAGGTAAGAAGTAGTAGGAAGTGGGAAAGTAGGTTTCTCCGTCTTTCAAAACAGTCTTCCACTTAAATGTTTGTTCTGTAAATGAATACCCAATAAAACCTCGCCAGTTTGGATTTCTTCCAGGTAAAAGCAGGTTAAATATATGGAAAGTTTGAATAAATTAATATTTAAAACGAACTAGAGTTTGCTTTTAAATAACTGAAGTGTTTGTGTGCAAAGTGCTTCTAAATTGAGATCTTCAGCCCTGTTGAAAGAAGTGGATAATTCTAAATTTATTATAGCTGAGGTATTTGCTTAGTGGCAATATGTTATTTTTAAAAATTCATTTAATTTTTCAAAACACTTTAAGCATACCCCCTGCAAACTTTTCACATAACATTCCGAAGATTTCCATTTAAAATACGGGGGAAATGAATTTCAACCCATTTTATGGGACTGTCAATTCTCAAAAATTAATGAAAGAGTATTATAAAAAATAGACACTAGACAAAATTGGAGATGAAGAGAGACTGAACATAACTGATTTGCAGGATATTGGTTTTGATAATAGAAAGATAACTATGATCTATAGTTGATAAATGAGGCTCATTAAATAAGGGATGAAAAATGCAGATATGCCTGGCTGATAGAAAAGTCAGCGTACAGGTTTTGCCATAACAAATTGGTGATGGGAAGGTTTTGGGCCAGCTTGCGGCTCGTCAGATGACCTGGGGGGAGGCTGTGGAGCCTTCTCTGTGGCCCCCCCAGGCTGGGCGCATGCAACTCCCCGGTCTGTCCACAGATAGCCACACAACCACACCTGGACACATGAGCCTCTCTGACAGATCAGCTGTCTTGACGCACAAAGGGGAGCGAAGTCGTGTTTGTCTTCAGTATAAAACACAGAAAAGCAGCGAGGGGGAAATTCTTGCATGGGGGCTTGGGTAGGAGAATTTGTCAAGCAGCAAAACAACTTCAGGTTTTAATTTTAATTTTTCATGCCAGGGCTGATATTCAAAGGCACCTTTTCTCATTTGAGCCTGCTGTTTCTACAAAAGGCAGTTCTTGACATGTTGAGCTAGAAAGCCTCCTTTCTCCTTTCTTCACGGTGCTCCCCCCACTTCACTGGTACCCAGAGGGGTCAGGGGGCTTCCCCCGGTTTTGCAGCCATGGCCAGTGTAAGGGGTCGAATGCGTTTTACTTTGCAAAACCCAAGCTAGGTAGGAAATAGACTTTAATTTACAAATTTCCACTTTGTAGGTAACTGAAGGCATACATCTATGTTATATAATAAGAGATCTATATCCAGCAGGAGCTCACAGTAGCATTTGTGGACTGGTTAATTGCTTTTATTTTTCTTTTCGACTGGAAGTTAACTATTTTTAATATTAACCATCAGCTTAGGAGAGGAAATAAATATACGTAGAGAGCAAAATTTTTTACTCTTCCCTCACAATGTAGGATTTTAGAAGTGTCTCTCTCTTCCTCATCTTTTTCTTTTGCCTTCTCTAAATCGTTGTAAAATAACTGAATGGTCTTGTTTTCTTTTGTTTGGGTCAAGAAATTTTAGCTGAAAATTGTTACTGTGTGAAAGAAGATTATTGACTCAACAAGCCTTCAATTTTCCGTGAATAACACTCCCACCCCCTAGCTTCAGGAACACGCCGTGCATGCATTCTATTTTAAAATACAGACTGTAATTTAAAACAGGCAGTTTGATGCCCCACTGAACTTTGTTTAAGCCTGGAATAAAAGAGGGGGAAAAAAAGCTTTAAGCTACAAAAAAGTGACTAAGCTTTCTCAACCACTTTTCTTCATAATGCATTCTATTTAAGAAAAAAAAAAAGGCTGTCATGTACTATTGTTGTCTCTTTACACAGGACCTAAATTTTATCCAATGTTAAATTGTGGTGTGTGTGCCTTTTCACTTTATTTCATTATCAGGCTATCGTTCGAATTTTGTAAGTGTTCAGAGCAGTAGTCCCGTGCACTGGAATCTCTGTACGTACATTTGTGCATTTTGTCCCTGTTCAGTGCGTTGGAGAACATTAGTTCTAAAATTCACTATATAATTTTTAGCGTTCAGTTATTGACAGCCAATTTTCTAGAGTTCTCTTGATTTAAATAGTACCTGATCATTAGACCAGAATGATAGTAAATAGTATTATGGCTAACTATTTAGATCAGATTATTATAAAAATGATTAGTTGGAAGTCGTTTAAATCACTTGCCCTTTTTTCTCCTCACAAAAAGAAGGTGAGCAGCTTATGATGACTTGTGTGGAAGGAATGATGACTTTATTGTGATAAAGGAGTATATTTTGACCTGGACACCTCTTCTAACGATGATGGTGAAGGGCAAACAGGGCTAAATCTTAGCCAAGGTTCTGGCTCGTGTATGCCCTTCAGTAATGACTCATGTGCGGCTCCAGCAATGGTCTCCCTCCCATTTTTGGGTGCCATTGCTTTTGAACATACTTCGGGATTTAGAGTTGCCTGATTGAGTCCATTGCTTTATTATGCAGGTCACGGGAGAGCCAAGGGCCTTTTTACGGAGTCCGTTTATAACATCCCCGAGATTGCAGACAGCTCCCTCTCCCTGCTGTGGGATCAGTTTGGCAGTTTGACATACTTGAGTGTAGGGAAATTTCAGGAGAAGGAGAAAGGTTCATATCGAAAAGTTGAGAAGTACATACACCAGGTATCTTTATGACCCTTGTATAAAGGGTGAGGTAGGAAAAAGAAACAAATAAGGAAGCTGCAGGACAATGAAATCTTATCTTTGTAATGCAAAGTCTAATGCCTTTTCCCACTGGATCAGCAGGAAGCCAGTGGGGACCATTCTCTGAACCAAAATAATCAGCAGTTGGTTTTAATTTGTGAGGCCTCCAATCACTTCTAACACTCCAGGTTTACATTTGTGTACTAGAAAGTAACTGAGTAAGCACTCTGTGCTTTTTATTTTATTTTATTTATTTATTAAAAAAATTTTTTTTAATGTTTATTTATTTTCCAGAGAGAGACAGAGTGCAAGTGGGGACGGGCAGAGAGAGAGGGAGACACAGAATCCGAAGCAGGCTCCAGGCTCTGAGCTATTAGCACGGAGTCTGACTCGGGGCTGGAACTCACCAACTATGAGATCATGACCTGAGCTGAAGTCGGATACTTAACCGACTGAGCCACCCAGGCGCTTCTCACTCTGTGCTTTTTAAACTGAGATTTACCACTGATGGAAATATTAGCACAGGAAAACCACCATTTGTTCTTGATGAACCCAAGTCAGTCAGTTTCATGAAAAAAAGTCCCCTGCATTTGGGGCTCCCTCCTTCCCTCCCTCCCTCTGGATCTCCCTGGTTTGATCTGGGTAGAGCGGTATGTTACAAGTCTTACTTTTACTTGGTATTTTATTACTGTCTTTGTCAAAGCACAGAGTAGGGTCCCCTAAGACAATGCTACATCCTCTGTGCCTGGTCCATAGCTAAATGTCTTCTCTTAAAGTGGGCCAGCATGAGCGAGCACGGCAGAATCCTGCCCCCATCCGACACTTGAACCCTGATACTGATACTTTTTTTTTTCCCCAAAAAATTTCTCATGTAAGGTAGGGATCTTTCATCAATCTTTATTTTTTCCCCATGGGTGTGGGTGGTTGAGAAGTGCAGTGATTTAGTTAACACCTTCTAATGACCCCAAAAGTATGTGGTTACTCTTTTGTAATTATCTGTCTCTGGAGAAAATTTGGCTTCAAAATAATAACAATAATTATATATAATAATTTATTGAACACCAGTTTTAAAAGTCTTTGTCTAGTATAAATAAAACTTTCAGTTAACTAACACTGGAAATTGCTACTAAAAGAACAGCTATGCCCAGAGTAAGGGGTCTTGGTGAATACTGTAGGTGTGAGTTACATAAACTTTAAAGACATGCCCTTCTTGACCTCTGTTTTGTCTAGTCAAAGCCAGATCCCACCCCATCTTCTGTTTTTGAAAGTCTGGTACTTTCAGGTTACCAAGACAAGTGAATTGTTCCCTGCCTTTTATTTATGCAAAGCCTTTATTTTCAAAATGCCTTCATTACCACTGGAGGCAGGGACACAGCTTAAGAGGTTAGTGTATTATCTCGCTAATGAGGTTGAGTCAGATTATTAAAAAGTGATGGCAGTGAGAATGCAGAGGGAGAAAATTGTCGAAATAAAGGGAGGGATGAGTGATAGATGCTTTTAAGGTGTTTAAGCTGAGTGGCCAGGAGATGAGTGTTGACGATGACAAACACAGGGCTGATATGGTGGTGGGAGTTGATTCAGGGAGAAAAGAGAATAACCCAGAGATGTTATGAGATTAAAAGGCAAGTCCTGAATAAATCTGCTTGAATTCTAAAACTCGTAAAGAAGGCATTTCATCTTTGTTACCAAAAACCTTATTTTTTGTATAGTTCTTTTATTTAATAGAGAAAACATCATAAATAGGAACTGATGTTGAAAGAATGATAGCGGTGGCTATAACCGTACATTTCACTACAATTCTTGGAGGTGATTTGAAGAGTGTTGGAGCAGAGTTTGTGTAAACAATTCGGCAGGTGTACCAGAGTGTTGCTAGCTCTAACATGGAGTAAGACAAGAGCACCATCTCAACAACTATGTATAATTCAGTTAGGACTCATGGCTGGCCCCATTGCCTTTGTTTTTGGGCGAACCCAGTAAGTTTATATGCTCCTTTCCTCGGGTGGGGCCAGGTGACTTTATATTGCTTTGTTCGACTCGCTTCGGAATGATTGAGACTTTGCTCTGGTTGCATTTCATTCTGGAGGGCCATCCCTGAGTTTGTGTATCTCGCTATGACTTCTCTTCTGAAAGTTATTTTGAGTTTGTGCATTTGTGCGCCTCCTATACAAATTTCACGTTTTTACTTGTTTTTCTTTTTTGAGGCTGTGCGACTGTGGGAGGGGCCGGGGGAACCTGGTTTTCACATGCTATTTTTGAAAGCTGCTCCCTTTTATTGTGTAGAAGCGGGTACTCCTTTGAATACCTTGAGTTTCTGTGATACATTTAAATCCCAGCAGAGGAAATAGGGCCTTAGGGAGATTTCCATGAACTCTGAACAGATTTCTCTTGGTGTTTTAAAATCAAACCCCTCCCTCCCTTTTTTTCCCCCTCAGTGTTTAAAGCACTGTGATTTCACTTCCTGCATAAAGAGCAAAGGTTTCATATTAATGAGTTATTAAAATAATTTTTACGTATTTTGCTGTAGATTTTTTTAAAGCTCTAATTCTCAGATGTGAAAATAAAGATTCCATGATGGCAGGACACTGGACTCCAAGTTCCCGCAGTGGTAGAGTTCTAGTGAGTCTCTAGTTCATCCTGTTGCAGCGGCTGCCTGCATGCGTCTGTTCTAGAACACACCTGAGTGCCTTTCAACTTTAGTTTTCAAACCTAAGACCTTCTCTCTTTTGAAACACTGCTTTGCCAATTTAGATTAAAATTATGAGTGTCCTTGAATAAATACGAATATGTTCAGATTTTCCCAAGTGGTTTTGCTTTTTCATAGTCACTCTATTTGTCTTTCCTCAGCTAGCGTACCTAAATGTTGACATCCTCGATTAATGCACAAGATTTCACTTTACACAGAAAAACTCAATTGCATTTAACAGTCATTTATTGATTGCCTCCTGTGTTTAAGATTTTATGTTAGATGTAGGAATAACGTAAAATAAATTTTGGATTAGCTTTCCCGTACCACATTCAGCAATAGGAGATCAACAAGAAAACATACCTATATTCAGAATGCCTGTTATCGAAAACCACTATCTTCTCTTTTTATCTTCAGAGAACCATTTATATAATCTGCAAAATTCATACTTTTAGCAAGGTTAATATCACAGAAATGTTTTGCCATTCTGTGGATGTTTGGGATATTGGAAAAGGTACGATCAGTGACAGCTATATCGAAATGAAGTTAGCCTTCTCTGCAAGGGATTTCAGGTGGCACTTCATCCCATATTAGAAGTGCTTGTTATTTTAGGAGAAGAACACAACTACCACACATTTGTGTCAACATTTGGTGTGGTAGACTAATGATTCTACTGGCTTTCTTTAGGGATTCCGTGAGGGATCTTATTATTTCCACACCTTTTTTTCTCCTGACTTAATTTTCATTTTTCTGACTTAATTTCTACTTTTATAGGGATGAAAACAAAATATGAAAGTTCTAGCCATCTTTGATAATAATTCTGGCCCTTTCTGGGGGTATCAGTTTTTAAATAGTATATCTAAATATGCACATTATGGTTCACCAAGCACATTCACACATACCATCAATTTAGTTTTATTGCCTAGATGCTTCACCTTTACCCCTGTGTATTAGATGAGATGGAACATATATAAAACTTCTTGGGTGGCACTTGCCATATGTGTAACTGCTCAGTAAATGTCAATTTCTTACATTTGTTTGCCCCTCCTCTTTTGAAACTTGCTTAGCTGCCCGAGCCTGTTAGGGTTTCCAGTCTACCCGCCTTCCCCGAGATCCAGTATCCCCTTCCTCCAGATGAAGGAACCCAGAACAGAGACTTTGTAGCGTCCCAGTGACTGTGGGCAGCTGACCGTTGGCCAAAACTTTATCTCACTGCCTCCTCGCCCGTTAGACGCCATTGTTGGACATCCCAGTATGTGGACTTCTTCAGATAGTGTGTTGGTGTGAATTCCACTGGGATTCTTCTGCATTTGTTTTGATTTTGTGTTCTTTATTTTTATTTGCCACGTAACAGAAGAACGTGTATATGCGAAAACTACATTGAATACGTTGCAGTTCAAAACAGTACTAATGGGTTCTCCCAACATTATGGTTAGAGTTGTGTAGGTAACTAAATGGCTTTTCCTTGCTCTTTCCAACTTGTGGTATTATCAGGGAGTGGTAAAATCACCTAAAAGAAGATACAGAAAAGAAAAAGCATGAGGAAAGGCACGGATTGAAATCTACTTTGCTTTCAGTGAAGTCTGCCTTACAGGAAGTCCTTAGATTTTGCAGAGGGTTTTCAGGTTTCCAAGGCAGATAACCATGGGAGCCATAGTGGTCGTCCAGGAATAACCGGCTGTGACTGATGACACACCTTTAGCGGGAGACTGAAGGCGGTGTAGTAGGTAGAGTAACATACGATATCCTCCTAAGTCAAATACATTTCCCTCCCTCTCCCTCTAATACATACACATAGAGGAAAGGGGAGGGATCATGGGGGCCATGCATAAATAATTTTATTAATGTAGAAAACACACCTTTTGGAATTCTCTGCCTTTTTTCAGCCCAATTGATTAGAGGACATCCATTAAGTATGTTGTTTTTGAGTCAGGTGGTGCTTTGCAAGGGGAACACCCTGGAAGTCTCTTACTTTGGATTTCTAGTACTGCTCTTTTAGACCGTTGTATTTATTGATGTTTAACTGTACATTCCTTGGGACACCGGGGTGGCTCAGTCGGTTAAGCATCGGACTCCAGCTCAGGTCATGATCTCGCCCATCAGAGTTCAAGCTCTGTGTCAGGCTCTGTGCTGACAGCTCGGATCCTGGAGCCCGTTTCAGATTCTATGTCTTCCTCTCTGTGCCCCTCCCCAGCTCGCACGCACATGCGCGCGCTCTCTCGCTCGCTCGCTCTCAAAAATAAACAAACATTAAAAAAATAAAAAAAATAAACTGTACATCCCAAATAGGGAATTTTTGCCAATGCTTATTTAATAAGTCCAATATATTTAGCCAGCAGTGGTAGCTAGTGAAAAGGTACCTGGACAAATTATAGAGGAAATGAATATTACTTTATAGTGGTAAATAGATTAACATATGTTACTTTTTCCAACACATTTTATGAACTATTTCGCCATATCCCTTGTGTATGATACTCACTGTTACCAATTTTACTTTTGAATGTATTCATAAACCCAGTTTCTCATCAATACCACAAAATTATATGAAGTTTAATATAATTCATTTTTTAGCCTCTCTGAAGTTTTTATACTGTGGCATTGTAATATAAAAAGTATGACCCAGACACTATATAACTTAATGATTGAAATTTAAGACTATAGATTTCTTCATCTACAAAAGTGTTTAAAAACAGCTTGAAAGACTCTCTCTCTCTCTCTTTCTCTCTCTCTCTCTCTCTCAAAAATAAGTAAACATTAAAACAACTTTACTGCCTCTGTCTCTCTCTCAAAAATAAATAAACATTTAAAAAAATTAAAAAAAAAAAAAAGAGGAGCCTCTGGGTGACTCCGTCCACTAAATGTCTGACTTCAGCTCAGGTCTTGATCTCGTGGTTTGTGAGTTCGAGCCCCATGTCTGGCTCTGGCTGACAGCTCAGAGCCTGGAGCCTGCTTCGGGTTCTGTGTCTCCTTCTCTTTCTGCCCCTCCCCCGCTCGCTCGCGCGCGCGCGCTCTCTCTCTCTCTCTCTCTCAAAAATAAATAAACAGTAAATTTTTTTTTTTTTAAAACCATCTTGGAAGAGGTGTTCTTCTTCCAACATGTGTCCCTAGGAATGTGTAAATACATTTATTTTTAAACATACAAATGGGCACTTTAAACTGAAAGAGTCCTGTTGTGACAGAACATTTTCATTTCCTATGATGTTTTTACATAGAATTTATAACCTGTGTGTTTCTAAATAGAAATTGAGCTGACCTGCAGTAAAGCATTTGTATAAACTGAGACTTCTCAAAGTGGGATACAAATTTTAAAAAATGTTTAAAAATGGAGATGTAAACAAACCATGATAATGTAGTTACCATGAATCATTGTTAAATTTAAAGCTGTGGGGTGCCTGGCTGGCTCAGTCCATGGAGCCTGTGACTCTTGATCTCTAGGTTGTGGGTTCAAGCCCCACACTGGGTGTAGAAATTACTTAAAAATAAAACCTTAAAAAAATAAATTTAAGGCTACATTCCTGACCAACTAGGTAGGAGGGGGAAACTGAGGTTAGATGATTATTAACATAAAATGAAAACATCATCTCTTGAAATGGAATATCACTTGTATAATTTCATAAAATAATAAAATCTTTTTTATTTTGTGTATGGAAATAGTCTATAAAGGAACATATACAATATTCCTGTGAAAATAGTGAATAGTGATGCCAAAATATGGGCTTTTTATTTTTTTATAGGGTTAAAGAAATTTTTTAATTTTATTTGGGACAATTATGTAGAGCGTAAGCTTGGCATCTTGTCATATAAATGATTGGCTGTTTCTTCTGTAACTTGCTTAACTGTCACAATTATTAATCCAACAATTCTGTCCAAAGGAGTAGCTTCTTGAGCCCATTTTCATTTCAGAGTTTTTTTGAAGTTAATAATTTTGTAAGCATAAAACATATAGCAGGATGAAAAGTCATTTAATAAAGAAGTACTTCAGTTGTGAAGTAAGCTTTTCTTTGTTTTGACGGATAGGTGACATGTTGTTTTGTAACTTGGCATTTTTCTGTTGTATGTGTTTAAGGGAGAAGATTGCTCTTCTTCGAGTTACAAGATTTGGGCTCACGATTAACGGTGATGGTCTGAAGTTTACAATGCAGACATTCCACTAATGACTTAAGACTTATAACCATTGCAATTTATATCTTCTGGCGAAGTTTAGTGGTTTTTTTTTTTTTTTTTTTGTACCTGTTGACCTGCGTACATCATAAAATTGGAGATGTGGTCCTCAGGACAAAAAGGATAAATCCATAAACTGCGTAGCTCCTTCTGAGTTTTAGTGGGAGGGGTGTTAACGCTGGTGTGATCCCTCCACTTCTACCCCCAGGATTGAGCACGGAAGAGTTCCCGGCTGTGTGGGGTTTCTGTACCTTGTCCTTCAGAAGGATTGGGTGTGGACAGCAAGCAAGCCAGTGACCCGCCCAGTTGGGGACAAGGATCTCCACACCAGTCTTGATTTGAATCCACAGCCATCTTTGGCTCTCGCCCATTCATCAGTCTTCAGGGCGAAGGAACACAGGGGTCTGTTGGTTGTTGGAAAGGGGAGCTGGATCATTAGAGCCCCCAACCACGTGACAGACCTCAACAAAAAGATAATTTAGTGTACATTTATTCTTAAAAAATAGTAACAATATATATAGGAAAACCGCCTCTGTTCATTTGTAGGCCAGTCTTGTTGATAACTTCCTGTAAGTGAAAAACCCCTGGTATGGTCAATTCCTCCGTGCAGAGACTCTTCAGGAACGTTAATTCTTCTGTTATTTCATTGCCTCTAGGAAAATTACCTGCTCACGATTTTGGGCGTCCACTTTTAAAAATTGTGCGGTTACAAAACCATGAAATAGCACTGTCGATGTCAGCTTTATTTATCTATGTGGGTTTTTTTTTTTTAAGACACAAAAAACCCTGTAAATTGGAAAATTGTTTCCCTTCAGAGGGCTTAAAAAATATCTTGAGTTTGTTGGGATTAAATTGGGTGGCCGTCAGGCTAGCTGCTCTTGTGCAGCTAAAGTGCACAAATCGATTTTGCTCCCTTAGCTGCCTGCTTGTGCCTAAAACAATTTTTGACAAATGCCGGAGTTTCACAAATGTGGGAGCAGCAGTTCTAGAGGTGGTTTTGCGAGTCCCTTGGAACAGCCACGCACATCTTCAGTCACTCTTAATTTGAATGAGAAAGGGGATGGGAGAAGCTATTTTTATTTTCTCCTGGGAGCAAGAGAAAAGGAGTCGGAACTCTGTACCATGTAATTTTAAAAACAAAAAAGAAATCAGATTCCATTGAGATCCTTTCTTGTTTACTTTTTGTTTTACTCTTGCTGTCTCCCAGTGTGTTTGACTAATATAAGTCTTCCCCCAGGAATATGAGAATATGTGGTACAGTCCGCCTCATAACCTTCCTGGATATTTTTATAATTTATCATCAGCTGACACCGCCTGGGTAGAATATTCTTACCACTCCCTCTGGCTGCTGGAAGTCTGAAATTACATCTTTGTCTTTGAAGTCAGGCATACTGTTAGCGTTGCTATGGTGACGGGGTGGGTAATGGCGTCCGCAGACTGGAGATTGGTATTTAGCGTTTAGACGCTGCTGTACACAGGGCCTTGATTTTTAGAGTGGTCACTGAACTGCTCCCTTTTAGTAAATGTTTAAAAATTACATTTTTACATGGTCTTACTAGATTAATAGTCATGGCTTATTTCATTTTAACTGCAAGGATAAAAGCATTTTCCATTAAATGGGTAGCTTTTTTTCCCTCTCTTGGTTTATGCATTATTAACACAGGCTTTCCTGTTTTGCTTGTAACATTTTATAGGCTTTTTCAAACATGCAGTCAGATTTGCTCTGTCGCTCTTTTCGTTTTGGGCCTTAACCCATTATCTGCTTGATCTTGCATGATTTCAGAGGGGACAAAGTTCTAAGGAACTAAGCTTTTAAAATATTAAAAATGAAGAGAGGGAGGGAGGGAGAGAGAGCACGCACGTGTGTGTGTGTGTGTGTGTGTGTGTGTGTGTGTGTTACTCAGTACATGACAATGTTGATTGACCAGTCTTTGCCCATGAATGGCAGCAAGAACTTTCTTTCTAAATGGTTTTGTTTCAAGTTTCTCTCTAGCCCCTCTCCTTTCTACACAGAGGAGGTTAAAGGGGAGATTGTTTATGGTTGTGGGACATTTTGAAAAGGTTTTAGTTAATGTAACTTTTCAAGCAATATTCTCTCAATTAAGTCTCTTTGGTCTGAGACCAGTTACTTTTATTACATATGATTTGTTGATTCTTAATTATTTTTGTCCTTAGAATAATGGTGGCTCTTAAAAGTTCACATAGTATATAAATGTCCCTCCTGACCTCATATACGAACTGCTTCTAAAGTATCGTTTTGAACGCCTCAGCATTTGGAACTTACCGCTTTTATTTCTGGTAATTTAAATTGTTAGGAAACTCTTGAATTTGGATTCTACTTCTGCCCTCTGGAACCGCATGAGAGAAATCTAAATCCCTTGTCTCAGTCATGGCTGTTCAGATATTTGAACGTAGTTTTCATTTTACCTGGGTTTTCACTAGGCTAATTAATTAGTTCCTTTATTTTCCCCATCGTGTGGCTTCAAGTCTGTCACCCTACTCTCAATTCTTTGATAGACTTCATTTTGTGTAAGTGCCTCCAAATAGGAATCCACAACCAGACTAAATACTCCGTAAGTGTGGCTGGTGTGGAACCGGCCTGCCGCCACCTTTGAACCAGACTGTCATGACCCCGGGGGCTAGTTTTCGTCGGGGCTACATCCCACTCTGGCCCTGTGATGGGAAGTGCTTCTAAGGCGCATGTCTCATCTATGCTGTACTTGAACCTACGCACACAGCCTTCGCGTTCGCCCTTACTGAGCGCTGTCTAACCCGCTTGGGGCCATTGTTCAAGCCTGCTAATGCGTAGTTAGATCCCAAACCTAGCATCTGTTGCATTTAATGTAATTTCTACCTGTGTGTCATCTGTAAATTTGTATCTCACTACAACTGTTAATATAAAAAATAAAATAGACTAAATGCAGAACTTTTTGACATTTTGGTTTTTGCCATTCACCCAGGAATAACAAATCTAGAACTTCTGTGTGTTCTAGGCCGTACGTTACATATCTGTAACACCGTCCTAAGAAGACTGAGAAGCTGGGTGCGAATCCAGAACAGCTGGGATTACAGTCCTGTTACACACATAAAGGCTTTGTAATATTGAAAGTTATATATACTTTGTTAGTGAGATAATTTTGTCTTCATCAAACCTGTTTGATGCATGGTAGAAGAAAATCGACTTTGTAAGCTAGTTCCTGTTGCTGCATCAAGCGATACTGGCTTCGTCCCTGTAACCGGGAGGACTAGACAAGATAGACATCAAGAGGAGGTAGAAGAGCCTGTGCCCGTCCCCAGAGGGGCTCTAGAAACAGAGTCTGAATGTCATGGGGTCACAGCAGGTCATACTTCCCCCTGGTCTTGGGACCTTCAAAATGAGGTAGTCCCATTTGAAGGGCCTAAAATTTCAGTGAATGAGACTGTTGGTCGCATGAGCCCGTGGCTTATCCCGTCACAGTGGTTGGTGGAGACAGCAGGTAGTGTGTGAGTGGAGTGGGGGGGGGTCTCCTTTACTTCCTCCTTATTTCTCTGTATTCACCCGCATATCTGACACATGCCCCCTGCTTTACTTTCCATTACAAACCGGCCAGGGCTGAGGGGGCACTGGACCCTAGGGAAGTTAAACTGGTGTAGTCTTTTCTAGGGACAAGCTGGTTCCCTTGGGGAAGACATGCCCTGGGGGCCTGGTGTCGGAGAAGAGAGCAGGGTACCTGCTTCTGCACAACACGGTGGCTTCGCCTCCTTGCCCACCACTGCCTGCGGGGGAGGTGGGAAGGGGAAGCCTAGTGAGTCATTCAGAAAAAAAGACATCCTTTTTTGACTGGGTTCCAGATCTTTTCATGTACCCGTGGAGAGCAGGCACACAGTTTTTGCCCGTAATAAGCTACCCGCCCCCACCTCTACATCTCTCTCTGCAGAAGCCAGGGCTCCATTTCTGGACATTAGGTACTTGGGAGACAGGGCACTTACAGATTAAGAATTTGATAATAAGTTTTCCAGATTGGAAAAAGAATGCCTTAGACCAGCGCTGGTTCATGGAGTGACAGGTGGGAAATAATCCTCCAGAGACTCTCTCTGGGGACAGTTATTCCTTTCCTTCCTCATTTGTAGGCCCTTTATGACTGATGACCACGTAAGCTTCTGTAATTGGCCAGCAGTTTGGGCTTGAAATGGGGCGAGGGATGGGCATGCTCTCACTCGGCTCAAACTCTTAATGAGTTTCCGTGACTTCTGCATCTCCCCCCAAAAAGACAAATAAATGAGTCAATTTGGCTGTTGAGTCTTGCCCTGTTTATTTCTATATCTGTGTCATTTAATGTTAGCCACTTGCCATATGTTGCTATATAGCACTTGAAATATGACTAGTGTGAGGAACTGAACTTGAATTTGAATTAAGTTTAAAATAGCCACACAAGGCTAATGGCTTCCATAGTGGACAGTGCAGTTCTAGCGTATGGATCCCATGTAGGCTTGTCTTTGCTACAGAGAGAATTTTGGCAGAATCACAGCGTGCTCGCTCACATTCGGGCTTTCAGTACATTCCAAACTAGCATTTAAACCTAATTCATTCACGCATGTGTACAGGAGATTGCAGGTACAAAAATAAATTTAGGTGTAGAGTTTATTTTTTGTGGGGATTTGGTGTATAGATGGAAACCCAGGATTTCAGGAGTGAGGTTAATTGCACCTTCAGTGGAGATTGCTGGGCACTCGAGTGCTGTTTTAAAAGTTAGAAAGCTGAAGTACTTCCTGTCTTTCTACTTGTCTGTTTATCTGTGCTTTCAGTTATCTATATTTACTGGAAATAGTGATCACAGAGGCAGTTACCTTAAGGACATCTTCTGGATGCACCCATCTCCCTTCCACCTGCATGCCAATATCAAGGTCAGGTTCAGCTGTGAGGTCCAGGCCCCTGGGCCCAGACTGTAAGATCAAGCAGCACTGCGACCCGCGGGGAGCAGAGTGTATCTGGAGCTCCAGGATTCTGCTGGTCTGTGCTGCTGTGCGGGGTTTTGGGTATGTAGTGTAAAATGTTGTAAGGTCTTTGGTTTGACGTCTTTCTCAGAACTTCAGTATCACATCTGAGAAGTAGCCTATGGTTCAGCCAATGGTGTTGAAAATAGTTTCCCTTGAATGTGTCCAGATGATGTCTGCTGATATGTAGGATATGTTTTTTCTGTCTAATTGTAAAGGGCATCAGGATGTGTGTTCTCTTATAAGCCTCAGACCGTTTCATATTTACAGCGTGAGAATAGGTGGCAATTTCGGGGCAGCATAGGAATTTTCCAGCTCTGACCTTTTTAGGGCCGAGTTCCTCATTTGCCAGGTGAGGAGGGATCTTGCTGATGGGAGATGAGGATGCAGGGAAGCCCTGGTATGGAGTCCGTCTTGCTGCCCCTCCATGTCCCCCAAACAACTGGATTTCTGTATTGTGTTAGGGAATTTGTGTGTAGCCTTGCCTTCCCCTTAGATTTAAGAGTGGCCACTTCACCCACTATTTTAGTGCTCTGCATGTTTAGAATTTTCTTAAGAACTATATTTTACATCTAAAATAATGTAGTTGGGTTCTTTGAATAATATGTTCCAGGATTTCTTTCCCCTTTTTTTTTTTTTTTAATGAAAGTCACTTTGCAAAAAATGTATTTTAGAGAGAGAAAGCATGAGCTGGGGAGAGGGGCTGAGGGAGAGAGAGAGAATCTTAAGAGCCCGACACGGGACTTGATCCCATGACCCTGGGATCATGACCTGAGCTGAAATCAAGAGTCGGATGTTCCACTGACAGAGCCACGTGGGCACCCCGACGTCCCAGGACTTCTGAGTCATTTGTCACCACCTTCAAAACTCAGCTTCTGCTCGGTGTCCAGATTCACTTCACTGAAAACTGCACTTAACAGTCGAGGCACAGCCCATGTGTTAGAGCTGCTTCCTGTTAGCAAAAGGTTACAGATGGACTCTTTTTTCAGGGTCATTATCCCACACCCAGGAACGTCTTGGTATTTGTAAACCCCACCCCACGGCATTTAAAGAGGAGGAAAAACACTAGAAATGAGTAATAGTAATTTTCTCAATATTTGTTTGATTCGATGGCAGTAACGTACACTTCTGCGTCAGAAGTAGATGGATGGGTTATTGTTGCTTGTTGCTCTTACTCATTCAGTCTATAAACCTAATTTGTCTTATTTATGATGGGAGAAGGGGAATATATGAATTCGTTTTACTAAGCAGTTCTTGAGTTCTGGTAGAGTGCCGTGATGATGGATACGTTCTCGGTTCGAGGAACGATGAAGAAATACAGAATCCCTGAGATTGTGAAGCGCTTTTCAGCAAATGTATTTTGTTGCAGTATATATTTACCCACCTTGTTGTGGGATATGTAAATACTCTCCAAATAAATGTCTAACGTATTTCTTTTGGATAATAATTGTTTTCAATTCAAGTCTGGATTTCTCTTTCTTCTTTTGAGAAATACTGGTCCTCCCTCCCTGTCCCTCTTTTGGGAAAAGTCAGTAATCTGGGTAATTTCTATTAAAAAAGCTCTATTAAAACCGAGCAGTGATTGTAGACCACTTAATGAAGCAAAGCACAAAAGATGATGAGGACAGGAATGATAGAGAGGTAGTTCACTAATGAAGCCACTTACTTTTAAAGGTAAGGAAAAATAAAGAAGCCCACTTCCCTTTCTTCTAACCTGGTTGTTATCTAGAATTTTCAGTTAAGTAAAATCGTTAACTCCTTATATGTGCTTCAAACTAAACACAAAACCCCAAAGACTATTTAATTATCACACTTTTGTTAATAAGATTATGGGACTTGTGTAGGAAAGATACTGTGCAAAATGGAATTCTTTCCTGTGTTGGTGAAAATACTTAGTTTGTGTTCATTTTAATGGTTGGCTCTAATATTCTGCTTTTTAGTCCCTGAAGGGTGAAAGCAAGAAAATGACCATTATTTCGTGCTGTTGGAAAGGTCTTGCCTAATTTGAATTGTTTGTGGTTACAGCGTGTAGAGTTTTGTTCTCAAAACCTCTTAAAAAATGGATGTAATGTCTTATTTATCAGGATATTTTCAATAAAATTTTAGCAGTTTACTAAAATTTTACGAGAAGTCTTTAGGCAAGAAGTGTAACAGTTGCCGAGTTGACTCCATTCCTCCTTTTGAAATACATCCTCCGTTTAAAAAATAGGAATTCATCGTCCCCACCCCCACCCCCTGGTAAATAAATAAATAATATTTAAAGCTTTAGATTTCTCCCGCTAGAGTTTTCTTTGTGTATGGTTTACTTGGGTGAGGCCTGCAGGAGCAGTGTTAAAAGTGGGAAGTGATTTAACACACCTTTGAGGCATGTGGCCATAAAGATTTTGTTTCTGCTGAGAAAGCACCAACGTATGAACTTGCCGTGGGGGGTGTGGTGGGGTGGGCTGGGGGCGGCGTGAGCACGGCTCTGCTCTGCTCCCAGTAGCTCTTTGTTCGGTCACTTTGGGTTGTTAGGAAGAGCATTGCATTTTCTCGGATCAGGACAGGAACGGTGTACTTTCTGAATGAGTGAATTTGAAGTGACTTTCCAGCCCCCTTCCCCCCCATGCCCTCCATTAGTCCATTTCTGGCAGTTGTCAAGTTTGCACACCACGCGTCTGTCTCTGGTTTGCTCTGTGGCCGCCCAAGTTCACTGCTCACGTTTTCATTCAGGATTGTCTTTGAAGATCGTTCGCATCTTGATTTAAGTGAGAACATTATGTTCATCCTAAACTGCTTTTGTGATTTTTTTTAAAGCAGTATTTCACTTTCCTTTACAATCCCTAAATCTCTGTGCTTAAAAATAAAGAAAGACATTTCTGTGTTCTGATGGGGAATTGGGCTTTGTACTTGCGTGATGTGGCATCTGTGCATGACAGATATCCTTTATTGACTCATAGGAAGTTCCCCTGTGTGTTAATATAATGGAATTATTGTTCTTAAAATAATTTATCCTAATTTATAGTAAACTAAAATTATATTTTCATTTTGTAATTATATTAGCACAACCAGTAAGAAATAATGTGCATAAACTTTGTTTTATTGACAAAGTATTGCCCTTAAAAGTACTATTTTTGTTTATGAGCAAATGCGTCTCGTTTATATGGGTTTCAGCGTGCATGCCTTCGAGTCTGTTTCCATAGTGCAGCTATTTACTACGGCCTGAAAAATTAAAGCAACAATTTCACTTCTAGTCTCTGCATTTATTTTTTATGTACTTACAGGGCAGTTGTGAGATGGGGGTGAAGCTGAATTATTCTCTGAGAAGGGGAAAAAAATAGCCTGGTAAACTAGAATAGGATTTGGATTTTGCAAAGTTACAGGGTTTTAGAATCGTAGGCTGACAACAGTTTTCCTGTGTTTTTTAAGGCTTGAATTTATAGAGGGGATTTGTTCAGTGAAGAAGCAGAATAATTCCCTAAACACTTTATGAAACCAAGGGCCAGCGTAGAGAGCAGAGCGCACGGGATTTACCTGGGTAGTTCAGGGGCCACTTTGAAAAACCGTTGCACAGTCGGCAGCCTTTTTTGTTGTTGTTGTTAAAAAGGAACAAATAATTGTAAAACGGAACATTGATTTCTAAATTTCAAGTTGCATGTGTTCTCGAGGAAAAGGAAAGAAATCACTCCTAGAAAACAAAGAGACAGAAAGAAACTCCAAACGTCTCAGCCCTTGCCAAGACATCCCTTGCTACATACTAAGCGGTGGGAGCCCCTTGTCCTTAAAATGGGCAGAGTGCGTGTGCTTTGTGGCCGAGTGCCCGCTGCGTGGGGCTACAGAGTAGAAACCAAGTATGAAGGTAGTTTTTACATTTAATCAACTTTCTTTCACTGGCACGTTCCAAGCCAAAACTACATTGAAAAATATGGTGCTATTCCGCATAATCTAACGCGCGTATTTTGGAGAGTGAAATGAAAGAAATCACTGGTGAGGACCTTGGGGTTGGGGGGTGGTGAAATGCTGACTTAACAGAATTGTGACTTTGGCTCTTCCGTGCGCTTGGAGCCGAGGTGACACATTGACCTGTGCACAGCATTGGGCCCAGCCCTTCCGCTGCTTGCTGGCTGGTGCCCGTGGGCAGTTACTGCCCCTCAGAGTCTCTGCCCACGTTTGGATCACCCTGGGTAACAGGGCGTGGAGCTATCCCATTGGCACCCACGCCTTGCCCTGCACCTGCTCTCGGTCTGTATCTCAGGGTGACCACTTAAGTGACCTCTTGATAGAAGCCTGGTGGTGACTAGCAGTGTTACTGAAATACCTGAAATTAGGCACCAAGGGCAAGATCATGCATAACTTCTATCTCCTGTTGAATGTGTAATTGAAACACGGGTAGTATTTGCTGGGGTTTCTGGAACTAGAAGAAATACATGGGCCCATGAGGCTAAGGAACAACTCTGTCTGATCTTATAGTAGTGAGATTTTGTTTTCTGAGGAATGTATTTCTGAAGAGAAAAATACTCCATACTGAAGTAAGAAATATCCTGTGGTGGGAGCAGCCTGCCAATTCTTCCTTCTTATAAAAATAAGTCAACTTCACTATGCCACTCACCCTATTCTTACTAGGAAGGATGGACATAACTGATTTATTTCATAGATAATTTTGTATGTAATGTATATAGTTTTATATATACATGTATTCTTTAAAAATACTAAAAGGGTAAATGGCATTCAGTAAATTCAAGTTTCTTTTTTTTTTTTTGCCTTATCTTTAAACAGTTATTTTAGAATTTCAAAATAAAATGAGAGTAAAATGCATGACAGTGCTTCTTAATTTAGTTTTTAGTTTTGGAAAGTAGTTTTATGGAAATGTGTACCTAATCAGTTGCTTTAGAAGTATTACATGGTTACTATAACTTATTTGGATAGGTTCTGTTTTTTTAGTGGGTTCACTTTATTTTAACTATGTTGTATTCTTGCATCAAATAAGGAATGTAGAGTTAGATTGGAAAGAAACGAAAAGAAACCTATTGTTCAGTGTGCTATTTAGAGAGCTTCCCTGGCTGTTCCGATCACATAGGTAATACGTATTCATTGTGAATTTGAGTTATTATTTTCTGTATCTTAGATTTTTCTTTTTCCATATATTCATAGGTGATTCCTCTCTTTTAGAAAACCAGAGTCCTGTCTCTGTACTGTTTTTATAACCTGCTTAGAAAACTTAATGTAATTCCTCGTTAGAGATTGTTGTATCCCATCATTTTAAATGATTGAACAGATCCATATGGAATGAGCCTGTTTAAGAAAATATTAAACATAAATATACTGTATAATTAGGTATTGTGGTTTTGAGTTGCCTTCTTTGTTACATTGAGCTTTGGGGTTCACAATGATACTGAGACAAAAACACCACCTCTTTGTATTTACTAAGAACGATCAAATGCTACTTTAAGTCAGGACCATGGAAGAGTTTCTTTTATAAACAAATAAGACTCCTCAAAACAAACTTTTACTCTTGGTGTATTTATGTGAGATTTTCCCAGTTTATAGAAATTGTATCATGTTTATTTTGAAAATTGAAATTTTTAATGTGCTTCTGAGGTAGAGGTCTGTGGGGGATGACAGATTATCTATAGCGTGAACTAGGCATGACATAAATCTGGGTTCTGAAACGGTTTTCTGTGCGTTTCTTTAGAATAAATCCTTGCTTGCCAAGTATGGAGAGATGCTCCATCAGAACGCTTGAATGAGAGACCCTTGCACACCACTCTTTTGTTTCAGTGTCTGAATCTCTTCTGTCACTCTTGGAAGCAGTCACTGAGATTCTACATTTTGACTTTCACGGTGAGGGAGGGAGCGTTGTCCTCAGCTCCCCTCCTCCAAACCAAAAACATCCCAAAAAACAAAACAAAAACAAAAACAGAAAGCCTGGCCTTGTCACGGACTCAGATGCATGCCTTATTAACTCATCTCGTGACCTTTGGCTCCTCGGGACTATGAGCTGTCACGGCTCTCTGTGACATCAGTAGTATGTGACTTGAATGGATATACTACATGTGCTGAATCAGCTTTTTTCATTCCCTTCCACATGAAAAAAGCAGGTGCTAAGTCTCATTTTGAGAATTTATTGCTATCTGCTGGTGACACGTTAGAGACCACTTTGCTTATTTGACTAATAGCCAGATGGAAGCTAATAGTCTGTTTTGGCCATTGAAGCCGAAAATCCTACCAGTTTCTTCCCTGACCACCCCCCCTCAAAAAAAATCTCTTCATGTTTCTGGGTTGAAACTAGAGACAGGCAAATAAGATATTTTGTGTAGGGAAAATGAGGATAGGATTATTTGAGAGAGTTGTGGCTTTAAATTCTTTTATGGTAGCATAATGTTAGGTGTATATTCAGGCCATAGAAAGTTGTGTATATGTGTATGTCTCTGTGTGTAAAGTTGTAAATTGGGAGTTACTGATATTGAAAAAAAACTCCTTTTTAAACGCTTAACCTCAATTCAAGTATGGATTCTCTTACCTGAAAAGGTTTCTTCTTCATGAATATTTTAGGAAAATTTACTGAAGTTGTATTTATATCTTGTGTATGTGGTCCGTGAAGGTTTTGTCTTAGATATTTGGGGGAGAATGGTTCTTTGATTATTTTTATTTTAGTTTGCAGGCAATGAAAAATATATGAACAATCTAAGTATCCATGTAGATGAGGTGCTAAATAAATTGTAATAGGCACCAGAGGACATAAGAATGTGTTAATCTCAAAGCTGCATGATGATTTTTGTGTTGTGAAAGGTTAGCTTTTCAATCGCAAGACTTAATTACTTTTCAAATGAATATTTCATAAGTTATTTTTTCATTGAATATACATCTGTATGCGTACTCGATTCCCCGTGCGGTGGACCTCAGCAGCGGTTTTGAAACTCCGCTCTCTCCCTCCTTCCCTACCTTTGCATCCAGTAGTGCAATCGAGACTTTCTCATTTTAAAATATTGTTTAAAGGTCCAAAGTCATAACCTAATCCAGCAGGGCTTTCCCTGCCATTACTTTGTTGATTCTTTTATTGAACGTGACGGCACAGTTTATTTTCTCAATTTCATCCAGGCTTACCCCTTTAAGAGTGTGAGGCTGGTGTTTCCCACCTTCAGAGAGACACTGCTGTTCCTCTAGATGGGGCTTGTTTTTCTGCAGCAGCTATCTTTCTTGCTCAGTCTTCCTTCTTTATCTTAAGAGCGTGGAAAGGGTGTGTCGTTTAAGAAAAATTACTGCTGATTATTCTGTGGCTGTTTTGCCCAGCATAGCAGCGGTTAATGGAATACACTAAATTTGCACTTCAAGTCATGAATATGTATCAATAGTGGTAGAAAGGTTAGAATAAACTTTTGTTAAGTTTAGAATAAAAACTTAGTTTCAGTTTAGGGGAAGATTTATTGTAATACAAATATATTAGATAACTTCTAATAGCCTCTTTTTCCAGCTGTTTTATATCAGGTAAAGTTAAAAATTTTTGGAGCCTAGTAGAGAGGTATAGTTCCCTAATTCTCTTTGGGAGGAGTTTGTAAACAGTAAAATTACTTTTTGTTAGCTTGGTTATCCAAACGTCATAATTAAATATACATTTGGAGTTTATTGCGGATCATGCAAAAATGCAATAATCTTGACTAAGTTCTGAAACTCTTCAGATTATGGATTTATTTAGTTTTGTCTTTAAGATATAGGTAAGATATGCTTTTTTTTTTTAATTACTGAGATATATCCTTTGTATATTAACATGCTTTGCTTTGCTTTTATTTTGTTTACTGTTGATGCACTACTAACAGAACTGGATGATACCCGACCTCAACACAGGGGCCACAACTTAAAAGTATCTCTAAGATATTCAGGATATGCTTCCCATTTTCCTTTGAGTAAATGGGATGAGTCTCCATTTGTATGTACTGTTATCATTCATCAAGATAGACCTTCAGCCAGACAAATTGTACTTAGCCATTTCTTGCTTAACCTGAAATTCACATTTAAACTTTAGAGTGGGCAAACAATACTTTGCCGGTATATTGCTATTCATGGTATACCAAGATTTAAAAAAAGTGGGGCAACCCAAAAATGAACTCTTAACTTTAGAGAACAAACTGAGGGTTGCTGGAGGGGAGGTGGGCAGGGGGTGGGGGGATGGGGTAAATGGGTGATGGGGGTTAAGGAGGGCACTTTTTGTGATGAGCACTAGGTGTCTTGTTTGTGTAAGTGATCCTAAATTCTACACCTACTATTATGCTGTTGGTTAACTGGAATTTAAATAAGAACTTGAAACTAAAAACAATGGCATACTTGAAAATCTTATTAATCTTATTTTGATAGTGAAAATGCTTAGAAAGAGTTGTTTCCATTTGGGGAAAAAGTTATCACAATTCAACAGTGATAACTTTTAATAGCCTCTTTTTCCAGCTCTTTTTATATTAGTCTCTTTCCTTTTCTCTGTCTTTACTGTTTATTGGTGTTGATAATTGCCTTGATTAGAGACTTCATCTCAACCATCATTAGAGAGATACAAACCTAGTCTTTTGAGGGACTTTGAAAGGGTCATAGTATGCTGTTTTTCAAAGTATACCTTTATTTGAACATGTGAAGATATGTTACTGAATACAAATTAGTTTTACACATGCATATGTACACATACATATATGCTCTTCAGATAAGAATATTCACAGTACTAAGACAAGAATCACTATAGGAAATGTCATTAAATAGGTATGAAAAAGTCATGAAGATAAATCAGCTGTCACCCATCAGGTTAATGATTAATTAGGAAATGAGATTTTTTTCCTCCTGGTGCTTCCCTCTTTTGACTGATTTGCACTGCTCTGAATGATGACTAAAAAAGAGAAATAGGAGAGAAAATGTGTGTTTATCTGTCCATAAAACTTGTTTCAGTGCTTTAAAAATATGGTAATATGAATTTACTTTATGTATGTCATTTGAAATAGAAATTTCCAATCTGCTCTTATGGGTTATAGCATATGTCCTATTCGTTATTGTTAGTATAGTGGAAATTTAAGCTTTAGACTTTTTAATATATTTAGTATTGTTTGAATTGATTAGTGAGCTGAAATGATCCTTTCTTGTAACATCAACTTATAACTGTATATGAAATATAAATACTGTACGGATGTGATTGGGAGGGCTTGTGGCTATTTTGGCAGAGGAGGAAATAAGATTCATGAAGAACTTTGATTCACCCCATAGGAGGCTCAGTTTCATAATTTATTTTTCTTTTCAGTTAAGTAAACCTTTGTAGTAGATGTATGCAAAGTTCAGAATCATGTTGAGTTTTGGGCACTGAACTTGTTTCCTGTTCTTTATGTCCTGGGAAAGACATTTCACCTTTGGTCACAATGACCTTTCCCAGTCCCTGTCTGTTCCCAGGGACAGAGTGCAGGAGACTGGTATGTCACAAGGCCATGCTTTCACACATTGTTAGCCAGGCAGCATCTTGTCTGGATGTTACTCATTACCTGGAAATGATTTATTTATTTATTTATTTTTAAAAAGATTTTATTTTCAAGTAATCTCTACGTCTAACGCGGGGCTCGAACTCATGACCACAACCAAGAGTCACATGCTCTATGGACTGAGCCAGTCAGGCACCCCTGGAAATGATTATTTGAAGTGCTGTTATTGGTAATGCTACTTGGTAGCCAAGCCAGTATTTTAGTTTTAGTACTAAGTGTTGTAAGCTGATGTGAATATTTGAATATTTTGCTCATTTTGCCCTCATTTACAAAAATGAGGGCAAAAGTGAGAATTTTTTTTTTTTTTTTAAATAAGCTCTCTGACCAACGTGGGGTTTGAACTCAAGACTGAGATCAGGACTCATGCTCTACCCACTGAGCCAGCCAGGGGCTCCAAAGTGAGAAATTGAGAGTGACCATCTTAGTGCTGAGAAAATATGTCTGAAAAATGTAATACAAAGATGTGAAACATTTGGAGAAGATGAACGTAGAAGATCTTTGTCTTAACTGATTATTCATTGCCCTTTAATAAGAAAATAAATCCTCATCGGAGATGATGTTTTAGGACACAGAGTGCAAATTAAGCATTTCTTCTCCTTCATCATTCTCGTCCACATCCTCAGTACTGTGTCTGGTGTGGAACCCCTTTTGTGATTAGCTTTTGCTCTTTGGTTTTCTGCATGTTTTAAAACACATCCTCTGTGAATGGAGGGCTACCTGTAATCTCAAAAGTCTTAACACTTCCAGTGTTGTGAGGTAGAGTTATAAGAATGGGGTTGGTTGGATCTGAGTTTGGATCTCTGCGCCACCACTTCCGGCTTGTGATCTGAGCAATTCAATTAATTCATCTTTTCACCTAGTGTGGTTTTGCTGAAAACAGGAATAAAAGTTCCTACTTTATGGGTTATTGTCGGGATTGCTTGAGATCACGCACATGCGGCACCCGAGGAAGGGGTAGCCCGTTTTTCTTGTTAGTGGTTATCCAGGCTTGAGGCTCTGTGCCAGCCGCCAGGAGGGAAGGGGCGGGAGCATGTTGGGACCACATCTCTTACTCCGTGTGAGTCAAGTCCACGCGCACGGAGAGCGGGCCTCAGCATGAAGCTGGTGACCTTCACTTTAGCGGAAGCACTGTTGTAAAGAATAGTTAGCTTCCGGCATCACTGAATCTGTTTACAGGCTGAGAAATTTAATTTCAATTTAGTATCTTTCTGGAAAATGGATGCCAGGTTCCAAACAACTTGACTTTAGAGATGAACTTGAGTAGTGTAACTTAGCTGTGAATTATTTAAAGAATGGATACTGAGTGAAATCATACCCGGCTATTAATATCTCAGTTGGTTTTGTTTGTATTTGTGTTTGTGTGTGTCAACAGAATTATACAGAAGATATTTAATATGAATGTGAATCTCTATTTAGAATAAATGTGTCGGTCTTGGCTAAAATTGTATCCCTTTCCAGCCTAAGGGTGGGTGGTGTTGGATTTGCCCTGTAGACTATCCCTGTGAGTGCCCGTAGGTGTCTGAAGATAACCACCTGGAGAGAGGAATGTAGTCAGAATGCACTTTGTTTAAGTTGCTGAATTCACGTGGTGGGCATGGTGAATTTTCTGCACTTGTTGACAAGAGGTGTCAGGAAAAAAAATGTAAGGCCTCATAATAATACAATTACAATAATGCAATTACTTCATATAGAGTCGTTACCCAAAAGCCACGTTAATGAACCCTATTCCGCTTTATTCCACTGACCCTAGTTTTATAACTATTAATCTGTCTATAGATGTGGGACTTAACGTATGTGAGCTTGATGTAGCCGGGGGAACTTACTCTAGGGAACATTTATTGGAATAGGAGTTTAAAAGCATACTTCAGAGTTATATCCTTGTTTTCGAAAGACAAGACAATATCTGATAAGTTAGGAGGCTCAGTAATTTCAATTTTGTTTTTTTCTGTCTTGCTTATTTTTTTGTTCTGTAATTCATTTCTTTGTAGACTGGTATCAGACCAATTCTACGTTAAAGCAATTCAGACTTTGTAAAGAAAGTTAATGTTTGCCTTCTCGGTGTCGGTTAGCAAACTACACAGAATGTAGACATTCTATAGAATTCTGTATTTAATTCCTGGGAATAAAAGCTTTAAATTTTTAGAACATTACTTTTGCTTTCAAAAATGCTTGCATTTTATTCTATAACACATGAAATACACTTTACTATTTCAATCAAGATTGCTTGGTAAGTCTGCTAAGACATCTTAAATTTTGGAATATTAACAATCTGTTCTAAACTGTTTTAATCATATTTCATTAATACTGCCAAATTTTGGGGATCAGTAACCAACATTAGTTTCCTTGATGGATTTTACTTTTGTCTCCCTGTGTTGTGTGACATATTTATGTCTTGCTTAGGCTGGCTGGTTCTCTCTCAGCCTTGCTTTGACCACCTGCTCACCTACTTCAGAAACTCCAGTGGAGTAAACTAATTTTGCCCCCATTTGTATTTTGTGTGAAGAGGTAGATCTCTAATTTTCTCTGGGTCTTGATTTTTCGCTCTGCCACTGGTTTCCTTAGTCAGTGGAGCTCTGATGCTTGTCACACATTTAAATGACAGAGTTTACTGATGTCTTATCATCTGTCTTCACACATCCTTAAGTTCACTGTTGATGAACTTGAGAGATTACTTTCTTTTTTTAAAATTAATTTATTTTTTGATAGGGGTGGGGGAGGGGAGGGGTGGTTGCTAGTGAAAGATGCACATTATTTGGTGTAAACAGAACCTTGGGCAGCCCAGTGTGGAATCTGTACTCTAAGATGGACATGCTTCTCTTACCTGTTAGTGTTTATTAAAATAGGAGGCTGTCTCTGTTCTACCTTTCCGGTTAGACCCTTGCTGTCTCCTTGGATTCAGGTACGTCCTTGAATCAGAGTCATGGCACGTTCAGTTGGACCTAGCCCAAGGAACCTGTGGAAATCAGGAATGGAATTGGTTACAATTCAGAGATGCTTCTCCTAAAGACAGATAATCTTCTACCAAAGTAGCAACCAAAAAGGTCAGCCTCAGAATTCTGGTTTAAAAAAAAAAAATCCATTAAAAAAAAGGCACTGAAAACTTTCAGGATTTTTTAATATTAGTTCTTTTACAGAGACTAAATAGAAAACCAGTTTGTTTCTCGGGCGTCCATCACAACTGCACGTCCTAATAGTCTCACATTCTCTTCTGCACGTGAAAAGTGTTCGTCTCCCATGATGCTGTGCAGGGCACTAGCCATCTCGTACCCACGGCTCCGAGCTCTGGAAATTGGGCGCGTGTGACTGAGGAGCTGACCTTTACGTGTTATTTAATTTTAATGAATTTAAATTTAAGTAGCTACACGTGGTTAGTGGCAGTCATATTGGACAGCACAGAATGTAGACCCTTCCCTTGTCCCATCTGGTGCTTTTGAGCAGTGCTGGGGGAAGTGAACGTAGTCTATAAGTCCAAGTAATACAGAGGCAACTAAATGAGCTTTAATATCCTCTCTGGTTCTCAAATTCTGTGCTTTATTGTTTCCTATAAATTACTTTAAAAGGAATTTTAATAGGATACATAAGTTTATTAGTGAATATCTAAGTTGCTCATCTTCCTGCATATGTATATTTTTATGCAGTGAAACCAATTTTTTTTATTGTTGATTTAAAAGGAACTCCGTTTTTTAAGCATTACAAAATTCCCACTATTAAATAGAAGCTAGAGGCACATGAAATTAATAAAGAATATTCCATTTAGTTTCACTTTTTTAAATCTTTATTTATTTTTGAGAGAGAGAGAGAGAGAGAGAGAGACAGAGTGTGAGTCAGGGAGGGCAGAGAGAGAGGGAGACACAGAATTGGAAGCAGGCTCCAGGCTCTGAGCTGTCCGCACAGAACCCGACGCAGGGCTCGAACTCACCAGTGGTGAGATCATGACCTGAGCCGAAGTGAGATGCTTAACCGACTGAGCCGTCCAGGCGCCCGCCCCATTTAGTTTATATTTTTAACTCTTCAGAACCATTCCACTTGTTTGTCTTGGGTAAATGCCCCCCCCCACTCCATTTATTTTTGGTTCAGTTTGACTTAACTAATTTATATCAATAGTTAAAACATCATATTTTATTTATGTGTTTGTTTGTTTTTAAGGTTTATTTATTTATTTTGAGAGAGCATGGGAGTGGGAGAGGGGCAGAGAGAGAAAGAGAGAGAATCCCACATGGAGAGTGCAGAGCCTGACATGGCGGCTTAATCTCATGAAGCGTGAGATCATGACCTGAGCTGAAAATCAAGAGTGGAATGCTTAACCGATTGAGCCACCCAGGTGCCCCCATCATATTTATTTTCAAATTCCCATAGTCACTTAGTGACACATTTCACTCTTATTACAAATAGAAAAGCAGAGGAAAAATATATTTGTGGTTGTGATGAAAAGTGTGATGTGGTCTGTGTCTTTTTGTCGCTTTTCCAACCCCCGGATTTCTTCACTGCCCTGGTTAGTTCTTACGTGACCAGAACAGAGATTTCTCTCTGTATCTCAGAAGTTTTTCCTCATGGAACATTTTTCTACAACATTTTGCTGGGCTAATTTAGGTGTGATTTCCCAAAGGGCGCGTGACTTGAAAAAATTATTTTATCCATTCAGGGATTGACAATGCCCAGGGTTTTAGAAGAACAAAAAAGCAGAGAACATGGGGAGGAGTGAAGTAAAAACTGTAATAGAGTTTTGAATTGAATCTTGAGCTTTTACTATGGATATATTTTAGTGATATCTGTGTACGTTTTATTTTCTAATCTGAATAAAGATGTGCAGTCTAAATCAGTTCAGATTGACGACAGTTCAGGATTCTAAATCCTATAAACTCTTCTGGGAGTTTTAGCTTTATAAACCTTGTAATAACAAAGCCATATGAGTCCTAGAATCATTATTCATACTTTTCAGTTTCTCACAAGGGAAGCATTATTGACTCTCTTTTTTTGCAGCATACCACATTTTAAAACATAGTGAATTACGGTTATCAAATAGTTTTCTAGTAAATAATCTTGTTTGGTTACCGCACATGAAAAGCTAATTGTGTGGAGGTAGAGAGAGAGAGGAAAGTGTTGTAATTTTGCTTAAGATCAGAAAGGATAAAGGTTAAATTGTTCTTTGAAAACCTCAACACAGAACAAAAAACAACCCCCAGTACTATTTTCTGCCCATCTTCTCCACACAGGACATATTGTTATTATGGCAGTGAAATTCACATAATTAAAAAGCCAAGTGAACGCACATATAAAAATCTCTTTTAACTCACCCTCTGCTAGACACTGGCCAGTACGTTTTAACTTAGTGAGTGATGTCATCTGGAACAGTGGCATTTATTAGCGTAAGTTGTTGTGTTGTTTTAGGGTTTCAGAGACACATTTTCACTTTATCAAGCCCACCTGCAGCTTTGACTGTACCCCTTCACACTCGGCCTAGGAAGCTGACAGCAGAATCCTTCTGCTTCTCCCCTCTGGGCCTCTTTGCTGTTGTTGTCATAGGTTTAATTACCCACCATACATTCTATTT
Source organism: Cryptoprocta ferox (assembly GCA_028646485.1). NCBI lineage: Eukaryota > Metazoa > Chordata > Mammalia > Carnivora > Eupleridae > Cryptoprocta > Cryptoprocta ferox. The sequence goes on along the minus strand of CM053577.1, from coordinate 10,404,077 downwards.
ATCTACCATTTGATGGACATTTGGGTTGTTTCACCTTTTGGTTGTTATGACTAGTTCTGCCAGGAACTATCATATGTTAGTCTTTCTATAGACATATGTTTCCTTTTTTTTTTTAAGTACTCTCCACACCCTACGTGGGGCTCAAACTCACAACTCTGAGATCAAGAGTCGCACGCTGCACCCACTGAGCCCAGCCAGGCACCCCATTCATTTCTTTTGAGTAGTTACCTGCTAGTGGAACTTTGCGAGGACATGTGGTACATCTCTAACAATTTAAGAAACTGCCAGTTGATTTCCAAAGTGGCTGCACCATTTTACATTCCTCGCAGCAGAGTTCCTCTCTGCTTCCTCACATCTTCTTGCATCTTCTGTCCCAATCTTGTGGATGTGACTAGGGTTTCAGTTTGCATTTCCCAGAAAGCGAATGACATGGAGCATTCTTTCATGTGTACATTGCCCATTTGTATACCTTCTTGGGTGAGAAGTCCATTCAGATCTCTTACTCATTTTAAAATGGGGTTATTCTGTCTTCTAACTGAATTTTAAGAGTTCTTTGTATATCCTGGATACACGCCTTTGGCAGATATTTTCTCACAGTCTGTGGCTTATCTTTTCAGTTTCTTAACGGTGTCTTCTAAAACAAACAAAAAAGCCTTTAATTTTGAAGTTCAGCTTATCATTTTTTAAATCACTTGTGCTTTTTCGTGTGAAATGTACGATCACTTCATTTTCTAAAGATGTTTCCAGTGAACATACAACTGTAGTTTGACAGTATTTTTCTTTCAGTGCTTTACATTCTGTTCCACTGTCTTTTGGTTTTCAGTGTTTCTGACAAGAGGTCTTTCTTATCTCGTTCTTCATGTAATAGGGGTTTTTTCCCGGTTCCTCTGAAGATTTTCTCTATCATTGGTTTTAGGCAATTTAATTATAAGGTGACTGTTGTCATCTGTATGGCTATAGTTTCTTTGTGTGGCTTTTGCTTGGAGTTTGTTGACCATTTTGGGTCTGTGGATTTATAGTTCCATCAGATTTGGAAAGTTTTCAGCCATTGTTTCTTCACATGATTTTTATGCACCTCAACCCTCTCCCCTTTTGCAGCATTTAACTCCATACACATTAGATCTCTTGACGGCTTGTTTCTCTGTATTTGTTTTTCCTTTTTTTAATGTTTATTTAATTTTTGAGAGAGAGAGGGCACCAGCAGGGGTGGGGCAGAGAGAGAGGGAGACAGGTTCTGAAGTGGATTCTACACTGACAGCAGAGCCCAACACGGGGCTCAACTCACGAAGCACGAGATCATGACCTGAGCTGAAGTCAGAAGCTTAACCAACTGAGCCACCCAGGTGCCCTTCTTTGTTTGTTCTTTCTGTATCATGTTAGATTTCTAGTCTTCTGTATTGTTTTAATCTACCATTAAATACATCCAGTCTATTTTTTACATCAGACATTATAATTCTCATTTCTAGAAGTTCAGTTTGCTTACATCACATAGTTTTCATATCTCTATCTAAGATGTACATTTTCTTGATCTTTTTAAACAGTTGGAATACATTTGTAACTGCTCAAATATTCTACCAATTCCATCATCTTTGTTATTTTTATGTGTATTTCAATTGATTTATTTTCTCTTTACTTTGGGTCATATTTTCCTGCTTCTTTTCATTTCTGGTAATTTTCGATTAGGTGCCAGACATTGTAAGCGTCCCCTTGTTGGGTGTTGGATGTATGTACATGTATATTTGTATAAATGCCCATGAGCTCTGATGCTGGACCAAGTTATGTAACTTGGAAACAGCTTGATCCTTTTGGGCCCTACTTTTAAGCTTTGGTTGTGGGACCTGTGCGTTAGTTGGCACTATTTTTTGTCCCACTTTTGAAGCACATTCCTTCCAAGTGTTACATGTTTTTCCCCTCTGACTGGTATGAATAGGAAATTTCTGTGTGAGCTCTGAAAATTATTCCTTCCAATTCTTTTGTTCTTTCCTCATCTTTAGATTGTTTTTTCAGACGCTTGGGCTGAACATTACCCTGTCCAATGCCAGAGGGGAGACTGCTAGTATCCCGAGCCCTTACTCCTTTACTTATCTTTCCCTGAGAATACCACCCTTTTAGCCTCTCTGGGCCCCCAGCTCCATTTCCTCAACTTAGGGACAGATGTCCAGACTCCACCTGCTTTTCTCTGCCCTGCACTGTGGCCTGGAAACTCACTCTAGGCAGTAGGCTCGGCAGGCACAGGGTTCCCCTTGTTTTTTGCCTCTCAGGGACCACTGTCCATGTTGCCTGGTGTCCAGTGTCTTGAAAATTGTTGCACTATATACTTTGTCGAGGTTTTTTTGTTTTTGTTCGTTTGTTTTGTTTTGTTTTTTAAGGGGGAAGTAAATGCAATACCTGTGAAAGAAAAGAACTTGTAACAATAGAATTGACAGGGATTGATTCTAGGGATCTAGGGGTCGAGATAGGGAAAATATAGATTTCTTCACAACTGGTATTTCTTTCATGAGTTTTACTGCCTTTGAGTTTTACTGTATGAACATATCCTAGACATCCTTGTAGTGTAGTCTTTAAATAAAATAACATGGAAGTCCCAGTATACGGTACAGAATCCATCTCAACACCATCAAAACAATTTGTTTTCATGGGATACACATTATTAGAAACTGTTTTGTGGCATCACGAAAAAGGTATTTTCGCTGTGCTGTTTCGTTAGGCAGATCTTCACTTGAAATGTTACCTAATGCCATGGTAGGTGTATCTTCATTGTTAGAATTCAAAATAGAATGTAATTTTTGGGCTTTGTTAGTCTAAAAGAGAACCATTTCCTTTCCAGAATCACAAGTTCTACCTTCCAGTAGGATATATTTAAATGTGATCTATTACTTTCTCTAGCTACATATTTTCTCGGGCTTCCTTGTAAATAGCAGAATCAAACTGTTACTCTGTTTGTTCCACATTTCTCCCCATTTTCCCTCCAGATGGCAGCTGACTCAAGTGTACATGATAGCACATTTACATTTTTTAGGTTAAAAGCAAGAAACTCGTTTTTAATGCTGTTGGATTGCTTAATGAATGAAAGAAGATTTAAGTGTCTTCGGGGCTTAAATCTCAGTTTGTAAAGCAAGTAATCCTGAAGGTACCAGGAGTGTTGATGTTACCTGATTGTGATTTAAGACTTTTGCTTTTCCGTTTTCTAGTTCTGTCACTACGGTTTCCGTATTTATCTGCTTTACCAAGTCATGTGAAAATTCTCAGCTGACAGGAATCCCAACTTTGCAAAGACAATTAAATATTGTTATCACATCATAATAAAATACCATCAAGAGTCACTGCTGAAATGCCTGTGTGGACCCTTTTATGCTTTCTGGATCGGGTTCTGGTGAATCCTGTTTGTGTGACGGAGAATCTGTAGGTAGGCAAACTGACTCAGCTGTGATCTCTCCGTATCCCGCCACAGGTAGAAATTCTGTACCCCAGTGACAGGTGTGGCAGGTTGGGGGGACAGGGTGCTGCTGCTCACTTTCTTTGCTGCTGAGGGTATTGGAAATTACTACTTGCTCTACCTGAATTTCGGCTTGGCAATGGTCCAGGAACTTTAGAGATTGGCATGAAGTACAAATATGGCTTATTTTTAGTTAGTTGGTTCTTCCTTTTAAACGTTGATTGCAGTGTGGCCTTTCTTTTTTACCACCCCGGTGAAAAAACGTCTAAAGAAAATGTCTGTAAAAGTTGAGTATTTCTCATTAAACGCTCATCAGAATGTCTTATAATGCTTAGATGCATAATTATGGCATTGTTATAATTTGATTAGTGTATCTGGAAAAGAATTATTGAGATTCTTTGCCAGGCAGGGTGCTAGTTATTGTTGGAGATGCAGCGATGAAATTCATGGGGCTTTCCCCTGGAGAGGAGGTGTCTGGTTGAGTGGTTAAAGGCCCTCCATGAAACAGTGCCATGTGACAGATCTTGTGATGTTAGCCGAGGCACCGTAGGAGACCCAGTGAGGATGGTTGTGCCATAGAGGGAAGGCCTTCTGGACACTAGAGAGGCCTGGTGGGTGCAGCCATGTGGGGCCTGCACATGGCAGAAGGGACAGTGGTTTTCAGTGTACCAGGAGCTGAGGTTTGCACTTGAAGCAACAATGAGCCCTCATCTTAGAGAGGAATAGTTGGTTGATGCTTTTAGAGAAAATCTCTTTCATTAGTTTAGGGAGGATCTCAAAATTTAAATCCTTTTCATTCGCTAGAAGAATGAATGGTAAATCTATTCAATATTTATTTTGATACTTACATTTCAGTGTAGGTCTCTGTCATCCTGGCAGTTGAGTGGAACCACTGTTTTGTTTGTTCAGTTAATGACCTAGCAAAAACCCGAAAGGTTCTGATGGGCGTTGTCCCTTGTTAATCCTATAGGTGATGCCAGTGCTGTCCTGAGTGTTGGAAAGTGCCATTAGTCTCTGAGATTGCCCACAGATTCACATTACCAGGGCATGGACAGGGCAGGTGATTTGTTTGTTCAGGGGTGGGAGTAAAGTGAGAAATGGAGGTAATTAAAGGGCAGTTAACTGAAATCAAGAAATGAAAAGTCTCTGCCCTTTTTCATGCCAAGTATAGAGAATCAAGCATTAGAAAACAAAAATGAGGTATAGGCACCATATATGTCCCTTTCTCCTAGGATGAATTGTAACCCAGGTAATGTAAGTTTTCAAAATCAGACCAGATTTAGAAATGTGTGACCATAGGTGATGTTAAAAAATCAAATGAAAAGTTCTTTTTATATCTGTATTTCTTTTAAGAATGCACGCGTACATTTATACAATCACTAATACATACTTTCTTCTAAATTCTTCAATTTGGACTTATTTAATGACTCGAGTAGGTGAGGATTATAGCTGCTGTAAACCTTCTCATTCCTACTCTTCCTCATTCTCCCTGGGTAATCCTATTTTAACTTTCCGTTAAGACCAGATTACTGTTTTCACTATTATTTCTTTATAAGTATTGTTCACTACTAAGATAAGTATTGTACTATACAATAATTACATTTCCTTTCTTAGATAACTTTTAGTTTTGCCTGGAGTTAAAGTTTGCCTCTTTTTTCTCATGGTTTTGTTTTGTGTTGTTGTTGTTGTTTCTACTATCTGTCTATCTTAGGTCTTTCTAGGGTTGTACCCTCCAGCAGCAAGCTATAACATAGTTTTTCATACTCTCACACCTGCCTGATAATTTTCTTCAATTTTATTTTTTTTTCATAAGAGACATACTTTCTGGATTTTCAGAGCCTCTTACCCCCATTTGGAATGGTTGTTACCTTAGACGTATATAGCTATCTCCTGGAATGCTCATTCATTATTTTTCTGATTCTTTGCGTTTTATATATGGATATTCTATTTTCTTTCTTTTAATTGTTTTAATGTTTTTTCATTTTTGAGAGACAGAGATAGAGTGCAAGTGGGGGAGGGGCAGAGAGAGGGGGGTACACAGAATCGGAAGCAGGCTCCAGGCTCTGAGCTGCCATCACAGAGCCCAACACAAGGCTCAAACCCGTGAACCGTGAGATCATGACCTGAGCTGAAGTTGGACGTTCAACCAACTGAGCCACCAATGTGCCCCCGTGTTTTAATCAATTGTCGTTTGATTGTGCACATATTTGAGTAGCTTCATGAGAAAGTGTGCTTGGAATGTAAATTTTTCGACCTTACAATTTTAAAAGTAGCTTTACTATACCCTCACATTTAAATAGTTTGTTTGGTGAGACTAGGTAGAGTTCTCCAGGATGGAAATCATTTTCTCTAAGAGTTAAAAAATAAATGAAACCTAACTTCTAATATTCCCGCATTAACTCCTCCATGTAGCTATTGAGAAATTAGATACCATTTTGATGAGTGGCCCTTTCTTTATATGTGACCTACTCCCCCATATTCCCTGGGAGCTATAAGGATTTTCACCCATGTTCTAAAATAATACTGTGTTTCTGTGGTCTTCCATTCTTCATTGTTTTGGGCACTAAATTTGTACTATCTTGGTTTGTTCCGTGCTGATACCCTATTTCCTGTGCCCCTCAGACTTTTAGTATTAACGTTTCTTCTCTTGCTAAGTGTTTTTCATCCCTCCATGCGCTTTGCCATCTGCATATGTTGTTAGTAATATTGTTTCTATAACAAACCACTTAAAACTTCATTTAATTAAAACAATCATTTTATGAGCTTTACCATTTCTTTACGTCAGGAATTCAGGAGGGGCGAGGTTTTGCCAGGCATTTCTCACATGGTTGCAGACAAGATACAGGCTGGAGTTGGGAGAAGGGCACGGGGCAGCTGGGGGTTAGCCAGTCATCTCCTTATGGTGAATCAGGGCAGAAGCTTAGAGACAGGAAAAAGGATAGCAAGGTTGTGTCACAACAGTAGCATGACCAACCCCCAGAAGTAGGAATAAGTCATGGTAGCACATTAGCTTGATAGTCATTGAAACAAATTCTCTTTTTAACTTCCCCTGGTCTTTTCAAATTTCTCCTTAATTCTCTTTTCAGAATATAATGTTCAGATCTTTTCTTTTGTCTCACAGTACTCTTACTCCTGCTCTTTTAAGGTACCTGAACGTCACTCTGCAAAAAAAAGACATTCTGGGTAAATGAGAAATGCCCCAAAGTAGTTATTTTCCACATTGGGATTTGGATCTCCTTGGATCTGTTTGATGTGTACTTGCTTTTTAGGAAATTTTTTGGGGTGAGGGGTGGCATACTGTAGTGACTCGATGTTACTGGGAAACAAGAGTTAAGTGAGGAGAAGCAGCTCCCTGTTAAGTGGCAGGGAGCGAATCGGTGGCTGGTACAGGTAGGAGCAGTTGTGGTGAGGCTTCTCTGCAGCACTGAAAAGAAATCAGAAAATTTAGCTCAGGCTAAACTGAGTGCATTTCAGGAAGAGACTGGCTTTTTGTGAGTGAAGACTTTCATTTCCAATAACGGTAGGTTATTATTAAACATTGATATATATTTATTTAAAGTTCTTATGGAAAGAAATATCCCATACATTTTAAACATTTTGAAAACTTTTCAGACTGTGGCTCATCAGAGCAGCCCATAACGTATGTTTTATTGATAGTCCTTGAAGAAAAGGGAAGCAAAGAGCAGTGAGAATACGGTGTTGTGGTTTTGTAAAAATTACTCAGACGATTTGAAATTGATAATACTTGTTGGATTGTCTTATTTCTAAAATCAGTGTAATACTATACCTGCTCTGATAAACGTAATTGGCAAAGTCTTAGTGTTTGCTTGTAGAGTGTAAAGGAAGCGTTTTAAATTCAGAGAAAATGCTCGTGTGTGAAAAGACTATGTATGAATCCGGAAGAAGTGGAAAAAAAAAAAAAAGCTTTAAACTTGAATTGCAAGGCTGTCTGCTTGTATTTAATTGACACATGTTTAAACATTGGTTGTAATGGATCATTTGCCATTTAACTGACATTAACGACCTCAGTTAACTCATGTTTTTATGTTAACATTGGCTCTTATTTTTTTGTTAATTTACTCCAGTATTCAACTTCCTAAAAGTTTTTCTTTTTATAGATATACAAAACTACCATGTCTCCAGTTGCTCTTCTTTTATTATTAAAACTTTTACACACATATTATGTTTAATTGCATTTACTTTTTATAGTCTGAAAACATGAACCATATTGATAATAAAACTTAAACATCTGCACATTGTTGCAAAACTTAATTCTGCAAGAGAACTCATACCTAACTGTCATGATAGTATCCAAACCATCCCAGAAATTTGATCGTGTCGTCCCCTTTTGCTTTGGATCTGCTAGCGGGAGCTGATACACTTACTGAAGCAAAGCCAAAACAGAACTTTTCTGACTTTGATTTTGAGATGAGATGTCCCATTGCACCGGGTAATTTTCTTACCTCTAGTTTTTTTTTTTTTTTTTTTTTTTTTTTTGGTCAATTTTTATCATTTTCTGCCAAATTTCCTTTACTGGGAAGGCTTTTGTCTTTGATCTGTCAAGATTCACTGATGGGGAAGAGACCTAGGGGGGCTTTCTTGCCCTTACTTTCAAAGTTACATAATTTTCATTTGAATTATGTGTCTACCTTGGAAGTCATGGATTTGGGGTAGGTTTTGTTAGGCTCCCTGACCCTCTCCTCTCATCCCCTGACCTAGTTATGTTCATAACACCTATACAGGGTGGCACTTTATTTCTTTTTTTTATTTGTCTGTTTTTTACATTTATTTATTTTTGAGAGACAGAGACAGAGCAAAAGTGTGGGAGGGGCAGAGAGAAAGAAAGCCACAGAATCTGAAGCAGGCTCCAGGCTCAGAGCTGTGAGCACAGAGCCAGACACGGGTCTCAAACTCACAAACATTGAGATCATGACTTGAGCTGAAGTCAGACGGCCAGTCAACAGAGCCACCAAGGCGCCCCGGATGGTACTGCATTTCTGATCATTACCGGGGACACTTCCTCTCTCTCAAACAGGTTTGTGACTTTTTTTTTTTTAAATTAAATACAACGTTTTATTTCTGACCTGGCTTGTGTTTAATAAAACACAATAAAAAATAATAAAAATCTTTTTATATTTCCAGAGTTTGATGACTAGTTATTTCTAAGCATTATTCAAAGCATCCACCCCCTGCAGACTAAGGACAGTAGAAGAGATAGGTAGGACTGGGGATTAGACTAATGATAGCAGGAAAGGTAGCCAGGACCAGCGGTTTGGCTCCTGGGCACAGATCTGGCTCGGCTGCTCGTGCCCATTGTCTGACTGCTTTGTGCTTTGGTTTCCCTGCCTGACAAAAAAGACACTAATAACTTACATCTTAGGTTAAGATGAACATGTAATGCACCTAAAACATCACTTGGCACATAGTAGTCACTCAATAAATGGTATCCGCTGCTACTGCTATGATCATTAAAGACACTTAGATTCTTTTACACAGACCACAATCAACTTAAAAAAAAAAATTTTTATGTTTATTTATTTTTGAGAGGAAGAAAGAGTGCGAACGGCGGAGGGACAGAGAGAGAAGGAGGCACAGAATCTGAATCAGGCTCCAGGCTCTGAACTGTCAGCGCAGAGTCTGACGTGGGGCTCAAACCCACGAACCATGAGATCATGACTTGAACCGAAGTTGGACTCTTAGCCAACTGAGCCACCCAGACGCCCCTGCAAGCAACGTTTTTTTAAGGGCCAGTGCTACCATTTTCGAAGGGAACAACTCGGCATAACAGTAGTAAAAATGTACATGGTTAAAACACTGGCTTCCATTCCACAGAGAAAATTACAGCTAATATTTTTATCTATTTCCTCCTTGCCCACCACGGAAAGATATGATCTGTGGGCAAGTTAGATTTGTAGAACACGTGCTAGGCTGAAGTTGGAGAGATTACTGCCCGAGGCTTTAGCTGTACATCCACTGGTTACGGACTGGGGACCTGGCAGTGAGAAGAAAGCTTGAGGGAATAGAATAAAAAACTAACCAGTAACATCTCAACTACGGTGAACTGTCAGGCCAGTGACATAATTTGCATGGGCCCAGTTTGTGCGGTACGTCACAGGTACCTCTGTTGCATTGAGGGACTCCCATCTTGTACTACCTTTGTCCGTGCACTTGTGACGTGTGCACTGTTTGCTCTGCACTCCGCTTATCTTGGGGCTCTCTGGTGAATAGCAGTGACGGGGAGGGGAGGAATGGCCAGAGCATCCATGGAGTCTTCCCGGCTAACTCCTGGCCACCTGTTCCCTAGTTTAACTGGGGGCAGCACATTATCTCGTCTCCATCAGAATTGAACGGTTGCGTCAGCAAGTAGTCAGGGACTGCTAGAGAAGCTCTCCCATCCTCCGGTCGTGGGGGTTTCATTCCAGGTGTGTCCGGATGCACCTGCAAGCTTTGTGCCTTGTTAATTACTGCATCCACTGTCACTGCGTTGTCTTTGTTTCTGTAGAATGCTGAAGAGCGCTGTAGTCATTTTTAACACACTTCATCTGAACCATCTAATAGTTAGATGGAGTTTTACGGCTTTACTTCCATGCATCTGGAGCTGGGATTATCCTTGATGGACCAGTTCCAGAGCTGTAACCCCAGACACCGCCCCCAGTGGAGCCTAGCAGCCATTTTTAATGACAGGTAGCTGTGTACATTCTTACAGTCGGAGACATGTATCATAGAGGTGGGGAGAATGTCTCTTTTGCTCTTTTTGTTCCAGTAGCTTGGCCCCATGGTCCCGTAAGGGCCGTGTTGTCCCAGTGATCTGACGTACCTCTTTCGGCTTTTACTGTCCCCTCTCCCTCCCTCCTTCCTCCCATTAGGACATGGAGACCTCTGACTGTGGCAGTTGCTCCCTTTTGGATTTGGCTTCTTGGCCATTGGCTATCAGCCTTGATCATCAACTCTTGTTTCTCTCACCCCTTACCCCTCTATCCTGTGTGTTCCCTAAGACCCCTCCCACTCGGTCAGCCCTGCTGTTCCTTTGCTGCTGTGTGTTTTCTTAGCACTGCTGCGGGCACGATTGGATAGTTATGGCCATTGGTGTTTCTGCTACATAGGATCATCCTGTGTTCAAGGTGAAGTGAAGATTATGTCTTTTTACGGTTATGAAGATCCCAAGCAAGAGGAAAGATAATGATATATTTTGACAGTCACAAGACATAATGCATGTTCATCTTCGGTGGTTGGAAGTTGTGGGAAGTTATCCTGGTGTACAGAGCATACATTGAAGAAAGTATATTTTATTTTTTTAATGTTTATTTATTTTTGAGGAGAGATAGAGACAGAGTAGGGGAGTAGGGGACGGGCAGAGAGAGAGGGAGACACAGAATCTGAAGCAGGCTCCAGGCTCCGAGCTGTCAGCACAGAGCCCGATGCAGGGCTCGAACCCATGAACTGTAAGATCATGACCTGAGCTGAAGTTGGATGCTTAACCGACTGAGCCACCCGGGTGCCCCAGACTGAAGAGATTTTAAAGTTTTCCTCCTATCATACTGCCATTTAGTAAGGACTCTGAGGTCACATATTTGGGTTTTAATTCCAGTTGGCCTACTTGATAGCTATGTAATACTATGGCCGATTTACTTGAACATCTCTTAACCTCCGTTTCCCCGTCTGTAAAATGGAGGTGTTAACCGCATCACAGGGCTGCCCTGAGGAGTCCGGGAGACAGTGTTCAGTCCAGAGTGGTGGTGGTCGTAGCTGTAAAGCAGTAGTGTTTGTTGTCATTTTCATTTCCCACAGGATGGAAACTCTTTCTATTGCTGCCTTGTGGGGGAGCGATAAATAGTGAGCTGATACTTAATCAGAGACACCTGAGCATGTAGTTTATTCCTTTGATAGGAGTCTTGACCATTAATTTGATTTTTAACTTTATAGTGAGCAGTGTAAAATATCTTGTACAAAAAGTATTTATTTAACTGAATCACCAACTGCTCGAGCAAATGCTGCCTTGCTAGGTGCTGGCCTTACTGTCTTGGGAGCAGAGACGTGAGCAGGATGCAGCCTCAGTCCTTCGAGAACCTTGAGGCCAGCAAATCGTGGAGTCCGTGGACTGGATAGAGAGCCATGGCAGATTTCCTTAACTTCCTGTTTTATTTTATGCTTTTGCTCTCACTAACCATAATTGCATATCATAAATGGCTTTTCATGGCTAATCATATTTCAAAGCCACGATGATTAATAATTATAGCTGTACTGGTAACAACAACTAACACTGATTGAGGGTTTACTTATGAGCCAGGCACTTTTGCAAGCATTTCACATGTATTAACTCACTGGATTTTCACAGCATTCCTCTGGGGACTGTCATTAGCCCTATTCTGTCTGTGGGCTCTGAGGAGCAGTAGCGTGGTCACACTCACACAGCTGGCACTGATGACCAGGACAGACTGGGGGCCCTGGCCGCGTGGCCCCGCACAAGCTGTTATGCTGGCCTGTCAGGGTACTCACTAGAACGGGGAGCCGTCTGTACGTTAATCTGGGATCGTCCGGGATCTCACACCAATTTAGAAGTAAGAAATGTTTCAGGGGAAAGATTCATTCATGCATATGTATATATCTTATACCCATGTTGGATTTCCAAAACGTAAAGGGCATTGTCATCAATATGTTGTCAGGATACTGACTTTAAATTTATTTTGATCAAGAATAATTGAAACTTATGTTTTTATACACCTAAACATTAACTGTTCTAAATGTCCAGATTTCCGCCCCCTTACGTTTTTGTTACTTCAAAGTTCTGTTGGAATTAGATGTTCAGTATTTGTAAGCTGCTCTTTTTCCGTACCTTAATTTACTTCTCAAACACGTTTGTTCAAGTATGGATTTTTAAATTCTTCACACTGAAAACTGTCCAAAGGTGCATAACAAAGTTGTAATCCAAATTTAATACCAAATCAGTACTTTAAACAGTCAACACAGTTACAAAGTTCTCTCTCCTGTTGTCAATAATAACCTTGAGCATAGATGCTTAATTTTAATTTTCATTCCACAATAGAAATATTTCCTGTATGTAGCGTACATACTATGTGGAATAATGTGTATAACATATAATAATAACAACTGTGCGAGATAGTGTATAAAGGAAATTGCACTAAGCTTACATTTTAGTTTTTGGGTTTCTGATTTCTGCTGTGAAAAGCTTAAATAGTTTCAGATATGTGGGCATACCCGTGCATGTGTGTTTGTGTAGTTGTGTGTGTGCGTGCGTGTGCACAGACACACGCCTTCATTTGGGAAAGCTCTTTGGTAGAATGGCAGTTGCTCTTAGTCCTTACCAAGTTTGCAGGCTCAAGGGGAAAAAATAGGCAAAAGGAAATTGTTCTATATTAACATCTCACCATGATTTCCGTGTCCCTTCCAACTTGTTCATAATCATAATAACAAATGAAAAGCCAATTACTTTTGTGTTATTTTCATAAACTTTGATTAGAGAAGATCATTAGTTTGTTTTCAGTGATTCTCCAGCTTTGTTCCAAATACGTGTTTTCTATTCTGATGTCGGTGTTTGTGAGTCCCCTGTGTGCTTTGCTTATCAGAAAAGGAGCCCAGTGAGCAGAAGGACAGAAGACCAGCACCAGGGCCTGGCCTTCTGGAGTCAGAGGTTTTCAGAATGGGCTCCCATCTGTGGGGCCTGTTCTCTGATAAGACTTGCAGTGGCTGCCTTGGCCCTCCAGACCACGCGTGGCCTGTTACTGGTCAGAGGCCACGGGACCTTGGACAGTCGGCCTTGCTGTGGACTAGCCCATGCCCGGTGGCCCACAGGCACCAGGGTGATGCGGTCCCACAGAGGTCAGCAGCCAGGTGGGGGGCGTTGGTGAGTCACCAGCCATAGAAAGGATTGTGGAGGGCAGCGACAAAGTGGCAGCCTTAGGGTGTGTAAGTTTATATTTGGGATTAAAAAAAATTAAGTGGGATTCAGAAAAGAGTATTCATTGAATTCAAAGACCTTATTAATAGGTCTAAAATCAAATGCCTCGTATAGAGCATCGAATCTTTATCCTTTAAGGGTAGCCATTTGAGGTCACAGGTAGTGTTCTGTATCTACTCGGTGGGTATTCGAATTGTAACAAAAGATAGGGGCAGGTTTTTTTTATCCTCAGGTTTTTAGCAGAATTACTTTGAGACACACAGCGTGGTGATTCTGGTGCAGAAACATTCCCTATTTTGGGAGATGTTTGTGTTACTTCATTTATTTAAGTTTGTCTATAGACATGTTGCTTGGATATAACCTACTTTAGATGTTTAAGGTCCTAATATTATATTTGAAAAAACTGTCTGAAATATGTATTCTTCAGAGTGGCCATGATGACGTCATATACCGAATGACAGTGCCAAACTTAGTACAACCATCTCAACTTTCAAAATTTTCTGGGGGCGCCTGGGTGGCTCAGTCGGTTAAGTGTCTGGCTTCGGCTCGGGTCACAATCTCACGGTTCGTGGGTTCAAGCCCCTTATCGGGCTCTGTGCTGACAGCTCAGAACCTGGAGCCTGCTTCGGATTCTGTATTTCCCTCTCTCTCTGACCCTCCCCTGCTCGTGCTCTCTGTCTCTCAAAAATAAATAAAAAACATTAAAAAAAATCAAAATTTTCTGAATGCAGTAGAAAAAATATTTATTCTTTTGACAAGCATAGGTGGAAACCATTGCTATTTTATAAAGGCTGGAAACAATACTCTTTTTTTTTCCTTAAATAATTACTGACTTTCAAATTTCTATTGATAAACACATGAAGAGTACATTTTAAAATTTGTAAAATCAAATGCAAATTCCAGAAGAGCTCTCTTTGCAAAATATGTCCTGTATCAAATATTTACTGAATAGCTAATATAATTGTTGATATTTATTCACATTATAAAATCAATATTTATCGAATGTCCTAGACTGACAAAAGGCCACCACACCACGACAACAGGGAGTACATAGGAACATGAAGTTTATCTGGTGTACAGAAATTAAGATGCACATTCTCACTTTGGGGCTGTTTCTTTTCACGGATTTCTGCGTTTGCTTTTTCCAAAGTATTATTTGAGAATATTTGACACAGTGACGGTGGAAGTAGTGAGTTATTCAAGTTATTTTTTCCCTCCATGAGTCGGTTGACTTAAAGGGATTGAACTGCCCTTTTATTTATGGAAATGTCAGTACGAAACTCTGTTCATCACGTATGTTCGTCCACATTCCCTTTAATGAACAGATCTGACTGTATACAGAGAGATTAGGTTGTCTTCATGCAAAATGCTCCCGTGGGTTCTAAGCCTGTGATATCAGCAAAACATATGATGTTAGAGGTTTAGCCTCCAAAGAATGCCATTTGATTGTTTACAGATCTGCACAGAAGAGTTGATGAGGTACCTTGGTCGCTTTACTTCCTTCGAAGGAAGAAATAATATTTAACAAACAAAAAACATTCACAGAATGCTTTTCCCAAGTAAAAACCCAGTCCCTGTACCTGGATAATCAAAAGCAGCTTTTTGTTTATGTGTTTGTTATATTTGAAAAAGGTGATGAAGGCCACATGCCCAGGATTTACAGCAACTCTTACCATTGTTACCTGTCACCTGTGCCCTGTCTGCAATCCTCAGACCAGGATATCAAACTTCGGTGAAGTTTAGTAACGTGCCCGAGACCACACAGCTAGTGAGAGGCAGAGGCTGCTTCTAGGCCAGGGCTGCCTGGATCTGTCTGCCGATTGCTCTTGTAACAACAAGACATTGTCCTCACTCCGTGCCCCAGAGTTTTATCTCTTTCTCTGTAGTATTTGGGGATGTTCTTTCTCCCTGAGCCCGAAACCCCCACCTTGCCCAGCTGTGCCTGGGTGCACCGGGGGTGCAGAGAAGTCGGGGCAGAAGGGCTTTGCACAGAGCCCTCCCTGTGACACCTCTGCGCTGGGTAGGATTGTGAGCAGGCGAGGCTGCTGAACTTCTCCGTGGGCTCCCTCACCCCAGAGAACCTGAGGACCGAAGGAGGTGGGCTGCGTCCTGTTCGTGCAGGCTTAGTGGTTCCGGGGGTGCCCTTGACCAATGCGGTGGTAGGAAGCCACCGTGTCACCCAGGGTGGGCGCAGATGATTTACAAACAAGTCCCTGAGGAACTCATTTCCTTCGCCTTCTCCCTGACTTTCTTACCAAAAAGAACTCTGATTGCCTGTAAGGTGCATAAAGGGCCAAGAAAAAAGGAAGAAAGTGTAAAGAGCTAACCCGTACCCTATGTTACAAACTGACTTGTGCTGTGTGCTGACTTGTGCTGTGTGTGACTTGGGAACCAGTTGACGAGATGCTTTATGGACAGAGATTGTCCTAAACGAGTAGCAGACTTTTGGTAACTCTTCCCAATAGGCTACATTACAAGGATTAAGCACATGTTGGCGAGGAACATACGGTGTTATAGTGTAGTGTGTCTGCTTGGTGGTAAGCCCAGGGCGTCGTGCTAGAAACCGAACAATTTGGGACGAGGTCCTCAAACCTGCCAGTTAACTAATCTTTCTGAGCGTCAGTTTTCACTCAGGTGGCTATTACAAAGTTCTTGTGAAGATGTGCTCAGTGACAGGGCAGCAGAGGATCAAATTATTGTAAATGCTCTAGTAGCTAGTAGTCAGCTGTCACCAGACTCGCTGGAGAATCTGCCTGCAACCTGCTCATGTGTTACTGTGTCACTGGTGTAGAGGTAAGGTTGCCAGACGAAATATAGGGCACCCGGTTAAATTTGAATTTCAGATAAGCAGTGAATAATTTGGTGGGGGGGTAAGTCTGTCCCATATATCGCACGGGACACATGACACAGAATGTATTACCAGATCTGGCAGCCTTATTTGGAAGGATCCGCTTTGGCAACGAGAAGAGGCATCTTTCCCGGAAGTTGCTGGAAACCTCAGGACCCCACATCAGTTGCAACTCTTCATTCTTAGCTCTTCAAAAGCCAGGACTAAACCCTTTATCCCTGCCTCAGACTCCAGGACCGTGTGACTATCTTCTGTCCAGACGTCCTAATCGTTCCTGAGTTTGTTCAGAAGCTTGGATGACGATGAGGAGGAGTCTGAGCCACGGTCTGGACGCCAGGGGTGCTCGCTGCCGGCGCACCACAGCCCATCAGGATCACCTCCGCGGGGCCGAGCTCGGTCCTCCGTGTGCCTGTGTCCCCCTGCACTGAGAGGGTCTAGATGAGACTTGCGGCCGAGAGTCCCCAGAAGGGGCGGCTGTTCTAAGATTTCCTGAGAGCTTCAGAAAGGGGACCTTACAGGCCCCTCACCACCCCCCAACCCCCCGCTGCATCGTCCCTGGACAGCGCCAGGCTGATAAAATGAACGAGGGCTGAACTTGACGAGCCAAGGCCTGAACCCTCACTGTGACAGCTGACCTAACGGTTCACTGCGGGGTCTCAGTTTGTTCTCTGTAAAATGGGGAAAATATCTGCCCTCAAAGGATTGATTGAGGAACCAGAAGTAAATAATAAATCAAAGTATAATATGAAACCTGTTTTGTAAATGGTGGAGTGTTTAGAGATAAGAGGGTGTTAAGGCTGTGAGTCTATTGAGCTGCATGGGCGGGTTCTTGGGACGTTTGATCGAGGAGATTTGGTTCTTTTTAGCAGTTGTGAATTATAAGCTTTATCAGTGCTGCGTATGGAATTAGATTTTTGCTGCATGAGTGTCCATAAATTTTGTGAATCGGAATTGTAATTTCACAATGACATTAATGCCCAAATCAAATCAGCCTCCTCATTGATTGTTTCTATTTTTAATCTACACTTGTGCCTAAAGTGACCATATTATAGATAACCCTGATCATTTATTACAATGACTTAAAAACCACAGTGAAAATATGACACATGATATTGGGAAGGGGAAAAAAAACCTGTCATTAATAGACATTAATTTAATTGCATACACTTAAGTCAGCCCAACCCGGTAGATATGATTCTTAGTGTTACTTAAGACAGATGAATTTTCAATAATCTCACTCTCCACGGAATTATTTTTGACTGTTGTTTTCACAAACACATGTGAATTGTTGTAGTCTCTGGGAAACAGCAAGATAGGTGTAAAATTGACGTTCTTAAAAGTTGTCATGTCTATGCATATTACACTCGTCATTTGTATGAACATGATTTTTTCCCTCTTTGACAAAATTTAGGGGTTGAATATAAGGTGCACCTCAAAATCCTGGAAGTTTATCTTTTTACTACAGATCCTCTCACATTCTAAGATGCCTACAATCTGTTACGACACTTTATTTCCTTTTCTGTAAGCGTCCCGAGATTGCAGTTACACGTTTGGCGTGCCTTTGACTTGAGTATCAAGATACAATTCTTTATCGTTGTCGTCGTCACCGGTTTTTACCCTTGTGTAGCATTTTCTAGTTTTCAGAATGTTTTACCGTACTTTCTTATGAAATATTTAGAATTACCAAGAGGTAAACACGGCAGGCGTTTACTCTAAAAGACATAACAGATGTAGAAAATTCTTACTTACAAAGTTCACATGGGCAAGTTATAGAGCTGAGATTTAAACACATGTATTTTAACTCTTTTTTTTTACAGTTCTTTCTACTGTACCGCACTGCTCCCGCCAGAATCCCCTCCCCCCCATGAGTCCTAGAACTTAACATTTAAGTTTACATAAAGTGATGCATTTTAGTATCTAAACATTTTTTATTGAAAATTGATATGAGGGGCGCCTGGGTGGCTTAGTCGGTTAAGTATCCAACTCCTGATCTCAGCTCAGGTCTTGATCTCAGGGTCGTGAGTTCAAGCTGCATGTTGGTCTACAAAAAAAGAAAATTGATACGAAGTTATTTGACTCCAAACACACTACTATTCCTAAATGATCTAGAAGCCTAAAAACACAAAACAAATGCTAAGCATAAAGATATCATCCCAGGAAATCATTTATCTGAAAATGTGAACACTGGCAAAGTTTTCATAAATTTTATTATAATGGGTGTGAATAAATTGATATGGGAAATATTTGGGGGGTATGTTCCTACTTTTTTCTGTTTAGTGCTTAAAGCAACCATGTCATTTTGTAGAGTGTCACTTGGGTAATCCTGTTGGTCACAGAACACTAGAGTGGATCATAGGTCCATGCAGTGTGATAATTCTTCAGACTTTGCTTGTGGGTGTAGACAGAAAACAGCTCCGAATATGCTTGTGACGTGACTGGGTTTACCTGGATCTGACCTGCTCTCTTTTCACTCTGTCCCCTGATGGCTTTCTCTTTTGCAAGGCATTGAGACGAGTTCAGGGAGGTGGGGGGAGGATGGGAATGATGAGGTGCCACGCTGGCCCGACCCCAGAGTCCGTGCTTCCAGCGGATGCCGCCTCAACCTGACGATAATTGTGAGAAAAGCAACATTGTACTTGGAAGTTCGGTGTGCTTCACAGCGGCAGGGGGGAAAATCAGCCACTGCGTTTGCTCTGGTCCCCTGTGATAGAATAGTAACTCCAAGTTGTAGTTATTCTGTCTGAAAAGGAGGAAACGTTTCAGCTGTTGTGGAAATACGGGTCTTCGGGAAAGACTGCTGTGTACTCTTAGCTAGCTTGAGTGTTGGAAGCTACCAGAGCTGTTGGAGGAAACTTGGGGTGGGGGAAGGACAAATTTTGGGATGTCCTCTCTTTAGCCATCCTCTGAGCCTCGTGTGGCAGGTCCACAGAGTTTCTGCGCCCGTAACTTCACAGGCAAGAGGCCATGCGAGCGGTGCAAAGTATGCACTTGTGTGCAGAGCAAATGCAAAGTGAACCCTGGGCTTACACGTACTGTATGCTCTTCACACGCAGGAAGCCACCGTAACAATTGGAACTTCAGGATCGCATGTAAATGTTTCATTGTATCCACTTATCCTTGGGCTATGGTAGTTAAGAGCAGGAAATTTGGAGTCAGGTAAAGCGCAACCATCCAACCAACTAGCTCTGTGACATTGGAGGGGACCCTTGACTTTTCTAAGTGATAATTTCCTCCTCTCTGAAACACAGGTGACCAGGCATGTTTAACAGAGCTTCTGAGGTGTCTGAGGAGTCTGTGTCTGAGCCTGGCACACGGTAGCCCAGCAGTTTTGTTACCCTGTTGTACTCTTCGTTACTGTTGTCTCGGTCAGCATATACTAAAGAGAGTTGGTCTCTGGAGGTGGGGGGAGGGAAGCGCGGTCAGGACATTGTCGTTCTGTCTTTTATTTCTGCCATTGGCTTCATGCTGATTCTGGAAGCGAAGAACCAAAAGGAACCTACATACGCCGGCATATTTGGTTGTGATTTGGGTGTGTTGGCGTACTTGTGTTTTCTGGGTTTGTGAGCAGATGAGTGCCCCTGAGCCTTTTCAGCAGACGTTTAGGACCTGCTTTCCTGTGTGGCCCCGGGGACATGGTCCTCAAAAGATGGTAACAGCTGCTGCTCTCAGAGAACTTGCTTTCTGGGGGAAGAAGACGGTTCGCTCAATAGACAACAAGGAAACATCAGAAAGTGATGATTGCCATGCATAGAATTAGATACAGCCATACGAGAGTGAGTGAGCAGGTGGCCAGTTGATGCTAGATGTTCAGGAAGGATCTCTCCGAGGACATAAGCCTTGGAACTGAACATCCAAAGATCCAAGGGGCCGCATTCCAGGAGGGGAAGTGGCTAAGGAAGACGCCCCAACACTGGAGAAGGTGGGGTGTCAGGAACCAGGTCCTGGGGGGTCTGGAGAGAGAGACAGAGAGGTAGAGCCGGAGTCTTGTTCTAGAGTGAGTCGCAGTTTGGGGAGTTTCTGTGTTACATTTCCTAATAGGACTCCAGAAAAATCATTGTGAGCCAGATGGAAATGTTGGGCTGCTCTGCCTCTGGGAGCTTTTCTTAATTATCAAACGGGGCTATGTTTTGTCTCTGTGTGTAATGGGGTTATGAGTGTCATTAAAGTATATGAAAAGATTCCACATACTGTGAACCAGAGACACACTGAAAATACTGCTCAATGTCATGGTTTTGAGTAATAAAATAATGCTAGACTTTTTTTTTTTTTTTTTGCTGCTAATTTTGCTTTTGCGTATCATTATTTGCTTGCTATTTAAGCGTTCTCTATAGGTGAGGAGTGATGTTCTTAAGTGTTCCCACCATCGTAAACCATATTTTGGAGGGGCGGTTTCTCCAGCAATTATGACGGATTTACACACTTTCCGAGCACCTACTTCTAATAAGGCATGCCCAGGTCAGGAACGACTGCTCTGGGACCATTTCATAGCATTTTAAGTAATGAAGAACACATTTTTATAGCTCTCTTTATGGTCCTTCAGAACTTGATACACATTTAATCTCTAAGGCTATTTTCTTAATGCCATACAATAAAGAAATGGAGGGTGGGGGTTAAAAAACTTGGCTGAGTACTTACTAACTCCAGGTCCTTTTGAAAAGATCTCATTGGAAAACCCAGCAAAACAGGTGGTTTTCTCCTTTCTGCAGGTGAAGAAATTGCTGGTCAGAGGCTAAGTGCCCCTTGTACAGTCCAAGGTAGCAGAGGCAGAATTTGGATCAGAGCTCAGGGTCCCTCCCAGTCTACACGGATGGATAATAGATGCTCTAGGTTTCGTCTGAACCATTTTAAACCAACTGCGGATGAAGGAGGTGCTGGATTATTTTGCATGTGTTAACGAGGTTTCCTGTTCTTCCCTAGAAAGAACAAGTCGTCTTTCTGGGGGAGAGCAGCCTGAGAACTTGACTGTGAGAACCAGCTACTCCGTGATCCCTGTTTTAAGTTTTTGAAGGTTCAGGAAGAAGGTTATTGAAATTTGCGTTCTTGAGGATTTAACAATTTAATGATCTTGAATATTAAACAAAGCCAGGAAGCCTTATGTGATATTGTATGCAGTACTACATCTAAACTGTATTTGAGTTTTTGGGGCACCTGGGTGGCTCAGTTGGTTGAGCGTCTGACTCTTGATTTTGGTTCAGGTCATGATCCCAGTGTGGTGGGATCAAGGTCTGCATCAGGCTCCTCACTGAGGAGTGGAGCTTAAGATTCTCTCTCTCTCTCTCTCTCTCTCTCTCTCTCTCTCTCTCTCTCTCTCTCCTCCTCTCTCTCCCTCCCTCCCTCCCTCTCTCTAGTGCCTCACCCCTGCTCACTCTGTCTCTCTCTCCCTCTCTCTCAAAAGAAACCCCAGACCTACATTTGAGTTCTTATTTAGGTTCACACACACACACACACACACACACACACACACACACACACAGCGGAGGTTATTTGTGTCCTGAGTTTATGAGCCCATGCAGTGCCAGCTGTGAGCAGGGCACTCCCTCTGTCTGTCCTGGTCCCGTTGACCCACTGCATTCGCTCTTCTGTTCTCACAAGGTGGAGCCCGGGGAAGGTAGTGATGACCCGGGAGAGGAGTGCTGGCTCCCGGGGGCCCTCAGGAATTCTCCTTGGGGCGGGGGTAGATCTTTTTGGCGGTGTGTCAAGCAGGCTTTACCAGCAGAAGGCAAGCGTCTTGTCTCCTTGACCCTGAGGATGGGGAAGGCATCTCTACGTCTCTACGAACCTGCAGGGCATTCACGTGCATGAAAACGTGCGCGAGATCCATGCTCTGCCGGCCGCGCTGTTGGCTTGTCTGTTGCAGAGCGCTTTGTAAATCACGAAGCGCTCAGAGATGCTAGCTTTCGTTTAGTAACCCCAACTCAGGAAAGCTCCATTTTAGTTTCCTGATGGCCAAGCCAGCACGAGAGATAGATTTTATAACTGTGACATGCTTAATACCTTGAGGTAAATGTGTAACTTTGAAAAGCTAAACATGTGACTTTTTGAAATTTTAGTATTTTATGTTCATTTTGCATAGTTTTATACCCTCAGTTTTGAAAAGAACTTCAGCCAAAGGCATCTTTGTATTTTTTTGTTCCTTCTACTTTTTTTTTTTTTTTTAATGTTTAGAGGCCCTTCGTTAGCCTTCGATTCTAAAAACCTAATCTCTAGGAAGGCTAAAAAATCCCATGTGTAATATCGATAGTACAAAGGTGGCTCACCTAATACACAAACGTGCTCTGCATTTGTAGGAAGGACACAGATGTGACTCTTAATCCACCGCATTGCTGTCGAACCAGAAACATTTGCTAGTTCTTGAGAGCTTCTCGTTCTGGATACTTTTCATGATTGTGTTACATTTGTCTTCTGGAAGTGCTTTGAGAAACTTGAAACGAATGGTCAGGATTGTGAAACTGTGCTGGAGATTTTAATGTGGCCTGAAGGAGCTCGTTCACTGGACATTTCATCCAGCCCACTTTTAGTTGCTCCTTTGCTGTATATAGGGAAGCTCTACTAACGAATGGAAACAGACCTGCCCACAAGTTACTTTATAATTTAGTGGGTGAGAACATTTTGCAGGGAAAATGCAAATTGATAAAATGTTGCATCGGGAATAAATATGGGATTACATGAAAGAGAGTATATAAATCTTGATCGGAGAAGGCATCTAAGGAAGGTGAAACCTGAGGACAGGCAGCCAGGCGGCAGGATGAGAAGAGGCAGAGGGAAGAGCGGAGACCAGAGACAGGAACTCGGGGTAATCCAGGAAGTCCAGGTCAGACGGTGTCCTCTGGGGAAGGAAGCGGGTGTGGAACGCTGGACTAGGTATAAAGGCTGGGGAGATAAGCTAGGGCAGCCTCAACAAGGGGCTTTTAAATTCTTGTAGAGTTTAGCCTTGATCTTTAGAGCAATGCGAAACCATTGATGAGAGATTTTATTTTAATCTGCTATGTGACCTGCATACACTTGAATTTCAGAAAGGTCCTCCCGACTGCAATGTGCAGAATGGACTGGAGGAGAGAGTCTTGACGGGACTTCTGGGTATGGCCGTCATGTCCATGCAGGTTTTGCGGTGTTGTATTTTATTCACTTATTTTATTTCAAAATTTTATCTATCTATCTATTTGCGATGTTGCATTTAGTGAGCATCGCATTAATGTTCCTCTATTTCATAGTACACAACCCGGACAGCGTTACATGACGGCTCTGCCAGAGGAGAAGTTGTAAGATAGTCGGAATTGAGACTGTAGCGGTCTGGTTTCAGGCAGCAGCTGTGGGTTGGAGAAAAACAAAGTCCAAATTGTTAAGGAAGAGGAGCCACAGGGCTTAGGATAGGCTGTGGCTGTAAAGGTGAAGGAAGGAGAGAAGCCAGAAAGATAACTAGCCTTCAGACTGGCCAGTGGAGAGGATAAGGGGACACAGGAAAAGGTGCAAGTCCATTTATTGTTCTCCCCCTTTTCACAAAGGAATTGAGCATTCTGTGGTCAGTGAAAGTGGCAGCTACATTAAGTGGCCTTATGGCTTCTCCCCTGTGACTCTGCCTTTCATCAGGTCCACATCTAACCAAGGGATATTGATTAACATTAGGGCACATCATGTGATGTTTTCGATGGAAATGTCTCAAATTTTGGAAACTAAGTCTATGCCCAGAAAGAGCTTGAACTCTAAATTGCCTCAAAAGTTAGATGTTTGCTAAGTGTTCAGAAAATGTAATCATTTTACGGCTCCTAACATGTTAGGTGATGCCATTTTGTGTCTCCTATGAACAAATGTTAGACACAGAGATCTAAGTCCCAAAATACCATAATTTTGGTTGATTTTATGAAGTGTAATTTCTTGTCATTAAGGCTCAAAGGAGCACTGACACCAAATAAAGAGATTAAATATTTATTTCATCTCATAGACTTTGAGATTTTAAAATATAAGTTGTAATTTAAAAGGTAAAATGGTCTCTTTTATAAGCCCACAGAAAAATGATACTTACCTTAATTTAGAAATGTATTCAGTTGTGGAATTGATTTTGGCTTTGTGCACTGAGCCTGGTCTTGATGTTAGAGTGATTCTATATGGTTGAGTTAGGAGTGTCTGAGAAAGCACATACTTTGGTACTATTCATTAATAATCCTGTTCTGGCAGAACCTCAGTGAACGGCACATCATTTTATTACAATAAATGCTGGTGGCGACAGTCACTCGATGTTGTGTGGCTGATGTGGTGTATTGTTCTCTCCGCCACCCACCCCCAGAATTAAAATTGCCATTCTGAAGAGAAAAAAAAAATTTAAGAATGGTAGCAGAAGGTCACATTATTTTTTTAAAAATATTACTGGAGTGTAGAGATATTATATAATCGGAAAGTAGTGCCAACTTCAGTTCCGGTCAAGCAGTCATCCTTTGGATACACATAGGAGAATAACTCAGCTAAGTTACCAATAAATACACTTAAAAAAATTCAGTCATTAATTGTTAGGAAAGGTCTTCACCTTTTTTAACATTGGAAAGATATCAACAAAAAATGTGTAACGAGAATGAAAAATATTTTGCCACATTCAGAATACGCAGCGTAACAGGTAATATTTTTAAGAGGCGAAAGAGGAGCCTATGCTGTTCTCTCTTCCGTGGAGAGGCTTTTAGCACGGAGCTGTCATTTCGAGACCGAATGTTCTTATTTCAGAATGGAAAAAAGACTCTATCCATAAGACAGTCTGCTTACCAGAAGTGGTTTTTTTTGTCTTTTTAAATATTTAAATCCTAAATTATTATTGCATAAAAAGAAACATTATCATTCATCTAAAGGACAACTCCATGAATTCACACAGACGTACACAGCTTATCAAGCACCAGAGAAATGGTCCTGTCCTTGAACTTGCGGTTCCTCTTGTGAGAATCTGTCCTAAGGAAATAATGCAGAATGTTGGGCTCAGGGAGAGCCCTGTGCATAAAGACAAGTTTCTTGCTCTCCAGTTTAGACTCATGAAAAACTGGAAACAATCTCAAGGGCTCATAGAAGGGGACTTAATTTAATGCGCACACTCCCTGAAATGGAAATCTTATAGGATTAAAGATAATGGTTATTAAAACTTCGAGAAGTTAGAAAATGTACATTTGTTTCAAGTCTGAGGCTATAGTAATTTCCCCCAGTTTTCTAAAATCTCTATATTTGCACTTACATTACTGCTTTCATAATGAAAAAAAAGAATTTCCAAATATGTTGTTTCTGCTCTTAGATTTTTTTAATATAAATATTGGAATTTGCTACCAGACTGCAGCCAACAATTTTAGGAACCCCAAAGCTTGAATTTCCTTTAAACACATTAATGGTTTCGGTATATTATGAGAGTGTGCTTAATTTGCAATGAACCACTTAGTTTTTGTTTAGATTGGTTTTAGAATTAAATGTATATATTTAATTCTAGAGAGGAGCCCTGGAATTTGGAGTATAAAATAAGAAAGAATTTTAAGGACTGAATAAAAGGGTTATACTTTTAAAAAGAGAATTACAAAGAAGAATTTCTGGAACGTCATTATATTAGAAATTCCAAGGGACCTTTTGTGGCAATAGTTAACGGAGGAACCTAAGTTGAGAAATTTTTAAAAGCTTAAGCCTCACAAAGAACTCATCGGAACATTTCAATTTGGGAGATAAGTGTTATTGACAAGAGACGCATTCGTTTCATTTCTTTCCTTCCTCTTTTCCTTTCCCCCTCACTTTCCTTCTCTTTCTTGTTTTATCGTGGTAAAGTACGCATAGCAGAAGATTGACCATTTTCACCATTTAAAAGTGTTCTGTGTGTCCCACTGTCGTGCAGCCATCACCGCCCCCCATCTCCGGAGCTGTTTTCATCTGCCTGAACTGTGACTTGGGTCCGATTCAAGCCGATCGCCCCAGTCGCCCTGCCCCTGCCCCCGGCAGCCATGTTGTATCTTGTAGCCGCAGGTTCCTTGTATCCTATCTTTCCTGTCTTTCTAACCTGGGTGCTACTAAGGATGACCCGAACCCATGCACTCATCCCGCAGCTACTGCCCGTCTGCCGTGCTCAGAGGCTCCAGGGGGGCATACCAGTATGAAAAGCAAGGAACCTGTTTAATTTGCAGACTACTTAGTATAAACAAGTCCAGCCTTACATGATGAGTTTGTTTACAAGGGCAAAAATAGAGAAGAATTGTGGTACTTGAGGTACAAGAGTCACTGTGTGGACTAGAGTAGGTGACAGGGAGGAAGTAACGTCCCCTCACCCTGGTGAGGTTTGTAGGCCTCAGGAGGATGCCACAGCCCCGGTGTCTCTGGGGGGTGGTGGGGGGGTGTCACGTTTTATTGAGTTTTTGTGGTGGTTATTTGCTTGCTTGCTGTCGTTTGATTTTGTCTTCCGGGTTTTTGGTTTTGGTTTGTTGGTAGCACTTGGTAGGCTGGGCTCAGTCCTCCCTTTCCTGATCTGGTAACAAAAGCCTTGCTGGCCCTGGGCTGTGGTACAGTTGAGTGTTTGAGGAATACAGTAAATGCCTGTGAATCTAGAATAATCTGGTCTCTTGTCCACCTCATAGGTGAAAAAGCCCATGGGCAAACCTGCATTTGTGACTTGATCTATTCAACTTAACTGAGATAACATTTCCCGATACAGACACCCAGGGTCCGGGATAGTGATTTTGATGACTACGAGGCCTGTCATAAGCTGTAAGAATTTTGGGCAGACGTGTGTGCCTTTTGCGCTGGGTTGGGGATCGAGAGGCCTTTCCCAGCACGGCTCACTTAGTAGTGTTGATGCCCATCGCTCTGTGTCCTGCCAGCCTCTCCAAGATGACAGTGTGTGTCAATCACTGGTCATTCTTCCAGTGGCTTGCCTAAGGTCCCCCAGTTTGTAAATGGAGGGGGGTTACTGGGAGCCAACAGGTTTCAATTTGACTTAGGCACCTCTGTTCCTCCTAAATACTCTTCACACTGCCTCCCATATTAAGACGTTTGGGCTTCCTTGGTTGTGTTAAGAATAGTTTAGTTATCAGGGTGCCTGGGTGGCTCAGTCGGTTGAGCGTCTGACTTTGGCTCAGGTTATGATCTCACAGTACGTGGGTTTGAGCCCCGCGTCGGGCTCTGTGCTGACAGCTCAGAGCCTGGAACCTGCTTCAGATTCTGTGTCTCC
This sequence comes from Cryptoprocta ferox, assembly GCA_028646485.1. NCBI lineage: Eukaryota > Metazoa > Chordata > Mammalia > Carnivora > Eupleridae > Cryptoprocta > Cryptoprocta ferox. Next base: position 10,376,707 of record CM053577.1, on the reverse strand, counting down.
TCCCCTCTCTGCCCCTCCCCTGCTTGCACTCCGTCTTTCTGTCTCTCAAAAGTAAATAAGTGTTTAAAAAAAGAAAAGAATAGTTTAGTTATAGTCTGCCTTGAAGGAGGTCAGTAACTCACTATGAATAGTATCACAATGAAATAAAGTTTATTTAGCTTTTAGCCTGATAGGTGAATGCCAGCCACTCTTACTTCGCCTTGGAGTTCATCTTTGTACAGGTTTGTGAGAAGAAAGACCTGCCTGTCATTGAACTAAAGAGGCCATTATGTGCGGAAGCAGTGGTGTTCACAAGCGTTGGGTGTTTATAGGAAACCGTGCATGATTTTGTTGGAAAACCTCGTGGTTCTGTTCAGACTGGATAGATGGTACGTCAGGGGAAGTGAGATGCAGGTAAGGGAATAGGTCAAATAGGTGGTGGGGTGCCGTCGAGCGTTAGAACAGGGAACACGCGCCGTCACCGAAGCCTGTCAGGTATTACGACTCCTTTTTAAAAATTTTTTAAAATGTTTTATTTTAGTTTTGAGAGAGAAAGAGTGCAAGAAGGGGAGGGACACAGAGACAGGGAGACACAGAATTTGAAATAGGCTCCAGGCTCCAAGCTGTCAGCACAGAGCCCGACGCAGGGATCGAACCCACGAACTGTGCGATCATGACCTGAGCCAAAGTCAGACACTTAACCAACTAAGCCACCCAGGCACCCCGGTATTAGGATTTCTTGTAAAGGAAGCAAAATGGGGTGGTGAGGGGCAAGGAAGTCAGTCAGGAAACATGCAACAGCTGAAAAACTGACCCTAAACTAGGCATGGAATATGGAACGTGAGTCTCTCTTGGTGAAAAGACTAATTAGAGACCATGGTTTCTTAGTATGTTCTATCTATATACCTTCATTCAGTAAGTTTTAATTGTATGTCACTACCTTAGATATGGAAGCTTTATCTGATCAGCACCAAAAAGTCTCATAAACCTCATTGTTATTTATGATGAGGTGAAATGCTCATCACTTCAGACATTTAATTGTTGACTTGCTAATGATTTTAATATTAGTTAACATACTTTTCTAAGTGCTTCACATGTAGTAATTCTTCAGTCCCTCCCAACAGCCCTATGACGTAGTAACTTCTTTCTATTACACCAGTTTGCGGAGAGGTAACCCTTCGCTCCGTCCCCGTGGTGTCAGAATTTGAACACCGGCCATCAGCCCGCAGAGCCTGTGTTTTGTCCACATGTTGAGCAAAGAATATGATGTAATGTGGCCGACCTGTTGATCATAGTTCTGCAAAAGATTGTGTGGGGCTGTTCTCTGCTAATTTCTGAGGCAATCTTTTAGGAATTATGATCCCTTCTCATATCAAGGATGTTCCCGAATGCCAGAATCCCAGAATAAGAATTTCTTTTTTATTTTAGTATTTGTTTAAGTTTATTTCTTTATTTTGAGAGAGAGTGAGCGAGCAGGGAAGGGGCAGAGAGGGAGAGAAAGAATCCCAAGCAGGCTCCACACTGTCAGCACAGAGCCCAGTGTGGGGCTCACACTCACAAACCGTGCGATCATGACCTGAGCTGAAATCGAGAGTCTGCTTAACCACCTGAGACACCCAGGCGCCCCTTGGAATAAGAATTTCTAAAATGAAGTATTGTGAACTGTTTGGACCAAAAGTAATTACATGCACATTGCTAATTCACTGGGTTTAACTCAGAGATTTTCAGTCTCTCTCTCTCCCTCTTACTTCCGTCCCCCTCTCTCCCCAACCCTCCATCTTTAGGTACCTTTTAATAGGCACAGCTATTCTTTACTATTGATCAGTATAGATTCTAGACTGCTGTCTAATTTTGTCAACATTCACGAGCTTTGGCCTCCTTGCCTGTAAAAATAACTGTATTCTAATGCAGCAAGGCTTCCTATCAGTTTAGGCAAAACATCTTGTGTAAATTTATCTAAATGGAGGTTGTGCGTGTTTGGAACTGAAAAATCTTTCCCTAGAGTGGTTACCTTTTCACTCTAAGGAAGTAGGTATGCCCTTTTTTGTTTGTCACTATGAAATTGCTACTTCGTTCTTTTCGCTTGTGTAGGAAATGTATAGATTATGATAAGTGAAACCACCCACCTAGAGAATTTAATGGTTTAACTTTTTAACAAAGAAAAAGAAGAGCCTGCATGTTTAATTACACCTGTTTAGCAACAGCCCGAAGAAGTTCCAAAGGCCAGAATCTCTCTCAGAGTTTACTCCCCACCCCCCCACCCCCCCCACCCCCCCGTGATGTGTGTGTTTGGTTTTTAAAACTGTTGCTTTGTGGGGAGGGGTGTGGAATGGACAAAAGTGAACAGGGAAACCATTCTCAGTTTCATTTAAAATAATTTTTCATTTCCTTTCGTTCAGGTAACAATAAACTGTTGGTGCCTTAACAAGGATTTTTGTATTCTTATCATTGAGCACATGGAGTTTTGATATTTAAAGAATTGGAAAGCTTAACATAATTGTAAGATAATTAGATTGATAATTTGAGCATTTTGCAATTCCTTTGAGCTCTCATTGTGGAAGAAGTAGTGTAGTATTGTTCTATCATTAGCTCTCTTCCACATGAATTCTCTACCTCTGGTCAGTAGTGCCAAGGACAAGTTATGTAGTGGTTGCGATTTGATTAGTTAAGATGAACTAAGTGGAAAACTGGAAAAGAAAGCTTAATAGGTGTGAAGTGTTACATCAGTTTATACTGTGCACGAGGGGGTATAAAGTGAATATGTTTGAAATCTTCGAGGAAAGAACTCACTGTCATCACAAAGTTGTTTTTTATGAACTGTGGTCCATGAGAAACCATATCACAATAGACAGAGTGGTCCATAGTTTAATTGTAGATGTGTTGCATTTATTTTTGTGAGATGTTAAGATGGATGTTATCAGAGGAATTGTCTTCTAAGTGAATTTAAGTGCCTAAGTATTATTATTGTCTTTCTAGGAATCCATAGATCTAGGAATTGTTGTGCATTCCAAGTTTAAAACAGAAATGTCTGTCTACACTTAATCTTAACTATAAACTATAAAAGACAAAGTCTTGAAAGCAGCCAGAGAAAAAGAGCCTGTCACCTATTAAGAAATAGTGAGAATCTTAACAAATTTCTTTAGTACTGTAGAATCCAGAAGAAGTAGGAAAATTATCTACACCATGCAAATTTAGCAAAATTATTTTAAGTATTATTCAAGCAGTATGATGAAATGGAAACAGGCGACACAGTTGATCCCTGAAAGACCTCTGTTTTTCCTCCGAAGAAACTTCTGTAGGATGTAATTTAAGGGAAAGAAAAATTATCTCAGAAGGAATGCCTGAGATGGAAGACAGAATAGTAAGGCAGAAACATAGGTAAAGCCAAACAAACATGATATAAAAATTGTGTCTGTGGAGTGCCTGGGTGGCTCAGTCAGTTGAGCGTACAACTTCAGCTCAGGTCATGATCTCGCGGTTCATGAGTTCGAGCCCCACATCGGGCTCTGTGCTCACAGCTCAGAGCCTGGAGCCTGCTTTGGATTCTCTCTCTCTCTCTCTCTCTCTCTCTCTCTCTCTCTCTCTCTGCCCCTCCCCCGCTCATGTTTTTGTCTCTTTCAAAAATAAAAACATTAAAACTTTTTTTTAAAAATTGTGTCTAGGCAGCAGAATTAAAAAGTAAGAGAACTGCAACATTGTTCAGTAAGAAAATGTAAGCCTGAAAGAGGGGGCTGGCAACTAAAGTCCTTTTACTGTCCCCAAAGAGAAATTTTGGTAAAATTTCGAAGGAAATCGCTAAAAGAATAAAAGAGCAAAAAATAATTATAAACCAGAAAACAAGAGGGGGAAGATAATAGGACAGGGTCCAATTGGTCTGACAGTAACCTTAAAAAAAAAACAAAACAAAAATAAACTGTTCTCAATGAGAGCATCTCAGGGTTTTAAAAAAACTCATTAGACCTATTCGTGATTATGAAAATCTGTGAACAATGTAATCAAGTTTTTAACCTTAAGTAGCTTACATTCTCTTCATGTGTTTACAGTATTGATCAGCTTAGGAAACCTTTATATCAGAGCTCACTCCAAATTCATGGAGACTGAAAGTTACTGAGGCTTTCCTGTTCTGTGTGAGATTTATGACTCCTGAAAGGATTACTGACATTGACGGGATTTCTAGGTGCTCCTATGATGAAATGGGTATTTTAGGTGAAAACGGGAACGCAAGCAGCTTATGTAGCAGGGTAGTGTTGAGTAACAGGTGTCACTGCAGATGCGGCTTATGTTTTTTTGTTTGCTTCATCTCTCTGTTCTCGACTTTGAATATTTAATAATCATTCTCATTTATGGAACACTGGGCTGGGCTGGGCATTTTGCTAGTTGGTGTACTTATTTATTATTTACAGCCCTCACAGCAACTCTGCAGACAAAGGTGGTATTTTGCGCATTTCACACACTGGAAGCCACATGTTGCAGAAGGTCACCGTGTCCAGGGCTCTGCAGCTGGCCGGTGGCAGAGGCGGGTCCACACCGGCCCTCACTTTGCTTCTACAGCTAGGTTTCCCCTCAGCTCTTCAAGTATTCTTTAGGAAGAGAACACCAGTAATACTGTCCTTGGTGCTTTTTGTTCATCGGAGAGGCAGTTCCTTTGTTAAACGGTGCAGTTGGGGAGGACTGCCTGGAGAGAGGGTTAGAGTACACGCCTGGGTGCTTGTGGTGAAGCCAGATGCCCAGAGCCTGCATTTCATGGCAGAAACTCCTCGGGCCGCTGAAGAGTCTGAGAGCTTTGCCCCATCTCGAGTACGTTCCCCTGCACTAGAGAAACGTGGCCCATGGCATCTTTCAGTTACCAGCACTGTGTTCAGACCCGAAGCATCTGGGACGTGCACGTTCACCTCTGTGTATTGAAAGAAAAGAACCTTGAAGCTGTACCGTCAGTGCCCACGTGTGATGCCACTGATTGGTCCCCCCATCCAAGGCACAAAAACATTGGGTATTTATTTGAAGGAGGATACTTCAGTAGGAAACTGGTTCTCCCGAGAGTTGGAATTCAGGGTTGGGGGGAGGCGCTGGCATCTGGAAATGACTGTAATCCAAATCTGCTAATTCTGAGGACCCTGCAGTGTAAGATCCCCACAGCCTCAAAAGACTTTTGGTTGACCTTGGAGCCAGCCCCCCACTCAGAGTGAATTAGTTTCTATACCCAAAGGTTTCTCTTCACTACTTTCACACAAGGGCAAAGGTTTGATTGTGTAAAAGCTGCCAGTAGTCATAGGTCTGGTGATACCACGTGAGTATGAAGAAATCAATGTAAAATATCTCATTAATATACTGTTTATATTGATTACATGTGGAAAAGATATTCTGGATATATTGAGCCAAACAAAATTTATTATTAAAGTTAATTAAAAAATTATTCTTAATATGGCTACTAAAAAATTTTAAATTATTTATGTGGAACATGTTTGTGGCTTATATTTCTCTTGAACTGTGCAGATCTAGAACATTTTCCAGCCAAGTTTCTTTACCTTTGGCAGTGATTTTCAACCTTAGTTGGGAAATTGGCAGGACCTGGGAGCTTTAAAACTCCTCATACTCAGGTCACACTCCAGATCAGTTATAGCAGATTCTCTGGAAAGGAGATTCAGACATCTGTAAAGTACATCATATGAGCTTTTAAGGCTTCTATAAATCCATGACCCCCCCCCCCCACTTTTAGCTCTTTTAGTTAAATTCATTAATTGAACAACCCTTGCTGTTTTTCGCATATTTAACCTATTTTTCTTGTGTTACAATTTAACCTCATTTCTTCTTTTTGGAGTGTTCTATAGAGTTGATATGTTTGGAGGAGATAAAGTATTTAATTCTAAGAAATGAAAGCTCAGAGAGATGCAGGGTTTCCAATTATCCTGCCTAGAGTACAGGGGAAAAGGTCACAAGAGCTGACTGGGCTGGGCTGGAAAGAGGCTAGCTAGTTAACTTAGTTTAGAGCTGGCCTCCAAGAATTGTGTCCAGAAGTAAAAGTTTTCAAGAATGTGGGGGAGTCTGTGTTGAGAGGAGGTGTGGACCACCACTACCTAGGTAGGGCTTCTCCTGGTCCTCAGCTGGTGGGGACTTTGATTCCCAGAGAGAGTTGGGACAGGCAGTTGTGGGACTACTGGAGTGGCAGGGAAAAGCAGATGATGCAGCCTCCAGTCTTAGCAGACAATTGGAGTAGCAACAGGGAACAAAGTCACTTCAATTGAGAACCCATCTAGGGATGTGGGCTACGTTTGAGTTGTCTGAAAGATACATTGAAGGCCAGCGAAGGGCAGCCTGTCTATACAGTGTTCTCAGAAAACTATGTTTGTGGCCTTAGACAACTCATCTAACCTATTGAGCTTCCATTTTTCCTCATCTACGAAATAAGAAGTATTGTCTTAATGTCTAGTACCACTCCTTTCAGGTCTATGAATATCACTGTAAAATACCAACGAGAGCAACAATTGTGCCTAAGTACTGTGTACAGTAGAAAACCTTAAAAGGTTGTGTCTTTAAGTAGGGTGTGAAGTTGCTGAGCTGGTCTTCTCACTGCTCTAACATTGCCTAGGGCACACTGTCATCTTGAAGGGGCGCCTCAAATACTCAATCTTAGTTTAAGCCATTTGGTCTTCTGAGATGATCCCAGGAGCTAGCAAGTGTGTGCCCTAAGATTTAGAACCCGTACGTCCTGAAGGATACTGACTCAGCATTTCTCATTTTATACAGAGTGACGACAAGATAGAGAGTTCAGTATCAGAACCGCTGTCCCCTGAATTTTCGGGGGTCTCCGTTGAGCCTAATGATACAAATAAATGTTAGGAGCCCCGTTACTGCTTTACATCTACTCCATTTGGTTGGTCAGAAGACATATATGTTCCAGATTATGTAATTATTACTGAAGATAGGATCTGTCATGAGCCAAGAATTTCAGTGTTTTTTGCTCCAAGTGAGCCCGGTGTCCAAGGCTCATATTAAGTCCCCCAGAGGTTTGGGTGAGAGGGTATTGAAGGTTGAGGGGTGCTTGCTCACAATCTCATGGACTTTTTTTTCTGTACTGACTAGAAACTGATTGCACTGTAGCCCAAGGAGATGTCAGCACAAAGGGAATTCTGTGGCGTCCCTGAACAGGATAGAGGTGACAAGCGAAAATCAATTAAAGGAGCCAGCCACACGGGTACACTCGTTTACACAGGCCAGCACTGTAGCAGTCTTATACTCACCGCCTTGCTTGAGATCAGTGCTTTGACTTTGTGTATCGCTCATGCACACATGAAATCCTTTGTTCATCACGATATTTTGGATGATGGTATTGAATATGTTTTGGATTTTTCTGTTTGTTTTGGATGACTCAGCATATAACCATATAACCTGTTTTCTTTGGGGGGGGCAGTCAACCCCCCCGCCCCCCCCTCCCCCGCCTCCCCGGGCCCACAAAGATGAGACTTGGGGAACAACTTTGTGTTTTCCACTTCTGAGTCCAAAGCCGTAGAGATTGGTTGATGAATAGGCGCATGATTGAGAGACATGCTAGCAGATATTTGATGGAGGCTTCTGGGAAAGTATCTTGGAAATTAGATAGGCCTATAAACTCGCCACAGCCACTGCTGCCATTTTGTAACTACAAGGAATACAAATTTAGGCTTAAGCCAACACCACACAAGAAGGTAAGAGAAGTTTGAAGAAAGTAGGTCTTGAGTGACATTGCTGAATGACACTGTGCTAATAATAAGCACAGAGAACTTGAGCATAGAGGGCAGGGGGTTATCGATTGGTAGCAAGCCACTCCACAACTTAGTGGCTTAAAAGAATGGTAATTTATTTTGGTAAGATTCATCAGGGGTAATTTCTCTGCATGGTATCAGCTGGGCCAGAGGCATCACTTCCAAGATGACGGACTTAGATGACTGGCAAGTTGGTGCTGGCCATCACCAGGGGCTTTGATTTCTCTCCATGCAGGTTTTTCCTTGGTGCTTCCTTAACATTCATATTAGCTCATACTTGGGCTTTCTTATATTATGAAGTCTTTGATCCAAAAGGAATTATTACAAAAGACAGGAAGTGGAAGCTGCTAGTTTCTTAAGGCCTAGACCTGGATCCTGAAACAATGTTACCTCTACCCTAATCTGTTGATCAAATTGGTTACAGCACCTGCCCAAATCAGAAGGGAGGGGAAATGAATCCCACCTATCAGTAGAAATGTCAGTGTTTGTGGCCATCTGTATAACAAAGCTATATAGGATACAGTCTTTATCATATGGAAATCAGGCTTAAGGGGTAAATAGACATGGAGTAGCATGGAGTAATTAAGGGCTATAGTGTTATGGAATGAATGGCTTTCCCCAAACTTCACATGTTCAAGCCCTAACTCCTGATGTGACTATGGTTGGAGATAGGCTCTTTAGGGAGGAAAGTGAAATTAAATGAGGCCATAAAGGTGGGGTTCTAATTGGATAGGGCTTGTATCCTTATGAGAAGAGGGAACACCAGAGATCTCTTTCTTAGCATGAGCACAGAGAAGAGGTCGTGTGAGGATAGAGGGAGAAGGCAGCCATCTACAAGCTAGGAAGAGAGAATTTAAAGATCTCGAAGCTGTTGAGGGAACACGTCCCTAAGGCTTGGCTAGTCCTAAGCTCTTGCTTGAGTAAACCATCCAGAAGTCGGGAGTCTAGTACATACAGGAAGCATTGTATGTCAGTTATTAGAAGGGTTGAGGGTGACATTCTGGGAAAATTATTTCTTTTCACTCATCTCACTTGTTTCTTTTTACCATCCTGGTCCTCCACAACCAACTCTGTGAGCTAATCTAATATTCTTTCATGAAATTCCCTCCCAGGATCAGTTAACTAAGCTCAGTTTCAAGTCTTTCTAAGAACTCTGATGCTACAGTCCATAAATGAGCTACGCTGTGAGTTGTAAACTGAGGGGAGGTATGCTCTGAGTCACCGGTAACCTGGGTCCTGTGAGATTAAGTGGCGTGAGAGATGGTCTTTCTCTACTTACCCGGGTTACGACTCATTTGTAATCACACTGCTACGGAAGTCACATTCTCTTCATCGTATCAGTACAGCTGCTGGGCTTTATAGATGTAAAAACTTCACATGAGAATGCCTGGATTTCTGACCGTCACCTTGTGCAATACAATGTGCGACGAATGTTATCAACTCCATTGAATTAAATAGCTTTTTGATAGAAGGATGATCATCTGAATTCTAAATGTGAAAAGATCAGTGTTTAGTTAAATATAAACCTTAGATAGCATCACAGGTGGAATAGGTAAGTTTCCTTTGTAAACTGAAGCCTGATGCACATTTTATTTATTCAACAGTTTATCGATTACCTTCTGTATACTAAATACTGTGCTGTCTCTGTATTACACCAAGATAAAAAGATGAATAGCCAAACATGTCATTCTCTGCCTTCTAGGAACTTGCAGGCTACTGTAGAAAACAAAGAGAACATTATAATTCAGTATTTTGAGGAGGAGTTGGCTAACCTGACTGAGATATCAGATTGGGAAAGAGGAGGTAACATTAATTACCATATGCATCTTAGGAAATGTTTGTGGAATGAAGTTTGAACTATACGACAAAGAATAAAGAGTTGACCGGGCCCTAAATGAAAAAAAAATTTTTTTTTAATGTTTTATTTACTTTTGAGAGACAGAGAGAGACTGAGGACGAGCAGGGGAGGGGCACAGAGAGAGGGAGACACAGAATCCAAAGCAGGCTCCAGACTCTGAGCGGTCAGCACAGAGCCTGATGTGGGGGTCGAACTCATGAGCTGTGAGATCATGACCTGAGCTGAAGTTGGACACTTAACCGACTGAGCCACCCAAGCGCCCCACAAGAGCCTAAATTAAAGTAGAAATGATGGAGATACGGTATGATCTCTGATTGGAACAGTATCAGGAGGCGCGGATAAATTCGAAAGCTTCGAGCTCAGGTCGACTGATAGTTTGTCATTGACTGAACAAAGAGAACACAGAAGTTGGTTTGAGTCAGTGGAATGGAAAGGGAAATTCATTTTAGGTTTTGACTTGTTAAATTCAAGGCTTTTGAAGGAATGTCTTTATGAGATTGTTCAGTATGCATTCAGAGAAATCTGGTCAGTCCTAGAGCTCAAGTAGAGGAAATGAAGATAAAAATTTAGGATTCATTGAAATATTTGATATCCGAAGCCATGGGAGTGAGTGGGATTGCTCAAGAAAAGTGTTAAGAATGTCCGTGATAGCTCCGTGAAGAAAGCAGTCTTTTTAAATTGCTATTTTGGGAGGTGATGAGATTTATTTGAAAGGCGACCCACTCAGTAGAACCACCCCCCTCAACAGCCTGTTTTTCTGGAAGCAGGTAGGTGTCCTGTTGACAGTTTAGCCAGTGCTGACTCTCCCACCGCATCTGCTGCCATTCTCTCTTCCCTTTGCTGCTTCCATCCCTGCCTGCCATGAGAGTGCAGTTGTAGGAAGCGCTCTCCTGTCGTCCTGCAGGTCACCACATCCTTCCCGCCCCGTCACCGCATACAGCCCACCCTCCTCAGAAAGAGAGGCAGAGTTCCATGGGATTGCTGCTGCTTCACTGCCTATAAGATAGCAACGCTTACCTCGGAACAGTCAGGGCCTCTTGCTATAGCTGTAAGACACCGTCACCGTCACCGGAGACTTCTCACCAATAGTAACATTGCCCGTGTGGTCCAGGAAAGTGTCCGTAGAAATGGCTCTTTCACGTCGGTCTCTCCGAAGACATTTGAGGACTTTGTGTGCTTCAGCGGTTTGCTGCAACCTTTTGCATTATTAGAACCATTACAGTGTTAATCTTTATAGATCTTCTTTAAATGCTTCCTACTTTACTTTCATATCAGTAATCACTGATACTCTTTATGCAGTGATATCTTTAATTTAAAAGTCCTCCTTGGTATAATTGTAAACTATATCATCCAGTCTCCCCCTGCCCTCCGCCTAGGATATCTTGACCTATCTGACACGTCTGCCGAGCACCTGAACTGTGCTTAGTCCAAATTGAGATGTGCTGCAACTATAAAACACACACTGGATTTTGAAGACATAGCATTAAAAGAGTAAAATAGCTCATTAATTTTTATATTGAGTACATGATGAAATGATAATATTTTGGGTATATCAGGTCTGAGAAAATATATTTTTAACTTCACCATTTTTCTTTTGCTTTTCTTAATGTAGCTACTAGAAAATTTTAAATTACATGTGTGGTTGCATCATGTTTCCAACAGCATTACTGTAGACTAAGCTACAGCAAATACACCCCCTTTCTCCCCACCTGCCCCAGATGAGTTGCCCCTGCTTGTGGATTTGTTAGTGATTGATTGCTCTTGTTTCTGATGTCACTGCCCAGTGCTGACGCTTATGGGCCGGCAACAGTTCTGGTGATTTTTCAAGCCATCTTTGTTGGTTACGGAGAGTTTTGCAAAGGACAGATTGGGGAAATAGTTCACGTTGGTTGAGCTACTCAAAAGTAATTCTTTTTTATTTTTAAATGTTTATTTTTGAGAGAGACAGAGAGAAAACATGAGCGGGGGAGAGTCAGAGAGAAAGGGGGACAGAGAATCTAAAGCAGGCTCTGTGCTGACCCACAAACTGTGAGATCATGTCCCAAGCCGAAGTCGGATGCTTAACTAACAGAGCCACCCTGGCGCCCCTCAAAAGTAATTCTTGAAACCAGTAAAACATCTGTTGGGGACCATGGCAAGATGTTCTCTGTTCATTTTGGCTATAGTGTCTATAAAAATGACTATTGGATTTTATAAAATACATTTTTACTTCTACCTTGTTCCAAAATGGATTTTAAGCAGCCAATTTAATAAAGTAATTAATTGGTTAGCACCTTTTTAGGAATCCACCAATAGAAAGATGGTATCTGTTATTTTAGGAAATGAACTAGTCGAAATTCCACTAAAATAAAAAGTCACGTTCCTCTAGATGATTGCTTTTTATCCTTTTTTTGGTCTCTCTCCTGAGACCAGACCTCATTCATCTGGAAACAAAGCTTGTTATCAGTCTGACCAGGACAATCCGTAAGTAAAGAGGATCTCACATTGAGAACACTGCACCTTCTCAGATTGCGCTTTGAAGTTAAAAGTGAACAGAGCCCCGGCTCTGCGTGGTACAAATGTCTAGAGCCTAAACGTCTTCTAACATGGAAACCTACCATTTTAGGAAGAAAATGTTCAAAAATAAGTTGTAACTTTAAATAATAACTGCTCACCTCCTTTTTATGATGATAAAGAAAATTCTCCACTTCCTGGAGATATTTATTCAAATGGTTCCCTATATACATACGAGAAAGAGAATGATTCCCAATGTACATTCAGGTCTCTACTTTATTCCTACTTATTAATCTGAAGATTTGTATTGCCGGAGCGTGAGAGTGTTTGATTCTCAGCATTTTTCTTTTTAAATTTCTACAATTTAGTGCTTACTATGTGTAGCACACTTTCTAGGGGTTTAAGTGTGAGATGATATACATAAATACAGAATGGACGGACCTTGCCTTCAGTGATCTAAGAAGAAAATAGACGCGTCTGTGGTTACATATAAAATGATTACATCAGTTCAATCCAGTACTGTACAAAATGCAGTAAATTCTGTTGAAGGGAGGGGATCAAGAAAGTCTTGTTAGAAGGAAGCATGGAGATTTCAGAAGGGCAAAATTATAGGGACAGTGAAGGGCTCAGTATCAATAAGGCCTGAAAAAAAAAAAAAAAACAGTAGGTTCAGCACACAAGTCACCAAAGAGGGTGATTGAAGGGATGAGTGCAGGGAGATGAAACCCCAGGGCAGATTAGAAACCCAGTCCCCAGGGCCCTTTACCCCAAGGTAGGGAGTCTGTAGGCAGTTCTCTTGATAATCTGAAGGATTTTGAGCAGAGTAACATTCATATCTGTGTTTGCTGAAGACAAAGACTAGCACTTTGAAAGATAATGGGTGGGAAAGAGTCTGGTGTCAAGGAAACCAGTTTCACAGAATTCTAGGTTTTAAAAGGAGAGAGAAGACCCTCTACTAAGACAGTGGTAACAGGAATAAAGGCTAGAATGGATCTGAAAAACCGGATTTGGTGAGTGATTGGATGATGATGAAAGCAAACTTCAAAAAATTTTTAAGTTTATTTATTTATTTAGAGAGGGTGGGGGAAGGGAGAAGCAGAGAGAGACTCCCACGCAGGCTCTGCACCATCAGCACAGGGCCCTACGCGGGGCTCGATCCCATGCACCCTGGGATCATCACCTGAGCCGAAATCAAGAGTCGGACACTCAACTGACTGAGCCACCCAGGCCCCTGGAAAGCAAACTTTTAGTCACTGCTATTAACTCTCATAACAACCACCTGCTGTCATTACTATCCTCACTTTATATCTGAGGAATGAAGATGTAGGAAACTTGCCCAAGAATACACAGCCATTGCTTGGAGGAGTCAAATTTAGTCCCAGGTAGTCTTGCCTGCACATAAGCTCTTCATTTCTATTTCTCCCTGGATATGGAGGAAAAGCAATTCTGAAGTCCTGACACTTCTAGCCTAGTTGGCTATTGCTTCCATCAAAGAGGAAAGAGGAACTTTATCCTTTACATCTCGGCGTGCTCATTGAAGGTTTTGTTTGAGGGTTTATTCTCATCTCATTCTATATGCTTTTTTGTAAAAAGCTCACGCATCCACTCCCACGAACTCAACTGTCCTCTCCTTGCCTGTGACTCCATGTTCTGTAGTCTTCAGTATAGGTACCCCAACCTGTACTTCCTCCAGCCAGCGGGCTGCCTCCCCCGTGGGTGTACTGCCCACCACAAGCGTGTCAAAGTAAACAGCCCCAAACCAAACTTATTAGTTGCTAGTTAATGACATCACCATGCTGTTATTCAGCCCACTGAATTGAAAACTGGGGTGTCCTCTTGACTATTCTCACATACAGCCATTATCTTACTTGAACTAGAACCATCTCAAAATCTCCTTAGATCCCTTCAGTTTTCTTACCCCCACCCCTGCCTTTTTTCTCTTGATGTGAATGCTTGCATACATACACCTACCTACAAACCAAGCAATGGGCACAATTTGGAGGACTACAAAACAGCAAAACCAGAAAATAGCTGCAAGAGGGATAGGAGGAGAAAGAAAGTAGATAATTTCAGGAGGGAGGGGATAGTGCATATATAACAAGAAATATGCTCTTAAGATAACTATTTGAGGTTTTCAAAAGCTTTGAAATAAAATTGAAAACCATTTAGCAAAGTATATTGTTAAGAAAATTAGTAATACTCAGAAAATAAATGGGATGAATATAAACAAATTTTGAACTTTTCATCACTGATGAATAGACCTAACATGGACCTGGGTAGTTCTCTTTATTCTTGCTTTTTAACCTTATAAACAGTATCATTTTATACACGTTACTCTTTACAGCCTAGCACTGGTGCAGCAGTTCGTAAGGGATATAAGAAGTTAAAAAATAAAGGGTACATGGGCAAACCTTTTTATTGAGAAATTGTATGACCATGTAATTGTAAATCAGTACCTAAAAAATAAGATGTTAAAGATAAATTTAATAAGCATTTTTTTAACCCAAACTTTAACATTTGAATAAGGGTTTGTAAATGTTTGAATTCTTAGTGTATATGCCACTGTCTTTGTTATTGATATTGTTGGTACTATAAATAGTAGGTAGGGTTGAATGAGAATATCATACAAACAAGAAGTTTAGCCATTTCTTACTCAATTTGAGATTCAAAATATTACACAGCAGTGATTTAAAACTTTTAACAATTTCCTCAAATTATTGTTATTTTTAGTTTTCCTTAAACCATTAACTTCTTCCACATACCTTTTGTTTATAACTCAAGAAATTATTTTCTGGGCTCCTGGGTGGCACAGTTTAAGGGAGGGGGGGGGATGGGGACCTCTGGTCATGATCTCTCTGTGAGTTGGAGCCCCAGGTGGGGCTCCTCAGTGACAGCAAGGAACCTGTTTTAGATTCTTTCTCTTCCTCTCTCTCTGCCCCTCCTTGCTAGCTCGCTCTCAAAAAAAATTAAAAAAAAAATTATTTTCTTAAATGAGCGCATGTGCGTTTATACTGTATATGCTTTCTCTTTAGGGGTCTACTTCCTTAATTTTCCCCAAAAAGAAATAATCTGGCATGTGTGGCTATAAATTATATATAACCTTAGTGGGTGACAGAATGTTGCTTATTTGTTGAATTTGATAATTACATACTTTGTGGAAAACCAAAACTTTCAATATCTGCCCTCAAAGACATGCTAACAATGACCTATCAAAAGCAGCTGAGCCTGCTTCTTCTCCAGGACTGTCCTTGGCTCTGGCTCCGGCTTGCTCTCCGACTTCTCTTTCCTTCCTGGTCCGCCTGTGCAGCTTCGGAATTAATAATTCATCATCCTGATAGTTTATCTATTTTTATTTGTTGCCAGAGACTGGCTTTGTAGAGTATCGAATATTTGAAGGACAGAGGACCCCTTTCTAGCCACCAGCCCTAATAGTACTTTTTATTTTTCTATCCTAAGGTTACACTTTTTATTTCCCCATATATTAAAAACTGTTCCGCATTTGTTTCGTTCCAAGCTACGTCCAACAGATTTCACATCCAGTGGTTTGATTCGTCACTGGATGAGGAAGAGACAGATGGCTAGGGGGAAAAAGTATAAAAAAGAAACCTGAAAGGTGAGGGGGAGGGAGAGAGGACGGATTAAGCAAGTTCAGAAATTCCTGGTGCCTTGAACCCCGTTAATCAGGAAGGAACTGCTTGCTGCCGGAGCCTCGTCGGAGGAGCAGCCGGGGCGGCGCGGGGCGAGGTTGTGCAACAAAGCTCTGGCGCGGCGAGCTCCCAGCAGGCACCGCTCCGCGCCGCCCTCCGCCCGCGCTCCAGGTTTCCCGGCAGGCAGCCCTCGCCCCGCCCCCGGCCTGGGTCCTCCCCTTCCCCTCCCCCGCACGTAGGCCGGCGGAGGCGGGGGTTGGGGGTGTCTTCCCGCTTGACTGGCCAGCGGGGCCGTTCGTCCGGAGCCACAGCCGCGCGCCTGGGCCCCCGTGGCCATTTTCCCCCAACTGCATGGCTCCTTGAGCCCCTTCTCTCCGGCCTTTCGGGGGCAGCTCGGGCAGCCGCCTGGGCAGCCTTGTACAAGCCAGAAAACTGGCACCTAGGCAGCCGATGCCAAGTGCACTGTCAAACGTGGTTTTGTAAAGTTTCTGCTGACACAGCCTAACGTTTAAATGAAACGCCCCAGCTGGACTGACGAAGGCAAAGAACGTTTTTCCTGTGCCCTTTCTAGCCACCGTTCTACCCCATATTGCTTCATTTGCCCCCTAACCTCCCGTTTGGGTTGCCAAAATCTGCGTGTTTTTATTTCCCTACTTCCTTTAGTGTATCGCTCTTTCCACTCCTCTTCCCCTGCCCCCAGAGAAATACCACCACCCAACTTCCAGGGCCGGATGAAGCTGCAACTCCTTTTTGCGCAATTACAACAAGTGGCTGGTGGTGGAAAAGCACAGAAAGAGCTGGGGAGGAAGGACGCAGGGTCGGAACACAGCCCGGGCCTCTAAGCCTTGGGTGGGGCCCTTGCTTGTGGGCGAGGGGCGGGGCTGGGAAGCCCGGGCGAGGCCAGGCAAGCAGGGGAGGGATGGGAGCTCGGAGGCCAGGCCACCAAACGGGGTGTGTCACGTGCCAGCTGGCGGCGGCGGGGGGGGAGGGGCGGGCCCTGTGAGTGTGGGCGGTGTCGGAGCAGAGCCAAGGCAGCCAAACACAGGGTGGGACCGGCGCCTCTGGGCGAGGGGCGGGGCCCGCTGGCCGGGGCGAGGCCGGAGTTGAGAACGCCGTTGACAAAAACAGGGCGGGGCCAGCGAGTGAGGGGCGGGGTGGCAGGGGTGGGGTCAGCTCAGAGCCCAGGCTTCAAATGCGGAGCCGGGGCCCCACGGAAGAGCGAAGGGCGGGGCCGGCAGGCAGGTGGAGCCTGAGGCGGAGGCCTAGGCCTGCTAGAACTCTGCTGGGCCCGAGTCCGGATCAGAGCTGTCAGGAGCGGGGCTGACCAAGGTTGGGGCTGCTTAGACGGGCATCTATCTGTGTAACAATCTGGAGTCAAGTACATGCTCATCAGCCTTCTTTGGCGGGAAAAGCTGCTCACAGCACTCTTTAAAAAGCTGAAAAAAAGTCTAAATTGGTCAAATTTTGTCTCCTGCCTGTGCTTTCGTATCGTAACTAAATACTAACAAATCATTTCGGAATATGGCCTTGCTGTTTTTCAGCCTTTGTCGTGAACACTCAGGGATCATTCATTAGTTATTCTCATTGAAGTTTCAAGTCGAATGTTGCAATCTAGACACCTTTGACAACATTTTCAGCTAAGCTAGATGACACATAAAACTGTAGTAGATTAAGACATGTGTTTAACTAGTAGTAAACCATTATGGCCACTTGGTTTGTAAACTTGTTTTATTCCACTCAGTGCAGCATATAATTCCTAAGGTCTGTTTACTCTTTTGATAGCACTTACATAAGTAGCTTACTACTTGGTAGCGGGGTTCTGCTTACCCTCGATCACACTCAAAATAACTGAAAACTATTGAAAGGAAGCCTCCTTTAATATGGAGTCTGGAGGCTAGTGGGGGAGCGCTCATGCCTCACCACTGCTGATCAACTGCAGACCCAATAGGAAGAAACGCTCCTTGGTCATTATTCTCGCGTGAGGAAGGTTTTCTCCTCCTACAGCAACAGCTCAGCCAGTGAGACACTATCCTAACTCAGTGAAAAGCCCCCGCATACTTCCAACAGTTTTCTGCGTTAGTTTTGTTTATAACAGCTTTCCCAGCCTGCTGCTTTCCTTTATAAAGAATGTTCCTCTCCTTCGTTCTTGGGACTTGCCTGTGGTTTTGCCATAGCTGGCTTATCCTGAATTGCAGGTCTCTGCTATTCCAATTTTTGCTGTAAAATAACTGGCAAGTTTTATTTTTAAAGCTAACACAACTTAATTTTGGAATTCTTGAAATTTAAGTTGATGATTTATTATCAGAATATAGTTCTGCATTATATTCTGCCTCTACATCAATATTGATAAATTAAGAAATAAGTCAGAAGAATATAAGGGAAATGGCTCTGAATAGGAGTTCTGAATATTGTTCTTCCATTTACTTTTGTCTTGTAAAGGTACAATGTGTGTAGTACAGATGAATAAGCATAGTATTTTCACCTGTGTATGCAAACAAGATTTAATTCAAAAATAGATTGTATCAGGGACGTTTCTAACTTTGATCAAGTTGGTGCTCACTTACGACACTTGCCAGTTCCATTTTAAATTTAATCCAAAGTTCTTTTGAGTGTTTTGTTAAAAAGAGGTGAGTCACATGCCAGGGTATACTATTGTAATCCTCAGTCCTTCCCACATAGGAAGTAGGAAGAGCAAATGTAATGTGAGGGGACACCCTGATAGGTGTCCACCAATAAATAGATTAAGATTAACAGCTCTTTTTAGGTTTTGAGCTACAATCTTGTGTAATAGTGGTTACATTGATTTAGGTCTGTGAGTTTGGAGTTGATGACTTTTACCTTCTTAGCTTTGTGAGTATTGAATTAATGGAAAGGCTTAAGTTTTTGTATATCTCAGAGATGATATGTTTAATTGGGAAAAGAAAACAGGGCAAACTGTTTCACATAAGCTGGTGGAATTTGAAAACAGTACAATGTTAATTGAATCAAAAACAATTTCACCTGTCACCCACCCGTGTATTTATTCATTCTACAGTTAATTGGGACCCCCCAGACACACATTCCATTGGTGACAATGTGTCTGAAATTACAGGTACATCAAGCTTTACCTAGGAGTTAGCTTTCTAATGTTACTTGGAAAGTCTTGGATTTTAAAAATCCTAACCCAAATGAATGTTCCCACGGAAGACATACTTAGTTGGATAGTCATTCATGCCCATGCTCCCCAAGAGTAGTTTCCATTTGCTCTAGGCATCCTTTTTACAGCAAAATTCTAAAGTTAAGCTTTGCCCACCTACCATCCTAGTGAGTATGAGATTCCTGTACCCACACTCCTCAGGGTTCTTAAAGGGTACCTTGAAAGTAGGTAATTTAACTGAGATGCAAACAAATGTCTGATTGGACTAATTTTGCATTCAGATTGTAGACAGAGCTAAAATACACGTATGCAAACATGCCCATGCATGCTTTTACACGCGTGTTAACAGGAGTTAGTTATCTCAGAGGTTATTACTTTGACGCATTTCCTCTTTTTTAAAATAATGAAGTTGTATTAACCATAGTTAGTAACAACTCATTTTAAAAAAGTAAAATATGGCGTTGAGCTCACATTTCATATGAGTGGTTTTATTTGCCTGAACTTGAGAGTTCAGTTGTCGCTGATCTTGAGCACTTCTTCCTGGAGGAAAAATTTGTTTTACAGCATTTTACTCAAACTGTACTTTGCCTCGTGGACCCTTGTTTCTGTAGCCCTTCTCCGGTGAACACAGTGATGAGGCAGTTTAACTCACTGTGTCTACACCTGAGATAGCTTTCAGCCCCAGCACTGTTAGTATTCCTGTTCATGTAAAGATTTAAGTCAGGGTCTTTCTGTTCTTAGGCTTTTGAATTATTAGTAGCTGGGATTCCATGTCTAGACCAGGGTTTCTCAACCTTGGTACTATTGACATTTGGGGCCTAATCGTTCATTTTGTAAAGAGGCTATTCTGTGCATCATAGTATCCTTTTTTTAAGTGTATTTATTTGGAGAGAAAGAGAGCCAGGGTGAGTGGGGGAGGGGCAGAGAGGGAGAGAGAGAGACTCCCACGCAGGCTTTGTGCTGTCTGCACAGAGCTCCACCTGGGGCTTGAATTCAGGAACTGAGATCACCCCCAGAACCGGAATTAAGAGTCAGACACTCAACCAGCTAAGCCACCCGGGTGCATTGTGCCCTGTGCATTGTAGAATTTACCCACCAAACACCTGGAATAACCCCATCCCCCCCTCCCACTCCCGTTGTGATGCAAAAATGTGTCTGGATATTGTCACGTGTCCCCTAGATTAGGGCAGCGTGGGCGGGAGGGGGGCACACAAAATTGTTTCTGGTTGAGAACCATTGGTCTAGACAAACTTAAATTGATTGGAAATACTTGGCCAAAATCACTCATAAACCTTTGATAAAATGTGACACAGATGAATGAAACGTGACAAAACAGGTAGCTAGCTTCTTTTCAAGTTTGGTGTACACCGTTTATTTCAGAAGCCTCATTTTTAAAAAAAAAAACTGTAAAGAATTTGTATGAACAAAACTGAGTCTACTTAATAAAAAATGGTAAAAGAACCTACTGAGAGTAGACGTTTCAGACACTAAAAATCAAGCTTTTCAACCTTGAGGCCATATTTCAAGCTTTTGGTACTTCCAGAAAGTAGTTTCATGGTAGAAGTTCAGTAACTGACTTTTCTCCTACATCTTCAGGCTTATTGGGGCTGACTTACCAAACACATATAAATATGTGGTCCTTTAAGAGTTTTCCAAGATTTGAACTTTAAAATTTGAACTTCAAGATCTCTAAGAGGGAAAGGACTGTTACGAAGAGGGAAGTATCATGCTTCACATCTGAAGGTCGTGTAATGTTTTCTTGCCTGAACTTGGACATACAACGTTAGCTGTAGTGTTGGCTATAGATCTGACTCAAAGCTTACATAATATTTTCATGTCTGAACCTGTACATATTACTTTAGCTTTCGTGTTGGCTGTAGTTTTGATTTCAAGTTAATTGGCTAGTTTTCATGTTGAGGTTCAAATTACAGGCGATTGTAGTAAATAACCAAATACTTTTGTTAGACACATGATTCCTTTCTAGCTTCAAAAAAAAAAAAACAACAACATGTAGTTGTTTCTACTGGATTAAAAAATTTAGAAAACCTTAAACTTCCCTCCCACCCCAAAGGGGAATCTGGCAGCTCTGAAATTAGGCAGAAATTTGTAGAAATTATCAACTGAAAATTTCAATTCTGTGACCGGGAACACTTTATCAAAACAGCAAAACAAAAAAAGTGTACAATGCAATGAAAATCAAAGGCATTTTGAGGATGAGAAACTATGGAATATTTATTACTTTAGTTCTTGTCTGTTATGTTTGGGAAAGGTAACATTTTCTGAGTATCACGAATTACTAACAATGTGAAATGCAAAACAAGATAATATGTAAGAATAGTATTCTCACAGAATCTGTGAGCAGTTGTAATAGGACATTTTTGTTACCCTAAAAAGTTCCCTTTTCCCCTTTCTACTCAGGCCGTCCCTCCTTCTTACCCAGCTCCAGGCAACCATTGGTCTGTTTTCTTTCCCCGTAGATTTGCCCTTTGTAAGATGGTACAGAAATGAAAGTATACAGTAGGTAACCTTTTGAATCTAGCGTCTTTTACTTAGTCTAACATATTTGAGATTCATTCATGTTCAGTTAATTTCTTTGTTGTTGATGAGTAGTTTTTCACTGCATGGATATGGGCCATAGTTTTGTTTATCCATTCACTAATTGATAGACATCTAGATTGCTTGCACCTTTTGACAATTATGAATAAATCTTCAGTAGATGTTCTCATACACACTTTCACGTGAACATGTTTCCATTTCTCTCGGGAAAGACCTAGAAGTGGGATTTCTGGATCGTGGTAACATTACTTTTACTTTATCAGAAGTTGCCAATCCCCTTTCCAAAGTGGCCCTATGATTTTGCTGCAATTAGATTATTTTTAAGAATCAGTTCTCATCGTTGAATCCCATGTTTCTACACAAATTACTTTTTTTTGCCATGGAACACTGCTATCTACAGTGGAATCAAAGGATTCTTTCTCAGCAATTTATTCTTCAGGGCAGCACTGTAATCACGCCACTGGTATTTTAGAAAGTGACTTTACTGTGTCATGTCAAGACATGCCTCTTGATAGGAGGTCGTTTTTCTTAATAAAGCAGTTGCAGATGAGCGTCATAAGTATGGTGCCTCGCTTCCTCTTCCGGCCAGGCTTTGTCCACAGCTGTGCCGATGCAGGTTTCTGTCGCTGCTGCCAGCCTAACCTTTGTCCCTCATGTCCTCAGACACCAGTTCTCAAGCGAGCAGATGAGTGTTTGTAATTATCTCTCTGGCGTTCTTTCTCTTCTAAAGTGTCCGTCTCCTGAATTATCAATATTTTTTGACTGTTGGAAGACTCTAGATTCTTTAGACAGGAGTTCTTCATGTTTATTCCCGAAGATTAATATCGAACAAGTCTGAACTCAAAACAGCATTCCAGTGAACTCGGGGGCAAAACTTTTTCACACAACCAATACCATTTTTTTTGAAGGCTTCCTCTTTTTCTCGTACAATTTTTCATTAGAAGATATATTTGTTTTGGAGAGAGGAAGAGGGGGCAGAGTCGAATAGCGGTATGCTGACAGTTACTTGCCTTGAAAACTTCAGCTCTTTCTTTCTTCATTTGCTTCTTCCAGAACTTCCGGTACTAGCCTCAGTTTCCTTCACAGACTTAGGCTCTTGGCCTAAAAGTTTTGTTAATGTTGCCCTTAGCAGATAAGGCTCTCTGTGTGGGAACAAAGGAGGTGACATGGTTAGTGGGGGGGCCAGTTAGCTTTTTTGGTCGAATACCACTTAAGGGAACTATGAAAAGAATTGAAAAGTGGTTGGCTTCCCTAGAGACTTCTTTCTTAGTTTTGCAGTCACTGGTTTACCTAATTACATCTCTAGGTTCTTCAAAATATGTCCCATCTCAAACAAGTTGTAAGGTAAAAGGTAAAAGCTCGTGGCTACGTTTAAGTGTAATTAACCTACTGTTCTTTTTCGTCTCTTTACTGAGTTGTCTTTCTGCTCTGGCTTAATAATCAAGGGATCCCTAAAGGATTTAATTTAAATTTTGAGAAGGCTTAAAGATGCATGGCAATCAAGTGTGGTTTTAAGCCCTTTTCCAGTATTTTAAAAACCAATGTGTATTTTGGTAGAAGTATTTTAGGGTAAAAAAGAAGTTTCTTATACCTGTCATTTTTCGTACATGCAGACCCTGGTGACCGAGTTGGGGGGCAGGGACATAAGGACAGGGGAGAGGGCAGCAGAAAAAGAAACCAGTGACCCGTAATCAAATTAATAATGTACAAACAGCTATTTGGGGCCAGTCATGGAAATTTAGTTTGTTGATCTAAAAGTATTTTTGTTTTTAAAACGCCTTTTCATTCGAATCTGACCCCTGTAAGTCCCCTTTGTTGCACCCCTCCCCCCTGACTTGCACGTGGCCTTTCCTGTGGGTCCCCAGAGCCTGTCCGCAGGACCTCTTCCACGTACTGATTTTATAACAACTTTCAACTTGCTTTCCTGAGCCTATCTTAACAGTGGGTAGGACTGGGACAGTGGGTTAATAGGGCCAAATAGTACGTTAGCCAAATTTCCAATTTTATTACCTTAGTAGGTTTATGCGGTTATTTTCAAAATATAAAATTTTCCTCTTTATGGAAGGTAACTAAAATTAGAAAAAAAGAATTCATATTATTGGCTTCTGGTTTTAGAGCATTTGAATGCATCAAATTCTATTGTAGTGTAAATACAGTATAGTAAATTTGATCCATTTTTATATCAATTTGTATATGAATGAGTATATACTTGGGTAAACAGGGAACTGTTTAAAATGGCGTTGAATTATGACAATTCACAATGAATGTGATATATTGGGAGACAAGATAAAAGTATTATATCAGTTTTGATAAAGTTTAGATAAACTACCACTTAGTGTTCCAAAGTTTAATATCTGAACTGCCTGGACACGTGTAGCTTTTATATTTTCCTTCATCAAACTTCCTAAAAGTTATGAATAAGTATAGGAAATCTTACCAACGAGTAGATGTTAACTTGAAGTATACAGATAAAGTGATCATATAGAAATGATACTATAATGAATAATTAGTATTTTACTATACATTTATTTTCTACCTTAATAAAATATGATTTCCAGAGAGATCTAAAGGTGAATATGAAAGCATTGCTTTTATTGCAAGTATTATCTGTTTTTCAAAAGTGTGGTTTACAAATTTGCATTATTGTATACACGTGTTTTGTATTAGGAAAGCTAAATGAAGTCATGCATACATGCCTGTGCATTGATCAAAATGTTCATGATTCCATAGCCCATATTTCTTGGTAAACACTGGCAGTATAGAATTGATTGACTTTATATATGTGATGTTTTTAGGCATATCATTCCAAGCGCCCCCAGTCTACAAATACGTTGGTCATGTAACTGACGTGGTTACACTTGACCTCGTATTGCACTTTGTGTCCAGGAGTTCTCTCTGGAGTAGGGGTGGTACTGTATCCAAGGAAGCCTAAGTGCCAGTACTCGCCAGTAGAATTGACACCTGGCGGTCTCCTTCACAGTATGACCTGTGGCATGGGTAGGGCATTCTTAACCATCTTCTGTGTTTGTGCAAAGCTAAAATTTACTTTTAAAAATTAAATTGGGGAAGTTTATGAACTGTATGCATTCTTTGTAAAACATTTACTATCATCATTTCTTAGCACAGTACAATTCTAAGAGAATCGTTATGTTTTAATTTAGGAATAGGGAGTAGAGTCTTAGCTTTGAGTGACACCCTTCATTGCCATCAATTAAAAAAAATGAATTTTTAAAAGGAATTTAAAATTTACTCTTGGCTAGAGAGACAAATGCATTAAAGAAATGCATGGGTATCATCATCAAATACAGTTAAACGGGGTATTAAAACATTTTTTTTATTTATTTGTGAGAGAGAGAGCGCGAGCAGGGCAGAGGCAGAGACAGAGAGGGAGACACAGAATCTGAAGCAGGCTTCAGGCTCTGAGCTGTCAGCACAGAGCCCGACACGGGGCTCAAACCCACGGACTGCGAGATCATAACCTGAGCTGAAGTCAGATGCTCAACCTACTGAGCCACCCAGGTGCTCCCATGTTGTTACAGTTGTTGTTGTTTTTTTGGTAAGTTTACTTATTTATTTTGGGAGAGAGAAAGCATGAGCAGGGGAGGGGCAGAGAGAGAAGGAGAGAGAGAGAATCCTAAGCAGGCTCCACGCTATCGGTGCAGAGCCAGACGCAGGGCTCAAACTCATGAAGCTGTGAGATCATGACCTGAGCTGAAATCAGGAGTCAGACACTGAACAGATGGAGCCACCCAGGCGCCCCCTCGTGGTGTCCTAGTTTTCAAACCATTCATGCATATACATTGGGGAAAAAACCAGTACTTACTGAGCTTCTACTCTGTGCCCGGCACTGTCTAGGTAGGAAACATACAGCCGTGAATGCGACAGGAGGTCCCGCTTTTGTGGAGTTTACATTTAGGAAAGGGGTGGACAATCCAATTCCAGGTGGTAATGCAGGACAGGAAGAGAGGCTCTCTGAGGATGTGACCTTTAAATCAAAGTGGGAGTGATATGAAGGGGACCAAAGGTGGGGAGATCTGGTATAGAGCGTTCCAGGAAGAGGGAGCAGCAAGGACAGAGGCCCTGATGTAAGAAAGGGCCATTCTTGGGAACAGAAAGGCAGCTGGTGTCGCTGAAACTTTGTGCCTGGAGGGACAGAGGTGGGATTGGAGATCAGTAAGACAAAGCAGGAGTCCTGCTGTCCAACTGCTTGTGGACCACAGTAAAGAATTGAGACGGAGTTTTATGGTCTTGGAAAATTTCAAGGTGGGAGTGGAAATGGAGGAGGACTTAGCTATGTAGACACGTAACAGCTCTCGGAATTGCCTGTACCATCAGAGCATTATTGCCTGGAACTCTGCCAGCAGATGTAGGACACCGAGAGTTCTGTGGTGTAGAGTCCCGCAGTGCATCAGTTAGCTTTTCCTGTGCAACAGACGAACCCCTAACTTCGTGTTTAGAACAGCCGCCATTTATTTAGCTCACTATCCTACAGTTTGACAATTTGGTCTGAGCCTGAGTTGTTCTGGTTTCGGCTGAGCTCCTTCTCTCTTCTTAAGTCAGCTCCTGATCAGCTAAGTGGCTCTGCTTCTTGGAGTTGACTGGCTCTTGGCTAGGGCGATGTGGTAACACAACCATCGTGTCCTCCAACAAACTAGTCTGAGCTTGTGCACATGGTAGCTGGTTGACTTTCAAGAGAGTGATTTTAAGTATGCTTTGCCTTTTGAGTCTTAGACTTGGAAGTGGTACAGTATGATTCTGTAGCTACATTCTGTTGATCCAAGCAAATCACATGCCCAGCCCAGCTTAAAGGAGTAGAGAAACAGATTCCACCTTTTAGTGGAAGGGGCTCTAAAGTCACATTGCATCGTGGGGGCTATTTTTACACACTCTGTTCCACATTCAAGGTCTTTTTTCTCTGAGCCATCATGAGTTTGTGATTGCTTTGTAAATCACAAGTGAAGGTATCCTCACTCAGTTAGAGAACCTAATTAGAAAGAGGAGTGTGACCATAATGGTGATAACTTTTGTTTTAAATTTAATAGCCTAGGATACGAAGACACCGCCAACATCCTAGTATAGAAGATAATGTGAGCATAGCACTTGGAGTCAAAAGCATAATTACATCCTATCCATTGTTTGTCTTGAAATCATATTATGCTATATTAAGTATAACAAGAATCCTCTTTGGCTGCATAGATGAAATTTAGCATCGCTATTAATATTTACTGGTTCCCTAACCAGAGACAGGTTTTTAGTTCGTTTTAAATACATTCGGAGAATGGTGGTTCTACTCAGCAACACTGAGCAGTAGAAGGCGTCGCTGTGTGTTCTCTGACCAGCTAACCAAACACCGAGCGGTTTCAGCAAGCTGTGTCCTTGAGCTGTCATGTGGCCTGCACATGCTAATAAGGAGAATGAGGAGAATTAATAAGAGGAGAACACTGGCAAGGTTTTACGTGGTTTTTTTTTAAGTGTTGGGTTTTTTTCAGTGGATTACAAAAAAGTAAGACAATAATGAAAGTAAAAGTAGGAATAACACGCAATAATAAGAAAGAAAAAGACAAAACAACTTCCTAGCTTGCTAAAAGAAAAACTTGGCAACCCAGCCTTAGCTGCTTATGTATTTCTGAATGTGACAGAGAGAGGTGGGGGCCGGGGGAGGGGCTTGTCCTATACTTTCAGTTGTCATCAATATGGGGACATGGTTTTGGAGAGCAGTTTATTTGTTAATGGCTGCTTCTCCTTAATGGTATATTGCTCTTTCCAGTCCAACCAAAGCAGCCATAGCAGTCTTGTAAGTGGGACAGTGTTTTTATTCCTCAAACACCAATCTAGGCAAAAATTCTTTTTTTTCAAGAGCATCTGAATTCTTAGTGATTTACTTGTGGACAGATACTGTGACTGCAAATTCAATCGTGTTCTTGTCGATTATCATCATTCTCCTCCCCTCAACTCCCATCTCCCTTTAGGTTGAATACCTCACCAGTAATTTTGCTCTTCTCATCCCCTACCTGGAACTGGAGGCAAAATTTATATCATTTTAATGTTTAATTATGGTAAAGATATGGTATCTCCGATCACTGGAGAACATAATGGATTATTCTGCACCATAGTTATTCAAATGGAAAATTAAAACCGAGTCACCTCTTCCCCTTGTTATTTCAAAATAAATTATAGATGGATCAAATATTTAAATGTAAAAAATGAAAGTCAAACATATTAAAAGAAAACATGAATCAATATGTAAAAAATCCTGGGGTGGGGAAGACATTTTCTAGCACGGCACACGTTCTAGAAAGCATGAAAGAAACAAATGGATAGACCTGACTATTTATAATGCCAAATTTCTGTTTTTAATCCTACTTTTAAAATTTAACGTGTTATGCGTGCTCTCCTATGTTATAAAATATTTCATGGAAAGTGAGTTTTTTATGATTATGTAATGGTCTGTCATTGGAAATACCATACTTCATTTAACCACCATCCATATTTTTGTACATTTTTTCCTCATTTGTCATTTTTTTTCAAATAATGGCATAGTACACATACTTTATAATTTATAAACATTTGATCACACATGAGACCATAAAGACAGGTGCTCTAGCAAATAGATTATGACCTTTACTTACATTTCTGTGATTATTATTGACATTGGGCAGTTTTTATGTTATGGGCTTAACCTGTTAACTACTTTTAATTGAACAAGAGATACACGCATGTGGCAAAAAGAATTCTTAACATCGTAAGACAAACTACATCGAAAAATAAGTTTTCTCCCTTGAGGTAATCACTGATGTGTTTCTTGCATATCCAGAAGTGGTCCAAGTAAATCAAGTGTATAACCCACCCCACTTAAAACAAACAAACAAACATTAGGTTACTGTGCACAGGGTTCTGAATCTTTTCACTTAATGTGTATTATCATAGAAATCTTACCTGCACACATAGATGTACCTCCTTTTTAACAGCAGTATAGTATTCTATTGCTTGGCTGTGTCATAACTTATTAAACACTCCATTGTTGACAGTCATTGGTTCCTGGATGTTTTCAGCTTTTTCCTGTTACAAATAACTCAAATAAACCATTTGGTAAATATTGTTGCACTTGATTATCAGTATTATTGGTTTAACACTTAATCATGTGCATACACATTTTGATGGATACTGCTAACTTGTGCTCTATTCCACCATATGTTCTCATAATCAGTGCAAGGCTGTGACGTGCTTTCCCACACCTTTGTCAGCATTGTAATTAAGCAACCTTCTTAATCTTGGTAATCTGTAGTGAGAAAAATAGAATCATGTTAGGAGTTTGGATTTGCATTCTTTTAATTATGAATAAGATTCTTTATATACAGTTATAAATCATCATTGTGACAGCGTGATCCTGACTTTAGGAAAAAAATGTTTTTATTAAAATGGGACATACTTTTTGCATAGTTGTACTTTACGCTGCCCGATTTTTATACTCTCTGCTTTAGAGGTGAAAGTAGAAAAGACTTCAGAAGTGATTGAAGAAAGTACAACTGGTTTCACTTCCAAATTCATGAATTCACACTTTCCTGATTTTCTTGATTGAATGACTGGAAATTAAAGTGGTTTGCTTTAATTTTGGTGGAGGTAGGGCTTACTCAGGGGAGAGAGAAGCCACGGGAAGGTGTTTTGTGCTGCAGAGTGCCGTGTGGCCTTTGTCCCGCTACCGAACTTAACTGGTGATTTTCAAAGTTCCCTACGGATGGAACCCTTTTAGCCACTGGCGTTATAAAGACTTGATCATAGCATCATTTGAAATCGCATGATTTACTCGAAAGGGCCTTATCTGGGACTGAGGAAGCCTCTGCTCTGCTAGTTTGCTCCCAGCCCGTCACACCTGGGAGCTCCGGACCCCCTGACAAGTTCCACAGCTGCGCTTCCGTCAGGGTCCTCTGTCTTTGCACCTGTTACAGCGTCTGTGCAGAGAAGGAGAACACTGGGGAATGGGTCCTAATTTTTCAGTGGGTAAAACCTGTGACCTTTTTTTTTCTGGGTGGTTTTTATAATACTGCCAGTTTAAAATCTGTGCCCACCACACCCCACCCCCCAACTGAAGTTTAAACACAAAAATGACACCATGTAATTTCATCAGGTCCTTTCTGAATATGAATTCAGTTGTATTTTTTAATTTTTTTAAATGTTTATTTATTTTTGAGAGAGAGAGACAGAGCACGAGCAGGGGAGAGGCAGAGAGAGAGGGAGACCCAGAATTCGAAGCAGGCTCCAGTTGCTTCAGAGCCGTCAGCCCAGAGCCCGACGTGGGGCTCGAACTCACAGACTGTGGACCATGAGATCATGACCTGAGCCGAAGTCGGATGCTCAACCGACTGAGCCACCCAGGCGCCCCTGACTTTAGTTTTTAAATGAATGTTTAAATACATTGCATTCCAGCATTAGTACCAGGGTAAAATCCGTCACTTTCCGTCTCTTAGAGTAGCACTAAGCACAATGCCTTGCATGCAGCAAATATCCAGAAAGTCTTTGGTAATGAGTCAAGTAGATGTAAACGATCAGCATTCTCTCTTCCCAGTACATTATTGAGTCTTTCCACTGAGATGTACTAATTTTTTCCAGTTGTACATTTCTGTTTTAACCTCAGTTGTGACTGGTTTGTAGCCAAATTAAACTTGGTGATAACGGCTGGTTAGTAACTAAAATCCCGGCAGATAAACACAAATCTACTTCTAGTATATGTATAGGAATTATGGGTGGTTGAGGCTTGGGCAATCTAAAATACCAATTTTCTTTTTTTAAAGATTTAAATTGATGAAAGGAAAAAACTCAGCAGATCTCTGCTGACAGTTATGTTTAATGACTGCTACCTGAAAATTGTATGTGAAGGTTGAAATACTCCCTTACTCCCACTAGAGGGGGATTCCTTCCAACTTAGGTAAAAATGCTCTTCGATCCAACAGGAAAACCTCTGTATGACATTGCTCTTTCTCTTTTATTAAATAGAAGTTAATTTCATGGTTTTTAAATCAGCTGTTTCTGTGTTGGTACTGAAATACAACACCTTTCAGAAACAGAAACAAAATATAAAGGAAACCCTAAAAGACGGCTCAGGAGAGCTGGCGCGCATGTGTATTTAAACCACAGTGCTTTTGAATAAAACAAAATTTTCAAGTTGGTTTAATTAAATTGGTGAATACTTAGGAATTACAGACCTCTTCAGCCCCCCTGGAGATAGACTCTGGGGAGCAGGAGGCTGACCTTTTGAGACCCACATCCTTCCTCCAAGGTCTCCAAGGTCTGTCTTCGTCTCTGTCCACCGACAGAGCCACACGGACAGTCCCTAAATTCCACTTGAAAGCTTTGGTTCGCTGATATCTCAAGTTGTCAAATATATTGAAGCCATATCTTTAAATAGATTTCTATTTGCTATTGAATTTTCTTGCTACTTTGGCTTTTTATAATACGTTAAGCAAACGCAGAACTCACTTGGGGATGTGGTTTTGTAGATTTAAACTTCTAATACATTTTGAAACTAATTGTATGTATATTAAGATATCACACCAAGGGTGAATATACCTAACATTAACATATGCAGCTGTGCTCTATGTGTATAATTTAAGAGTAAATGTCATATAGCCTTTACAGTAGTTAAGATTCAGCAAATATGTTTGTCCTTTGCCTTTAACTAAAGTCTTCACTGTTGATTAGAAGTTTTAATGTAAAAATATTTGAGGTTAGTAATCTAGTGTTGTGAAAGACAGGACTTAGGAAATTCAAACATATGTAAATTGCCAATAGCTGTTGCCTCCCCCCCCACCTTAAACAAAGTCTATAATAAGACCTTGCTTCTAAATCAACAATTAGCTTTGAAAATCAAAGTGTAAACAGACATGCTGTCAGTGAATCTTATAATGATTTTGTACCATAGTTGATCCAACATTTCACATTTGGTATCGGCAACATATGGTTTTCATCAAAACGAGTCTGGTCATCTTCTCATTTGCTAACCGTGTATTTCTCTTGCTTTGGGCCCGAGTCTCTGTCAGGTGCCAGGTGGTGGGTGAGCGTCACTTTCAATGAAGCAGTTGGAGAATACAGTTTGTTCCTCATTTCTTTTTTGACCCCTCTACTGGATGACAGTCTGATTGAAATGGTCTTCCTCTCTGTGTTTCCCTCCCTCAAGGGAAGAATCCAATTTTGTTTGATAGCAAGACCCATTGGATAGGCCCGCGCGCCTTCCGCTTAAACACCCACCACAAAGGCCTAATTTTAAAGGGTTGAGAACTCATAGTGAAGCCTGCCAGTCCGATAGTATTGCCCCAGCCCCGCTATCTCCTCCAGACACTTAAAAATATTCGTATTGCCTTCTTTCCTTACTCTTTTCCATCCTATGTTGGTACTTTGTAGTAGTCAAAGTTAAAAGCTTTACACACCAGACTGAATAATTATATTTAAAAAACAGTAATTATCAATACACGTCTTGTTCCATGAGGCTTTTTAAATTCATGTTAATGAGCTCTGTCTTCTCATGCACAAGACTGACAGGCAGTTTTGAAGTTTTGCCATCATTTCACAACTTGTTGCTTAGACTCGGCCTGCCTTTCCCTGAGTATTGCTGTCAGGCAGCCTTGCTCTGCAGCATTCCAGAGACTCGGAACTGCCCGCTCTGATGTGAGCAGAACAAGAAATCACTAGCAGCTTCATAAGCAGTGATGAAATTGCTTTACGAAGCATAACTTTCCCCTCACTGTCCATAAAAGTTCAAAAAGCATATGCAACATCTTGTGATTGAACTGAAAATGGTGAATCTCGCAGCGTCCCAGATCATTTTGAGGGACTCCTATCACCACGTCAACATGATGGCAAATGGATTAATTTGATAGGAGCTTTGCCCTGTTACAAAACTGGAACCCAGGGCAATGACCTGGGTTTCGACCTAGTCGACTCTCGAAGAGAATCCCAGATCCATCTTTCTTGACGCCTGGCGTCAGCTGCACCCCAATTTTCTCCGAACTCTTGGTTCCAGGCCATGCCCGTGCTCTGGGGTCTGGCTAGACTCAAAGAACGTTTTCGAGAGTGCCTAAATTATGTTTTCCTTATGATTTCAGGTTGAAGTCTTGACCTCGGAGGATACCGCCTTTGGACTCAAGGTGTGTAGTCTGATGTAGCTTACTGTATAGGTCCCATCAGCTCCCCTAAGTGCATCAGAAGGCTCAACGGCTAGGACTTGTTTTTATTATCAAATGCAGAGTTTCTAAACTCTTCCACAGTTTAAGATTTCCCCTCACTTGTGATTACGATTAGACCGTGGTAGTATTTTCTTTACCTTCTTTCTTTATTGTCTAGAATATAAGAAATAGTACAGTATACCATTGATTAGTAGCAGTTGACTTTCAAGTTTGAATTAGCCGTGGAACAGGATTTACTGAATGGCCCCCAGGTTGGGACTCCACAGCCACCACCGAAGATTCTCCGAGTGCTGTTTCGGTTTACCACTCTACTTTAATTAATCCATGCATTCGTTTTCCCTGCTTCAAATAGTTACTGAACCCCTGTGCTCCAGTCGCAGTTGAATCCCAGTTCCTGCCCTTCAGTTGCTCACAGTCAGTTGGTAGGCATAGGCCCATGAACAGATCAGTTGTCCTACAGTGTCCTTGTCTTCCCGCTAGAAGTGTTGGGGGGCGGGGGGTAGTGCGGGAGTGGGCGAGGCCGAGTGGCAAGGCGTTCTAGGAGTCTGAGCCCTTGAGAGTGGATTATATTTAGGCAAGGGAGGAGGACAAGAGAAACGAGAACTATTTTCAGGTCAGGACAACCATGAAAAAAAACAGAGGGAACTAAAAGTAGTTAAATTCCTCCTGTGTAGCAAGATCAGAGGTTGAAGAGGTTAAAGATTTGAATTTTATCCTCTAGGAAATGCAAAGCTATTAAAAGATTTTAAACTAAGTAGTGGTTAGATTTGCAATTTAGATGATTTTGGCCACTTTGTGGAGGATGGATTTGCCAGAGACCAGTGAAAGGCAGTTGAATGGATCATGTAAAAAACAGTGTGGACCTGAGCTACCCTAGTGGCAGAGTAAAAAGATCCTTAAGAAGTCATTCTTGGAGACTGGTGATCATTGGGATATGCAGGGTGAGGAAGGCGGAGGAGATGATAATAAGACAAAGGAGGAGGTGATGGGTTACACTGAGAGGGCGGACCCAGGAGGAGTGGTCACAGATATCTTAAAATTATAGTCTTCTGGACCTGTAGTGTTTTATCAGGTTGACTTGCCTTTCGGATGTGTATTTGCTAGGAAATTCTTTTTTTTTTTAATTTACTAACAATTCTTAAACCATGTAAATAAATTGGTAAGAGGCGCTTATTAAGGGAGCCTGACTTCATTTTCACATAGAAGTATAGAAGTACAGTATAGGTCCCATCAATTAAGTACTGCGGAAGTCAGAAGTTTAGGAGAATAGTTGGTAGAAACTTTAGAGCACAGGGTACGGGGTGATTACTCTTACCCGACTCCTGTATGTGCTACATCTTTGACTTAAAACTAAGAATCAGTTATTTATATTTTTTTCAGATTTATCTCTACTCTCTATTTTAGATGCTCGGCATTTTATTAGTACAGTTTAATAGTTGGGCTGCAGTTGTTGGTGGATGACATTGTAATACTGCCCATATCACAGCCGTTCTGAGGTTATAAGCTTAGCAAGGCTTATGTCATAAATGAATACAAATTAAAAGTGAAAAGATAAGTCAAGACTTTGTAAACATTTAAATATTCGGTAAACTGACTCAAGTTTACCTTAACATGTTTTTTCCAGTCCTGTATCTGCCAAAAATTACTAAAGAAAAATTTAATTATAAAGAGAGCCAATTCAGTGTTATTTGCAGTATTTAACATATCGTCATCGTTTGAATTTTTCATTTTTTATTTAATGCCCCACATGCATGCAGAATATTCATTGCATATTTAATAAACCTGTAGGGTCAGTTCTCGTGAACTCATCTCCATAATCCTTCATACTTATTGAGTAGGCGGCAGTATTGTGGGACTGTATTATAACTAACAGCAGCTCTCACCGTCCGCCCCATGGTGTAAGGGCTTTGCATTTGTTTTCTGCCTAAACTAGCACATTGCTTTTGTAGTCTTAATTCAGTTTGTAGAAGCAGTAGTCTGAAATTGTTTCCCAGTAATGCAGTGATGTTTCAAAGAATTCGAAGCTTTTCGCTTTCGCTTGTCTATACCAAAGTGTTGACACATCTAACTAAAAATGAGAAATTGGAATTTTTTTTTTTTTTTTTACTACTTCATTACCTGCCAGTCAGCAAATAGGTTTTTATCTTGTTTCTTAAAATGTCTGGGTATTCAGTATTGGTCGGGTTTCTGAACACTCATTCCCAATTACCTTTTTTCCTGTTTTTATGCACTGGGAAAAACAACTCCGATATCTGACTCCCTGGTAGTAGTACATTGATGGGATTATCTCTGCAAATGAGTAGAATGCTGGAGTGTGGGTCTACCCCCATGTAGGTCTCGGATCCTTTTAGTGCTGATCTTTAATGTGCCTTTGCTCTTTCTTTACTTTTTTTTAGGTTTATTTATTTATTTTTGAGAGAGAGAGAACCAGCAGAGGAGGGGTAGAGAGAGAGGGACCAAGGATACAAAGCAGGCTCCGCCCTGACAGCAGAGAGCCTCATGTGGGACTCGAACCCACGAACTGTGAGATCATGACCTGAGCTGAAGTTGGACACTTAACCGACTAAGCCACCCAGGCGCTCTGTTTCTTGTTTTCGTTTTGCCACTATCTACTTGATCACTCCTTGGGTGCTTCTCCGAAGTCCAGCTAAAACCTGCAAGCATCCTATTTACTTAACGATTGAAGCATGCGTTTGTCAGTCTCACTGGAAAATAACTTAAATGCGCTGGGCCCAGAGCTACAAACAGCCTATTTTTGGGTGTGAGTGTGCTGCGGCGATAGCCCAGGAAAACAACTTTGTGTTCATTCCAAACTATCATGACTGTTAGTGCTGTTTTTGAGATTAATTTTTTTCAAGCTAATCTAATGAGAGATAGCTGTCTTCTTTCTTAGACTCCGCACACCGTAATTTCTCAAATCCTGGTTCGTCATTTTATTTGGCATATCTCAGTCAAAAGTAACTTAGAATTTGAAATGCTAATAACTATATCTCCTTATACACTCAAGCTGTTTTCCAGTGGTTCTAATTTTTTCCTCTGAATTAAGGCAACTTTGATTTTCTGGAGTTTGTTTCTATGCTTAGTTAATTTAAAACCCCGTGCACTTACAAAAACAGGAATTGCAGTGAAAAGAAGAGGTGCTTCAAAATTAAAAAAAAAAAAATGAGCAAATATATTAGGAAAAGAAAGTTCTACAAACTATAGACCACTGATCTTGACTTCGGTTCTGATCAAGACTTGAACATAGTAAGAAATGTATAATTCTGTAGAGTAATAAATCAGGAGTCACAGGGGCAGCCAACATGGGTTAGTTCTTTTTCACAAGATAAGCATGCCTTTATGTCATCAGTGGACTAAGTAAAGCTGTTAGTGATAATGAGATGATAAATCAACTAATAAAATATATATAAAATTATACTATTAAACATAGAAAAGGCTAAAAATTTGCTGCTTATGAGTTCTACAAAGAAATTTATAGTAGAGAAGTCAAAAAGAGGAGTGACTAAAATATTCCTGGGTCATTAAAAAGAAGGACTAGATAATCATAACTTTTCCATGAATATCTTAAGAGATCTTCTCAAAATCCAAATAAATGAGTTTAAAATTTCATGATCATGAATATCTCTTGCCTTCTCGTTTGTGGCAGACAGCTAAATCAAGACTCCGAAAGAAGCAAGGTTGTTATTTAATCCACTCCCTGTGACTGTTGTTATTCTCAGTATTGGGGGAGGAAATCGAAATTGACATGGTTGATGAATAACAGAAGAGAGATGGGAAGCTGGGAGATGGGCCCCAAGGCCCGTTTGCTTCCTCAAATGTCCTAAGAACCAGTGAGGTCTGCGCCGCTACCTACCTCCTCGCTGCCCCCTCCTCTCATCTGCCCGCACCTCTGTCCCCCAACGCTGCCCCTCTTGCTGAGGTCCCCATCAGTCCTTTCGCTTCACTTGCCTCTTTTCTCTGTCTGCCTCAGTTGGCCTCTTCTTCTTCCTTCCTTGGCCCTCTTCCTGTGGTTTCCCCAGCGGCGCTCTGCTGACCCTCCAGTTTGAGTGTAGCCACGGTTCTCCTTCCTTCTCCACAGTGCATGCCTCTCACTCCTCCAGGCCTCTGTCCTTGGGTCTCCTCCTTGGAATGCATAGAGGCCCCTCTCCCTCCTGCTCCAGGGCCAATGCCTAAGTATCCTGCAGAATGAATGGATATGCATAAAGCCAAGACAAAGATTTAAAAATCCCTCCCTTGTTGAGTACAGCCATTCCTGGGGTAAATTCTTAGGGCTTACTTGTTAGGCTGTAATAGCATTTGGTTACCAAAATCATGTTTAAGACTTTTACTTCTGAAATGTGGATGGACAGAAATGTATAGTATACATTATCAGTTCTTGTGTTTTACAGTTCTTTTTTTTTTTTTTTTAATGTTTATTTGTTATCTTGAGAGAGAGCACGAACAGGGCAGGAGCAGAGAGGGAGACACAGAATCTGAAGCAGGTTTCAGGCTCCCAGCTGTCAGCACAGAGCCAACACGGGCTTGAACTCACAAACTGTGAGATCATGACCAAGTCAAAGTCAGACACTTAACCGACTGAGCCACCCAGGTGCCCGTTTTACGGTTCCAAAGAGGCATTAGAGTTCCACAAATCCAGCGATATTTTGATACACCTTGTCGGCTGGCATGTTCTTTGGAAAAAAAGAAAATCCTGCATTTTGTGCCCTTCTTTATAATTTTTCATAGAAACTGTGACCAAAAAAATATGTATGGGGAGGTCATTTTAAACTGAGATATCACCTCACGCCAGTCAGAGTGGCTAAAATGAACAACTCAAGAGACGATAGATGCTGGCGAGGATGTGGA
>CM053577.1:10204822-10338777 GCA_028646485.1 Cryptoprocta ferox | reverse complement strand
GGAAGGGGGAGGGGGAAAGGGAAGGGGGGTGATGGTCAGGGAGGAGGACACGTGGGGAAGAGCACTGGGTGTTATATGGAAACCAACTTGACAATAAACTATAAAGGTAAAAAAATGCAAAAATTATTAAAATTTTACCAGGAAAAAAAATAAAAAAATAAAACGAATGGTGAGGAAAATTCTGGGGAAGGATATGTGTTCTATAACAGAATGGGAAGAAGAAAAACATAGACTTTAGGTCATCAGAGGGGCCCACAAGTGACAGAGCCCTCCTCTCCGGGGCATTCTTCAAGCTGCCACTGTTCCTGGTGGTCTCTTAAACTAAACCCTAAGAGAGGCATAAAAAACTCAGGAAGGCCTTTGCTCCAAAACCCTATTGCAGGACATAGTCTTCTCATTCTGTCTCTTCCTTTCTGCATTTTCCCTCTATCTTTTTCTGGAGCTATATTGTCCTTGAGTCCCAACATTTTATCCCTTCTGGGTGTCCTCAAGATCCTCTGGTCTAACCTTCCTCCATGTTAGAGATGAGGCAGCTAACGGCCAAAGGATCCCTTGTTCCCAGGGTCATAGCTCTGTACTGGCGAAGGTGAGAGTAGAATGAAGGATTTTAGTAATCTCCTAATTTTTCCTAATACTTAAAATATTTAATATTTTCTCTTCATAACTTAATATTACTCACCTTTTTATCCGCTTTGGCAATAATTTTTTTAGTATTTGTTTTAGGCACCTAAAATGTATTATTACTCTAGAGAAAAGTCTACAAGCTTAAAATACCTACAAATCAGATTTAAAAATACATACTAAATTTGTTTACTTTGGTATATTACTTTTTATCCATATGTTGATTGATTAAATATCCTAGGTAAAAAAGGCATCAAAGTTTAAACTGGTCCACTAACCCCCAACTAACATAGCCTCATAACTGTATGGAGCTCTTAACTTCCTTCCCTCTGAGGCTAACCTTATACCTTGCCTTACCTTTAAACGAAATCCTGTCCTCATGTTGCATTTCAAATTCCTCCTACCTTCCAGTCTCAGTTCACACCCTTCCTCCTTAGTATTGCAGCCTTCTGAGGTCCCAGGCTCTGAGCTTTCACAGCACTCACTGCCTTTGCAGTTTACCCTTGAACAACACGGGTTTGAATTGTGTGGGTCCACTTAACACGCGATTGTTTTCCATAGATACAGTGGTGTAAATGTATTTGTGGAAATGCTATGGTTTTCCTAATAGCATATTCTTTTCTCTAGTTTACCTTATCTTAAGAATGCAATACCTAACACACATAACATACAGAATACATGTTAATCGACAGTGTGTTTCTGGTAAGGCTTCTAGTCAACAGTAGCCTCTTTAGTAGTTAAGTTTTTGGGGAATCAGAAGTTATACACAGATTTTCGAGTGTGCAGTTCTAACCCCCATGTTATTCAAGGGGCAACTGTATTTGGAATTTCTCTTCTGCCAACTTGGTTTTGATGTGTATGTGGGAAACAGCATGGTATGGCCTGGCCCAGCTCCATTATGTGGCATTTTTTTCCAGCAAGATTGCGAGCTTAGAGACTTGATCTTGCTCATCTTTTTATATCCATATCGACTTGCACTTGGCTCACAGTACAGATGCATTGCTGATTATTTAGAGATCTATTGATGGCTTAACCATCGTGATTGTTAAGAGCAGAAAACCTGTGATGTTAAGTTAATATTACTCCTGCCTTTTTTTCTCCCATTATGTGGGTCAATGTATTAGCTGGGCAGTTCATATCTCAGAGCCCCACTGAAAGAAGACGCATTCGTTGTTAATGTTTGTTGAAGCTGTCCAGTGGTTCTGGTTGACACTGAAAAACAGTTGGTTCCAATTTATCTCACTATTAACGTAAATATCAGTGTTAATCCAAGTTCTGCGGTTACATTCATTGATTTCATTCAAACAAATACCTGTGGAATATACATGTTACGTGCTGGGACTGCTGTAATAACAGTAAACCCTGCTTCCGTGGACCTTACACTCTTGACACAACTTTGGGAATGATCTTACGCCAGGAAAGAATTCTAGAAGAGAAGCAAGTTTACTATTCTCCTTTTGGATGTAATTGTGTGCTACTCTGTAGTATTATTGCGTTGAGTGTTATATTTCAGAAACTGGAATAGCATTCCAGTGTGGCTTATAAAATTTATAAATAACAAAGGGATTAGTCATCTCAAAAAATAATTGTCAAATGAAATAAAAGTGAAACTTACCCGCGTCTTTAAAACTAAGAACTTTTCATTGTGGAAGGTTGTATAGCTGGGGGACCATCTTGGGCAGTGAGTGACTTCAGTCACTTTTGGACTTATTCTTGTATTTTGACATCTCGCCATGATGAAAATCATCTATATTTCCCTCATTTCCTTCTTCATATAAAAGTAAAATGTTAAATAATGTAATTTGTAACTATTTGTCATAACTATTTGTCATAATAGCTAAGGAGGAATTAGAATAAAACCCTGGTAGCCTATCTCAGAATGTGCTCCTTCGGGTAAATAACCAAAGATGTGACCTTGGAGAAAAGTGAGAGGAGGTTCACCTGAGTTTTCTTTCTTTTCTGACTGGTTCACCTCACAGGTCTCCACCTTGATCAGGTCTCTCGTTATTTATTTTGGTCATCCAGAACTACACCATCCGGTTTGGTAGTTACTAGCCATGTGTAATTATTTAGATTTAAATTAAAAAATGCATTTCTTTAGTTGCATTAGCCACATTGCAATAGCTGTGTGTTTTGTGAGTGGCTACCATATTGGCACAGTGCACACGTAGTATTTCTATCTTTGAAGAAAGTTCTGTTGGCTGGAGCTGGTCTAGAACACAAAACTTCCAAGTATTCATATGAACAAGACGTTTTAACATAATGCATTTTACAATAAGAATAACCATTTTTTAATTGATAACCCCCCAAGGATTAGAGCACATAAGTAGAAAACAGAAGGAATTTGGTATCGTAGTAAAGTAATGTAGAGGGGATGTTCTGTTCAGTTATAATAATCATCATCAAAAAAATAAAAATAATGTTGGGGTGTCCCATTGGATTTTTCAAGTAGAAAGCTTTTAAACAGGGCTATGAAATAAGGCATTCCTTTGGTGACTCTTGTAATGGGCCATTCATCGATATGCTAGAGGTCATGTCTGGGGACTATTAATATAGGATTCTAGATCTAGAATGTTTAGTCTCACATAATAAGAGATTGTCATCTGTTAAAATGTCCTTCCTTTTATTAATGTCACCACCCAGAAGATACATTAATCTTCTGTTTAAAAACACACCTATTTTTTCCTTATAAAGCTACAGTGACCCAGGTTTTTCTTAGTCGTTTGCGTCTCCGTAGCAGGGTATATGTTTTCCAGTGAATTTCCTTGGCTAACTAGCTGTGTGGGTGTGACTGTAACTCAGGTAAAAATATATTGAAGGTTAACCGTGTCATTGAGATGAAACCAGCAGAGATTAACTTTTTGAAGTTTATAATCTTATTACTCCTATTACTTTTCATTAGATAAAGGATTTTTTTGTATTTAAATTTTAATTTATTGAAAATCTACTAGAAATATTTAGAGAAGTAGAGGACCAAGTTAATTCTTTACTGCTTCAGTCATTGAATCTGAATCAAAATGATAGAATATATGTTGGTGAAGCAAGAGAATTTCCTGTATCTCCGTGAGAGAAAAGACTGGAGAAGAAAAAAAAAAATCCATAGCAGTAGTCAAGTCGTGATTTGGGAATCCATGTTGAATTGCTCCCTTTTGTTAGAGTATTTCCCAGCCTCTCCTTCTGCCATCTGCTGGTGGTTCATACACTTACATGTTTGATTTTAAAACAAATCTGCTTTATTCTTCTTTAAGAAAGATTTGGGGGAAAACGTTCCGTTTATATTCACCTCTACTATTTTGGTGTAGTTTCGCTTGTCATGTTTAATTATCTTTTTAAAGGCTGTTTTAGCTTCTTTTTTCAACTCTGCCTTTAGGGGAATGCATAAATATAAAATTGAGAAAAGACGAAAGACTATGAAGGCCAAAGCATATGCCATTAACAGATAGAGAGGCTGAGGCTTACTGGTGAAAGGTCTTCCGTGCCGTGAGGGCTTATTTGAGAGTTGCTGAGGTCTTCCCTGATTTCTGAATTGGGATTAAATATGGAATAGCATTTCCATCCTGCTTTTTTTGTAGTTAAGACTCCTTAACTGGAAGTGAGCAGGCCTGTATTCTCTGTGAAGTCTTCGTAACAGGTTGGAAAACTGATTACTTGATCAGGTTGTTTTTAGCCCTAAAACGCTGCAGGTCTTCTTGTATTCATGAAGTCAGACCTTCAGCTCTCCTCATTTGTTGCTCTTCTGATTTCACCCCTCTGCTGTTTCCAGCCTAAGCTGTTCTTAGCATCTTGGGAAAAACGTCAGGTTTTTGTTTTTGTTTTTGTCTACAAACAAATTCTTCTATGAAATAAAACTAGGCAAAGTTTTTTTTAAAGAGAAACAAAGTATAGGAGTTTTATCTCCCGACATCTTTAATCTCTTTTCCTAATCCTTAGAGCCACCTTGACTAATTCTAGAACCTTAGATTCGTGAGTCAGTTATTTGTTCATCACTTCTTCAAAGAGGAAAAGTAACCCTAAATATTAATCTCAATTTTTGTCCATAAGGAACAAGGCCAAGGAAGGTAAAGTGACATATTTTAGGGCCTGTTTATTGGCAAAGTAGAACAAAAATCTTAAGTTTCTGCCTCCCAGGGAAGTGCCCTTTATACAGAATTACAGCAATCCTGGGATTCGTCCTTCCAGTACTGGGACTGTATATGAGATTGAAGGTTAACGAATTGTCATTTTTACAACTGAAAAAGAGTCTAATGTTGGCAATTTCATATGGTTCAGTTCAGCATATTAAGGCTCTCCCATATCATTTTAGATCTATATTCGACATAAAAACACTTTTTGTTTAAAAGCTGTTTATCCCAATTGGAATGTGTATATGCACACTGTCTGAAGTATTAGGTGATCACAAGATGTTTGTAGAGTTTAATCGGCATCAAAGTACCCACTAAGCCACATAACTCAATAAAGAATGTGTGAAGTTTCTATAATATGCTTCAACATTACATAAAAAATAAAATATTTTATCATGACCAAGTGTGTTCTCAGTGTGGTAGACTTTCATGTCTTCTAGACCAAATACTCTGTCAGGTGACGGCAGAGGGCAGACTTGTTAGATGGATTTGCTGACTGCATGGCGTGGTCGCTGGATCTAGTAAGTACATTTGCCCAGAAATGTTTACTCTGATGGTGG
This sequence comes from Cryptoprocta ferox, assembly GCA_028646485.1. NCBI lineage: Eukaryota > Metazoa > Chordata > Mammalia > Carnivora > Eupleridae > Cryptoprocta > Cryptoprocta ferox. The sequence continues at coordinate 10,333,475 of CM053577.1, read as the reverse complement.
TGAATATAGGAAAATGAGTGAAGGGATCATAATGCAATACAATTCAAACCTACTTTTGTCAGACTAACTCTGTGTGTGTGTGTGTGTGTGTGTGTGTGTGTTTTGAAGATGTTAGAAATTAAACATGGCCCCGGGTACTGTGGATTTCAAAAGTGACCTGTTTAAGCAGGGAGGGGTTAGGTTAGGCTTGAAAGAAAGCTTATTTACTTATGTATTCTGGAGTTTGATTGACTCCATTTTTCTCTGGGGACATTATTTTGGCACTATTTTTTGAGAACTTAATTTTCAAGTAATAATAAAAATGCATTTATGCTCCTCATCCCCACCCTCAAACACCTGTTCATTTGGGATGTGCACAAATAATTAGAGGCACATTTCTGGGCTCGCCTGTAAAATTCCTTAGCATAGAGTTACTGTGACGATACTGTTAATCATCAAGATGCTTATGATTTTGTTGGGGAGAAACAAAGAAATTATTCCAGGAGAGACGAGGGATGATTTTGATTGCGTGTGTTTTAAGGTTCTCTCCGATGCCAAATTTTAAAGCCAGTTTTGTTTCTTCAGATGGTGAAAACCCTCCTCCTCCCGTCTTCCTGCCTTAAATCTGGCTTTTACCCAAGGCATGTCAATTTTTGCAAGTCAGTTGAGAATGTCAAAGTGACTGGTGTTGAAAGAGCCAATATGTTGGAAGATGCTCAAAGCCAAGTAGAACATTTATGTGAATTAAAGAATATATTAGGAGATGATTTTCAAAAATCAGATTTTGGGGGGAAAAAACCTGTTGAATTAATTCTTGCATACCAGATGTATCACTGATAAATACGTGGAACAGATATTCCCCAATAAGCACTAAAATTACCATTTTACAACTGAAGTAATGTATCCTGTGGGTACATTTGCAAAGATACGCCAACAAAAATACATGCAGAGTTCTTGAAGTAATAATGCAAATAAAGCATTTCATATTATAATTTTAAAATAACACGACTGGAAAGCAAGAAAAAGTCTGGGAGACTATTTGTTGTGTCTAAATTCTGCTTTGACTCTGGTCTTTTGACAGTTGGCTTTTTTGATATGGGATAATTGTTTTAGTGTCTGTGTGTGTGTCGAAGGACCAGATCGTCTGACAGAGTCGAGGCTGGAAATCCCATAAATTCTAAATAGTAAAAGTAATCAGTGTATCTCGTTTGTTTTGTGGCAAGAGTGGCTTATTCTCATACTTTCCTGAAGTAAAATGCAACTTTCTGGTTGCATTGTGGCTACTCCTGAATCACTAAGCAGGGAGTTTTGTCACGTGTCATGTATCCGTTCGTGCACAGCCCAAGCACCCGTTCAGCGTGCAGTGTTCGTGTGTCCCTGTGTGTGTGCCCAGTCACCAAGACTTGCTGCCAGTATTCACTGTCCACTGGGCCCAGTGAGTCCACTCCAGTGGTGACGCTGGCCTCTGGCTGAGGGGGGATGCCTTCTGTCCAGGCCAGAGCACACCTCAGGGGCAGGTCTCCTTTGGTCGTAGATGGCCACGTGGAAAGAAGGGAAGAATGTGAGAAAAGAAAAAGGAGTAGAGGGAACCACAGGACTCATGCTCACTGTGATTGAGACAGAGTAAATTAAAATCCTGCAGAAAATTTCATTTTCTTCTAGCTACGCATGGCACTTTAAAGCCCTTAATTGGCTGCTTCCTAAGGAGCCACGTACATTTTTATAAAAAATTCCTCTTAACCTCCCTCCACTCTTCCTAAATTAAATTTTCATTTCAGAATGACTTTTTTGTATCTCATCGAGGGGGAGAGGAGATGAAGAATGAAGTGGCGAATGAATACATATTATTTAAAATGAGAATTGGATATAGGCCTAGATTGCATATTGCACATTAAATATCATAGGGAAATTAATAAACTTATAAAAGTATTCTAAAAATATATTCAGTATTTCCCGAACATTTCTTGCAATTGAAAAAAAAAAAGTATTGTCTCTTACGTTTGTAATTCTAAATTTCTCACGTTATAGTCTTATTTTTGTCTCACTTAATTTCTGGTCCCTTATAAATACGTAAGCTTATTTTTTTTTCAGTTGTCTTAATGGTTAAATCATATTTAATATCATCATAATTTTAGAAAATTATAAGCTACTGTAGTATAAGGATAACAATAGATATTCAATTAAAAATTATTTCCTGTGATAAATGAGTAATTTATAAAGAAGCTGGGAAATCCTGATCTTTTTTAGAGATAGAAGATACCTTCGCCATGGAGACATTTGAAGAGCTCCCATTTTTACAATAAATAAGTAATTGTTATAAAAAATTTAATATTTTGTTTTATCTTAATTTGAGCCCCAAATGAAACGTCTAAATGACATCATATTCCTGTGTTTTCTGATGGACAGAGATTGTCAGTATGTGCTATTTAACAGTATGTGCAAACATCTAGAATCACAAGTATTAAGCACATGCATGTGCAAGATGCAAATAGTCCCCACTTGTGTACATGTATGTACACATTCTTTCCTTTTACGTGGGACCCAGGGAGAAGTTGACCTCCCCAAAGGATAAGCTTGAAAGGGAAGGAAATGGAGATCTGCCAGGCTTGTTGGCTAGAGTCATGGACAAGAGCAAGGCCTGTCTGAACTGCCACTCAGTTTTTATTCTGCGAGTTTGCAGGGTTGGTGATTAGAGTGGCTTTCGCCCAATTATGCTGTGATTATTCTGCTGCACTGTAATTGACTGGGGAGATATGCTAATACCTGTCATTTGGGATGATAAAAGATGAGCGGGGGACGCAATGCATTATTTAGCTGGCTGTGTGATAGATGAGGGATGCGCACAGTGCTTTAATTGCTGAGAAGAGAGGTTAAGCTGAACGAACGGATGAATTAGAAATGAGTTTTTTTATGGCTTGTGGAAAAGTGAAATAAAGGAAAATGTGCCTTAGACTAAAGCGGCAGATAGAAATGAGCACAGCGAAACCAGATCCGGGCAGCTTGCTTTATCAATTTAAATATTAGCAAAAAAAAAAAAAACTGCAGTGTAGAGTTCAGTAAATAATAATCGGAAGGAGAGCATACAATAGATTTTCCTATTAAGCAAAAGAAGAATTGTAAAGGAATTGTTTTTATTTGAGATGCAGTATTTGTGATTTGTAACCTCTCCACTTCATACTGTGTTTTGGGCTATGCTAAAATGTAATATGCAACAATTCTGAATTTCATGCTTTGTATCTTTTTGACCGTTCATTTAGAGGTATCTAGATTTCCTGTGCCTGTGTAGCGTTCAGTAAACGCAGGCAGAGGAAGTCAAGGAAAAAATGAATATTTATAACACTAGGAGAATGTAATAATATAATTAGAGAGTGTACAACTGATTCTTGAGTGGCAGGATCTACGGTACCGTCCTCATGCTACGCATTTAGGTATTGGTATTTCTAGGGGAAAATGTAAGGAAAGAGTGGTATTTTCCCTTTCATATGGTTTCTTTTTGTCACACCCATATATAATCTTATGTCTATATTTCACAAAAGTACTTAAAAATACCCCGTTGTAATCTGCTCGGTTATTTATGTGATTTGGCGTTCGTGTTTTGCTTTATTGTAGTCTCGTGCATTTAATAGATAATTATTTTGAATATGTAGTCAGAAGAGCAGTTTGCAGAAATATACTGTTACAAACAGAAGGTTGAGGCCTGGCACACATTGTCGGCTTTCAAGCACATCATACTTTACCAGATAATGATGTGGGAGAGCGTTGTCCCCAACTGTGCTGTTTTGTCTTGTAGATAAAGCAATGGAAATACAGGTTGAATAGCAGAAGTTGTATTTTTTATAAAATGAAGGAAATGACCCTCATATATTGTTGAATTATCTCCAGACAGTCTGGCTTCTCAGAGCCTGTGTGACTCGTCCAGCATAGCAGAATTTATCAGGGAATGGTTTTCAACCGGGTTATTGAATGGTAATGGATCTGTCTAGAACAAAGCGTGCCTACTGGAATGGATGTCAACTGTAGACAGATGCTATACTCTGCTACTCAAATAAGTTTTGTTGGAGCTGATCACTTCCCCCCAATGTAATTGGCACCTCTTTTGCACATTTCCTTCTGAAACAAAGTGCAGTTTCCTTATGGCTGTTTTTAATCACTGTCCTTTTTGGAATTCCGGAGTAGACTGTTGTTGCTCCTTTAGGTCTCAGATACGATCTAAAAGGGTGCTTCTGTAAAGCATCCTGGAAGGCAAAGTAGGAATTAAAAAGGAAAAGATGCAGTTAGTCTCAAAGAACTTAAAATTAAATAGACAAAGGTAGGGCAAATATAGCAACCTGTAAGCAAACAGCAGTACCTAAGAGTTTTTACAAACGTCAGTTACGCCAATTTAAACTATCACGCGTCGGTTAATATCCCATTAAGCTAACCCCGTAATGGAAGATGGTGGCAGCCCTGCAGAGGCTCCGTGTCTTGAATTTTTTTTCTCATCAGTAGTATAAAGAGTAGTCTACAAACCTCTAAGATTTTGTACATCTTTTTTTCTTAATACGAGTAGCTTATTAGTTTTCCTCCCTGCTAGGCATTTATTCAGTCCTAAGACATTGTGCCTAGATCTTGGCTATAAGTAGCATCACTTGAATGTAAAAATGATTCTTTCTTTAAGGTCCTTAGTTTGAAAGGTTTGCTTTGTTTAATATGATCTGAAAGCAAATCATGTTTGTGGCTTCTTGTTGTTTCCCTGACATATCTGTCTCACTGTAGATCTGATGTGTGACAGCATAAAGTCCGTCTTTTGTACAGTTGGATGCCTGGGAACTATGACATCACCATTCCTTACCTTGGATGAATTTCTTACCCTTGGAAATACCTTAAAACTGAAGTTTATAATAAGAGGCAGCATAGAACTAACTTTCTTTTTTTTAAAGTTTATTTATTTTTGAGAGAGAGACAAAGAGACAGCACAAGTTGGGGAGGGGCAGGGACAGAGGGAGACCCAGAATCCGAAGCAGGCTCCAGGCTCTGAGCTGTCAGCACAGAACCCAACTCGGGACTCAAACTCACAAACTGTGACATCATGACCTGAGCTGAAGTCGGATGCTCAACCGACTAAGCCACCCAGGCGCCCTAGAACTAACTTTCTTAAATCTTCTTAGCCTCTTTATAATATCCCTACCGCCCAGTAGAAGTTTTTATTGGGGGGGGGGTGAAGTTTTATGTTACTTATTAATAATTTTTTTTTAATTTATATCCAAGTTATCATATGGTGCAACAATGATTTCAGGAGTAGGTTCCCTTACCCATTTAGCCCATCCCCCCTCCCACTAACCCTCCAGCAACCCTGTTTGTTCTCTATATTTAATAGTCTCTTTATGTTTTGTCCCCCTCCCTGTTTTTATATTTTGCTTCTCTTCCTTTATGTTCATGTTTTGTATCTTAAAGTCTGTATATAAGTCATATATTTGTCTTTCTCTGACTAATTTCATTTAGCATAATACCCTCTAGTTCCATCCCCATAGTTGCAACTGGCAAGATTTCATCCTCTTTGATTGCCAAGTAATACTCAGCATTATGTATGTGTATATATACCTAGTGGTGCAATTGCTGGGTTGTAGGTAGTTCTATTTTTAATTTTTGGAGGAACCTCCATACTGTTTTCCAGAGCGGCTGCACCAGTTTGCATTCCTACGAGCAGTGCAAAAGAGATCCTCTTTCTCCGCATCCTCACCAACACCTGTTGTTGCCTGAGTTGTTAATGTTAGCTGTTCTAACAGGTGTAAGGTGGTGTCTCAATTTGGTTTTGATTTTGTATTTCCCTGATGATGTGTGATGTTGAACATTTTTTCATGTGTTGATGGGCCATCTGGATATCTTTGGAGAAGTGTCTGTTCATGTCTCTTGCCCATTTCTTCACTGGATTATTTGTTTTTTGGGTGTTGAATTTGATAAGTTCTCTAAAGATTTCGGATACTAACCCTTTATCTCATAGGTCGTTTGCAAATATCTTCTTCCATTCCATCGGTTGCCTTTTAGTTTTGCTGATTGTTTCCTTCACTGTGCAGAAGGTTTTTATTTTGATGAGGTCCCAATAGTTCATTTTTGCTTTGGTGACTTTTTTCTTTTTAATGGTGATGAGTTATCACGTTTCCAAGTAATATGGTTATACTATTTTAAAATAAAATTTTAAATATGGTTATAGAATTATTGCCAAAGGGGACATGGGAAACAGTGTGGTCCTTCTCCTTCATGTCCAAGGAAGGAAGTGAGGCTCATGAGAAGACAGCTGTTCTAAATATGGGGCTGTTTCCTTTACGCCCCGGGAGGTGGTTCTTACCTAGTGAGCAGGGCCCTGTGGAAAGTAGTTGTGCACCTGAACTGGACAAGGGCCGAGAAGCCCAGCTGAAGTCTGCTTACTGGCTGTGACTAGTACAAGTGTGAGCGCTCAAGTTGATTCAAACAGAAATTGTTTTTTTTATTAAAATGTTTTAATGTTTTATTTATTTTTGAGACAGAGACACAGTGTGAGCAGGGGAGGGGCAGAGAGAGAGGGAGACACAGAATCTGAAGCAGGCTCTAGGCTCTGAGCTGTCAGCACAGAGCTCGATGCGGGGCTTGAACCCACGAACTGTGAGATCATGACCTGAGCTAAAGTCGGACGCTTAACCGACTGAGCCATCCAGGCGCCCCTCAAACAGAAATTATTAAAAAATGACATACACGTTACACATTTTATTTTCGCAGAGAACATGGAAACGTACTCTGTCCCTCCTCTGCATCTGTCTTTTACAGCAGTCTTAGCCCTACCTAATCCTGCGGCACTGTTTGAGCCACTCATGCATCTTCAGCAGAGTCGGGGGGGGTTTCCCCTTTTCACATTGGCTCATCACTTGCTTCCATATTTTATTCAGTTTTATAACTGAGACGCGTAGCATAACCGTGCTTAGGAGGAAGAACATCTAACTCTCGGGAGACGTTGTACCTCAGCTGGCAGGAGTGGACAAGTAGAAGGGTTTCCTAGAGAGTGGCCTCCTGCCCGCAGCCTTGGGCAGGCGTCCGGAGGGATGGAGGGCTTGGGGCGGGGCGGGCGGGGTGGGGGGGGGTTCAGGGGAAACCCGGTAGGTGCTTCAGGTGAAGGGCGCGGTTTGCGCAGTGTGCACCTGCACCCCGTCTCCCTTGCTTTCCCTTTGTTGTCTTCTTTCAGAACTAGTTCATTTTCTTAAGAAATCCGAAGTAATGACTTTTCCTTTTGCATCAAGCCAGGTCCTCAATACTGTGCCACTAAAAAAGATACGGGTCATTAATCAATTACTAGAGAATAATGAGTAGTTTACCTGTCTCATTTTGTGGTTTTGATTTTCGTCTTGCCAGGAAGGCACTGCTTTTTTTGTGTTTTTGTCATGTAAATTAACCCATAGAACTTGCACTTCCCTTGGGAATAACTGCTTGCAAAAGAAAATATTCACGTAAATAGTTACCTTAAATTTCAGGCCCTTCCTACTCACTGTAATATCTTTTTGCAATCTTTTTGTCCTTAAATTTAATTGTAACTCTCTTGATAAAGATAGAAAACTAACTTTTTTGATAAAGATAGAAAACTAACTTTTTTTAAAGTTTTTTATTTTTTTATGGTTTTTTTTTTTTTTTTGAGAGACAGAGAGTACGAGCAGGGGAGGGTCAGAGAGAGAGGGAGATACAGAATCTGAAGCAGCTCCAGGCTCTGAGCTAGCTGTCAGCACAGAGCCCAACGCAGGGCTCGAACCCACGAATCTTGAGATCATGACCTGAGCCGAAGCCGGACGCTCAACCAACTGAGCCACCCAGGCGCCCCAGAAAACTAACTCTAAAACAAGGAAGAGTTAAAAATTCGTACAGGGGCCTTCTGGTTAGATTGGAAAGGAAAGGAAAGTGGCTACTATATTAGTTTTCTACTGTTGTGTAACAAATTACTACAGCTTGAAATCACACCCATTACTTACGGCTCAGTTTCCATAAGTCACTAGTTCCGGTACTGGGTCTGCCCTTCAGGGTCTCACACGATGGAGCCGGAGTTACTGCGGGGCTTTGGTTTCATCTGAGGTCTGGTCCTTTTCCGGGTTCCTTGGTTGTTGACAGAATTCACTTCCTTGGGGCGGCAGTTCTGAGCTCCTCACTTCCCCCACTGGATATCAGCCGTGAGCCACACCCTGTCACGGGGCCCACTCCATAACACTGTGCTGGCAGGAGAGCTGCTGCCCATCTCTCCCACCTATCTTAAGGGATCGCCTGATTAGGTCAGACCCACCCAGGTTAATCTCCGTTTAGTAATTCAGTCAGCTGCTTAGGGACCGTATTTACATGTGCAGAAGCCCTTTGGCCCAATAGTGAGGCACAATCCCGGAAGTATTGTCCTGTATTTGGTCCTCCTTCCATTCCAGGGAGGGAACTGAGCAGGGTATGTACAGCAGCGGCTGGGCATCTGGGAGATGTTCTTAGAATTGTGCCTCCCACAGTTAGTGATTCACGTTTGCTGTCAGATTTTAAGGATGAAAACCTTTTTCTCTCCATGTACTCAGAGTTCCCTTAACTCAAATTTTTACAAAGTGCAGTTCTGGAAAAATGAAAGTGGCATATAATAGGACATATTTGACTGACAATATTGAAAATAAATGATAAGCACCTTGAACAGAGCTATCCATCAAAACAGCAGTTTTATTTCTTGTGTTGTTAGCTCCCGAGGCTTTGCTCCAGAGCAAGGGAAGGAATCTCTGACTATAGGCTCTGACTGTGCAGTTGATGTACTTCTGGGGAAGGTGGAGAATGGTCTGCATTTCTGTTTCCAGTGCTTCTGTTGAAAGGTTTTGATGATCTCAGTTTCTACTTCCAGTAGATATGTTTGGTCATGATCTCGGGAATCTTCACAGGCACACCAATTATGGAACACGAAGTCTGGTGATACTGGTTAGTTCTATAAACTTGAAATGCTAAGAAAAAAACATTTTCTCTTAATATTCTCCAAAGTCACCATTTTGACATTCAGATTTGACTAATCATTTTTGGAATATAGAAGGAGAAATTTGGCTCATGAAATTCAGTTTTGTTTTAATTTTTGAAGAATTAGTTGTTTGTCTTTACAAATTCTATGGATCAGGCCCAGATAAAATATAATGAATAAAAAACCCAAACTGTCTTTTTAAAAAAAAATCAGTCTTATCCTCTTAAAATTGTGTACCGACATAAAGATATTTTGAATGTGTTTGCCAAGATAAAATATAATGAATAAAAAACCCAAACTGTCTTTTTAAAAAAAAATCAGTCTTATCCTCTTAAAATTGTGTACCGACATAAAGATATTTTGAATGTGTTTGCCAATACCTGAGTCCTTTCAGAATTACCTCAGAGGAAGAGTAATATATTTTAAATAGGATTGTTATGTACTTCATTTGAATCCTTTTGGTGGAGAAATTCTTTTGGGCCAGAAGTTTAAGCAGTCAGATGTGAAGCAGATCTAATGATTCACTTTTAAAGTTAACCTGGATTTTGAAAATGTGACAAATACTTTAGTTTAAAAATGTGATAACTATAGAGGCACCTGGTCCATTAAGCATCTGACTCTTGATTTGGGCTCAAGTCATGATCTCAGTGCAGAGACTGCTTGGGATTCTCTCTCCCTCTGTCTCTGCTCCTCCCCTGCTTGTGTGCTCTCTCTCTCAAAATAAATAAATAAAATTTAAAGAAAAGTAACAACTATATATTGCACTTGATTCTAGACTCAAGTTTAGAAAGATTAATTTTAGATAGAGTTGATGTTACCCACAATCTACGCCAGAGCAGGAATCGGATTATTTCCTTTTTTTTTTAATGTTTATTTTTGAGAGAGAGACTGCGTGTGCGTGCATGCACGCAAGTGGGGGAGGGTCAGAGGAAGAGGGAGACATGGAATCTGAATCAGGCTCCAGGCTCCTAGCTGTCAGCACCAACCCGACACAGGTCTCGAACTCATGAAACTGAGCTGAAATCATGAGTCAGAGGCTTAACCCACTGAGCCACCCAGGCACCCCAAGAATGGGATGGTTTTCCAGTATGACAGTGGAATTAGTAATATTGGCTTGAAAAGTACTAATTAATTTTGTTTCTTTGGCAGACGTTTATAAGTTTTAATGTAGTATTTTATGGATTTGTACTTTGGGGGAGTATGTGCGACTACAAGATGAACGGACTATAGAGCATTTAAGAAAAGCAGTGGCCATAGTATGGCAAGACAAACACCTACTTTTATATACGAGCCCAAGTAGCAAAAGCCTTGTTACATGTGACCCCATGGCTTCCTCTACCCCGGCACCTTCACCTTGCCTCCAGTAGGGGTAGGAAGTTAAGGTACGCCCAAACACCTACCTGAACGACACCAGGCTTTCCTCTAAAGTCTTTTTCGCAACTATTTCTAGAACTCCTTTATGCTGATCCCTGTCCAGGGTTATTTCTTTCCCGCCATTCTGAAGGCCACCCTTGTTTGATGGCATGCTGTTTAATAGGAGCGAGCCTCATGGGCAGAGAGGACGCCGCTGTTGAGAAGAATCTTATCCCATTCACCCTGTGCCAGGTACTGAGGACACCAGGATGAGTGCAACATGGTCTCAACTCTCCTTGAGTTTCTAGCACAGTTAGAGAAGTGCGGCCATGAAGCACATGACAGGTGCTGAGTGGTCACGATACAGCCAGGTTCCGTCAGGGTAGACGTGCAATGTGGTCTGGGGCAACGCGGCTTTGAATGGCATCTGACTCGGTGCCATTGGAGAGAAGCGTCACAGACAGGCAGGACCGTAGGGATAAATTTGGCTGGAGCTGATGTGTTTAGGTTGGAGGGCCTTGAACTCCTTGCCTGGACGCATAAACGAACGTGCCACAGCTCGGATATGGGGTTTTGCTTTAAAAAAAAAAAAAAAAAAGAAAAGATTCATTTGTCAACAGTTATCTCTTGGCATAAGAAAGACTGGATTTGGAGAGGATATATTGATCAGTTGAGTATCTTAATCCATTTAGAATGGAATGAGAAAAATGTGAAAGTGCCTAGAAAATAGGAAATGTATAAATTAAAGTTTTACATTATCATTTGGAGCAGCTTGTTAGGTAATAGATTTATGTGGTACGAGGAATGAAAGAAACAAGCAAAATTACTCCATTAGCTAGAAAATGTTTTAGATAAAATAATCAGCCAGACTAAGTCATTGCATTTTCAAGGGACGGTTTAAAACTTACAGATTTGTTTTTTGCTTTCCTGCCTGGATCCCTCGTCGCGTAATGAATCTGTTCATAAGTATTCAGTAGTATACTATAAAATTTGAGGTTTCTTGAAGATACGGTGCAATTAATTTAATGGAAATTGGTCAGTTGCTAAGTGAAAGAGGTCTATGCTGGTACTTCACAGAAAGTCTTCTGAGAGCAGAGTGTTGACACATTCTGAGACTAGTGCATTTCACCGTTCAGTAATCTCTTTCAACGGGCTGGCCCTGTGGAAAGCCCGGGAGATGGTGATCAGGACAATCCCAGTGACCTGAATTCCTCGCACCTCGACTCTGCTGCATGGCTGGGCCTGGTGGCCTCAAAGACCCCTTCCCTGCCTGGAGAGATTTTGTAGGAGAGCGAGCCGCCTTATTGAGTGTAGTGATTCTTCGGTCGCCTACGTGTTTACGAGTTCTCAGGGTGCTCTGTGGGAACTTAAATGAGATAGAGTGCATTTGGTTTTCGGGAGAACAATGAGGGGAGAAGTTTATTTCAGTGCTTGTTGCTTAATCAACATCTACATGCCACTTCACATCAGTGTCTGTCCTTTCCAAGTGAATTAGGTCTTGTGGGCAGCACGTCAAGAGGACGTGTATTGTTCCTGGCAGGGCTCTTGAATTTCTAATTACCAGATTCCTGACTTAATTGCAATTACCTGGACACTCAGGCAGAGTGAATTTTTGGAAAAGAATGTAATTAGTGAAACAGGAACTTTGCTGCCAACTCCCTGTCTAGATACTAACACTAAACAGAACATTGATAAGTTCACATCTGTAAAGACAACCCATCAGTTGATAAAAACAGTCCTTAAAGTTAATTATGTATCATGCATCTCAGCTTTGGATTGAGGAACATGGGATGTTAAAGCAGAGAACGTTGGATTTTTGCTTTATGATCGTGTAGAGTATGTATGCAGATTGCATGTCTTTTAAGATTGGGTAATTACCTGGAGTAAAAAGAATTCTTTACCAAATACTCTTTCTGTATGAACACGTGCATTGCACACTCTGATAAGTGTAAAGTCCCAAGGTCTGTGGTCATAGGAAGAAAAAAGTCATTTCCTATATTCAGTTGCTTCAATAGTAATTTTTCTTTCTTTTTTTTCTAAACATTTATTTATTTTTGAGAGACAGAGACAGAGCGTGAGTGGGGGAGGGGCAGAGAGCAAAGGAGACACGGAATCCAAAGCAGGCTCCAGGCTCCAGGCTCCAAGCTGTCAGCACAGAGCCCAGCGTGGGGCTCGAACCCACGAACTGTGAGATCATGACCTAAGCTGAAGTCAGACGCTTAACCGACTGAGCCACCCAGGAACCCCAAATAGTAGTTTTTCTTAAACAGTATGTTTCATTAAAAATGAATTCGCACACAACCAAAAAGTTTTAACCTAGTTATAAATACAGGACTAAACTTCCTTTCAAAGCATTTTAATATCCTTAGGGCGCAATCTGAAATATGTATTTTTCTATTTCTCTCATTTTCTCATCACATCCAGTGGCCCTAGCACAGATTCACAATCCTGAGATGGTAATAAATATCTACTTAGAGCTTATTTTACAAATTTCGATTCAGTCCTTAACCCCCTGCTAATTTGCTCTTCTCAGCTGCTCTGAGCTCTGTCCTTCCTTTCCCTCTCAGCAAATCCCTTGTCCACACCAAGGTTAATTTTGTCCATCTATGGTTAGTTAACTCATAAATGATCTTTTACAGCTTCTTCCCCATGGAGCCGATGGTCTTTTTCATTTTTAGCCTTCTTACAGAATGTTCCCCAGCCCCACTCCGAGGAAGCCTCCGGACAGCAGAGGGGTGGGCTTTGTCTCTCTCCTCCTTGTAGCTCTTCACTCAGGCTGTCCCCCAGCTGCGATCTCATTTATTTTGACCATCGTTTAATTTCTTCGGATTCCTTTAAGAGTATTAAGAACATCTCCTCCTTGTGTATCTTTTTACATACATGTTACTGTATTTTTGTCTTTACAATGGTAATTTAAGAGCACAGACTCTGGCACCTGGCTGCATTCGAATTGACGTTAACTGTTTGAATAATGAGGAATAGTGACATTTCAAATGAGAATGAGAAGAGTGACCACCTACCAGGTGTGAAGAGTGGGGCCTAGCACATGCACGTGCTGTTTGTTGCTGCTGCCACCCTGTTGCTTGAGCCCCATATCCACCCTGCACGGTATCTGTGGCAGGATCGTCCCCATTTCATAGAGAGAAAACACAAGTACCAAGGGGGTAAGTCACCTGCTTGGCATCTCAGAACTGGTGGTGGATCTGAGCATTGGACTCAGGTATTTTAACTCCTACTTATTATGTCTTTCCATCCATCAGTCTGAGGGTTTCCAGATTCAGGGGGGAAAAAATCAGATCACCCAGTTAAGTTTGAATTTCAAAGAAACAATGAATATCATTTTAGTATAAGTACATCCCAAGTATTGCGTGGCACGTACTTAATGCCAGCAAATTTGTTTATCTGAAATACACATTTAACACATTTTACCCGATAACCCTAATCCATCCATCCAGAGTGTCTACTCTGTGGGAGTCTTTAAATAATAGCCCCAAAATTAAAGATAGCTGATTAAACCCTCTGTACTTTTTTACAACATCTAAAACCTCTTTCTCTTTTTCAGACAACCTAATTAAGGACCATTAAAATGAAGTGTCTGTGCTAGAGACTTCTCAAGCTCATAACATATTGTAGATGGAAAAATATTTTTATGAGAGAGACACCATAGTACATTTTTCCAGCAGCTAATAAACACTGAGTTTGCAGCGGCAACAGTGAGACGTGTGTCCTGTCAGTTCTCGGAGATGTCCAAATGTTTGACGGAGCAATCACGATACGCTGAATCGCTTTTTCCAAATACATCACTACGACATGCAGTTCTTTTGCTTTCCGTTGCTGTTATTTTCCTCCATTTTTGTTTTTCTGTCTGTTAATTGTTGTAAGCTGCTGGAGATGTGAGTTTGGTTTTAAAGCTCTCTCTGGTATATTCACAGAAAGTATGTAAAGAGTCCATGAGAAACTGGTAACAGTGGTCTGACCAGGACTCTCTCTCATCTTATTTTTTTTTCTGTGATGTTCGTTGTGGTTTTTAAAAAAAATTTTTTTTAAGTTTATTTATTTACTTTGAGAGAGAATGAGCGCAAGTCAGGTAGGGGTGGAGGGTGCAGGAGAATCCTAAGTGCCCTGATGGGGGACTCGAACTCAGGAACCGTGAGATCATGACCCGAGCTGAAATCAAGAGTAGGATGCTTAACCGACTGAGCCACCCAGGTGTCCCTGTTCGTTGTTTTATACAAAGCATCTGTTAATCTGATACTGTTTCAAAGAAATAAGCTTCATTTCAGAATGAGGATGAATGGATCCAGTTGGACCATCCTCGTTCTGGGGTTTAAAGACTATAGAGAGTATTTTATATGGTGGCTCGTCCTTTTCTTTACAAAACACTTTTGAGCCTTAATAATAAAAATAAGTGGCCCAGGACAGAAGATCTCCTGGTCCAGGAATGGGCCATCAAACATTTCTTCATTCCAGAATGGAATATTGAGTAAGGATGGAGAGTGGGATTTACCTAGCAAAGTATTTCTCCCGTGCTTTGTCTTTTAAAACACCACCACCTTAAGAGGCGGGTGGTATAATTAACTTTTACAAGTAAAGGGACAGGCTCAGAGGTGAGGTAGCTGGTACCAGAGGACACATAGCTAATAATACAAAGCCAGTGCTTTGTCCACCAAGATACTTCTCACAGGGGCCATTTTGTTCCCTATGAGAGATTTTTTTTTAGGTGGTTATGTTATTTTATTAGTGAGTGGTCTGAACAAAGTGAGTTTAATTCTGTATTACTGTGAGAATTGAGTCCAAGACAGAACAATATATTAATTTATCAGGCATTAGTGAGTTAACAAAATGTATATAAACTGTAAAACTCTTATTAAATGTACCTCTAATAAGTCAGACTTCCCAGTTGTGTTTATAATGGTTGTTTCTGTATGAAATTAATGCCAGTGGGTAGACCTAATAATCTCTTCTTTATAGAACTTCCAAGTGGCCGGGACGCCTGGGTGCCTCAGTCAGTTGAGAGTCCGACTTTGGCTCAGGTCATCATCTCACAGCTTGTGAGTTCAAGCCCCCTGTGAGGCTCCCTGCTGTCAGCACGGAGTCCGTCCCTCTCTCTCTGTGCCCCTCCCCCACTGGCGCTCTCTCTTTCTCTCAAAAATAAACATTAAAAAAAAAAAAAAGAACTTCCGAACGGCTAACATATTACAAAGGGGAATTTTAATTCTTCCTGATTCACCACAGGGTAACAATACTTGAACACATGTGCAAAAGTCCAGGGTTTGAGTCTCTATTCTGTGAGGTTCAGACAGCAGTTTTGCCAGGAAGATCCCAAGAGATGATGGACCATCTCTTCGGAAAAGACTCACTGACCGCCCTGATTGACAGGGCAGTCTTCCTGGTGGCAGAGCGACCCAGGAGCAGGTCACTTTGTGAGTTGGCATATGTGGGGTAGTTCAGTGATTTGAAGGTTTCACAGTCTCGGGCTAAGATAGCCAGACACCTTCATTTGCACAGTCTGCGTTCCATGCTGGTTTTTCCAGGCGTTAGTGTGATGCCATCACCCGAGATGTTCGTTGTATTCCTTCTCGCACTGTCAGCCTTGTCTTGTAGAACCTCTGTGATTCTTCTTTTTCTTTGCTTCTAATGCGAGCAGCCCCCCATTTGATTAAGTTTTTCTGGAGATAGATCAGTACCACTGGTCTGATTATAGAAAGGCATCCCTAGGAGTCGACCTCGCTCTTGAAGGTAATTTTACATACATCTACTGGACGGTAGTAATTGTTTTTCATGTCTTTATAAACGTTGAGAATCTGGAGCCCATTTCTCCAGAAAGCTCGTGTAGCTGTGTCCATTTGTAATACTAGAGAGCAAAAGCAAACATTTAGAAGCTATATTCTGTTTTTCTAATGATGTAGACCCTTTCTCCATAGCATTTCTTTGGTGTTTTGAATATAGCGTTGCTCACAGGAAGACTTTTATTTGTTTTAATTTTCACTCTTCCAGACCTTCTCATTCATGAGCACTTGTAACCCAATACAAAGTTTAGTCAAGTGGGAAATGTACAGAGCTGGCTGGACTCACAGAAAAGGCTTCCAAATGCTTCCTCAGTTGCTGTTCGCCCAAAGAACCCCACTGCACCCACATCCTAACTACTAAGTCTGAATGAGAGGCAGCGTGGAGAAGGGACCTGGAGTAACCAAATGCCCCCTGTCCTGCCTTCTGCATGTGAAGACTCATCTGTCACAGGACGCTGTCTTTCTGCTCTCCTCACTCCTCTTCCACCCTGAGCTCTCCCTTGCCCTCCCTCTCTTCCCTTTTGTTCCTTTTGATATCTTCTCCCTTCCACTCCTTTTCTGTGCACATAAATAGTAGAGGGAATGCCATACCTTTTGTTCTTTTTATTAAGAACCAAATTTAATTCTAAAAAAATTACTCCACCTTCAAGTTTGAAGAGAGCTTCCGCACCAACTTCAACCTATATTCTACTGCAGGTGTTTTGTTTAAACTAAGAAAGACGTTATTATTTGCAAGTAGTTTTCGTTATGAATGTGAGAGGAATAAAGTGGTGCTTCAGCACAAAGATTACTAGAGCATCAGTTTCTCGTATTTGGGGAGGTTCACCTCTGAGTCCCCATCTAATCCATCACACCATGGTATTCAAAGTCCTGAGGAATAGAAGTGAAAAGAAGTTCAAATTAGTGAAAACTTAAAGGAAAACCTATGAGACAAATGGAAAATGCTCTCCAGTACAATACAACTCAAGATAATAAAGTCCCTTTTTTTTAAGCTAGTACGACTTTGGCTTGGGATATTATTGGTTCTGTACTCTGGTCAGGATAGATCATTCCATATGTGTATGCCTGTGAATTTGTCAGTGTAAATGATGACAACATTGTGGTTTATACTTTCTTTTATTTTAATTCAGAAGCCATCTCTAATCGATGAAATGTGCCTTTATGGTACAGTTATTTTCAAATACATCAACCACTGCTTTTGTTGACCCTTGACTTCATGGACATGTTGGTCTTTGACCCAGAACTGGTAAATGAACCCTGCAGGGAAATCATTAGAGAACTGGAACAATTGTGGTGGTGGGATCAGGGGTCAAACCATTACCTACCCATAGGAACTTCCGTTTAAATTGGACTCTTGCTTTTCTGTAAGCAGGTCATATATTCAGGGGGAATCCTGAAGGAAGAGTGTAGCACATGTTAGTGCTAATCTCTCAGGATGAGATAAGGCTGTAAGGATCCCAGAGATGTCTGGTTTGTTTTCTTTCATTTCCTTTTTTCTCCCATGTCGTGACAAATGACTGTGGGGTTATTGTCTAGAAGTCCGTTTCTTTTGCTATAAATGTTGTGGAACTGTGCCGTAAGTCTAAGGGAAGTGCCTGAATTGTAAACATGCAGCTCAGTACATTTTTCTCAAGCGAGCACACTTGTGTTGTCGGGACCCAGTTCAGAAAGCACAACCTTCACTTTGGAAGCCTTCCCCTGCCCCCTTTGCAGCATTACTCCATCCGTTCCTCAGCCCCCGCCGAGGGTGATCACTGTCCTGAATAAAAGTCCGTGATATTTCAAAGCGTCAGTAGGTACTTCTGGTAAGCCATTTTTTAATTTGGTCTTTCTGCCGGAAACAATCTTCTCTCTCCACTTAAAAATTTTAAAAAGTTTTGTGCAAAGAAAGCACAGACCTTATTCAAGGAGTTTATATCAGCTTCAGTTTTCACCATCATGTAGCTATTAAAAGAAACTTCAGAAATGAGGAATGTCACAGAAGAGAGTGTTCTTTCATCTGCATTGGGAATCAATTACTCAGAAGTTACCTTTTAAGAATTACAGAAATGAAGGGAAGTTATAGTTCAGTTCTTTTCAATTGTGTTTATCGTATTGCTTCTTATATAATTACTATTTTCTTTTTCTTAAGATTTATTAATGTTAGAGAGAGAGAGAGAGGGAAAGAATGAATGGGGGAGGGACAGAGGATCTAAGCTGACAGCAGTGAGCCTGATGCAGGGCTCGAACTCATGAACCCTAAGGTCATGACCTAAGCCGAAGTCAGACACTGAACTGACTGAGCCACCCAGGTGCCCCAATTACTATTTTCTGAGGAGGGTATATAATCTCAAAATTTTAAATTTGTCCTGACAAATAATGCATGTTATTTTTAATTTTTTTTAGTTAATTTGTTTTTTTTGAGAGAGCGTGCACACACAGGAACAGGCCAGGGTCAGAGAGAGGGAGAGAGAGAATCCCAATTAGGCTCCATACTGTCAGCACAGAGGCTGACTCAGGGTTTGATCTTATGAACTGTGAGATCATGACCTGAGCCGAAATCGGGAGTCAGACGCTTAATTGACTGAGCTACCCAGGCGACCCCATGCATGTTAGTTTTAAAATATCTTTCATTAGATATTTAAATGAAGGAAGTCTTAATTCTAATGACGTTTTTGGGCCAAAGCACTATGCTGCTTGCATGATGGTATGGTCTTTAACAGGTACCTTATATCTGGAATCAGGATTCTGTTTTTTTCCAAAGAATAGATCACATTTAGTCCTCTTGTCGAAACACTGGTGGTGGGGGTGTTTTGCTACTTTCTGTTCCAGAGGAAGATATGGAAGCTAATTGCAGTGAGGAAGAATTTCATTTTTAATCAAAGCCAAACTAAGATTTTTTTTTTTTTTTTTTTTGCGAGGAGAGAAAGAAGATTCACTTGGATTGTTAAATGATTTTCATTCTAGAAAAAGAGTGAACCTTCTGGAAATGCCGATAGAGTACCATTTTTTATTTTACTCTGGCTTTTTTCTTGCCTTTTCCTTTGTTTGGCATGGGAATAGAAATAGAAACAAGAAGGAGAAGAAAACATGGACTAGAGTAGTAGATAGACCAGGCTTTAAGTTCCAAGTGCTACACTGCATTCACAGCCTGCCCACCTCACCCTCTTAACCTATTTCCTACATTTTTATTTATAAAAATGTAATTGGTCGACCCTACCGAATAAGATGGCTGTCAGTAGTAAATGACAAGATCATTGGGTAAAAAGATAAAATAATAGTAGCTATCATTTATAATACTCTCTTTGCCAAGCACTATGGCCAATGCTTTCTTTTAGACCATAATAAACATCAATTTAACAACACTTACACCAGTTTGTCAAGAGATTCAGGCCCCGGAGAGTCTGAGTAACGTGTATAAGGCTGAGTGGCTAGTAATTAGCAGAAGAAAGGAGCGAAGGCAGTTCAGACCACAAAGGCCACGCTTCCAATCCTGCCTGTCACCAGCTCCCCATTTCCTAGGTAAGTGGTGTGCTGCCAGGAGGGGGTCACCATGGCCATGCAGCTCGCACTCACTGCCAGTGGGAACAGATGGGGTTGAAACTCTGCCTGAGGTGCCCTTAGCTGAGGAAGAGTGCAGTTTTCTTCTACAGAAAAGCACCGTGGTTCTGTGGGGCTGCGTCTGCCCAGAAGGCCACTTTTTTCTGCTTCTTACGAGGGTGCCTCCTGGCCTCTTAGACATATGTGTAGAGTTCTCCACACTGGTTAGCTTAGGAGTGAAAGGTTAAAATCGTTACTAATATTTGTCACATCTGCCAGAAGGTTTGTCTCCCTTCCTTGCTGCATTTCCCACGTGCGGTCATTGATCCATTCGTTCATCAGCAACCGTTCTCACCTGTGCGTATCACACCCGGTTCACAGGCCTCTGTCGTCCGTTACTGTCTCCGTCTCCCATTTTCCTTGTCTCTCCCGATTCCCCTTTCTTCCTGCCTTTGTGTCCCGCTCTGTGCAATTGTGTATTAACACACAACCACCTTTTCCGCAGGTACAGTTGATTCCTCTGTTCCCAGGAATTTAAATTCAGGTTGGGCTGCATCCCATATGTTTAAGACCTAAAACAATTACAGATACTTCAGAACTCAGAACTCTATAAAATAAACGATTTATCATATCAAATTGCACGAGGGACCCATCGGAGGTTGAGAACTGTGCTAGATCACAGATGGTATATTTCATGGATTATGATTTCACAAAACAGTCTGTCTTCACAATTTGCTTCTCTTATATTTCCCTCTTGTGAACCCTGTGGGTACTCATCAGACAGAATGAAAAAATCCGACGCTCTATCAGTTTACGTGATAAAATACATTTACCTGGTTTGCTGTTTGGCTTCCCTCTGAATTGAATCCTGAACTCCTTTGCTGTGTTGGAGGTGGGCGTCCTGCCCACATCAGGTCACAGGGTAAAGCGGACGTGTGGATCCCGTCTGTGGCTGTGGGAGTCGGCTGTCTTCCTGCGTGCCTTGTTATGGTCTCTGGTTCACGGGCCTGTGCATGACAGCTGTTGTGACTCACCCACAAGGAGATCGAGTGAACACGTTTATAAGTTCAAGAAGTAGGAGAACTCGAGAAAACATTGTGTGTGACACACCAAAGGCTAGAAATTAGAAAATGAAAGATCCGCTTTAAATCACCACAGGATCTGTTAAGCTGTATCCTGCTGTTACACAAACTGGGACATCTCTGCCACGCGGTTTTGCGTGTTGTTCTTCCTTTTATCACTTACGAAGTCATATTCTTATTCACTAAACGAAATGAGATTTTGAGAGAGAGTCACGTACCTAGAGTGTAAAATACTAACTGTTAGAAAATGTACTTAAGTAGGTATAGGTGCTCCCAGGACCAGCGCACCAGCACACACATTCCCTCTCTGTCCCTCTCCCCTGCTTCGTCTCCCCACCTCTTCCTCTGCCTCACTTCCTCCCCCCCTCCTCCCTCTGTCTTCCTTCTCCCCTCTTCTCTCGCTGTCTCTCTCTTCTCTCTCACTTACTCACTCATTCTGTCTCTGTCCTTTCAGCTTCTTGGGCTAGCTTGTCAGTATCAGTGGTAATGTGGTTAATAGAAAATTGCATTCTGATGTGGTCTGTGTCTATAGAACCTGGGCATAGTTTTGATGTAAATAATTTAGCCTCTCTCTGGACCTCAGTTTCACATTCTAAAAACAAAGGACTGGAGTAAGTGTTTACTGTGGCTTTTGTTTTAGTTCTGAAAACTCTGTACTATTCCTAACAGTTCCTCTGTTTCCCGTCCAAGGGAGTCCAACTTTCCTTTCCCCATGTTGTTAAATACACACACACACATACACACATATACACACACATATATAAACAAAAATATTGCTATATTTAGATATAATTGATTTATAACACTTTCAGGTACATAGCATAATAATTCAAAATTTATACATATTTTAAAATGATCATAATAAATCTAATATCCATCACTGTACATTGTTGTTAGAAAATTATATTTCTTGTACCAAAAACTTTAGATTTACTCTCAGCAACTTTGAAATATATAGCACAGCACTATTAACCATAGTATATAATGTAGTCCCCATGCTGTATATTACATCTCAATGACTTATTTTATTGCTCTCCCTGTGTTTTAATACTTCTGGCACGTTTCTACCTGAAATACTGTGTATGAGCCCCATTACATCTGCTAAACAGCTCTAAGAACTGATGAAGTCTAGTGTGGTTACTGCTAGCACAATTTGCTGTTGAAGACTAAAAATAGTCGAAAAATTTTATTTTTGATCTGTTACTCATGACCTACATGTATCAGGTTTTGGAACCTTGTGTTTATTATTTATTTCTGTAGACAGAATATCCAGTAGTAAGTTCCTGAGGATATTTATGGCCTCACATTGTCAACCATGGACTGTCTGATTATAAAGCTGCTAACCAAAAAACCGTAATATGGTGTTTGCAGCTATTGGACATGGAACACCACGGATTTCTCGTGTAGGCTACAGTTCATGCATTTACTTACCGTTTCAGATACGTTCTCTAGAAAAACCAACTTTTCCCCACCAATGTAAAAGTAGGGCCTGTCTGAGTCTCTTACGATTCTTGGACATTTAGACTCCCTCCTTTTCAGCATTTTTCATGTTCGCTGTACCAGTAATGTTAGGTTATTCAAGGGCAATCCTGTTTGAATGCTGAGAATATAGACCAATTGCCAGTATCTAAAGCAAACGTGGAGAATTTTCTCTGGGAAGAATTCAACATCAGCTTGACACTAATAATCATGAGCGTTGGGTAATGAGAGGCTGCAAGCCAGTGAAAAGAAATTCTGCAAACATACCTTTCTCGGTAACACGTCAGCACTTAATAGCCCAGCTTCTGTGACCAAGTAACCACACAAAACGGTACTCCAGCATCCTAGCCTATGAGGACAACATTGTTCTTTTGCTAACTTTAAACGTTCTCTTAAAGGAGATGATGTGGAACACTTAACTTTGATGTTTCAACTTTACAGTTACACAAAAAAGACGTACAAATTATAAAACTGAGAATCATCTGTGAAACAAAATGTTCACTTTCTTGACAGAGGATGCCAAGTAGGTCAGTAGGTACCTCAGTTGTTATTGCATGCGTATCAAGCTGAAAGGTAAGCTGTTTTGCTACACTTAATAGAAAAGACTAGAAGGAAATATGGCAAAATGTTAGAATTCGGTTAGGTCTGTAGAATGGCGCTACTGAGGATTTTTATTTTGTTTTGTTTTCTCATGGGTTTCTCGTCTGTTTTTAAGAATAATGAGCTGTACTAATTTAAAATACTAATTTTGTCTCTTTATTTTAATAGAAAGTAGATGACACTATAAAATATATTTTTCTTGTTAAGGAAAAGTATATTTTTGTGTTCAGTTATTAGTAAACGGGATCAAATTTATCAGTTCATTTCTCCTTTGAATTAATATCTGTGTTGGGGCTAATTGGAAGTTCGTTATTCTCTGCTCTCCTTGGATTACAAGGACATAAAATTGAGAAAGAATTGACGATTGCATCTTAGTTTTTAAATATTACAGAACTAAATCGCCTATTCCATTAAGAGGAACCACCAAGAGCTCAAAGACGCAGGTTTGGTTCGTGTAGAAGGTAACGTCGATCTCTTTTAAAGACTGGGCAATACATTCCTGTTGGTTTAATTGCTAAAAATCAACATCCCTTCCTATCGTTAATAGCCTCGCCCCTCCTCTGCTTGTTACGGGGTACAAACTTCTGCAAAATAAAGTTAACACTAAATGTCACTTCATAATTGCAGTAATGATCACACAGCTGTGCTTTCCTCAGTTTATAACACATGTCAGCATCAGTTTAGGGGCTCAGCTTCATTTCCTGCAGACATGCTGCAGACTGTGTTCGTGGGGAGAAAGCAGGGTGTCCTGGGTCACGGCCGGGGCGCTGAGGCCGGGGAGTCGCAGCACTCCAGCTCGCGGAAACGCGAGGCTCGGCGCTGCCGTTCCCCGTGACTCGGTCCTTTATTTATTTACTTGCTTACGGATTTTCTTCCTTACTTCTCAGGTATTTTTGTTGGCTAGATTAAGAACCATTTTATTTATGAGTTGGTGAATTTTCAAGGAGGAACTCTTACACTTAAATGAACCTGTAAGAAGCCCACAGAAAAGCAAATGCCTGCAGCGCTAATAATGAGAACTGACAAGGCAATCCTGCTGGGTTTATTTATGACCTTCTGCCTTTGTTAGCTCTTGTGAGAAATTCCTTTCTAACCATAACAATATTGTTGGAGTTTGGCACTGTACAGAGAAATCCTACCGAGCCCCGAGGCCCGCAAACTGGCACTCGTTCAGCTCGTAACAGATTGCTGGGCTTGCCGGAGTTGTACATTTTCCTTCTCTCCTCTTTTATTTAATTCATCAGTAGTTTTCACCAGTTTTTATATACATGGCTTTAAAATGTATATATACGTATATATATCGCTTTTATTCTCAGAGCCCAAATGCACTTTTTCCGTAATACAATATCGTACCTACTTAAGTGCTAAGGAAAATTCGGAAGAGGGCAGGATCCTGGAAGGCAAGGAGCGACAGGTCTGTTCCATACAAGGACAGATCATGGGACACCATGTCACATGCTCCGAACTGACGACTGTTCTGGCTCTCCTAACAGTCTCATGTGGCTACCCGCTCTCGGAGTTAAAGTGAGCTCAGCAGGACCAATTCACCTCAGGTTATGATTTTATAATACTCTCGTTATTATTTCTACTCCTTTTGGGTACGTTAAGAACCCGTTTATTCTAGCTTGTTTGCTTTCTTCCCCAATTTCCAAATGCAACAGGAAATTTAAAAGCATCAATTCACAGAGCGAATTGTGTTAAAAATGGTAATTTTCTTTGGAAGTGGAAGAAAATCAATAATGTTCAACCTGTACCTCTTAAATGAGACCCTTGACAGGAGTGTTGTGTGTGGAGTCGTTTAGACCATGGGGCGATGCACCCAACCTGAAGCGGCGGTTTTCAGCATTTCTAATGGCTGGCCCTGTTTCTTCGGTGTTGCCAACAATGACAAAATAGCCATCCATATTCCATGTAAGGTATTGACAGACACATGACTTCTATTTCTTCTGAGAATCTACAGGTTCACGGCGGCAGTGTGGGCGGGGGGCGGTGGGGGCTAAGCTCTGTAGGACCCATTTAACGACAAGTTCCAGGGTCTGCCTTCGCTGTGTTGATCTCTTCGAGGGAGTGGGTTGTTAGGCCGGGCCCTGTTGTAGCAAAAGGCCACACTATTAAAATCAGTATTGATATTTGTGCTTTATTCTACTTACCTCTTAGCTGATCTTCAAAGCTTTCCTCAGCCATCTTACTCGAGTATGTACAAACAGACTTGCTAATGGAAGCCATGAGGAAAACTGTATTAAAAATCTTAGCCGGGAGGCGCCTGGGTGGCTCAGTCGGCGAAGCGTCCAGGAAGTCTTGGTTTCAGTTCAGGTCATGATCTCATGGTTCCTGAGTTCAAGCCCCACATCTGGCTCTGCACTGACAGCATGGAGCGGGCTTGGGATTCTCTCTCTCCCTTTTTCTCTGCCCCTCCCCCACTCATGTGTTCACGTGTGTGCTCGCGCTCTCTCTCTCTCTGTCGAAATAAGCAAATAAACTTAAAAAAAATTAAATTATATCTGCTCAAATACAAGGAAGAAGGAAAAATTTCTCTCAAATCTAGTCACTTAAAATAACCACTGTTAACATTTTAATATTTTAGGTACTAAAAAAGGCACACATGTATTTTATATGTGTATATAAATGCATATATATTCATATAATATTTTACATCAAGTAGATCATGTTGTTTGCTGTTACCGTGATTTTCACTCAACGATCTTTTCAATAAAAAATTACATTTTGAATATATATTTTTAATAATTTTTACATATTTTAAATTTTTAAAGAGAGTGCATACATGGCAGGGAGCAGGGGAAGAGGAGAGAGACAGAGAGACAGGGACCGGGAATCTTAAGCAGGCTGCATGCCCAGCACAGAGCTGGATGCAACGCTAGATGTCACAACCCTGAGATCATGACCTGAGCCAAAATCAAGAGTCAGACCCTTAACCGAATGAGCCCCCAGGCGCCCCAGATAATTAGTGTATATTTTAAATAACCCACTACTAAGTTGACGTTTAGGTGGTTTCCAACTTTTTTGCCATTTTAACATCTGGCTTTCTATTTTTGTTGTTATTCTTTGTTTCAAATGTATTTTTACACTATGTGATATAATAAAGATGGTGGTGGCTAATATGTATTAAATAGATTCTCTGTTAAGCTAAATTATCTCCACATCTTTGGGACTGAGATCCATTTTATAGGTGAAGAAACCGTGGCTTAGAGATGTTAATTCACCTGCCTGGCATATACCACTAGGAAGTGATAGAGTGAAGATTTGACCAAGGCTTTACCGCTGGGGCTGGGATTACGTTTTCCAGTCCCTCTTTGGCGTGCAGTGTTTATCATTGGTAACACTGCATTTTAAAGTGCCAAAGACTATTTACTTAACAGAATATTGATTGTTAACATAACTATTTGCCTGACACATAATTATATGGTAAATATTTGTTAAAGAATGGAAGGATGCATTCATGCCACTATTTATTCATCCTGTTTTATAAGTGAGATGATTTTGTAGAAGTCATTTGCAAATTCTTTATCCTGTATTCAAAATGCAATTTAGATTACAAAGAGTGTTAACAAAGAAACCACGCGTCTCAAATGCATGTATGTTTTATGTGTGTGTGTGGGGGGGGGCATTTATATACAAAGCACCTGTTTATTGAGCATGTACATGCTTAATAGTTCTTATTCATAATTCTATCTGATCCTCACTATATAGCACAAGTGATATTTCCCCTATTTTTTTGGATGGTGAATCTGAAGCTCAGTGAGGTTAAGTAACTTGCCCAAGGTTGGGTGAAGAAATCATGGATCCCGGACTCCATTTCAGACTGCTCTTACTCCAGAATTCATGATTTTTACTGCTCCGTTATTACTGTAAACTTACATTCCAGTAAATATTTAATGAGCACTTACCCGGTGCCTGCTTACCATGCTTGGTGCTTTGGTACTCTACGTCCAGCAACTCATTTCACTCTCTCATCACCACTGTGAGGTCATAACTTTTACTGTCCCCGTACTAAGTACAGATGAGGGGTGGAGGCTTCTGGGTCGCTGTCATTGCCCAAGTCCTTGGAATTTGCAAAGGAGGGGCTGGGTTGGGGTCAGCTGTGCAGTTCTGGAGCCCAGAGTCTTTGTAGCCATCATTGCCTGCATCCAAAAAGATCGCTGTTTGATACAACACGAAGGTTAAAAACAAAACAAAACTCATAATTTACTGAGCTAAAAGAAGAATTAGGCTATGTGATGGGCTTGCGAGTCAGCTTACTGAGGTCCCTTCCCTGGTCAGAGGTTTTAGAAGGCAAAGGGAATGTGAATTTTCTCTGTTTGCGGTTCGGAATCCTGTATCTGAATTTGTTTATGCTGTCTTTGAGACTGCTTACAGCAGACTACAGTGCCCATCAGAGAAACTCTTCATGCTCCTCGTGGGCCCTGAAATGTGCTCCAAATGACAGGGTAACTACTTGTAAGTGTAAGGCTCAGTGACACCATTGCACGGCACATAAATGGCTGAGAGGTAGTGTGTTTGAGTGTGGAACAGGCTGGTCTTGCAGACCGAATTCAGGCCCTTACTGATGATGATGATATTGTTATTATTATTATTATTATCATCACCATCATCATCATTATTAGTATTTACAGGTTTCTGTCTGAAACCCTGAACAGGTTTATGACCACCTCCTTTTGAGAAGTAGTTTTTGAAGTAATAGGCTATAAAATGGTTATATGCTCTTAGGAAAAATTATGATGTAAAATTGCACTTGAGTGCTAGCCCTTGAGGTGTTAAGTGACCGGCTGCCCCCTACTTAGACGGAAAACGACTCACTTTGGAAACCTCTTATCTAAGTGAATCTGTGAATTATAACGGAAAATAAGAAGAACTCGTGTTTTTAACTTTGACTATGGGGGGATGTACTGAATGTGTCATATTTCATTTTAAAATATAAAAATAGTCTTCACAAAACATTTCCATCTGTAATGTAGTCAGGCTAATCATGTAAAAAATTTCTGGATTCCCTACTTTTTTTCTAAAGAACTCAGAAGTTTTAAAAATAATTTCCGTGAAAATATAAAAATTTCAGCTTTCTTTTATATTGAAGCCATTAAACTATTTCTTTCTATTTTTAATGAGATAATTTTAATCTGTCTTTAAATACTGAAGAAATGAAATAACTCATTTAGATAGTTTTGATTATTGTTAGGAGAGGAGATAGTCATTCAAAGAAAAAAATTGGAATTTGAGCTGATGTGGCCTTAGTATTTATTGCATCGTTAATTCTATTTTAAAAAATGTTTTAATGTTTATTTTTGAGAGAGAGAGAGAGCGAGAGCAAGCTCATGCGCAGGGGAGGGGCAGAGAGAGAGGGAGACACAGAATCCGAATCTGAGCTTGACGTCAGCACAGAGCCCAACGTGGGGCTCAAACTCAAACCTCGAGATCATGACCTGAGCCAAAGTCAGATGCTTAACCAAGCGAGGCACCGAGCCCCACGTTAATTCTATTTTTTAACTTCTTTAAAACAAGAGTGATTCCAACGCTGTGTCTAAGATATAAGTTAGTATCAGGAAAGCATCTCTTCTGAACATGATGCCCTTCACAGTTCCTTCTCCTTTGCTCTGTTCGTTATAGTGACCCATTGGCCAAATAAACATGATGATCCCCACTTTACAAGGGATCAGAGGATTAGGTTGTCTGCCCACAGCCCATCCTTGATGGCACCCGGCTTCAGGAGCCCCCTACGTCCAGCACTTTTCTACTGCAGCACGGCTTTCTCTCCATGCTAACATTTTGTTCTTGACAGAAATATGGTAGAAAGCCTGTATTCACAAACAGAGTGCAGGCAGCCCTTGTCCTACTCATTGAAGCACTTACTAATGAGTGACCCAGGAGGGCCACCTGCAGAAAGAAGAGACTACCTCCTCCATGCAGAATTTCCCTTCTCCTTTGGCTGCTATTGTTGGGGCTTGTTTTCAGACCCAGTCCCCACCTCTTAGTGGATTTGGTCGTGGGGCCTGCAGAACCCTTGTCACTACCCACTGCGATCAGGATTGTGGGGGAGAACCGCCCTCCCTCCTCCTCTTCACCCTTTCAGCCACTCCCCACGACCTCCCTGCTCCCGACCGCTCCCCTCCCCCCGTTACCCACAGCTCGGGCTCTGTCCTGAGGCCTCTCCCTGTGGTTCACGATTGTTACAGCTCACACCTACCTCCGCTCGTGCCACACCCATCCTCTTAACTTAGTATTTCTCGTTTAATTCTCGCAACAACTGTCTTCGGCAGGTACTGGGATTTCCCCCAGTTTACAGATGAGCGAAGCAAAGAGCAGAAAGGTTATTAAATACGTCGCCAGGTCACTCAACAAGTGGCAAAGCCGCGGTGTGACTGTAAGCGGTCTTACTGCAGAGCTCCCACCGTGGAAAATGCTAGCAGCTAATTAGAACCCAGCCTCAGAAGCTCTGCGGTAGACATGCGGGCCGGTGTCACCGGGGAAGCCGCTGTGCAGCTCGTCCGTTCGGGTGTCGGTGGCACAGAGCGGCTCCCCGACGTGTGAATGGACGGCTCTTGGAGGGAAGTAGGGTTTCCCCGAGCGAACCGTGCAAGGGTTCGTCCCAGGTTAGACCCGGCTGCTCAGGCTTTAGATGCCATCCGTGGTAGCGTGGCGGCTGTCGTGAAGGGAGGGAGGACCCCGACATCATTCTTCCCTCTCTGTTCTCTCTTCCCGTTTCCCTGCTGAGCCAGCAGCGCCGCTCGCATCGGCTCTTCCGGTCCGTGCATCTCGCTGCCACCGCGGACCGTGCGTCTCCACGACTGTGCTCCCGCTTCACTCCTCTGTTGCCTCCTGCATTGGGTTTCGGGGGTTGTTTTCTATCAACATTTGTGTGTGTGTGTGTGTGTGTGTGTGTGTGTGTGAGATTCATGTTATATTTTCAACTGCAGCTCATTCGGTTTCACCGCTGTAAAGTGTCCCATTTTCTGAATACATCTCTATTTTATATTGCTGGAAAACTAGACTGTCTCCAATTTGTGTCGTTACAGTCCTGCAGCAAGGTTTCGGTGCACAGATAGATGTCCTTGTGTACCTGTGCAGAGAGCACACTGAGGCGCGGACTTCCGGGTCACAAGATAAACGCACCTTCGGCTTTACAAAAGTGTGCTTACATTTTGGCCAAAGTGATCATACTAAGTTACACACCCACTAGCCATGCCTGGAAAAGCATAAAGTGCGTATTTTTCTCTCTCCAGTGTTTTTTTTTTTTTAATGAAACCTCAGTTGGAAGTAGTACATTTATCGTTGATAAGAGTATCACCTAATCATCTTATAAAGGAACTTCAGTCACACCGAAAGAGAATTAACTGCCTTGACCATGTAAAAGTTAATGGAGACAGGACAGCCTTTCCTTACAAAAGCCCAAAGAATAAACACAGACGGAAGGAAGGAAATACAAAATCAACATTAGGGCATCAGAGCCCTGCTGCAGGCAAGGCCCCCTGACAAATGCTAACTAAAATTGTGGGCAAAACTTAAGGAGAAACGGGGTAACTTGCATCGCTTCAAATATACCCCCCCCCCAAATATTTACTTACTCTGTTCGCTTTTAACATACACCCACGAAGTCTTTGAAGCTCATCCAGGAGGTGGAGCTGAATTCCCCTCCTTCCGGTGTGGGCGGGACTTCGTGACTCCTGTCTCCTGAATGGGAAACAGAAAGGGGAGCAGTGACTTGCCTGTAGAGAAACCTGGGAGGCATCACCTAAACCAAGTGACCACAGGTACCGCCACCTCTCATAAGACACGTTTATGTCATACCCCCATACGATGCCTTGTAAAGGACACTTCCCGTCTGTGGTATTCTTTCCTCAAATCTGTAACCGCAGCCTCGTCACGGGAGAACACCAAACAAACACAAACACAAACAGAAGGACGAATGTGCCACGGTTATGTAAAATGTTAACACGAGGGAGCCTGGGTGAAGGGTGCGCAAGAACACCCCCTAAGTCCTCTTTGTATTAAGTCTAAAGTCATTTCAAAGTAAAAAAAATTTTTAAAAATCCAGTGAGGGATCAGAACAAGCATGTATGT
The DNA here is from genome assembly GCA_028646485.1 of Cryptoprocta ferox. Lineage (NCBI taxonomy): Eukaryota > Metazoa > Chordata > Mammalia > Carnivora > Eupleridae > Cryptoprocta > Cryptoprocta ferox. Next base: position 10,302,642 of record CM053577.1, on the reverse strand, counting down.
TCCTATGGTTCATGTGAATGGGGAAGACGTCAAAATAAGTTTTAGTATTGTTGTATAAGTAAAACTTCCCTCTATTCCATGTAGACTCAGTACAATTTGTGTGTTTTTCTGTTTTTTTTTTTTTAAGTTGCTAATTTATTTGCGGTTCCTGTAGGTCTTACTATTTTAAAGTACTTCATCGCTATATGCGGAAGAAATAAATGTCTCCTGAGGGTTCATGCCTTTTTGTTTTTAAGTTTTATTTTCAGAATTTCTACGTGCTAAGCATTACACTTCTAAGATAAACAGTAGTTTTTCACCATGAGAGACGCAAAAGGTGGTGTTGATTGCTTTTCTGTTATAAAGATTTATGATATGCTTTCAGCAATAAAAACTGGTATCAGCAGACAAACTCTAAATCTTACGTATTTACAGATCTTGTTAGTTTGTCAATTTGCTTTCAAAGCACACGGGTCATTCATACCGTAGAGTTTCATACCTGACGTTGATGTTTGTACAGCACAAGCCCATAAACCCGTACCCCTCTTCCTGCAGGTAACAAGCTGGTCCTTCCCCCTTTGTAACTACGTCTCTCAGGAGTTGTCACCAACAGTTTGGGGGCAGGGTATATAAAGAACATAATCCGTTAAAGCCAAGTGTTCCTCATAATTAGATTTTAGACACCGCGGTGCTATTTTAACGGTAAGGTATATCTATTTCAGCTCACTTATCCGTTCAGTGATTCTAACATATAACTGAAATGAGCTGCAGTCTGGAAAACACGCCACCGTTTAACCTGGACTGTGGTTATCGAGGTCCTTGTTGTCATTCCTTTATGTTGTTAAATTTTACATAACACTAAAATACATGGCTCTTTATAAAACGTTTTACCGATGTGTTCTTAAGCGGTACCTGTAATTGTAATCGTGTTCTCAAGGCATTCTTTGTTCCTAAACACTTAAAAACAGGATTGTTTTCTTTCAAGTGTTTAACATTTCTTTCTTGGCTTTCCTCTGCATTCCTTTTCCTTCTCTGATCACATTCGAAGCCATCTTTGAGTCGACTGGCTGGCTCCCTGGCTTCTAGGAGTGCGAGCCCAGGCGGCCTGGGCAGATGGAGGCGATTCCCAGCCGCCCCTGGCCCCTCACCCAGCCTTTTTCCTGGCTTCCCAGTGAGCTTCTCCCCAGTGAGCTTCTCCCCACTGCTCCTCAAGTGGCGTCCCGCCCACAGCGCTTGCCTTTCCACGTTGTTCGGTCTGCCTCCAGGCTCCTGCCCGCCACTCCTCGGCAGGGCAGCCCTTGGCTCCTGGTCTGGGCGCATGTCAGACGGCAGCCCCGGGCCAGCGTGCACCGGTGAGGACGCACTGCTGTGTATCCCACGCCACTTACTGATCCACCCCCCCATCGTAGAATCTCTTCCTTTCTTAGGAACTGACCTGGCTGGAGTCTCTTCATTGAGACTTCGGAAGTGGACAGGATCACAGTACAGGCCAGCTTAAATATAAAACATCAGTCACATTTTTTTTCACCTCCTTTTCTACCACCTGTGTCTCCCGCACCCCAAGGCTTCACGTGCAAACCTTAGCTAGGACATGCCTGCCTGAGGGTGACAGTACAGAGACCTCTCCCCACATTATTCAGGATCCTCGCTTTATTATGTAGTTGTAACCTCACAGGTGGCCTGTCGTTTGTATGAATAAGTGTATTCTTTAAGATGCCATTGCTCTTAGAATAATAACAGGCCAGCAGTTATTCACCCATGAGTCTTCTTTAATGTTTCCAGCTGACTTGGGCTTCAGCTTGAGGCTAGGAAGGGTCTGGAGGCTCTTGGCTATGTCGGACAATGAAATCAGTTAAGAAACATTTGGGTAGGAGCAATAGATTGGAGCCAATAAGATGTTGCAGTTTCATCATGTAAGAAAATATACACAGTATCTCTGGTACACAGAAGGCGCTAAATCAGTGGTAGTAAGAGTTGTTGCGAAAAAAGCATCATTATTGTGTTCATTATCATTATCATCTGTGAGCACAGTTCTAGGAGTGTAACCAAGCAGGGTAAGGTTATTTCCAGATGACAGTTAATCCCAAATTCCATACAGTGCAAAAACCATAAGGAGATTTTCTTACCAAATAATTTGGCAGTTCAGGACTGCCCATACTGTGGTAAAGGGTCTGTTTGTTGTTCTTCCCAGCCTACATAACATCTTGAGACTGTTGTTAATAGGGGAAGAACAGAGAATCTCCCTGGGCAGAGTTCAAAAACTAAGAATAATTTAGGATCCCCCCCTGAGGCTTGCGCAATGGAAAAAAATTCCCTTACATGATGCATATTTCATACTTATATTGTTTACCACGTCTAAATTTAGAATGCAGCACATTTCATATCAGGAGTTCTAACCCCAAGGACCTTTGAGGCCAGCTTCTATTTTAGGTGCTGATTTTTCAGAATCAAAGGAAATACAACCATTTTAACAATTTTTGCTTATGATAGTATGCGTGACTCTGAATCCTGCTTCTGTAAAGTATCAGTTTAGTTGATTACCCTACAAATGTCCCTTTGAAATGAGAGTTACCCATAATGGAATCTTGGCTGGAGAAAAAGAAAAAGAAAGTGGTTCTCATTACAATGAATTTTGACTCATGAATTTTCTTTGCATTTATCCTTGGCTTTGGCTAGGGGTTGTCATTTGTGGGGTTTGTGACTATGTTTAAATTAACATCAAACTTTTTTTTTTCCAGTTGGCCTCATACATCTCAAGGCTATGTGTTATATATATTGTGAACATATAAAGAAGAGATAAATATTTATTGGACATGTTTAAATAGAAAGTGATATATATAACTTGGAAAGAAGATGCTTTTAGAGCCTAAAAGTTAGTGCTTTGGAGAATTTTTTTTTCACGGATTCTGTCTTTCTGTGCCTTTGCATTTTTTTATTCGTTTAGACAGGAAGCCTAAGCTTTTAACTCATTTGCTGTCTAGACAAATGAAAACAGCAGAGACGGGGGTGGGCTGCACGGAGAAGAAACCCACAAACATCCTAGAGATTAAACAGTCACCGCAAGGTTTCTCCTTTGTGTGTATATGTCAGTCAAATTCTTGACTCAATTCTGATACCGATTTCAAGGTGTATTTGTATCACGTGTCCGAAATGATACTTCTAAAATAAGGTTGGGAGGTACGAAGTGATTTTACAGTGTGTGCGAAGTATCAGTTTCTAAAGAGCTAAGCATCTAATGAGGCTGGGGGTGGTTAGCCTCAGGGATGTTAATTGGAAACAGAGGGCTGAGAATTCCTTGCTAAATCCTAATAGCGAAGTCAGTAGTTTTCGCTAGAGCATTTATGGTAAATATTTAGAAAGATTTGCCTGTGCTGGCTTCCTCTATATGGTGTTTGCAGCTGTATTTTACCATAGAGCACATAAATTCAGTGACAGTCACCAATGACCAGTCAAGCCCATCTTCTCTCTAGCACCGCACTCGGCACAAGGAGTCACTGCCCCTAAGAAAGTTAGGGTCTAGTTAGAGAAAAAGAAAAAAATGCGTGTCTGAATTTTATACTTAAAATTCTAAAAAGGAGAAGAGACACTATTCCTGCTTTTGAAGATGACGGAGAGACATTTTTAAAAGACCATTGAACTGGCATTTTAACCTGTGCGTCAAGCCCATGGGAAGTCACAGTGAGAAATCATTAACTGTATCCTATTAAAATCCTTAAACAAGAGACCTGAACTAGTCTCATTGATTGAAATATCTTCTCTGTTTCTAATTCAGTGTTTATCCTCCTGTTCTCTTGGGGTGCTTCTGAGCAAGAGATGCCCAAATGTGTGTGCTGCTCTGCAGTTCTCTATCAGAGACCAATCTAAGACTGTCAACTAATTGTATTGAGGGCCACAGCTTAGAGTATGTTGGAGTTGATTTGCTTTTTTAAAAACCCACTTATTTAATTAAACAAGGGAGTAAGGTTTCCTAACTTATTCCCAGGTCTTTGAAGACAGCAAGATGTCCCTAGCACTGCCCGGATTTATCCTTTAAGAAGCTAACTTACTTTGAATGCCATCAAAACCAAAGATAGATATCTCTTGATGTAGTGAGTCATAACATATTAAAGATATTTTTAGGGAGGATCATCTCCAATATGTAGACATGAGAGAATGTTTATACTTAATGTTGTGTGTCTGTTACATGTATGTGTAGACCTCTAAAAACTCTACATCCCTCTGTCCCTGTGCTTCCCCGCCCTGTCCCATTGTATTGAGTCTGCCCTCAGTGTCAGGTCATAAGTGTTCTCTTCGCAGAGTCTGCTAGCATTGTTATTGCTCCCTGGTGGCATTTCATTCTCTGTGCAGTGAAATCTCCTGTACTCGTCACTCAGATCAGAATGAAAATTTTACATGGGCGGAGAGACGATGGTTGCGGAGGGAAAGCCTTTGCAGGGAACTTTCATTTAAATTAAATTTTAAAGTAAAACAAGCTTTTCTTTGTTAAAAGTAAAATTTTTTTTAGCGTTTATTTATTTTTGAGAGAGAGACACAGAGTGTGAGCAGGGGAGGGTCAGAGAGAGAGGGAGACACAGAATGAGAAGCAGGCTCCAGGCTCTGAGCTGTCAGCATAGAGCCTGACACGGGGCTTGAACCCATGAGGTGTGAGATCATGACCTGAGCTGAAGTCGGCCGCTTAACCGACTGAGCCACCCAGGCGCCCCCAAGCTTTTCTTTTTTAAGGCATTGATTTTTGAAAAATAAACTAACCATCGGCGGCAGAAGTTACATCGTTTTGGGGGTGCCGGAAAGTATTCAGTATTCTGAGTGATGTCACATACTGAAAACCCAACTTGATAGCTAGATTTTTACTAACTCCCCCTAGTCCTGGCAGAATACTGACTGTACTGGGTATGAGCCCAGGAAGTCAGTCATTGCCTCACCCATCCCTCCATCAATACAAAGATGCAGAGGGAATGCTGTGGGGCAGGGGGACTCTAGCCCCTTAAAAAGAGTCCTCTCTGCAATTACCTTACGCGCCAGCTTCCCCGCAAGATAAATGAAGCACTGTAGCTTGAAGGTGCCTTGGTCAGAATGAGATGCAGTAAGGTCTCTCTGTTCTTTACAGGCATCGTAGATCTGATAGTACTTATAAAAGAAGAATAGAGTTGGTGCCCTGCTGACTAAATTGTCCTCTAGAGGAGTATTAGTTACAGAGCTTCTTTGTTAACTAGGCTGAATGTTTAAGCCACTGTTGAACTTCTTTTATTAACATGTTTTAAGATAGCTATACGTGCGGATACCCTAAGTGTCTGTGGGGCGGGAATATTTCTCTCTAATTTACATTTAAAAGTTACGTGTATGTGTAATAGTAATATAGAAATTATATCTTTTTATTGCTCTTCTGTTGCACCGAGGTCTAGTCAGCACTGAAATTCTGATGACATGTTGAACACTAAGAAAGCCACCGTTTTTATATTTTTCTCTTGGTATTTCCTCGATCAGCTTGTTGAATAACAGAAATGTTTTTCATGCTTTTGCAGCTTGAAGGAAGCTTTCCTAACACCCATCCATGTCACTTGTTCAACCATAACTTGGAATTTTAAGGGAGGACAGGGAAGGAATTTATAGGTCATGCAGAGAATTTTACAAATTTCCAAGTAACAATTTGGTTGTTTTTTTATGAAGAAAGATTTGCATTAGATTATTTAACTTCAAGTAATGATGTTTAAAAAATTGAATCTACGTCAAAGGCTTTTCTGTGTTTAATCCATATGTAGTATAATAAAAGATAATAGTTTTATATCTAGTTAGCTACTAAATTTTTTTCCTGTAAGGAAGCATGAAAAGCCTTTTTCTCCCCCCCCCCCCCAACTGTTTCTTGCCCAATGGTCGTTTATTGCCGATGCACATTTGTTAGGTGTTAGCGCATCGACACGGGGCCCGCCCGCCATCCTCGCGGGGGCTCCCGGCTTCCTCCGCTCCTACAAAGAGAATGCCGCTCTCTCTGGCTCCCATTCAGTATTTTCCGGGTGGATGTAGATGTGGAGTCGGTCCCTGTTCTTGGCAAGGCTCCCAGGATTCCTGACATACAGGGTGTCACCATGTGGTTCCGCTGAGGCCCTTCTCTCTCCAGTTTACCCCAAGGAAGAGGCAAAGGCAATAGAGGCCGTACTAGGAGGAATACCTCAGCTCTGAATCAGGGGTTAGCCGACTTTTTCTGAAAGGGCCCCGCAGTACGTATTTTAGGCTTTCCAGGCCACGGGGTCTCCATCAGAGTTTCCGTCATAGCCCCCAGGCGGCCGTGGACGATACGTAGAGGGATGGTGGTGACAGCCATTCAGTAAAACGTTACGGACAGTGAAATTCAAATTTCAAGTATTTTTCATGTACCACAAAGTATTACACTTGATTTTTTTTTCTTAGTCATTTAACAACATTTGGCTTGTTCCAGAGCAAACACTGGCAGGGTCCAGTTTGAGTCCCCAGGCCAGAGCTTGCAGCACCTGCTTCGACGAGCCCCACCCATGTGTCCCTTTGCAGCTCTGTGAATTGGTTGCATCCAGTTAGGAGGGGGATGCCTTGTGAGCAAGTACTTAAACCCCAACCCCTCTTCCACACCCCTGCGCCCGTCCTAGCTCTGAGGCTGTGCCTGTGAGGAGTCTCCAGTGGGCCTGGGGAGGGAAGGTGGGAGGGCTGCAGGGGGAGAGAGGGAGGGCTGCTCTTTCAGCAGGCCAACGTGTGTGCGCGTGTACACTCTGCTAATTTCAGTCTTATTTCTAGAAACTCAGAGAATTGCCTTGATTTCTGAAGTGTGAATACTTTCTCCATTGTATATAGCATGTCACTTGCTTAATAACCTTTCTCTCTTCCTGACCCTGCTTCGCAAAAGTTGTGCTCAGTTCCGAAAGTCTGAATCGAACGGTTGTTGAACTGGGTAATTAAGTGAAATACAGTGTTTTATCAGCTGACTATGTGAAAAATCATGCAGCTGATGTGCCCTGAGTAGAAACGTTTATATATTTTATTCTCTGAATTCTGATTGAGTTTTCCCCCATTTTATTTTGGAGATTTGATGATACTTTCTCCAGTGGTGATATGTTCAATCTACCCTGATACCGTTGTGTTTGTTACTATGTTTGTTACTCTAAACCTAGATGTGATTATTAGATGTTACTCTTCTCAGCATAAGAAGTTTTTGTTTTCTGTAACATTCATTTTTGTGAGGTTTTATAGCTAGCTATTTGAGAATGTATTTTTTAATCATTGGCACTGTGCTGTTAAGAAAGAGAAGTTCGTTATATGATATAACAGATGGGTAACAGATAAACTTTCCAGGTGACCGGTATCCTCATCCTGAGTTTGCTTTGTGACATTTGGGGGGACCCTGAAGACCCATAACCAGCTATGCTTTACCTGGTCCTGTTGGTATATCCTGGTCTAGATTCAGTCTACCTCCACCAGTTTTCAAAGCCCTAGTTTTTAGAAGTCCCAGTAGTAAGCAGTGAGGTAAAATTAAACATGAATAAAGTTGAATGCATAGAGGGTATAAATTAGAATTAAATATGCGTTGTAGACAATAGCAGAACCTGGCATTTCTGATCCCATTCGGCAGCATTTAGTCCTAGACCATCCAGACATATAATTATACTGCAGCCCAGCCTTTAGAACTCAGCCAGCACTAGGTCCGGCCCCACCCGGACCTCCAGACTCTCAGCGACCTGGGAGCACCTGCCGGTGGGTGACCCATTCTGGGCCCTGGCCCCACAGCAGCGAGGAAGGACGAATGAAAGTCTCTTCCTCTTCCTTTCATCCTGACGAGCGTGCAGAAGATTCCTCTCTCAGCTTCCCTTCATCCTCTTGAGCAAATGGTTCTGTCCTCAGTGGTGTGAACTCCGACAGTAACTGACTAACTGAGCGGCAGTTTCTGTGTCTGTCAAATGGTGATTTTAATAACTGCCTTATCAGGTGTTATGAACAAATTCTAGTTGGCATTAAAAATTGTTTGTTTAGCTTAAAGTTGTTATAAAAAGTAAGGCATAACATTAGAACCCACTTCTGCCAACATAACCTCAAAGGGATTTATTTTCACAGGTTCATACAAAAATATACACGTAACTATTTTATCATAATGGCACTTACAATTACTTAAGATGTAAGCATTTCTTACCACGAGGTCTGGTTAAAATGTTGCTGTTCCATTCCAATGTAATAGTTCGAAATTCACATAGTCCTTCAACATTGACTCTAAATAGAAGGATCCCCAACTATAGTTTCCAGTTTATGGAAACCATCATTCCATTCAGATGGTAAGTCACCACCCGAAGTGCTGTTTCCTGTAACTCTTGGAACAGGTTTGCTGGACTAGGTGCTGGCAGCTAGAGGAAAGCTGTCAGTTGGTTTTGTGAAAGAAAGGTGTACAACTTTCTTCACTTCTTAGGGATGGGCCAGATCTTAGGGTTCAGCTCGTGAGAGACCTCCTGAAAGTCTTCTAAGAACAAGTGGCCATGCTCTGAATTGGGAGTATTATCTGGAAAAACTGTTGTCTCCGAAAGGGGCACTGTTGCGATTTCGAAATACGTTCTTGATCAGGCATGGATCCAAGCGTGTTACTTTATGAATCTGTTGGTGTTTCTTTCTCAGGACCTGTCTGGCTCCATTGATGACCTGCCCACGGGAACGGAAGCAACTCTGAGCTCAGCAGTCAGTGCGTCTGGGTCCACGAGCAGCCAAGGGGATCAGAGCAACCCTGCTCAGTCGCCTTTCTCTCCGCACGCGTCCCCGCATCTCTCCAGCATCCCTGGGGGCCCATCGCCTTCTCCCGTCGGCTCTCCTGTGGGAAGCAACCAGTCACGATCTGGCCCAATTTCTCCCGCAAGTATTCCAGGTATTCATTCCTTAATATTTATTATTCTACTCGGCACTAAAGACACACCTAGGGCTCGTCGATGGCAACGTACATTCCATGCATGGGTTGTTGTTTTTTTACTATAAAAACGTGGTGATGAAACCACGTGGTAATGGAACCTCGTGTTAGAAACATAACTTTGAGAGTCCCAGTTACCAAAGACACTCTACTAATAAACAGTAAACACTCAATTAATAAAATTGCCAGCTAGTTTGATGTTTTGGGTTTGGACATTGACCTTATGCCAGAAAATGGTTGATTCTCAGCGTCTGTTTTGTAACGATTCTCTGCGTAAGCTGGTCTGTTGAGTGCCTCCGAGGTAAGATGGTGGACAAGGATCAGCCTTAGCGTTTATGGTTCTCTTTATTCTATGGCACGTAGTTTCTAACATGTTTAGTGTTTGTCCTTGCCCGTGTTTTACTGGCCCAGCACACATTCACGGCCTCGTCACTGACGGAGACCCACCTCCTCGTTGTGATGCAAGGAGTTTGCGCTCCAGTGAACGCTCGCATTCAGCTAGTTCAGCAGCCGCGCTTCGTCTGTATCCTTCGCCCTCTCCATTGTGTACGTGGGGGTGTTCGTCTTTCTGTCCGTTGTGTCGACTCCTCCAGCTTTCTCCTGTCAACATCATCCGTTACTTTTCCCAGCAGACTAAATGTAATTTTTTTCCACGTAGCTTTTGCTAACATGATCTAGGGGCTGCCGGAAAGTGCCTTTTACTAACCTATTAGAACAAATACTAAATTGTGGATAAATCTTCTGATAGTTTATTCTGTTCTCTTGAAAGCGTGGGTGGTCGTTTTACCCCTTCTTACCATTTTACTCCTTTTATATTGAAAAAATGCTTGTTATGAGATGTTTTATATATAAACCTATATATATTTATATACGTAAACATATGTGTGTGTATATATATATATATATGAACGTATATAGCATGCTAATGATGAGACATAACTGTCGAATGAATATTCATGAACCCACTGTCCAGTTTAAGAACTGGAGTACGGCCAGTGTTGCTGTGTCTGCCTGTGTATTCCTTCCATATCTTTAGTCCTGTTCTGCCTGCCTCAAGTACTCCGTGAATAGTTTTTTGAATTGTTCTTTTGGGGTGTTTTTTGTTTTTTGGGTTTTTTTTAAGAATTTTATTATAAAAATTCATAGAAAATATATCTTTAGGTTTTTTTTTATTTTTTTTTTTTATGTTTATGTATTATTGAGACAGAAACAGAGCATGAGTAGGGGACGGTCAGAGAGAGAGGGAGACACAGAATCCGAAGCAGGCTCCAGGCTCTGAGCCGTCAGCACAGAGCCCGACGCGGGGCTCGAACCCACAAACTGTGAGACCATGACCTGAGCCAAAGCTGGTCGCTTAACCGACTGAGCCACCCAGGCACCTCTATATATCTTTAGTTTTATTTAGTTTTGAGATTTATAGAAAATATTTATAGAGACTAATGTAGAATGACTCTATAATGTATCAACCAAGCTGATACACTTTTGGGGGCATCGAGGCGTTATTATTAATAATTACGGGACAGCAGGCATAAACTAGGAAGATCCTTGGCAAAACAGAAAATGTGGTTACCCCATTCATACTGTAAATGGGTCCTACAATTTGCCATTTTGACTAAATGTTCTGTTTCTAAGGTTCATCCATATTTTAGATACAACTATAATATAGCACATTTTTGAGTTAGGCATTTTGATGTTAACCTTTCCTTCAAAATTATGTTTGTCCTCACAGAGATTGTAATGAAACCTGGATTCACCTTTTTAACATTTTTAAAGTTCTGAATACTTTATATTCCAGAAATCTTTAGGCAGTTTTTGGTATTGAGATGGGTTTTGAAGCATCAACTACCTAAATATTGGTAAATCATATGTAAAGTATTGTATTTGGCAAGCAAGAACTCCTTTCGAAAATTGGATCAAAAGGATTTTTCTAAATAACTTCAATGAAAATTCCTCAGAGGTATAAAGATATTGTAGTGTTTTATTTAAAACTGCTGACATGGGTAATTCACAGTCTGATGATTTTCATACATGTTTATCATTCCAGTGGGGATTTTGAAACTTCTTTCTCACTGTTCGAATTTTGATGTGGGATAGAGCACATGGTACCTTGTACTGTGGAGGGCGTGGCCCAGCAAGTGGACTGGCTTCAGAGTCTGGTGCTCAGTTCTGTGCTGTGCAGCGTAAAGTTGGTCAGGGGATCACGCTTCTGATGACGCATTAGCCCCATCTCAAAAGAGGCCTGTTCTCTGTAGTCACTGACAGGTGAGGGGCTGGGTAGGATTCTCTCTGCCAGCTTCTCGGGCAAGTAAATTTGTAGTAGAATGCGTTCAGGTTTCTTGGGAATGTTGTTGAAAGCATACAGTTTGTTTTTAAGCTTGGGTCCAAAATGCTAACCACCCAAGGCCTACATTTTCATTTCACACACCAGTCCGGGTCCGCTCCTCTCCATCCATGTGGCACAGGGAAGACACGACACAGCAAAAGTTCACTTTTGGCGGGGAGGAATGCTCTTCAAGTAGGTCCATAACCGTGTTTGCTGAGTGTGAAGCTGCAGAGTCATGGGATCGTGTAGAACATGGCAGATAGAACGTTTCGTTAAGGTGCCCGCTATTCTAAGAGGAGTAACCAGCTGGGAAGGCTGGTCAGCCATTTTGGCACCTGTTCACTTTTCTCCTGGGTAGAATCACAGAGAACTCGGCAACTGGATGGACTTTTATATAATCATCTGATCTCACCTCGCTTTATTGCCACTTACCAGTTGTATAACCTTGGACAGGCCTCTACCCTCTCTGTGCCTCAGTTTCTACATTTGTAAGGAGAGTAGCCATATCTCCTAGGGTTCCTGTACAGATTAAATGTGTTGATGCACGTAAAGGAGATGCATGGTAAGCACTCGGGGTGTTAACGGTCACTGTGGCCTCGGTTATCGGCAACAGACCCAGAGGCCCGCCCTCTGCTGTCCAGAGGAGCGCAGGTGGCTTGGGCAGCAAGTCTTCTGACTGTTCATCCAGGGATGTTCTTGCACATTTCAGAAGACATGCGTGCAAAGCTTCCAGTGATGATTTGCTGTGTTTACGGAGGTTACTCAGTAGGACTGCTCGGAGCCAGCCACGAAAGCGTAATGTATTTTTACGAAGTTGAATCGTTTTTCTTCTAACTTGAAATAAAAATAAAAAAAGATAGCAGGTTAGTGGTTGACCTTCTTGGGGATTAAGTGTGAGAAAGTCAAGGGGAAACAAGCTTCTGCACCCTTGCTTCGCCGAGATCATAGGCAAATGGGTGCCTGTGTGATGTGATGAGCAGGCAGTCTAACACAGATTTAACCATAGATGCAGTTTAAAATGCAGGGTTCTTTCTCCCACTTTTTGTATGTATTGAGACATCATCAGCTAACTGATCAGTACCACCCTCAGTGGCGTTAGCCATGGCTGCCACAGGCAGTCGAGCAGGTTGCTCATCGAACAAGGACATGGGCCAGAGGGGTAAATGGGAATGAAATTCAGGCTGTTCTCCTGTGGGAAGGGGCAGCCTTTTTTTAACTCAAACAGAGGAGCCACACCTCTCTCTGCAAGCTTGCCCTGGACCTCTTGGTGGCCATCCTCCATGGCTCAAGTCCAGATACTGCCTGGTTCTCTCTCCACTGTTCCCAAAGCTAAGGCCTGGACGTTTATTATTTTTTTTATAGTTTATTTATTTTTGAGACCGAGAGAGACAGAGCACGAGGGGGGGAGGGGCAGAGAGCGAGAGGGAGACACAGAATCTGAAACAGGCTACACGCTCTAGGCTGTCAGCACAGAACCCGACGCAGGGCTTGAACCCACAAACTGTGAGCTCATGACCTGAGCCAAAGCCAGACGCTTAACCGATTGAGCCACCCAGGTGCCCCATCCTGGGACATTTAAACATCCGTTTTTGATAGATGCTCATTGTAAATCTTACATGTTGTTTTTTTTTTAAGGGGATTTGTTAGAAATCATGCATATTTTTGTTGAAAACCATTTGGTCTTCTCTTTCCCGCCAGCTAGCCTATATGCTCTTGCTTTTTTCCTTTTTTTTTTTTTAATGTATTTGTGTAAACTTGGTCACAGGTAATAAAACCACATTTTAGGGATAGTCATAAAGTTGCTTGTTCGTTTTTTTTTAATTTAACCAAATGCAAAGACACTTTCCCTTAGAGAACAACCAGGCCCATTTAGTAATCTCACCTTCTCCTTTCCCATCCCTAGTCCTTATGTTTAAATTTTGTTAATCCACGTTAGATCCTAAGATCATGTACAGTCTCTGGCCCTTTGCTTCTGAGTCTGTATGGAAGGAGTAAAAACACCAGGTAGCGATCGCGTGGCACCGGGCAGGATACTCACGCGGCGGCTCTTGGGAACATCTGTTTGGAATTTCCTCTATTTTTTTTTTCTGCCTGTAGTTTTGTGCTTTCTTTTCTCCCCCTTCCTTCCTCTCATTCCTGGCACTAACCTGTTTTTCCTGACCTCACTTCTCTCCCATCACCTCCTCCTCGAGCTTGCTACTGCCTCACCCTGAGTCACAGATTGACTCTTTCATTGTTCAAACGCACAGCTGTCGTGTGGCTGATAGTCTCGATGCCGCAAAGCCAGAATGTTGTGGGGGCTTCTTCCTGGTGCTGCTTCCCAGGGTTTGCTGCAAAAAGAGCAATCCTTTTTCTCCATCGCTGTCCCGGAGAATGAAATTGACAGCTCGGGAGAACTATCACAGAGGTGGATACACAAAAGCCCAGGAATGCATCCCGAATGGAAGGGCTGAATCTGTTTCTTGCCTGTGAAACCGTTTCTCCACCCACCGCAAGTCTGCCCTCCTACCGTGCTGCCTCATGAACACTGTGAGTGTCATGGGAGCAACTACTGTGCTACACTCTGGCACCACGTCGGCCCTGGCACATCCCTAACTCAGTGGGGCTTTTCCTTCCTGCGTTCATTTGAAAAGCAGGATGGAGATTTTCTGTGGTGAGTAGCCACATGGATTCTCCCTTTGTTTGCACATTCCTGGGCCCCCGCGCCGCACCAATCCATGGTGAGAAGTTAAAGAATTTCAGCCCCGGTTGCTTAATCTCAATGAGCGTTTGAGAACCCAGATGTATACGTCACTACCTCCCCTGGTGCCGTGAGACATTTTCTTGTGTTTTGCTTATTGTTTTCATTTCCCTCTCCTCTTTACGTTGATGTATTTATACTTAGAGACGGAAATGAAGTACTTTCATCTTTCTAATTGGCAACGTGCGTGTATATGCACATTTACATCAGGCAAATCTAACGGCCAGTGCAGTTGATGCCGACAGGTCTGATGTTAGGCATTTGGCTTTCCTTCTAACAAATGATCCCACCCCACCGTACTTTGGCTGCTTCCTGGCTCGCATCCTAGAGTTGTTTACCTCGGTTTTAGGGAAATAAACTATTGGGCCTTGAATGCATCGTGCGGGTCTCACACTGGGCCTAATTCATCCTAACACGTAGCAAAGCTGACACAGCATAACATCAGGATAAGACGCCGTCGCCAGAAGGTTTACTGGATGTTAATTCCACCCGTGTTGCCTCCAGAGCCAACCGTCCCAGTTTACTAACAAAGCAAAAATGTAAATAAGCCGAACTTTTTTTTTTAATTTTTATTTTATTGGCTAAAGGCTTTTGTCAGCTTTTTCCTCCATGTGCTGCAAGCAGCCACAGTGTTTAAATATTAAGCAGGGTGAACATACAGCGGGGGGTGGTGATAGGCAGGCAGGAATTAACTGCTCACAGCCTGAGCAACATTTCTGTTTAGAAAAACTTTAAATGTTCAGACTGCTGAGACTAGTTCATCGGTTGTGTTAACAAAGACCTAAGGATAGTATCTGTAAACCCCCAAATAGATTTCCCTCGTCTTTTTCTTTTTTTTTTTAGAACTTGGCATCTGCACCAAGTCGAATTCTAAGTCCCTTTCATCTGACAGGAGAAGGGCTGTGGACTATAATAGCCTAGGACCAAAGATACAAAACTAGGTATTCACGTTAGCGTCATAAATAGATGTTCATTTTCATGGCCAGTCCTTCTGGCTTAGTCTAGGCATTTATTAGGAGACTGATCAAGGATCATATCCTCCTGGACATCACAGGCAGAAAGAAAATAGAGTTGCATCAGATCTGAAAGTAGAACTCTCTCTTTTTAAGTTTTATGCGCCTTGCTGTTTGAGGTCTCGCCTCCCACATCGCCCCTCCCCAGCTCCACTGCTGGCCAAAGGAGACTGGGCAGCCCTGGGTCAGGGTGGTTTAAGAGGTGACAGACCGTGAGGGAGGAGGGCCAGGTGGAGAGAAGTCTTTCATTAATCTTTCAAGAGCCGATCGTTGGCTCGTCATGCCTCCCTCCTCTGGAAGCCCTCCTTTCCCTCCCTCTGCAGTCGGCCGGAGCATTTCCTGGGGTCCACATCTGCAGGCAGCCTCCAGGATCCACCGGCTTCCAGGGAGCTCCCTGGGAGCAGAGCACCCGGCCCCTTCACCTCTGCAGACTCAGACCCAGCAAGTGACTCAGTTGCGTCCTTCGGAAAAGATCACAGGTTTTAAGAGCCTGTAGAATTGGTCTGCCAGGGATCGCCCCCCCCCCCAGGTCCCCCAGAGAGCCCCAGTTACTTTACAGTTAAGACTGATTCTCTGAAGCATTATCCTGTCGGTTCCTGGTAGGTGAGGGATGCATCCAGCACAGCCGCTCACAATGGACCTGTACCCCCCACCCCACCCCCACCCCCTGGAAATCTGAGATGCTCAAAGAATGAATTCCCAGAAGGGTGGCACATCTCTGATCACCTATGGAAAATATAAACTCCTTGGGCAGCACCATGGAATATTCAGAGCACTCCTGTGGCGGGGCCCCCTGGCTTCTCCCCTCTGCTTAGCAAGTGAGAGCTGAGATTTCCGTGGGAGCTGCGGGAGCTTGCATAGACAAACAAGAAGATATTCTGGTCAAAAAAACTCATTTTCTTGCTTAATCTGACATTCAGACAAGCAGATTCTGTAAGGATGCTATAATGGGAAAGAGAAAAATGAATTTGCATTTAGGAGTTAGTCATAGGCTGGAGTGAACAGGAAGGATTTTAGTGAAAGGAAATGATAGTTCCTGGTCTAATTTGTCAAGATTAGTACCTGTTAAATGAACACCGGAGGGTGCAAGCCAGTCACTCTCGATTTTTTAATCCATTCCCGTCAGGTTTTTAGAACTCTTAGGGCTGAAGCCTAACCCATCCTAAATAAATAAATTTTCCACTCTTCAGTATCTTTGCTTAAAACTCGGGTAAGATTATGAGTTTATTTCACTCTGTGTAAGTGGTTCTAAACCAGTTTCCTGCCATGATCACATCAGTAGCGTCTCTGAAATGGCACTGCACGTAATGACATATTTTTTACTTGAAAGTCTGCACAGTCACCCTACCTGGTAATCTTATTTTAAAACATCTATCAAGTGTTCCTTTTTGGCTTCTCTCGAAGTCGAAATCCTGCAACAGCTTGTTGCAGGGAAGATGCATGCCGCTTATTGGCAAGCTGAGCAGGAAAAAAAAATTCCTAAACACAAAATGCCATTGATATATCCGTGTTTTTAATCTGTGGCAGCCTGGAAAACATCAATTCAGCAGTTCTACAAACCGTGGAGAACTTCAGCCAGTATTTTTTTTCCCCTTACAAAGTAAACTATTTGTATGTTACACAAAACAGTAATTTCAGACCCATTCCAAATGATGCTTAGCAACACTTAAGAAAGCAACAATATATTTTGTCTTTGAGAGAGATATGATTGCACCTCTGTGTGCCTTAGTTATGAGATAGGAGAGCCTCCCCCTTGAGGGAACTAATTTTTTTAAAGTATTTTTTTAATGTTTTTATTTATTTTTGAGAGACAGAGAGAGACAGCGTGAGCAGGGGAGGGTCAGAGAGAGAAGGAGACACAGAATCTGAAGCAGTCTCCAGGCTCTGAGCTAGCTGTCAGCACAGAGCCCGACACGGGGCTCGAACCCACAAACCGTGAGATCATGACCTGAGCCGAAGTCGCACGCTTAACCGCACGCTTAACCGACTGAGCCACCCAGGCGCCCCTTGAGGGAACTAATTTAAGATTCTGACCGGGAGCCCGGTTGTGGACTCAGCACTTTGGTCATGGGTGTGCCCCTCCTGTTGTAGGTGGCGGGTCCCCCACCACATCCTTGCGTTCACAGCGGCCGCCCCAGGGTTCGGAGCTTCCCTGTCCTTAGGAGGCCCCTCCTGACCCAAGTCAGACATTTTGATCGTCGGCAAATGAGCATTTCTTCTTTCTTCCCAAAGGCAGAAACTGTTTCAGTTCTTCCAACAAACATCAAACTAAGCCTTTTCCACTTCTTCCTTCACAGTCAGAAATAAGAGAGCATTAAGACAGGTCAGAATACACATTCCCAGTGTTTGGGGGAGCCAGACCACCTGGGAATGTGTATTTCATGCGTATTAAGTTACGTAGTTCAGTTTCAACTTTCCTCTCATTGTCCATTCCCTGTCTTTGGTCTTCTGCGCCTGAAAATATAGGGAAGTCCATGCCATCAGGGTAGTATTTTGGTCTCATTTTCGCTCTGGAAGATGAGCAGGGACTAATGTTTTTACGTGGTCGGTCCAGCCGTCCACGCCCACTTCTCCATTATTTTTTTACACTGTTCACCGGAGAAGCACTTGATTCGCCTTGTTTGCTGTTTGATGTCATTTCTCGAGCTGAGTAGACTGTCACCCCCTCTAAACTTGCGCTTAACTGAGTAATGCTGCGTCTTAAATCAGCAGAGTGCCACTGCGGTTGAATTGCTTTTGGCATTGATCTGCTGTGTTTTCTGTCCTCAGTGGGAGCAAGGAATCGGAATGGAGGGGTACCAAAGCTTTTGTGAACTACTTTTAGCCCAGAAGTAAAAGTCTCACAAATCATCTGACTACTCATTTTGGAAAGTGGTGACAAAATGAGTGGTACTTAGAGTCAAGATGTCCCTAAAGCTGACTTCACAAACTTGTGATCCGAGTTCCTGTATTTTCTAAAGGGAATAAATACCAGTTGTGCAATGAACAAGACCATTTTACAGCGGGTGTTATGTTTATTTCCCTATCTTCTGATAGCCCTGGAGCCAGGATTATTATGATGTGTTGATTGATTATAGCCGTTAAGTCTCTTACTAATCAGTTTCATCACTTACTCTCAACTCACACACTTGCACCTTTGATTTCTCTTCCATAACAGGGTGATACGGGTTGTCATTGACTAATGAAGAACAGAATTGGTTTCGGCATGAGACAAACGGAATGCCGACACCAATCCTAAAATGCATTAATCTTTAATAATTCACATCTGCAGGTTTATAAATGATATAACCAGGGATTGTTAATGTTGATGTTCTCCCTTCCAAACAGAAAGTGACATAGGAGTTTGTACTTGCAAACTACACTAAATGCATATAGCTGAATGCCAAGAATGTGACCTTGCTGAGGATGCCAAATGTATTAATTCATTGGATGGTTTTTTTGAAAAGAAGCATGTTGTACTTTTGCTGTTGGATAAATCAGGTGATTTCCTGAGGAAGACCACCTGGCCCAATATGTCCGTTTCCTTCCGCCCTTGTTTATCATTCTCTTCTTTCCTTCATTGATTCGGCCAAGTGCTGAATACATCTTATGCTGCAGGCATGTTTCTAGGAACTAGGGACAATGCCCTGAACATAAACGACATTTATGTTGTCCTCATGAAACTTAAATTCCAGGAGGAAAGATGGGAAATGAGTATATAATTTATTATCAGGTATGGTTAGGGGGGGAAAAATCAGGTTGCTTCTCTCAGATAGCAGTGATTGGGATAGGTGTCTCTTAGAAATGCATACTCGAATCAGGGACTCAGCAAACAAAGGCAAAAGCATTCACTCAGTGACTATCTGGGAGCGAGGGATCCCCGCAGAGAACCTGCAAGCAGGCGGGCCCTGCATCAGTACTGTGTTTGGTGTGCTGGGCAAGGGAGTCATTGGGGCTGGAGCACAGTAAGGAGGGGGAGATGGGGACAGCATGGGTAGGCAGTTAGATTAGAGGGTAACCAAGGGCCAGCTTACATGGGGCTTTGTAAGTTATGATTGGGATTTAAGAACTTATTTTAAGTGTAATCGGAAGCCACTTGGCAGGAAGTGAAGGCGAGAATGGGGTGATCCAATATATGCTTTAAAAGGATCATCTTGTTGCTAAGTGGACTATAGGGGGCAAGGCTGGAAGTGGGGGCTGATTAGGAGGCTACTTCAGTAACCGGGGACGGGGGGTTGGTCACGACTGGATGTGTGAGTAGCAGAAATGGGGGACAGAAGAGTTCAGCTGGTAAATGGTGGTTTTATTGGTAAATGGTGGTTCTGTACAGTGGAAGAGAAAGGGAAGAGCAAGTTTTTGAAGATGGAATCAAGAGTTTGGTTTTGAACTTGTTACATTTGAGGTGCTTATGAGGCATCCAAAGGGAGATTTTGAATTGGCAGCTGGTGCTAAGAAATCCAGATTCCGAGCAGAGATCTAAGCTAGAGAAGTAAGACTGTGAGTCATCAGCGCTCTCGATGAGATTACCTAAGGCGCCGAGCCTGCATCATAATCACCTGGAGGGCTGGGGAGAGCAGGTGACTGGGCTTCAGACCCACTTTCCGACTCAGTAGGTTTGGGGGAGAGCCGGAGAATTTGCATTTCCAGCATGTTCCTCGTTGATGCTGAAGCTGCTGGTCTGGGAACTGCTGACCTGGGGAATGAGGGAGTGAAGGTTAGGGGTTCCCAGCCCTGGCTGCACAGAGCCTCCTGGGAGAGGATGGGTGTGAGGCCCAGCCCCCAGAGGTGCCGAATTAATGAGCCTGGCTGCAGTCCTCCACTGGTGCTTCCTAAAAGGCTCCAGGAGATTATCGTGTATAGCCAAGGTTGAAAACTACTGAGAAGCATTCTGAGGGCAGAGCCCCAGGGCACTGAGAAATGAAGAGACTGTGTGAACAGGGAATGCCGCAGCCAGGGGTACAAGTGGACCACCGGGGAGAGCGTGGTGTTCTGGAACCACGTGGTGTTTTGGGGAACACCCAAAAAGTGTTTCTGGAATATGGAGAGACCACACCCCCACCCCCAGTAGAGCTTAGCACGTCCCCAGAAGTGTCCGGGGGCAGGTTTTACAGGGGGGCCAGGATTCCCACTACTGTCATGTGTGTATTAGTCATAGGAAATCTTATGAATACATACCTCATGTTTTTAGGGCAGCATATTGCCATTTTTTGACCTTTCTATAAATAGGTTGTGATTCAATTGAAATTATAATGTCCCAGCAAGAAAATTCTTGTGATAAAATAATTGCTATAGTCTCAGGCCCAACTCCGTTATTAGTAGAATCTGGAGTTTCACAATTGTTCCTTGAAGTCTGTTTCACACGAAATCCAAGAAGCATGCCATTTAAATTCTACCTGAAAAAGGACAAAAACTTATATTTTTTGAGAGCTGAACCTCAGTGTATAGTTTGGTTTTGTTTTTTTTTTTTATGGTGCATCAGGGCCTTTTATTGGAAGCTGACGGAGGGAACTAGTTCAGTATTCTGTGTGCTGATACCTACCGATTGTGATTTTATGTCAGCAGTTTGCTCCTCAAGTTGGATTCCTTTTGCCTGGAGTATCTATCCCGCCCCTCGCTAGCCTGCCAAACTACTTATTCTTGAAGATCCAAGTCCAGTCCTTCCCTCCACAGAGTCCTACTGACCTCTCGGTGCCGAGGAGCGTCCACCTGCCTCTCGGTGGTTCTCCAGCTGGCCCAGGGCCTGTTGACAGCAGTGAGCACTGCTTTTTTGGTTCCTTTGTTTTTTAAATTTTTTAATGTTTATTTATTATTTTTGGGAGAGAGAGACAGAGTGTGAGCAGGGGAGGGCAGAGAGAGAGGGAGACACCGAATCGGAAGCAGGCTCCAGGCTCCGAGCAGTCAGCACAGAGCCTGACGCGGGGCTCGAACCCACGAACCGTGAGAGCATGACCTGAGCCGAAGTCGGACGCTTAACCGACTGAGCCACCCAGGCACCCTCCTTTTTTATTAATCCCTGGTGCCAAGCATAATGCCTGGCAAGTCAGAGAACGCTGAGTAAATGCTGACCAAATTAAAGAGTTTACAGTTCATGTAGAATAAACAGGAACTCAAGAAAAGAAAGTTCTGAAATGGATTACTTATGTGACCTGTCCTGTGGGCTGAGAGCCTTTGTATTTCACGGCTTATGGGATCATTCTGTTTCCCTTTCTCCTGGAAGAGATTCCACTATGACAGATTATTTTACTTTCTTTTCCTTTAAAAATAAAACCTGAAATAGTAGTCGTAAGATTTGTCAGTCTAAACCAGGCTTCTGTAGTGTAGACCCTGCCTGATTTAGTCCATCACACCCCAAAATTGTGCCATATAAAAATTTTATAGCAGGAGCACCTGGGTGGCTCGGTGGTTTGAGCATCTGACTTCAGCTCAGGTCATGATCTCATGGTTTGTGGGTTTGAGCCCCATGTCGGGCTCTGTACAGACAGATGGGAGCCTGAAGCCGGCTTCGGATTCTGTGTCTCCCTCTATTTACCCCTCCACTGCTCATGCTCTGTCTCTCTGTCTCTCTCTCTCTCTCAAAATTAAACATTAAAAAAATTTTTTAATTGTAGCATAATTCTGGAATTATCCAGTATTTAACTTTTTCATCATCTCATTATTTTAAATAAATTATCTATTACTAATAACTAACCCTATTTTCAAAGAAAATGGCCAATTAAGAACAGATTGGCTTGGGGGAGTGTCGTCATTACCCACGTCCCAAGTGGGTGGCGTCCGCGTTGCCTGGATAAACGTGGGGTGGCGGGCAGGAGCCAGCCGGACTGGAGTTTGGGCTTCGGCCGCACGTGACTACTACGCTTCAGACGGTTGAAAGTGACGAGGGGAAGATACAAATGTCTATTTGTGAAACATCTACATTTCAAAAGTGTGCTTGCTGAGCACTGCCTTAAAGTCTGAAATCAAAGAATTGATAAGAAATACATGAGCATAGGGCCCCGAACGTCTTCCTTCCTGTCCGTGTTGCCACAGCCTGTATCCTGTGCTCTCAGCACGACCCCCATAGCAGAGGCCCCCTCTGACCTGGGCTCAGTCCCCTCCGAGGGTGTCACATTGCCCACGGCCAGGCCCTGTTCCGGACCCTGCTTTGGCCCTAAGTGGCCCCTGAGAGCACCGCTGTTCCTCTTCCCCCCTCAGCCGCCCCCCCGGTGCCGCTTGGTAACAAATAATGAAGCGATGTGAAGGGTTGGCTGCACCTCTTCGAACACAGAGATTTCCATCAGAAGCTTTGGATTTCTTTAAGTTTTTCAGCATAATGCAGTGCTTTAGCTTTCTGTCAAGTTTTTAAAAAATTTTTTAACGTTTATTTATTTTGGAGAGACAGAGAGAGACAGAGTGCAAGCAGGGGAGGGGCAGAGAGAGAGGGAGATACAGAATCCAAAACAGGCTCCAGGCTCCGAGCAGTCAGCACAGAGACTGATGCCGGGCTCGAACCCACGAACTGTGAAATCATGACCTGAGTCCAAGTCGGACGCTTAAACGACTGAGCCACCCAGGCGCCCCGCATTCTGTCAATTTTAAAGGTAGTTTTAGGGGCACCTGGGTGGCTCAGTCAGTTGAGCGTCCAAACTCTTGGTTTGGCTCAGGTCATGATCTCAGTGTCCTGGGATCAAACCCTGCCTTGGGCTCCGTGCTGTGCATGGAGCCTGCTTGGGATTCTGTCTCTCTCCCCCTCCACTAACTCCCTTCCACAAAGAAAAAGAATAAAATAAAATAAAAGTAGTTTTATACCAAGAATTTAGAAGGCTTAAGTTTTATCACAAAAATAAGCATTCGTTATTTAATGTAATTACAGATAAGGTGAATTTTTAAAACCTTTAGAGAATGGTATAGTATTTTAGTACACAAGTTGACAATTCCATATCTTTTTTTTAAAGATTTTTTTCATGTTCTTTATTTATTTTGAGAGAGAGAGAGCACGAGGAAGGGAGGGGCAGAGAGAACAGGAGAGAGAATCCCAAACAGGCTTCATGCTGTCAGCACAGAGCCCGATGCGGGGCTCAATCTCACCACCGTGAGATCATGACCTAAGCCAAGACCAAGAGTCGGATGTTTAACGAAGTGAGCCACCCAGGCGCTCTGACAGTCCCGTTTCGTAATCGAAAATATGTAGAAACCGTGTTGCCTGTAATACCAGTAATTTTGTCTCTTGGTCCCAAGTTTATATATACTGTGCTGTCTTCCTCAGATTCTAATATTTAATTGCCAAAGCGTGTGTCTTTTCCTGGGTTCTCCTACATTCGAAAGCAGCATAGGAAGGCCTAAGAAATGACCAGGTGCACCCCTAGGGTCTGGAAAGCGAGGGGGTCTTCCCCGAGGGCACGTGAGCGCTCCTTTGTGGATATCTGGGGTGGCGGGGGTGGGGGGGCAGTGAGTAAGCATCAGCGCGTGGCCCGTTGCACAGCTACTCGTGTTTGCAGTCGAGAGTTGTCATGACATGTGCGGACCCAGAATGAGAAATCTCTGACAAGAGAGGATGGAGGCAAAGGAAACTTTTGTTAAAGGAAAGAAAGTGCCTTGGCTTTAAAAAGGCCTGTCTCTATCAGGCAGCACAGAGCAGCGATCAAGTGGAAAAAAGGGAGCAGGCAGGCGCCTCATCTAATCTTTCTCCTGGGGGCCCAGGTGGACAAATTGGCAACCCTGTTCACAGCTTTTTTTCCGTCTCCCCTTTGTACCATAAGAGCTGCTAATCGGATCCATGCTGCTGCAACTGTGGTTAGTTATTAACAGAATAAAAGCAGATTTCTTCAAAAGAACGGGTGGGGGAAACGACTGTACGAAATTGCAAGGTTGTTAGAATCTTAAATGCACAGCAGTCGGTTTTTCCCTTATTCTGAATTATACGATGAATACAAGTCTTTCATCGGTCACTACACCCATTTCTTCAGAAGGCAGCCAAATATTAAGCTTTTCAAACAAAAAAAAGAATCTTAGAAAGAGGAAAAATATTGAGGAGGAATAAGAACGGATAAGAGTGGGGGGAAATTAGGTTTTGTTTTTATTAATTGGCCCTAGTGAGAAGAGATATAAACCGCATGCTCGATCTGGTGTCCCCTGCCCTGCCTCTCACCTTACATCAAAGCAGGGATTTGAGCAGACTTAGCTGGTGGCTGTCCTGCGTCCTGTGTCTGGCGATCGTGTGTGAGGCAAGTTCAGAACCCGCCACTTCCTTACTCTCGACGGAGCGCTGCCGAGCTGCACTCCCTGGGGGGAGCTGTGTTTCCCCCCACCGAGCACACGCAGACTTGCCCCACCCCAAGGGGGTTTTCTCTGCACCCCAGAGACCTTTGGATTGGACGCCACAGCTTTAAAGCTGTTGAGAAGAGTGTGTGTCTGCGAGAACACTAAGTACGGACAGGGAGCAGATGTCTGGACAGTACGGTACGGTTGTGCAGGTTGTGTAGGAATTTCAGTGCATCTCTGATGTCCATAAGAGAGACCTTGTGACCTGTCCGAGGTGCCCAAAGATGGAAGTGACTCCCACTTTCAACCAAATCACATCCAAATAGTCGTATTACCTATTTCCTTTTCCTGTCTTCACACCGAAAGTTAACTAAAGTCGATAAACTTTCCCTGAAGTTTGGTCTTTTATTTACTGGCCTTCTTTCTTTTTTCTTCCACGACCACAATTGTCATCCCTTCACCAGAGTAACTGAGGGATTAAAACTGTCTGAACTGAATGGCACAGGGAGGAGCATGCTGGCCAGGTTGGGCCACATGGCTCAGACCCCGCAGCAGCTATCTTGCTGTAGTAAAACCAGAAACCGCCTTTTCTCTCGCTCCTTCCGGTCCCTTGGGAATAGTCCAGCCTAAGAACGTTCCATCTTATTTACTTATTTATTTATTTTTAAATGTTTATTTATTTTTGAGAGAGACAGAGGTGGGACCAGAGGAGGGGCAGAGAGAGAGGGAGACACAATCTGAAGCAGTATCCAGGCTTCCAGCTGTCAGCACAGAGCCCGACACAGGGCTCAAATCCACGAACCACGAGATCATGACCCGAGCCGAAGTCAGACACTTCACTGACCAAGCCACCCAGGCGCCCCAGAATGTTCTGTTGTAAAGCTAAGAATCTCTGGTATGTCAGTGTTTTAGGATTCTGGTTTATCTTGAATCAAAGCCTGTAGTGACCTGCAGAGCAAAGTCTAGAAGTCTGTGTTGCCTGTGTCCCCCGACTTGTTGCACACCTGCAACTTTGCAGTCCTTGTCTCAAGTTCTCTGCAGAAGAGCGTCCACCCAAAAGACCTGAATGAGTTTCAGATAATCAGACCATTAAGCTGACTTCCGTGTGAAGGCATTACGTAACTTTAGTACATTAATAAAAGAGGGCAACTGGAAACGTTCCGGTTTGAATCCAGTGGGTTAGATGAAATAATGTGTTACCCCAAGTTGCTGTTTATAATAAAAGCAAACAAACCAACCCCCAAAGCTCCTGTGGTACAACCTCTCTGAAGGCGTTATCCTCACACAGAATGCACCACATTCACTGGTCTTTCGTTTGTCAGCTGCTAGGCCTTTGAGGCTCTCCTCTCCAGGGCTCTAGGGATGAACGACTCCTCATTCCTTCCGTGGCTCAGAAGTACACAGGGCAGTACGCCTCCACTGTACTGACTTACCGGTATATTTTTAGGACCTGAGGGCACACCAACAGGTGGCATTATCTTGGGTAAAGATTTAAGGAAA
Source organism: Cryptoprocta ferox (assembly GCA_028646485.1). Classification (NCBI taxonomy): domain Eukaryota; kingdom Metazoa; phylum Chordata; class Mammalia; order Carnivora; family Eupleridae; genus Cryptoprocta; species Cryptoprocta ferox. The sequence goes on along the minus strand of CM053577.1, from coordinate 10,276,966 downwards.
CCTAATGCTACTTTCAATGAACATCTGAGCCGTAGGACGTGGAAGGATTTGTCTTCCCAGGTTCAGGCTAATTCTTTAAAGTTGGGGGACCAGGGGCACTGGAGTGGCTCAGTCAGTTAAGCATCTGACTTCAGCTCAGGTCATGATCTCATGTTTCATGAGTTCGAGCCCCGTGAAGGGCTCTGTGCTGACAGCTCAGAGCCTGGAGCCTGCTTCGGATTCTGTGTCTCCCTCTCTCTCTCTGCCTCTCCCTAGCTTGCACTCCGTCTCTCTCTAAAAATAAATAAAAACATTTTAAAAATTTAAAAAGATAGAGTTGGGGGACCAGATTGCTAGGGATGTGTTTCCATTGGAGAGTACAGCGAGGGGAGAGTGTTAACTCTGTTTTATACGGCTTTTATTTGAGGTGGAGTTTGTTTGCAGTAAAGAATTGTGTTGCCGGTCTATTCCCAGCTGCTCTGCCACCCTCCAAGCCCCAATGCGCACCCCCTAGAAAGAGCAGACCTATTAAAACCACCAAATAATATTAAGTACTATATGTCCACCTTCAGACACTTCAGATCAACTCTTAACTGTAACCAGTAAGCCGGAACCTGAATAGATTGTGTATTTGAAATGTCTGCTTTGGACTATATTCAGGTTTCCTTTCTTGAAGCAAATGAACTAGAAAACACTGACAGAAAGATACCATCCTCAAAGTAATTTGTGGATTTTCTAACTCATTTAAATACATGCCTAAGATTAGGACATTCCACGAATTTATGGATTCCTGAACACTCAGTTTTCACCCACACTATTACTGTTAGGCATTGTGCAGGTGTTTAAAGTTCGCTAAAAAACAACGAAAAACAACGACCAGTGAAATTTTTGCTGCTCCAGTGGCAGAACTGCACCGTGTTACCCTACACCTGTTTGGGCACCGTCTCAGATAAGATATTCAAAGATTACCTCAGATGTGGAGTCCAGCTACACAGCCCACCAGTGCCATCTCATAACAGTCATATTTGTCATTTATTGTGGTGGAAGAGAAAATCCTAACCGGTACTTCGTGCTTTAGAAATTAAAGAAATAACGCCTGTGAACTTAGCCTGTAGTAAGACGTTACCGTGCTCTGACCAGCAGGATAGGTCGAATGTAAGAAATATACCTTCTGAAGAGCTATAACGTCAGACTGTGGCAGGTAAAAACCCACATTTTGCTCTAAAGAGTTGAGAGAGAGCTGATTTCCATAACGTGAAGAAAGTATGAGGATATATTAGAATAAAACGTCCCAATATCTCAGTTTTGAATGCAGCAGAATTGAATAATACAGAGACGTGCAAGATAAAAGTCGATCTTGGTCATGACGTATTGCTAATTAGTAACAATAATTTCTACCATATTTTTTTAACCTCTCACTAAAGTTATTGTAGCCTCCAAAAATTCCCGAAGAGTAGAAGAATAACTCAATTGCTAATTGCTAAAAACTATGAGATATATATTGATTTTGTAGCAGCATTCCAGGAAAGAACTTGATCATGGTAGAGTTATTCGTAAAGTGACTGGAAGTACTTCTTATTTCTTCTCAAAATTCAATGGCAACCATAGTTTTAGTAATTCAATTCACATGAATTAACAGACCCTACTGTTTTTTTTTTTTAACAACAAACCTTTCTGACCCTTGGTAATTTTAAGGAATTTGTGAATAGGACCCAAGTCTTTGTTATCAAACACCCCATGATTCCCCACATAGCGTAAGTGTCCTTATTGAGGAAGATTGGACAGCAAAATTTCCCAGGTTTCTATGGTGTTTCATGTTAATTTTAAGAAGCCAGTCTCCTTGGATTACTCATGAAGAAATATCCTGTAGGACATGGCCTTCTGCATAGTAAGTTCTCAGTGGGTTTTTTTTTTTCTTTATTGTTTACACTCAAGTAAAACCATCTCCTATTTACAAGCGACCTGTGAGACACACATGCATTCCAGATGTTATTCTCCTTTATCCACTTTGCCCAAAAGTCAGCTAACGAGGTAAAATTGGAACGGGAGAATGAATTCCTGGCAACATTGACATCAAGTTGTGTCTCATTCAAACTCCAGTTTTGCCATGTTGATTAATTATATCGCTGTTCCATCTTCAAAACCTTCCTAGTTTTGTTGATTTTGTAAAAATTGTTAGCTACAAATGTATGAATGGAAGAGATGTTTTTTCTCTGCCCGCTACAACTTTTGAAAAATGGAATTTCTGGGTATTTCTTTGCCTATTTGTATTTTATACTAAGATAGCCCAGTATTACGTTTAGAAGGATGAATGATTTGTTTGCCAGAGGCTCTTTTATAAAACTTCAGTTAGTGTTTTTGTTTTTATTGAATTCCTGTAGTTGTACGTTGTAGTAACTTAGGAAAGAATTAACCCAGGAAGTTTTAGCCTTGATAAAGGATTAATGTAGAAATGCTATTCATCTTGTGTTCATTCTCTCCTCCTCCAACACAACAGTGATTGAGTGTAACTTACGTGATTGCATCTCATCAGTAGTTCTCACCTTTTTGGTTATTCTGATATGGCCAAAGAAGTTGGGAAAATAAAACTACAGGTCATCACTTACCTAACAATTTACCTGCTAAATGCACTTGCAGTTTAAATCTTAGAACCATGCTTGCATCAAGTACTGAGGAAGCCAGTGCAATCCTACACTAGATCTGATTTTAAAAGGACATACACCAGATTCTGTTACTGACATTTATTTATGTAGTCCTCTTTGTTAAATGTGGGGGAGTATGTCAGGTTTATACGTCATCATTATTGTTAATAAATACCATTCGATGTTTACTGACTTTTTGAGCAAGTGTGCCTGAAATGTTTCTTTTTAACTGACACTATCATTTAAATTAGGAGTTACCAAACTACCACCTTTGGGCCAAATCCAGCTCACCACCTGTCTTTGTAAATAAAGTTTTATTTATGCTGTTTTGTTTATGTATTGTCTATGGTGCTTTTGCACTACAGCAGCTGAGTTGAGTAGTTGTGACAGAGAACATATGGCCTGCAAAGCCTGAAATATTTACTTTCTGGCAATTTACAGAAAAAGTTTGCCTATCCCTGATCTAGAATAGTAAGTTAAAGCTGCATGATTACTGATAACTAAAGGTTTAATTAACTATTAGTCTAGGTTTGGGGTAATCTATCACACCATTTTTTTTTAAGTTTATTTATTTTGAGAGAGAGAGTGGGGGAGGGGCAAGGAGAGAGGGAGTGACAGAATCCCAAGCAGGCTCTATACTGTCACCACAGAGCCAGATGTGGGGCTTGAACCCATGAACTGTGAGATCGTGACCTGAGCCAAAACGCTTAGCCACCTGAGCCGCCCAGGTGCTCCTGTCACACCTTTATTTATTCAATAAATATTTATTGAATGCTTACTGTATGTCTGGTTCAGCAGACATAGCAGGGAACAAAAGAGGCAATTCTCTACACCCATGGAATTTACAGTTTAGTGCAATGAGAGAAACAGTAAACAGAGAAGTAAAATAAGAATTTAGGTGAGTGCTAGGACTCTGTCACCTGCAAGAAACATAGAATTTAGCACTTGTTAGTACTGACTGCCCCACAGTCTTATTCTGTGAACTACACCAAGCTATGATATATCCATGTTTCAATCTAAACACTGTAAGTTATACATTATTGGATGTGTGTTGATTTAGAAAACATATACATATTAGCCTCTTTTCTCCCAATTCTGCGAAAGCCCAGTGTTTTCTTACTAAAAGTGTTTAGTTTGATGGTTATCTTGATCCAGTTCTTAAAAGCTCTTTTTAATTAGAAAAATTTCACTCAAAGTCTCTTCTCGTGTAAAAATTCCAACGAACATATTAGCAAACAAAATTTAACAGTACATTAAGAAAATAATGCACCATGACTAAGTGAAAATTATTCCAGGAATTCAAGGTTGGTTTAATATTAACAACTGTCTTCATAATTATATACAGTGTAAATAAACTTGCAGAAAAGTATCTCCTTTAATAAAATTCAATACCCAATCATGATAAAACTACTCAAGGAAATAGCAGTTGAGGGTACTTCTCAACCTGGTAAAATGTATGTACTTTAGTTTATAAACCACTATCTTAGGTAGTGAGGAATCATTGGAGACATTTCCACTAAAATACAAGCAAGTCAAGGATAAGCGTTGTCTCCACTATTACTCAACAATGTTCTAGAGATGTTGGCCAGCACAGTTAGACAAGAGAACCCTGAGGCATAAAAATGGTTACAGAAGAAATAAAACCATCTCCATCTACAGATGATATAGTAGTAAACCTTGAAGATCCCAGGGGGGCGAGTCCCCACCCTTAAAGAGACAGCAAGAATCACTGATAAATGAACTTGAACTATAGAAGAATTCAGTTTTGTAGCAAGATATAAAATTAACATACAAAAAACAATAGCCTGTAACATTGTGTGTCAACTGTACTTCAATTTTATTTAAAAAAGTCAGCTGGGAAGATGGCGATGTAGGAGTACCCTAAGTTCACGTTGTCCAAGAGATACAACTAGATAGCATCTATATCAGCGTAAATAACCCAGGAAGTAACCCAAAGACTGGCAGAATAGACTCCACAACTAAAGGCAGGGAAGAGGCCACATCGAAGGAAGTAGGAAGAGTGAAGATGCTGTCTGGGAGCAAAGTGGGCGAGGGTCTTCTTCCATGGAGAGGGAGTCTGCAGCGTGGAGAAGAGCAGAATACAGACTTTCACGCCAGGATGCTCACACACAGTGAGGACAGATCTCCGTAAGACTTGCCTTTGAAAAAGCAAAGGACCAAATTCTGTGAGTTCTGAAAAACAGCAGGACTTACAGACCTAGGATTATCAAAGTCAGCTAGCTTAGCTCTGGGAAGGCCCTGGGGCCATTAGGTAAGCGAGTCCCCACCCTTAAAGAGACAGCAAGACAAACAGCCCATGCAGATACAGCACAGAACCAGCAGTTTGAAACTGGGGGCAAACAGGAAGCAGACTGATTTGCTCATCTCAGAGTGTGGCCCAGAGTGACCAGGATGACAGGGAGACGTCCCCAGGAACAAAGGAGGTATCAACACACCATTCCTCTCCCTTGCCCCCCAGCATAGGAACCAGCCCAGCACTAACACTTTCTACCTAATTTGCTTGCACCAAGCTCCTCCATGCTTCCATGGGCCCGCCCTTCCCAGTTATGCGAGTCCCCTAGCCACAGGACCCTCCCCCTAGAGGACCAGTGGAAACTCTGCCAACACCACCTCTCCTGATCTGCGCATTTTTACAGGACCTCAGTTCCAGCAGGGGCAGGTGTCATTTTACAGGCAGATCGCTGCATACCGTGCTGCCCACAATTGGCGAAGAGAGCCTCTGTAGACAACTAGATTGAAGGAAAAAGAGTCCAAGACTTAATAGCAGAGCACACACAACACACATAGGAGACACTCCCTAGAGTGCCAGATCCTGGGGAATAAGAGACACTGCACTGTAGGGCACTACAGGACCTCTTCTTCATAAGGCTGTTATTGTTAAGAACAAGAGATGTAGCTAACTGTCCTAACACAGAGAAACAGACGCAGAAAGCAAGACAAAATGAGGAGACAGAGAAACCTCTCCCAAATGAAAAATGGGACCAAAGCACAGCAAGACACTAAAGCAAAACAGAAGTAATATGCCTGCTGGAGAATTTAAAGCAACTATCATAAACATACTCACTGGACTGGAGATAAAAGTGAGACCCTTAACACAAAGATAAAAAAAGAACCCATTGAAATTAAGAACATAATAAGTGAAATTTAAAATACACTTGATGGAATAAATAGCAGGCTAGATGAAGCAGATGAACGAATTAACGACCTGGAAGACAGAGTAATGGAAAGTAACTACACTGAGCAAAGAAGAGGAAAGAAAATTATGCAAATTGAGAATGGTCTTAGGAAATTCAATGACTCCATCAAGTGTAATAATGTCTGCATTACAGAGATTTCAAGAAGAGAAAGATAAGGGGGCAGAAAATTTATTTGAAGAAATAAAAGCTAAAAACTTCCCTAATCTAGGGAAGGAAACAGAGATCCAGATCTAGAAGGCAGAGATCCTCCCCAAAATCCAACCCAGAGCGTCGACACCAAGACACAGTAATTAAAATGGCAAAAAACAGGGTACCTGGGTGGCTCAGTTGATTGAGCATCTGACTTCAGCTCAGGTCATGATCTCATGGCTCGTGGGTTCCAGCCCTGCATCAGGCACTATGCTGACAGCTCGGAGCCTGGAGCCTGCTTTGGATTCTGTGTCTCCCTCTCTCTGCCCCTCCCCTGCTTGCACTCTGTCTCTGTCTCTCTCAAAATTAAAAAAAAAAAAAAAAAAAAAAAAAACATTAAAAAAACTTTAAATGGCAAAAAGCCCCAATAAAGAAAAAAAAAGCAGCGAGAGAAAAGAAGGCAGTTACATACAAGGGAAACCCCATCTGCAGATTTTTCAGCAGAAACACTGCAGACCAGAATGGAGTAGCATGATATATTCAAAGTGCTGAAAGGAAAAAATCTGCAGCCAAGAATGCTGTATCTATCTAGACTATCATTCAGAATAAGAGAGATACAGAGTTTCTCAGACAAATAAAAACTAAAGGAGTTTATGGCCACCAAACCAGGCCTAAAAGAAATATTTAAGGGGATTATTTGAGTGGAAAGGAAGACCATAAGTATAAGAAAGTGAAAAACACAAAGGCAGTAAAAGGAAGTGTTTCCGTAAAAAGTAGTCAAGGGATTCATAAACTAAAAGAAAGTAATATGACACCATATACCTAAAATGTGGGGGCAAGGGGGAGGAGTAAAGAATGAATTCAAACTTAAGTAGCCATCAACTTAATATAGATTACTATATGCAGAAATTGTTATTATATACAAACCTAATGTAACCACAAATCAAAGACCAGTAATAGATATGCAAAAACTAAAGAGAAAAAATTCCAAGCATATCAGTCAAGAAAACCAACAAACCACAAAAGAGAGCAAGAGAAGAAAGGATCAGAGAAACTCTACAGAGACAACCACAAGTAACAAAATGGAAATAAGCGTATATATATCAGAATTACTTTGAATATAATGGACTAAATGCTCCAAACAAAAGACATAGGGTGACAGAATGGATAAAAACAAAACCCATCTATATGTTGCCTATAAGAGACTCATTTCAGACCAGAAGGCATCTGCAAATTAAAAGTGAGGGGGTGGAGAAACCTTTGTCTTGCAAATTGGTGCCAAAAGAAAGCCAGCATAGCAATACTTATATTGGACAAAATAGACTTGAAAACAAAGACAGTAACAAGAGACAAAGAAGGATACTAATATAATAATAAAGGGGACAGTCCAACAGGAGCATGTAACAATTGTAAACATTTTTGCACCCAACACGAAAGCACCCAAATACATAAAAGAGTTAATAACAATCATAAAAGAAATAATCAATAGTAATACAATAGTAGTAGGGGATTTTAGGACCCCACTTACCTCGATGGACAGATCAAACAGAAAATCAACAAGGAAACAGTGGTTTTGAATGACACACTGGACCAGCTGGATTTCATAGACATATTCAGAACATTTCATCCTGAAACAGCAGAATGCACATTCTTTATTCTTTTCAAGTGCACACAGAACATTTTCCAGAATAGACCACAGATTAGGTGACAAAACAAATGTCAAAAAATTTTTAAAAGTCTAAGTGATGCTGTATGCTTTCTGACCACAGTTCTATGAAACTAGAAATCAACCATAAGAAAAAGTCTGGAAAGAGCACAAACACAGGAAGTTTAAATAACATGCTATTAAACAATGGGTCAACCAAAAAATCAGAGAAGAAATAAAAAAATATTGCATGGAAGCAAATGAAAATGAAAACACAATAATAGAAAATCTTTGGGATGCAGCAAAAGAGGTTGTAAGAGGGAAGCTTATAGCAACAGAGGTCTACCTAAAAAAGCAAGAAAAATCTCAACCTAACCTTACACCTTAAGGAGGTAGAAGAAAAAAAAAAAAGAATGAATAAAACCCAAACTGGAAAAAAAAAACAAAAAAACAATGGAGCACTGAAACCAGGAGCGGTTTCTTTGAAAAGATCAACAAAATTGATAAACCTGTAGCAAGACTCATTGAAATAAAAAAAAAGAGGGCCCAAATAAACAAAATTACTAATGAGAGAGTAGAAATAGCAACCAACACCACAGAAAACAGTTGTAACAGAATATTATGAAAACATATATGCCAACAATTTGGACAACTTAGAAGAAATGGGTAAATTCCTAGAAACATATAAACTACCAAAACTAAAGCAGGAAGATATAGAAAATTTGAACAGACCAATCACCAACCATGAAATTGAATCAGTAATCAAAAACACTCCCAACAAATAGAAGTCCAGGACCAGATGTCTTCATGGATGAATTCTACAAAACATTTAAAGAAGAGTTAATACCCGTTCTTCTTAAACTATTCCAAAAATCCAAGAGGAAGGAAAACTTCCAAATTCATTTTACGAGGACAGTATCACCCTGATAACAAAACCATGTAAAGACACCCCAGCAAAAGAGAACTACAGGCCAATATGTCTCATGAATATAGGTGCAAAAATCCTTAATAAAATACTAGCAAAACAAACCCAACCCAACAATACATTTAAAAATCATGCACCACAACCAAGTGGGTTCGATAATACTAGCAAAACAATCAACACGGTACGTCTCAACGGTAAGAGAAAGGATAAGAACCACATGATCAGTTCAATAGGTACAGTAAAAGCATGTAACAAAGTACAACATCCATTTATGATAAAAAACTCTCAACAAATAGATTTAGATTAGTAGTAAACTCCTTATAAAAAACCCACAGCCAATATCATACTTAATGGGGAAAAACTGAGCACTCTCCCCCTAAGATCAGGAAGAAGACAAGGATGTCCGCTCTCACCATTTTTATTCCATAATACTGGTTGGTATTCCTAGCCACCGCAGTTAGACAACATAAAGAAATAAAAGGCACCCAGAAGAAGTAAAACTTTTACTATTTGCAGATGACATGATACTAGATATAGAAAACACTATAAAGACTTCACCAACGAACTGATAGATGAATATAAAATCCGTGTACAGAAGTCTGTTGCATTCCTATACACTAATAATGAAGCAGCAGAAAGTGAAACTAAGAAAACAGTCCCATGTACAATCACACCAAAAACAATACAATATCTAGGAGTAAACTTAACCAAAGTGGTGAAAGGCCTGTACTCTGAAAATCATAAAACATTGATGAAGAAAATTAAGGACAATGCAAAGAAATGGAAAGACATCCCATGCTTCATGGGTTGGAAGAACAAATATTGTTAAAATGCCTGTACTATCCAAAGCAATCTAAAGCATTAATGTAGTCCCTATCAAAATACCAACAGCAGTTTTGACAGAACTAGAATAAACAATCCTAAAATCTGTACGGAATGACAAAAGATCTTGAATAGCGAAAGCAGTTTTGAAAAAGAAAAACAAAACTGGAAGTATCACAATTCTAAATTTCAAGTTATGTTACAAAGCAGTAGTAAGCAAGACAATATGGTACTGGCATAAAAATAGATACATAGATTAAAGGAACAGAATAGAAAACCTAGAGGGGCACCTGGGTGGCTCAGTCAGTTAAGTGTCCAACTCTTGATTTTGGCTCAGGCCATGATCTCACAGTTCATGAGTCTGAGCCCCATATTGGGCTTGCTGCTGTCTGCACAGAGCCTGTTTCAGATCCTCTGTTCCCCTCTCTCTCTGCCTCTTCCCAACTCATGCTTGTGCTCCCTCTCTCAAAAAATATTAAATAAAAAAAATTTTTAAGCCCTGACGAGAACACAAACAGTAATCTCTCTGACATTGGCCATAGCAACATTTTTCTAGATGTGTCTCCTGAGGCAAGTGAAGTAAAGGTGAAAATAAACTATTGGAACTACATTAAAATAAAAACTTTCTGGGGCACCTGGGTGGCTCAGTCAGTTAAGCGTCCGACTTCAGCTCAGGTCATGATCTCTCAATTCATGAGTTCCAGCCCCGCATTGGGCTCTGTGCTGACAGCTCTTAACCTGGAGCCTGCTTCGGATTCTGTGTCTCCTTCTCTCTCTGCCCCTCCCCCACTCGTGCTCTGTCTCTCTCTCTCTCAAAAAAAAAAATAAATAAACATTAAAAAATTTTATTTAATTTATAAAATAAAAACTTTCTGCACAGCAAAGGAAATAATCAACAAAACTAAAAGGCAACCTACTGAATGGGAGAAGATATTTGCAGATGATATCCAGTAAAGGATTAGTATCCAAATATATGAAGAACTGATACAACTCAATACCCAGAAAACAATCTAATTAAAAATGGGAAGAAGACATGAGAAGACACTTCTCCCAAGAAGACATCCAGATGGCCAACAAACACATGAAAAGATGCTCAACATCATTCATCATCAGGGAAATGCAAATCAAACATACAATGAGATATCATCTGATACTTGTCAGAATGGCCAAAATCAAAAACACAGGAAACCACAGGTGTTGGCAAGGATTTGGAGAAACAGGAACTCTTGTGCACTGTTGATGGGAATGCTACCTAGTGTAGCTGCTGTGGAAAACAATACAGAGGTTCCTAAAAAATTAAAACTAGAACTACTACCCTACCACAAGGAATCACACTACTGGGTATTTACACAAAAAATATAAAAACACTAGTTCAAAGGGGTACATGCATCCCTATGTTGACAGCAGCATTTTTTACAGTATCCAAACTATGGAAGCAGCCCAAGTGTCTATCAGTAGATGAACAGATAAACATGTGGTGTATATACGTACAACAGAAATCTTATTTAGCCATAAGAAGCATGAAATCTTGCCATTTAGCACAACATGGATACAGGTAGAAAGTATATGCAGAACGAAATAAGTCAGTCAGAGAAAGAACCATATGATCTCATTTATGTGGAATTTAAGAAACAAATGACAAAGGAAAAAAAGACAAACCAAGAAACAGACTCTTAACTATAAAGATTAAAATGATGGTTAGCAGAGGGGAGGTTGATAGCGGGATGGGGAAATAGGTGATGGGAATTAAAGAGTACCCGTATCATGATGAAAAAAATGAAAAAGAAAAAGCAATAGGCTTCCTCTACACAAGCAATAAGCAGTTGAAAGACATACCGCTAGAGAAAATCCCATTTGTCATAGCAACAAAAAAGAATAAATGCTGAGGAATAAATTTAACATAAAATGTACAAAACTTTTATGTGCTTATAAGAAACTAAAGAAGACGTGGACAATGAAAGATGTCTCCTGTTCTTAAACAGGATGAACTTGATAGTCATCCATTTTCCTTAAGTTTATTTATAGTATCATTGTCCCAGTAAAAATATTAATAAGCTATTTTATATATAGACACATTGATACTAAAGTTCATAGAGAAAAATAAATATGGTTGAAAACACTGAAAAAGAAAAATAGTTTAAGCAGTTAGGGAACTATAGGAGTAGATCTTAAAAGCTCCTCACACAAAAGATAAAATTTGATCCATATCTCAGAGCATACACAAAAGTAAACTCGAGTAAATTAAGATGAGACCATGCATGTACTTAATGAAAACTGGGGTGAATTCCTCTATAACTGTGGTTGCAGAGAAGAGCTTTCTAACTAGGACACAAAATCCAGAGGCAATAAAAATAAAGATTGATGAATTTGCCTCCTAAGAAAAAAAGTTCCATTACAAAAGATATCATAAAATCCAAAGACAGTTGACAAAGTAGAAAATATTCATAACTTATACCACAGAGAAAGAGCTAACATCCTTAACATATAAAGAATTCTTAATAATTTCAAGACAAGGGGCACCTGGATGGCTCAGTCAGTTGAGTGTCAGGTTCTTGATCTCAGTTCAGGTCATGATTTCACAGTCATGCGATCAAGCCCTGAGTTGGGTCTCTGCGCTGACAGCACGGAGCCTGCTTGGGATTCTCTCTATCCCTCTCTGTCTGCCCCTCTTCCACTCATGCCTGTGTGCTCTCTCTCACTCTGTCAAAAGTAAATAATCTTAAAAAAATTTTTTTCAAGACAAAAGTACTAAAAACCCAGATTGAAAAATGTGGGAAACACATGAAAAAGCAATTAACCAGAAGAGATATAAAAATAGCCCTCAAAATGAAAAAGTGGTCAAGCGCACTCAGAATAAGGCATGTAAATTTGAAAATACCAGATACTGTTTCTTACATGTAAGATTGACAAACATTTTAAATGACCACATATTCTTGTATGTTATGGGGAGACAGGCGTTTCAAATATTGCTGGTGAGAAAGTAAATTGTTTCAGAGCTTCATAGAGGGAAATTTGCATATATTTTTTGCCCCATCAATCCCACTTCAAGGAATTTACCTTAATGATGGATCTCAAACAATACAAAAATACATATGCAAGAGATTGGAAACAACCTGAATGCCCGTGCATAGGAGAATGGTTGAATAAACTATGGAATATTCACACAAAGGAGTACCATATACCTGCTTTTCAAATGAGAAATATTATGAACTTGTAGGAAGTACTTTTCAGGACCTGCTGTTTAAGGGAACAGGCAAAGTGCAAAAGAGATCTAGGATATGCTACTCTTCAAGTAAGGAATAAAATAAGAGCATACACCAGTGTCCTTTCATTTATGCAGATATATATAGCCAAGATAAACCAAAAACTAAAGAGATTTGTTTATTATAGAGGCAGCTGGGAAAGAAGTGGAAAGAAGGAGAAATGGGAATAGGGTAGTGGAGTTGGATGGACTGACTTCTTCAAGTATCTTTTTGTATAACTGTGACTTACAGAACCATTGAAGTGTTTCACATATCCCCAAAATATCAAAACAATTTAAACCAATCAGGGTGTGAAGGGAATGCAGAATGGAATACAAGTCCTAACAAGTGGCTCTGTGTTTCCCACAGCGATGTAGATTAGTAATTCCAAAATTACTTTGTGTATATAATAGAATTGAACAAATTAGTAAATTTTAGATAATGAGGACTGGGTTTCTGATTATTATAGAAAGAAGTTATAATAAGAAAAGAGAGAACGCTAAAATATACCCCCAATTCTGGATTGGAATTGGAGGTATTTGCATAAACTCACGGTTACACACACAAATACCAAAATATAGATATGCACATACCATATGCATATGGATTAGTGTACATACACACATTTCCTACTTCATTTCACTGAGAGGACCTACAAGCAGTGAACACCCCAGAAATAATGAGCAGACCTAGTACCCAGATCCTAATCTGTGAATATCATCTTCCATTAAAAATTACCAGCACTCCAAGGAGAAGCAGTTGATTACAGGGCTGGGTCAGGAAAAATGCAAAATGAGCCTGCAATGTCTTATGACAAACACCAAAGATTTAAAGGAGCTTCTGATGGCCAAATCTGGAACAATTTGAGTGAAATCATGTCAGTGTTGGGTTTTAATCCATGGAATAGAATGAGTATGAGTGTATTACTTTTCTGCTGTTTTAACAAATTATCACACCCTTAGCAGCTTAAAACAACACACATGTCAACAGCTTCCATTGCCAGGCGTCTAGGCACAGGCTAGTTATGTCTTCTGCCCAGGTTCTCCCAAGGCTGCAAAGTGTTGGATGGTCTGTCTTCTCAACTGGAGGCTCCGCTAAGAAGAATCTGCTTCCAATCTCATTCAGATGTTGGAGAAGCTAATTTCCCGTGGTTATAGAAGTAAGGCTCCCTAGTTCTGGAGGCTGCCTGTCCTTGCCGTGTGGCTCAGCTCACATCATAGAAGCTTTCTTCTTCAAGGCCACTGGAAGCATCTCTCTGCTCAGAGAAGCCTAGGTCCTCTTTTAAAATCATCTCTACACAGTATCATCTCCCTTATGATTATCTCAAAGCCAGCCCATTAGAGAATTTAATGATACCTGCAAAACACCTTTAACTTTGCCATGTAATGTAATTTTAGGAGTGATGTTTCTTCACTTTTGTTGTATTCTTTGGTTAGAAGCCAAGTCACAGGTTCTGCCCTTAATCAAGAGGTGGGGGTTACGCAAGGATGTGACTCGCTAGAAGCTATAGTTTATCTTCCACAATGAGTTTTTATAAATAGAAATAGTCTTAGAAATATATAAACAAATGGGGAAGAAGAGATAGTTCTTCCTCATAATAGATTTCCATTAATAAATGTAGAAGAGGGGTGCCTGGGTGGCTCAGTCAGTTAAGCATCCGACTTCGGCTCAGGCCATGATCTCGCGGTTCGTGGGTTCAAGCCCCGCATCAGGTTCTGTGCTGACAGCTCAGAGCCTGGAGGCTATTTCAGATTCTGTGTCTCCCTCTCTCTGCCCCTCCCTTGTTCACACTCTGTCTCTCTCTGTCTCAAAAATAAATAAACATTAAAAAATTTTTTTAAATAAAAATAAATGTAGAAGAAAAGAGGGAAATAAAGAAGCACCATTACAAACATTACTGTGATAAATGTTCTAGACAGGATTCTGTAATGGATGTTAAAGTCAGTGCATGCAAGTTTGAGAAGACACAGGAATTGCATAGTCTCAAATAGCTTCCCTAAGTCACTCATAACTACAGAGGGCAAAATCATAACTTTATATTGGAGGAATTTGGTAGACATCCAACTTTACCAAGTAATCAGGGGAAACAGCACCAGAAATGAAACATCAGTGTCATGAACAGCAGTCTCCAAAGGCATCGAGGTCATATAACATTAGGAAAGACTGAAGGTTTTTTATAGGCTGAAGGAGACTGAGGAGAAATCACCACTAAATGCAATGTGAGATCCTGGAATGGAAGAAAGGAAAACAATGGCGAAATTCAGATTTCTTTAGTTAATAGAGTCATACCATGTTAGGTGCCTCTTGATGATTCTATTATGATTATTTAAGATGTGAACACTAGGGGAGATGGGTTAAGGGATATATAGGAGCTCACTGTACTCGTTTTGTAACTTTTCTTTAAGTGTAAAATTACTGAAAAGTTTTTAATAAAAATCACAGTATAGACTTCTGGGAGTTTTAAGTTAGCAACAGTAGAAATTCAGGTGACTTATTGATGCTTCATTTTTTGTTTTGTAGCACTAAGATCTTGCACAATATTGTGCACATGGTCACTGGAGAATAAGCATATAGCTGTAAAGTGGTGGGATTTATCCTAACTCAGCATTGTCTTTTCCAGTTGTGATGTTTTTTCCACTGTGTTTATACCATGATAGACATAGACAAGGGGGAAACGGGGCTTTCTTTAGAAACTCTGTTTCAATGTTAAAGCCTACTCGTAAAGTTTGTTCACTATGCATGCCAATATTCTCTTTTAAAATAATTAACCCAAATTTTGTTGTAAAAGGTTTTACTTACGAGAACCATATGTCCTTCAAAAGTCTATGGTTTTGAGGGTGTTTACATACTTCATTTGGTTCAGAGGGCTCTGAATTGTCTTCTTTATAGGGACCATGGACACAAACGAATCCTATTAGTTGTATTTCTCAGACATATTTTCTGATTCATCATCTGCTATGACTGTGTTTCTGCCTGTGCATATGAAGGATGAAGTTCTTCCTTAGTAGCTACAAAACTGTTGGTGGAAAGATAGGGAGGTAGAGCACGTGGAGAATTTAAAGCCGTTTGCTCAAATCTGTCTTTACCATGAAAAGGCTCTTGTTTATTTCTTTAAAGGATGGATTTAATAATAAATTTTCTCATTGCTGTAAAGAGAAATCTGTCTTAGAATTGCACCACACTGGCAGTAGCGCTGCCTGAAAGTATTTTGTGAATTCATGAGATGGGTTTCTTATAAAGCCTCTTTTATTTTTACTTGAAATATTGTACATGAGAGCAGCGCCTTGGGCGTGCATAGTGTCAGTAGTGGTGTCCTGTATTAACGTAGAATTACTGTTTTGCTGTCATGAGTCCATGAATTCGGTCTGTCATACAGAAACAATCACTGTAATGTAAGCACTTACTGTCTGAGTGCAGCTGATTCCCCAGTGACATTTTAAAAAGTCAGGATTTGGCTGCAGCGTGCTTTCAATTTCTAAATGGGCTGCAGATTGGGGGCCTGCGGGTATTTCATAGGAAGCACATGACCCTGAGTGGACACAGCAACTTTTGTGTATCTGCAGCGGAGTTGATGACCAGTGTTTACCCTTGAAATTGTTTTCATCCAGAATGTTGTCTTTTTACTTTACGTTTAATTATTTGGTGCTAACGCTAATTTACTAATGTCTAGGAGTAAAATGAACGGCTGAATAGATGCTGTACTGTGTGTCTAGATTTTTATGCACTAGGTGTGGCTGTAACTTAAGAGCTTACGCCTAGTGGTTTCACAGCGCAACATTTCTCATCGTCTGTAAATTCAGGTCTTGGTTTGCACTTCATCTTAGAAGGAGAATGGCATTTGAACCCAGGAGCACTCGGATATACATTCATAGATTTTACCTTCTTTTCTAAAAAGTGAGAAGCCTCAACTCCCAAAAACAATGTCAGGATTTTTTTTCATAGTTATATTTTAACAACTATGTAGATGTGTTATCTAAAGGGAAAATCATCTTCCTGCCTCTCTGGCTGTCACAGACACAGCCATTATTAGAATTAGTAATGAGTGACAGTCCTGAGAGACCCTGGGGACCGTGCTCTTTCTGGTCTGTAGTCAGGCCGCCTGGCCTAACAGAGATGCCATTGGTTAGAAATATGAGAGGACGGATGTTCGGCGTCAAGCACCAGGCTCTGCAGCATGACCTTCACCGGGTGAATTGGTGGTAATATTCAATACGTTAATTTCCTTCTCTACTCCGTTGTGATTCTTGTAGCAATATGCAAAACTGTAGACAAGTAGGTGCCATGGTGTCAAAGCACTTAGCTTGACCTTGACCTAGCATAGTCAGACTGTAGTACCTGAGGGCTATGCAGGGAGATCTGTGTCTGCCTGCGTGTGTGTGTGCATGTGTGGTATAGGTTTGCATATATGTATATTTCAGTCTTTCAGTTTATTTTAGCACAGGGGAAAGTGAGAAGATAAATTAGCAGGGTCTTCATACCATGAGAGCCAGCACCTTGAGGATTGTGTCAAATTCAACCACCTTCTTTATTCAATAACACTTTTAGTTGAAGTATTTCTAAACCTCTGAACCAGAAAGTGAGTTGAGATCTCAGGTACCTCTGATGATTCTTAAATTTCAAAATCCTGTCTCCTGCCTTCACATGATTCATTATTTCCCTTTAATTAATAAAAATAGTATCTTTTCCTTTAATTCATATTATCAGATTAAGGACCATTAAATAACAAAGATGTATTAATATTTGTTATGGTAATGCGGGGATTAAAGGAGTAAAAGATATGATTCCTGTCTCAAGGAGCTTACATTACAGTTTGAAAAGACAAACGGAGCACACATTAAATAAATGGAAATCAAATAGATGTTAAACAGATGCTGTTACTTTATTAGCAATAAAGATCTAAAGAGGTACAGAATAATATTTCCTTCTTTAGTGCTAATATATACTACATTTTATAGTATGTTTTCTGTTTTTGAATGGACATCTCCTATGTTTATGTTAAATCTCTGATTAATTATAAAGATTTTTTTAAGAAATTGGGTGATATTTCTACTTTGAATAAATATTACCAACAAAAAAACTGTTGGCCACTGTGCATGCCTAGCCACTTACAGATGGGTTTAAACTCAAGAGGATGAGTTTAGTTCTTAGTCTTGGATTTCATTAAATGCATTAAATAAGTATATGTCAGATTTTGACCACTAATTTATTTGTGAGCTTGGGAACTCATTCAGTAAGAAATTACACTTCTCAGGAGATCATTTGGTAAATAGGATTATCCATGTTTCTTCTCTGTTTTATCAGAAAGGGGCAAAATCACACACTTTTTGAGCCATGTCTTTTTCTCTGTGGGGCCACACCTTTTGTGATCATTAAGATGAAACGAATGTACCTGTGTCTTGGTTTTGCGCAATTGCAGCATTAATGTAGGGGGCTCCCCATCCCCACTTCCCTTCCTGTGTTTTGCAGGCAGTCAGATGCCTCCTCAGCCACCTGGGAGCCAGTCAGAATCCAGTTCCCATCCTGCCTTGAGCCAGTCACCAATGCCACAGGAAAGAGGTTAGTCTTCAGCTCGTGTCTTACGTATCTTTGTGGTTTGAGTATATAAGGTGTATATGAATTTGGTCATCTATGCATTTCCTTATGAATAATTTTTAAAGGATATTATGTTTTCTCCTCTGATGAACGAAATAACATACATGTCACAACAAATATGGAAAAGAAGGATGGTTTCTTGCAGATTAGGTGAAGTTTTACCAAGCACAGTTCAAGACCCAAAGGCTATATATGTCCACACAGCATTGTGAAGCATAATTTATACATGACTATAGCCTGACAGTTGATCTAGCTGTGTAAAGGGGACTGTTGATGATGCAATTTGGATACTGGTCCTGATGAAGGACAGTGTTAGAGTGTGTATATGTGTACCTGTTTTGATCAATCTTTGTCCCATGATACTTAAACAGTAACAATTTATACACGTGATAAGACCTTATATTATAAAATTGTAGGATCTTGGTACTAGAGCCAACCTGAGAGATTGTAGAGTCCATTCGCCTCACTTTACAAATAAACTGAGGACCAGAGAGGTTCCGTAGGAATTCCTCATTCTCAGAGGCTCATTAGTGCCGGAACCAGAAGAAACACCATGGACTTTCCTCAAAGCTCTGAACTTTTGGGTTGTCCCACATCTGCAAACTCTTTGACCTTTAGCTCACTTATGCATATTGACCCCATGTACTGTTGACTTGGTTGAGGCCTTTGGTTTTCATTTATCTTTGTCTTCTCCCCCTCCTTCTGTAGTAAAGCTACTTTTGTTGGTGGTGATCTTAATCCAGATTAGTGTAGACTGGGGTTTACAAGCCTATTGCACCATTTGGCACTGTGCCAAGTCCCTTCCCACTGCCTGTGAGTCCAGACTCGCCCATCTTGCCCATGGAGCCTGCCACTTTCGTTCTCTCCCTTTCCCCCTCACGCTCACCCAGAAGACAGAAGTTGCTAGTTTGGTAGCTGCTATTTAAAGGTTCCTGACCCCACATGTTTATAATTGCTTCTATATGAGTTGTACAGATGATGGTTTGCTTCTAATTGGAATTATAAGGTTTTAGTTACTTTACATATTTAATAACTCAGCACCCTGTTATTTAGAAAGTATGCCCATGAAAAGATGGATTAGCCCCAGCTGCACATCATTTGTGTTGAAATGAATATTTAGTAGGAATAAAATGAAATTTTTATTTTCTAATATCTCGACATATTTAACTTTTTTTAATTATAATTTAATGTATAACTAATACCTTAATTCCCTTATTAAGATACTATAGTATGCCTTAATAATGGAATAGTTAATGGTTTTCAAACTTTAGGGTGTATGAAAATTACCTGGAGAACTGCTTAAAACAGATAACTAGGCTACACCCCCAGATTTCTGATTCAGTAGGCTTGAGGCAGGCCACCTCAAATCTGCCTTTTGGACAATTACCCAGCTATTGCCAATGCTGCTGATCTAAGGACCGTACTTTGAGAACCACTGCCTTATAATGACACTATAATATGTTTTAAGAATTATGTGGTGTGTGCATTTGTTTCCCTAAACTCTCCACTGTAACTGCCCACGAACCAGCCTTGTACCTCACATCCTTTTTCTGCATTAACTCCTCGTGTCTCTGGCCATCTGGAAGACAGTTCGAAGCTCATGGACAGCATCCGAGCACCACACAAGGAGGATTTCTCTCCAAACTCCTTTACTTGGCCTTGGGTTGCATCTGTGTTGCATTGCCAGGTCAGGGAAATGGAGGGAAGAAAAGGATGAAAGAAATTATCCTGCACTGAAAACCTGCTCAGGCCAGACCCAGAGCTCGGGTGAAGATATTTGTTATTTCGTTTAATCCTCACATAACCCTGTAACATCATTCCCACTGGGAGAATTCTGCTGCTTCAGCAAGCATTAGAGGGTAATTTGGAAGCCCTACAATCCCAACCTTTATTGCTAAGAACTAAAAGGGAAACCTTCCTAGATCCTCCTCCAACATGTCCCCCATCCTCTTCCAACTGATAAGTGTTTAAAATTTTTGAAAAATGTAGAAAACCAAATGTGAACAACGATAGAATTAGGAAATGCAGCTAAATTAAACTTTTAACTTAAATACATTGGCAAGCAAAATCTAGAGTTTTCTTCTGGTGTCACTATATAAAAACCACTATTTTAGATATGTTTGTTATTTTTTCCCCTCTCATTATCTTCATTATATGCAGTGCGGTTTTGGTAGCTGATAATGGATACATAACAATCTGGGTTGTTATAATGACCATTTCCTTCAAATAGCAAATATAAATTTTATAATTTGCATATTTTTATGAACATGTTCCCCAGACTTTCTCTGAAAGATGTTATGTGTGTCCCTGGTGTGCCTTCTGTTGGTTGGACAGCCCCCTAACCAGGAAAACCTTATATTTCCAAATGGCTGATAAATGGTGTTTTGCCATGCATGAGTTCACTTTCCTCCAAAATCGGATAGCAAGGATTGGTTTTTTTAAGACTTGTTATTTGTTAAGATCTAGGGAGAAATGTTAGCTCTTAATGACATTTGATCAGGTGTTTTAACGGCAAATGCCACAGTCATTATAATGCTTTGATATAGTAATAACATTTTTCTTGTCTGTTTTATCACCTTTGGGTGTGTACCAATAGTATATACAGTGCACGGTAGATCTGAGGAAACACTTGCCAGAAAAGTCCTCAGTGTTGACTCCCATGTATTGAGAAGTAACTTAACTTCATTTATACCTTTACAATTGATAGATCCTCCCCTGCCCCCGATCTAGGGAAGTGATGAAAGAAGTAGACAGGGAAAAAATATTTTGGTGAGTTAGCCTCCTATTAAAAAAAATGTATCCTCTCTGAGACCCCATGGACCATGATAGACAAGAACATAGCTTCTACACTGCTGAGTATGAAAACAGCCAAGTTGAGCAATTCCTTCTACACTTACTTTGTTTTAATAAGTTAGGATAAGAGAGTAAGACTCCAGATGCACCATCTCCTTTAATTTACCCACAGGAGACAGATTTTCTTTAATGGCAAAGAATCTAGAAACACACTTGCCTAGAGACAGTTGCACAAAGCCGGGGCGGCAGCCTGCTTCTATTTGGAGACTTGGTTTCCTGCTTATTCCCCGGCGTCTTCACAAAGGACAGCAGTACTGATACTCTGCCCTGGAGCCTGGCTGCCTCCGGGCTTGGGAAGCTGAACCCTCGCCTTGCCATCCTTCCTTCCTACTCGGTCCTTGGATTCCTGTTCAGGAAGAACATTTATCAGTTTACTGAGGGGAATTTTGCAAACCTGAGGCTGTCCTGGGATCCGAACCACACTGGCGTCGGCAATACCAGGTCCGGGGCCGCTTCCCAAAGTTGGGTGCAGAGTCGGCACGGTGTTCCCGGGGCCCTGCAGTGCCCTCCCCCCATCTCCAGTTCCGTACCCTCTGACCTGGGGCTTCTCTTTTAAGTTTGTCTAAGGACAGCAGTCACAAATCCACTTCCCCACAGTGTAGGTAGGCAAACATGCCTGAGTTTCTACGTTTCCTATTTGCCATCTCTGAAAGGTGTGTATGCAGGAAAACATGGGCACGACCATTGCCAGGTACAAAAAGAAGGGAAACATTTTAGGTATTTATTAGCCTCTTTACTCTCCCATGGTGCTGTCTCCTGCAAGTTCTCAGCTGCTCTCTTGTATAGTGCTTGACTTAGCGCTCTCCCGTTTACACTTTATGTGGTGCTAGAACTTTCTACTAACCAAATAAAGAAAATTAGTTCAAATTCTTTGGTCTTAACTTCTTCATTGTTGATAGAAGTTTAAAAGAAGAAAGGTCAGAACCTCATGTTAGTATTCCGTAACATGTTTGCCGCTGGTTTTTATCTTAGATCAAATCTTCTCTCTGTAGTTCTTTAACAACATACAGAATTGCATTAAAGCACGTCACCAAAAAAAAAAAAAAAAAAATCAATATAAATTATAGTACCTAAGGCATTGGAGGAAGAGTTCAGATAACCCTAAAATACTCAAATAAATGTTACGAGAAAATTGTAGCTAGCGAGTTTAGATTAGTTTTATCGTCATGGTATAATCTTTAACATGTGTATCTTAAAAATTTGAAAGAGCAGTAGGAAATGCCTTCTTCATATGTTGCCCTGTTTTCCAAGAGGGATTGGAGGGAGTATCTACTCAGTCATCTGAGTAGATAAATAAGTATAATTATTATTAACATTAAAATGATTGCATTTTTTAACCCCCCGTAAAATGTTAAGCTTAATGAAACTAGCAAATGCCCTTCTAGTTATTGGATTAGCAATTAGGTGAAAACGTTTCAAGAAGGCTTATTTATTTGGACGGATGTAGAGAGGTCAGAATTAATTTTTTGAAAACCTTTTAATTGAATTCCCTTTTAATTTTCACAGTGGTGTCTAGTTAAATATTCATGTTAATGTTGGTGGTTTTCTGAAGGTCTGCACTAGATCTGGGTTCTCCGAATCAACGTACGTTACTTAACCCTTTTCATCTGGCGCGCCAGCAGGGACTTCCTCAGCGTAATCCCATAGTATTTGAATAATTAGAAGATAGTAATGAGGATTTAATTAGTCCTTGAGATACGCTGAAAGCGGCACCACTAGGAACTTTCCCTTTCGGACTCGGATTACAAGCAGAGCTGATGCTTCTGCAGGACTGGGATGTGGCAGCAAATGTATTCTGTCGCTGGAGGCAGTTCTTTGGCACCGTCCTGTGACCGTCAGATCTGCACGGAAGGTATCCTGGGTGAAATCTTCCAGAATTATTGACTAGCACCCGCCCCTCCCCCCCCGCCCACACCCCGCCTTCTTACCAGTCCACTTCCACAACAATCTTTTTTCTCTCTCTCTCTCTTTACTGTTTAAACATAGTTGTCGTCAGAGCTACAGGCTCACCGCACATGATGGAGAGCTGGCCCTTACTCTTATCAGCCACAGCAGATGAGACAAGCTAGGGGAGGTGTGGGTTTACTCCGCAGCTGCAGGATGCAGAGAAAATAGCAAAACTTTGCATTTTGTACATCTCAAGTATTTAATCCAGCCAGACTCCATTCTTGGCCCCGCTGTGTGTCAGAAGCATCACAAAATTTCCCATCTTTGGGATCTGATGTTCACAGTGATATTTATCATTAGCCTCCATTTTTATAAATATAAATAGTGCCGTTATCTAGAGAAAGCGTGTAGCAGATAGGCGAGATTGGACATTTAGATGTCCTTGTGTGCCTACCCTGAACAGGTGAATCAGAATTTGTGTACTTCCGAAGTATGAAGCTTCAAACTTAACCTATTTTATGTAGATTGAACAGAATATGTCTTCATTAGTCTCATATTTTTCTTCTGTTATTAATCCCAAATGTTAATTGACTTGGTGTAATTTTATTCTCACTCTTTAGTGGTATATTTTAGCTCCTTTTTAAAGTCCTAATAGAATTCCTCATTGAATTTCTAGGCACATTCTATTTGCTTAGGGCAAATCTTTCTCTTACTTTTAAATGCCGAAGGCAAAAAAAAAGAGATCTCTTAAAATAAATCGAGTGTCTTACAATAAATTAAACTGAGCTCTTGAGGGCCAGAACTGAATTTTGTTCACACTCTGATTCCCTATGTCTATGACAGAGTCTCATGTATAATAGATATTCGGCAAAGATTGAGCCGGACCACAGAAAATAATTCAGAAGTTTCACACCAATTCAGAAGTTTCAAGTTGTTTCAGAGCACAGAACAACCAAAGAACAAAATATATCATGTTCTTAATCAGTCTTTTCTAAGTGTTACCATTAAAAGTCATTTGCTGTGGCATAGGGTATTTCTCTCTCTTACAACATGGTGGGCATTTTGATGTTGTACCAGACTAAAGCTACTGCTTCTGCTGCCCCCATCCTTCCTGGACGTATTTCTGTAACCGTACAGACATGGCTTCAGGCTGAGCTGAAGTCCTCACACCTGGAGTCTGGCATTAAATGAGTTGTCCAGGGGCGACACCTGGGTGGCTCAGTCGGTTAAGCGTCCAACTTCGGCTCAGGTCATGATGTCACGCTTTGTGAGCTCAAACCTCACGTAGGGCCCTGTGCTGATAGCTCAGAGCCTGGAGCCTGCTTCAGATTCTGTGTGTCCCTTTCTCTCTCTGTACCTCCCCTGTTTGCACTCTGTCTCTCGCTCTTTCAAAATAATAAAGATTAAAAAAAAAAACTTAAAAAAAAATAAATGAGTTGTCGAGAAGCCACTCCCCACCCTACCTCAACCAGTCTCCTTATATCTTAGGAGTATGTAGATGGAACTAAGTAAAAATTTTGAAAAGGTTTTAATGCTACTAGCTGGTTTCATGGTGATATTTATATGGCAATTAGTTTTTGAAAATTTTTTAATGGTTTCGAATATCTTAATTGATCTAACTTCTTAATTGTCAAGAGCAGATTAACAAGTTAGCTCAAAAATGGAGACCACCAAGATCATTGTTAAGGAGTTGGAAATAGGATTAAAGATTTTTTTTTCGTTTTTGCAAACTACAGAAACTAGTTTGTTCCTCTTTCTTTTGGGTTCTGAGTTCTAAGTATGATAGTAAATCTGCACATTCTGAAATATTTCATAGGGTGGTGTTGGTTGTCAGAACATGTTCTCTTACTCTAGCTTTCCAATTACTCCTGTATATAAGGGTGTTCTTACCATTTGTGAGCACGCTAAACATAAAATGATGCTGGCTTCCAACATGAGGCTATTAGCAAAAAGAAGAAAATAGATCACTTTCCAAATATATTGCTGTGTAAGTATAGCAGATCAACGTGTTAAAGCATTAGTGATACTTTGCCCCTGCCCCCAGATGCAATTAATTCAGACTCCGCTCTTAATTGAGGACCCCTTTTTTGTAATCCGTGACAGACGAAAATAAAGTCAAATGGGAGGTCAGATACAAGAGAGAATATCTAGGAAGCTGTTTATAATTTCCTCAGCCTGGGAGCTCTGCCTCTGGGCTGAACTGTGGACCAAGCCAAAGCTAGCCTAGTGCAGGAAATAACAACATAGGACTTAGAGTAGGGTTATTGTTACATTCCTGTTACGTCCGCCATCCAGAGGTCTGTTCACCAAAAAGCTAAGAAAACAAATACCACGTAGAATAAAGGTCGATTATATTGACTAAGGAATCCTCAGTCTAAATTCTAGAATATTTTAAAAGATGCATAGTTTTGTCACTTCTGTTTTACACAATCATTTTTTTTTTTGAATTGCCAATTAAAGCTTGCTTTTACTAGTCAACTCTCATTTGTAATTGGCTCATTATTCTTCACCCAAAGTATTCTAGAACATCTGGATCTTAGGTAAATTCAACATTGTGTGTTGCATGCGCTTATTTATAGTAACGTGTTTTCTCCTGTGCCTTATGGGCCTGTACCTCAGGGAGAGACCCTGGTCTGCCCGGCTTCCCAAGCCAGAAAGCTAGAAGGCATCCTCGATGCCTTTTCCTCTCCCATCTGGCCTATGCTAGTCGTCGCGTTCCATGAACTCTGGCCCTGCGGTGTTACCCACTCATCCCCTTTTCTTGGTATTTCTTGGTTTCTTATTCTTCCTATTTCAGCTGTGTTCTCAGTCCCCTTTCCATGTTGAATCCAGAATGGTCTTTCCAGGAGGCTGGTTAGGTTACATCCTGCCCTTCATAAGAGCCTAGGAGCCCCGCTTTGCCTTGGGGGGAGGCTACTCTGAGGTGTGTGGTTACAGGGCCCCTTCTTACCCCCTGCCAGCCTCTCTTTCTAGCCTTACCCCTCATCGCCCTGCTACCTTTCATCCCCAGCCAGCTGAACCTCTTTCAGGATCTTAATACAATCCCTTCTCTCTGTCGCTTTTGCCACCCGCATCTCAACCCCAACCCCACCCCAACATGGGGCCCCCTTGCCCATCTTTACTAACCCATCAGGTCCTCCATAGCCTGGCAGCTGGTAAGTCCTTGAGGCCATATTTGCTAGTGAACGAATGAATGACGATTACCTGTCACGCGGCGTCCCCACAGCCAGAGCTCCATGCCTGCGAGGACCGCGTGGCCTCGTTCAGTCTCCTCACTCCAGTGCTTACGTAGTATGTGCTTTTCCTCGCTTTAATCTTCAGGGAGTTTGGAACCAAAAAACCTGAGTTCAGGTGCAGGGTTTACCTCTAACTACTTTTGTGACCTTGGACAATTAATTAAATCTCTGCTTCCTCATACGTGAAGTGAGGATCAGAGTGTCCTGGGATTTGTTGCACGGATCAAATGCAGCCTCATATCTGAAGGTTATAAATTGCGAAGCCCTGTGCAAATACTAATACTAAACATGAGCATCAGGCACAAATGAGTCAGGGGACACCTGGGTTGAAGTTGAAAGCCTTAAAACGGAGTTCCTCTGCTCCTTCCAGCACACAGTGACACAAATAAAACTGCCTCTGCTCTCAGCACCGAAGCGGACGTGTGCAGTTAACACCGGAAAGATTTGTGGAAGGAAAGGCCAGATATTTTGCCCCCATCTGCCATCTGGGTAATCAGTCTGATGCTTCCCTGGACTCTCATTTGCCCAGTGATAGATGATGTCAGTAGCCGAGAGGGTTTTGTTGGGGGGCGGATGGGGAGAACTTAGATGCTCGCGTCTGTGCCTCTGAACGTGGGGCGCCGCGGTGCAGGCAGGGAAGAGGGAGCGATCCTGCCAGTTAACCTGAGAGCACAGCTGGGAGAGCACTGGGGGGCCTGGGTTCCAGCCTCGAACGGGTCATTAGTTTCTGTCTTCCTCCAAGCACTTCACATCATGCAGAGGAGCGGGCAGGCAAATAAACACTGGAGATATTAAAATGTAACAAGAATATTCTTTAAAATCTATTTTTCTCCCCAAATGGGAACCTGACACCTATTTGCGATGAGAAATCACTCTGTCTGTCTTCATAGTCGGGAGGCCCTCCGCCGAGGTGGTGCAGCGTGTGACCATTATTTCACACACGTGGGGAAACATCTTTTATTGAACTGGCTTGAAGAAACAAGGCAGTTCTGTGAATTTTTAACAGATGCCAACATGAAAACAAATTGTCCATGTGCCAGAGGAAAAACATGCCTCGCTTTTTGGTGGCTTATGGAACCTTGGGTGTTTCCCTGGTGTCCTGACAGTGCTTTCCGGCACCTCTGAGGAAGAAGTCGTGTTTTTTGTGTAATTGGTCCCGTGCCCCCTTGCTGTCCTGCATTAGCGGGCACGCTCATGGTGCCTCCGCTGCTTCCTCTTTCACGGCTAGGATGAACCATGGTGTGAGCTTTGTGTCTGACTCTGTTTTCCAACAGGATTTAAAGTCTGCACCACCTACTGTTGCAGAATTTGTCAGGCTGCATGAAGAGGAAAAGGACATACCATTGGAGGCAGAGAGCCATGTTAAAATGCCTCCCGATGTAATATTCTGAAATTTCCCATTTTTGCTTGACTATTTCTTCGGCTTCGTTTCTAAATGAGTTTTGTACACCCTTCACCTTAGGCATGTGTTTTCATCAGATGGTACTTCAGCTCTTCGGGACTGTTTCGGAGTTGCAACGACCCACCATGGCCTGTTTGGATTCACGGAGCTCTCTGCTCCATTTTCCTCTGTATCATCTCCCCCAAAACATGCCTAATGGCCAGTTAACTTTTTAAATTAAATATAATTCCATTCTACTTTTGAGAATTTTTGAAGTCCTTTTACAGATAAGCTTTATCTCCGTCTTGCCCCATGAAAAGTTTTTCTTCACTCCTACCACATAAAAAATACTCTGTGTTCATTTCATGTCCAAAGTGGAAAATGTGACTGTTTATAATGGTTGCGTAAATCAGTTTCTTTTCTTTTTTTTTTTTTTTTTTTTTGATGCACTAAGGTTTAGATAGTAACACTGGATCTTTCCTATAAAACAATTTCTTTTTTACAAATGAGACAATTCTATAACATGCTGCTTGTAAAACCAGGAAAAATGTCCACTTAATAAGCCACAAATAGTACAATGCCAAAGAAAAAATTTGAAAGGTCCTGAAAACTCACTTAACCTACTAATAATATAAAGAAACGTTTTAGAAATGCTAATCCTCTATTAGACCAATTTTCTAAGGTAGCAACGAGGGGATTGTTTTTTTGAATGGAGAAAGGGAAAATGTCTCTCTGGCTTACTCGCTAATATTGGTCTCTATAGTAGAGACCAGTAGCATTTTCCCTAGACTCAACGTTACTCACACCGCCATGCAATAAGAATACATGGTTTGTCTTGGAATTTTCCATTGATACTAATATAAATATAGAGGAATAACCCTGAAGAAAACAGTCCTTACCATGGAGACTAAGTGACTAAGGTAAGAGTCTGGCAACCCCACCACCATTCCCATCTTTAGCTATTGGATACGTAGACTATGGCATTCAAAAAAATTACCAGATTGTAGCTAGATATCTAAATTAACGTAGCGTGCCCTTGTAATAAACGTTCCATCTTACTGGGTGGAGGAAACAAGCCTGGCTAAGATCAGGCTTTTCTCACAGGAGCTTCAGGGCTCCTTGACGGGTCCCCACCAGAGAAGCAAGTAGTACTCCCTCTGGCCCGAGGTCTCGGCGTTCTTCTTTGTAAGTAGAAAGAGAATCGTCATCTTCTTTATCCACCCCCCCACACATACACACCCCCTAATGGTTTTGCACAGATGTTTATCAAGTTAGTCATTGGTCATAAGTGCTTATCATCCAGTGGTAAACAAGTCAAGATCCTGGCTCTTTACCTTGAGAATCAATTCAGGCACTTGACAAGAATCTTGATATTTCAGTCCATTTCTCTGTGTCTCTTTCTCTGTGTCTCCCCACCCATCCTCCTTCCCTCCCTCTTCTCTTTCTTTCTCCCTCCCTTTCTCCTTCCCTCTCTCTCTCTCTCTCTTACTCTCCTACTCTCTCTCTCTCTCTCTCTCTCTCTTAAAAGGCACACTCCAGGGAATCTGCCGGATCAGGAAGGATGTACGCTGAGTCATATGGCACTCAGAGCTCATCAGTACTGTAGCCATTGGTTGAGTGGCCTGAAACCGACAAGCTTAGCTTTTCTGAGCCAAGTAACATGGCTGGCCAATTATTTCTGGAACTAGCTCTCTGGAAAAGGGCAATGCTTTCTGGATAGTCAACTGGGTGAGGAAAGTGACCCATCACTATAACTGGCTCTGTCGGAGGAGGTGTAGAGCAGACAGGCCCCGCGCAGCAACACAGAGCTGCGTGCTACCCGGGGAAGGGCATCAGGCCGTGCGCCAGGAGGCTTGCAGGGTGTGGCATTTGTCACCTCGGTGAATTAACCACGGTCCAGGGACTTGTAGCACTTTTTGGCTCCACCAGGATGAATGGTTTGTAGGGGAGCCTGGCAAAGGGAAGCTAGTTTGGAAACGTGGAGCCGATCAGACAGGAAATAAATGGTGGGTTGTATTAAAAATAATATGAATAATAACAGCTATCATTTATTGAGCCTCAGCGCTGTGTGAAGGCGCTAGCTGCTTGCTGCCCATAACATTTTCTCATTTAACCTTAGGATGTAGGCTCCTTTGTCATCCACATGTTTCAGAAAAGGAAACTGAGGCTTAACTGCTGACTAACTGGCCTAAAGTCACCTTAACTGTACATGGCAAAACCACAAGTGACAGTGGAGATGGACAGAGTGGATGCATTTGGCAGATATTTAGGTGGCAGAAAACCAGGCTTTCTGCCTGTTGGGCTTTCATCAGTGACTCCTTCCTCAGGGCGCTGACTTCCTTTCCCTGGAAACGCTTCTTCAAATATACTGTGCATGAAGGAGCCAGACCACAACATTTACTAAGCTCTTTTTTGTAAAGTAAGAGTAAGCGGGGCTCGAATGAAAATGTTTTCTTATTCATTACGAACATGTATTTGGTTCCGATTCTGTGCCAGGCACCTTGCGTGGTCCTGCGGACACAGATGTGAAGAGAACGTGTTTTAAAGCCGCAGTACTCAGTCTAGGGGACAGACAGG
The DNA here is from genome assembly GCA_028646485.1 of Cryptoprocta ferox. Lineage (NCBI taxonomy): Eukaryota > Metazoa > Chordata > Mammalia > Carnivora > Eupleridae > Cryptoprocta > Cryptoprocta ferox. Next base: position 10,246,838 of record CM053577.1, on the reverse strand, counting down.
TGCTCCAGCCGGTAGTGGTGGCAGTGTGGTAACCGCTCTGCCTCGGCTGGCATGCATGGTGCTTTCTGGAAGGCCAAGGAATGCCGTCAAAGATCGCAGGAGGCGGGGCCAGGAAGGACTGGAGTCTGTTACACCGAGGTGAATGCCCTTGTGGGCACGCTGTGAAAACAGCATATTCAGTGGAGGACACAGTTGAGCATTTTGTTTTCAAACAGCGATTTCGCATTTAGTGAGTTTTTTTTTTTAACTGAAATACATTTTTTAAATATCAGAGTGCATTTCACACAATAGGGGTAGAAATTGTTTCATGAAACGGTATGTGTGTGAACCTGCTTGTGAATATGTAGACACATGCTCACATACACACATTGGATCGTGATATAAATTATATTTCTTAACCGTGGGTTGAGGTTAAGAATGTCTTAATTCACGAATTAAACTTTGTGAGCCTCAGCGTCTCCATAGTTGTTTTGAAGTTTAAATGAGCTAATGAAGAACAAAGCTATTAGCACATAATCTATGTCCATTCAATGTCCACGGTTACTGACAGTGAATGGCATGCCTTCTGGTACATGAGAAGTAGTCAATATTTATTAAGCGAATGAACGCGCCAGGACTTGGCAGGCCTCACGCAACCTGATCCCTACGGGGAGGAAAAGTGTCTGAACGGTCAAAACCGAGTGGAACACCGTGAGGACCGTGTAACATGGTGAGGCTGGAGAACTAGGTCAGGCCAAATTTGGAAAGACTCGGGTGCTGACCTAATAAGTTTGGACTTCATTCTGTGAAGCAATCAAGAGTCAGGGACTAGGTCTTGAACAAACACGACTGACAGATCCCTGAAGAGATGAGGAAGGACGGGAGTCAGAGCATCAGAGAAGGCACTGGCCTTGCGTACGAGTGAAAGACCTCTCTCCTCTGAAAGGAAGAGAACACAGAGGGACACACCGCGGACCTGGGTGCTCATGGCCGAGGGGGCTGGACGTTGTGAGAGGTGGTGCTGCCCTTTGCTGTGTGCTGGTCGCTTGCTGGCAGTTATGAGGTGGGCAAGGGAGGACTTGGAGAAAGGGGTACAGTGTTTATCCAGGGAAAAGCACTGGCCAGGTGGAGGCGCCCCAAGGCCTATAGGAGTCCACTGAACGCAGGCCTGGAGCTTCTGAGAACGTACACGGTGATACCCACTTTGCTGGTCACACCTGTTTCTGTGTTGGGCCTCAGGTGGTCAGTCCTGCCCGTCGTTGAGGCCTCCACCTGAGTAGGACATCTTCGAGGCCGCTCTCCAGGTCCCTGGGCTGAACGGGGTCCTCCTCTCCGACCCTCATAGCGCCCGAACTTCTCTTTGCTTCAATTCTTCATATGCCCAGTCATTCATTGCATGTTGGTCTCCCACTAGCCTGAGAGCCTCCCGGGGGCAGACTCTGTCTCCCCCTTGCTTGTACCTGCTTGTGGCTTGGCACCTGGCTCAGTGGCTTTGGACGCTCACTTGATGGTCATTCCATGCTGATCAGCTTTATTTGCCCCTCAGCCAAATTTATTTATATTTATTTTTGAGAGACAGAGAGAGACAGCGTGAGCAGGGGAGGGTCAGAGAGAGAGGGAGATACAGAATCTGAAGACAGGCTCCAGGCTCTGCGCTAGCTGTCAGCGTCGGGCTCGAACCCACGAACGGTGAGATCATGACCAGAGCCAAAGTCAGACACTTAACCGACTGAGCCACCCAGGCGCCCCATCCCTCAGCCAAATGTAAAGTTCTTCCGGGACAGGATCCCATCTTGGACTTTGTTTCGGTGCTCTCTCACTCCCACCACCGTCCCCTTCCACACGCGCGAGTACGCTCGGAGCTCGCTGGGAGGTGTGTGCAGTGCTGTTGTGGTTGAGGGAGCAGTGTGATCGCTGAGATCAGAGCTCGCACGGTGAAGGAGGGGCATCCCCGGAAAGGCAATAGTCATGCCTTCGTAGAGCGTTTTGGGGGTGGTTTTCAGTTTAGAAATGCACGTTTGGATAGGTTTTCTTTATTTGAGTCTCAGAATGATCTTGTAAGCCTGGGCAGGAAGTGCTGTTACATACATGAGAGCCCGTGGGTCCACACGGTGGGTCGGAGACGCAGCCCCTAACCCACATCTTGTGATTCCAAACAGATGTAGAGTGTGTGTGTGTGTGTGTGTGTGTGTGTGTCCTATTACAATGCATTTCTCCGAGAGCATAGCTTTTCCTCTCTTTTTTTTCCCCCTAAAGGGCACCTTTGAGTTTTCATATGAGAAGTATGTGTCTTTTCATTTGGAATGTGGTGGTACCACTGGGTGTGACTGTGTACACATGTAATGGAGGACTGAGAAAGACTAAATTCATTTATATAAACCTGTGGACATATCATAGGATAAAATATACAAGTTATATTTTCATCTGTGGTTTCTATGATTTTTCAGTAAGTATTTTATATAATGTAAATAATAATCTCATCCAGTACTTTTTTCCAAAGTTTATGTTTCCCCATGTTAGATACTTACTTAGGACATACAATTCCATAGTACGTCTAATAATAAAATATACTTTGATAATACATAGGAAGTACATTTTATCTTTTCTAAATTTCCCTTACTAGAAAGTTTGGTTTTCTAAATTCAGATGGCTTCTAACTAGAAGAACTTCACACCTTTTTTAAAAAGCAGCTTTATTCTCTCAGCTGTCAGTTTTCCTATTCACAAACCACATTGCAAGCTGCCGTTTTATAATAACTTTCTAAAAGAGGCAAAAATACAATCAAATATGTCACCATAAATAGGTAGACAATCCTGGGTTGGAATTTGAGTTTTTGGAAACATTTTAACATTTCTTTCACCCAAAATAAAGGTTAAAATCAAAACAAAGCAAGAAACATCCCAAATAAATGTACACAGAAATTACAAACTTGATTCGACTTTTCCTAGAGGGAAAAGGATGCTTTCAGCCAGAATTGAGAGCCAGAGCTAGAAGTGTCCCCTTTAAGTGTTTCCTCCTCCTCCGCAGTTAAGAGGTGAGGAAACTGAGGCTGGAAAGGTTAAGTTAGTGCTGTATTCTGCACAGCAGACCTGGAAGGGCCAGGACTACCACTCAGGCCGGCTTGGGGTCCTGGCTGTGTTGTCCTTGCTGCTCCTCTCAGTCCCCCGCCGTGAATGCATAACAATAGCAGCAGCTAGTGATCGTTGACAGCCCACTATCCTGGGCACCCGCTGTAAGGTTTTCATGTGTTATTATCTCATTTAATCCCCACACCATCTCTATGAAGTGGACGCAATTGGCCCTAATTTGCAGTTGAGGAAACCAATAATAGACACGCAGAGTTTCTATCTTTAGGATGAAATGAAGACATTCTTTGTTTTCAGCTAACTTTTATCTTCAAAGTTTTCATCAGTTTGTTTAGATTACGGTGATATTCAATAGCCTTTTGAAAATACAGTTCTGTGCACGGCGGAAGCCTTTCCCAGTAGGATAGCTGCTGGCATTTAATTGTGATTCTGTGTTACGGGTCACTTTGCCTGCCTCCTCACGGGCCTCCGGGCTCTGTTGCAGCCTCTCTGCCCTGCAGCCCTTTCCTCGTGCTGCAGGGTCTAGCACAATTCGCTTTAGAAATGCAAGTCAGAGCCTATGGCTTTCCTGCCGAGACAGTCTGTAGTCTGTGCTGCCGCGAGTGTCAGCGGAGCCCCCCCTCCCCTGGATGGCGGGTGCACGAGCTTCGGTGATCCATACGACTATTTCGTAATAGGAGCTGTATCGCAAGATGAAATACTCCACAGTCAGGACAGAGTGACTAACAGAAAGGTGGGCGAATGATATAAATAGTTCTAGGAGAGGAACTAAACACAGCTATTAAACAAAATGTTCACCTTTACTCATGGTAAGAGAAATACAGAATCAAACACAAACTATAAACCACCTCCGAGAGCATGCATTAAAAACCATTTGCACTTGGTGAGGGGAGCTCAGCAGTAAGAGATAGGCATACGGAAGTTTCCCCCACCTCTCATCTGTGGTTTCGCTGTGCCCGGGTCTCAGCCACACTCCAGAAGCAGACGGCCCTCCTTCTGATGGTCAGAAGGTCAGTGGTAGCGTAACGCCACGACACCTGCGTCCTTCGCCTCCCTTCATCTCATCGTGTAGGTATTGTGTCATCTCACATCAGCCCAAGAAGGAGCAGCGTGGTTGCCGTACGGTATTTTGAGAGAGAGGCCACATTCACTGTTTCATTACAATATACTGTTAAAATTGTTCTATTTTATGTAGTGATTGCTGTTACTCTCTTACTGCGCCCAGTTACAAATTATAAACTTTATCATAGGTGCGTTTGTATGGGAAATAACATAGTGTACATGGTATACACAGTGTGCATAGTACCCTCTCCACAGCTTCAGGCGTCCACTGGGGGTCCTGGAGCAGAAGCTCACAGGGAAAGGGAAACGACTGTATACCTTCTTAAACTTTCGTATCATATTTGGAATTTGTAGAGTTACACAAGGACTAGAGTAACATGGATTCCATGTATTTAAAGAAAAAACAAATGTATAAAAACGAGCTTGTTCACTCCAGCTAGAAAGGATATATGTGAGGTGTTCAGTTAAAAGATATTTGTGGCACTTTATAAACCAGATCCCTTGTCTATATCGCATTTCACAGAACACTGTCACGCGCTATCCCAGGTGATCTTACAGCAGCTTCTTCTTCGTTTTAAGATGAGGAAACGGAGGCTCGGACAAATGAGGATTTGCTGAAGGTCACGCATCTTGTTCAATCACTACACACTGTAGCGTGTTTACTTACATATCCGGCTTCCCCCGGTAGAGTCTGAGCTAGCGACGCAAACCAGACCGTAGTCTTGGCCTTGTGTTCCCAGATGAGTGCCATGTTATGCCCATAGCTCAGAAGGGAGGCAGGCAAGTGGCGTCACCTTCTCCTTCTGTTAACTTGGGGAACACGTGGAAAGAGAGGAGTCGCGCCGAAAACACCAGACGAGATTTCAGGACGCTTTTGTAAGCGGTGCCATTGCAAAAGCAACCAGAGGGGGGAAAAATGGCTTTCCAATTTTAAGTTCTGTGGAAGGAGGGTGGATTCCACATGCCCCTAGAACCTTTGTGTCTGCGTTGTGCGACTCGTGGCTGTGGCACGATCCGTTCGAACTTGTTTTAGTGTTCCGCCTCTCTTGGAGTCTTTCTGCAAACTTGATTTTCTGCAAAATCCCAGTGATGAGTGAGGGAATTCCAGTGGAACATGGCATATATATGTTTAAGGACTGAGTAAACAGTCAGAAATAAAGAACTAACTTGCCCGGGTGAGAAGTCTTAGAACTCATTTGAGCAAACCTTAAGCCTATGAAGTGTCCCAGAGGCAGCAATAACCGGAGGATGTACTATATTATCAGAGGTCCTAAATCCTTCAGCATGGACACTTTCATGGTTGAAGTAAAATTTAATGCCCAGAAAAGGACCTGTGTTATTTTCTTGAACTAATGAAGACAGCGGCCATTCTCTGAAAGAAAAACCCACACAGTCTGTATGGAATTTAAATACATTTTTTATTAAACAGGACTCTATATGAAACTCTTGAGAATTTTATAGTAAAGCTTAGATAAATATTTCATGAAACATCTCAAGATGCAATCATTTATAGTAATTTCAGTGCTCTGATTTCTGTTTGTTTTCAGATTTGAAAAAGCAAACATTTTCTATGATGATTTATATCTAGGAGCTGCCAGTTGAGCCCAATTTCATAAGACTTATCTTTATAAATAAATGGAATAGCTCTTCTTACTTTTATTTTATTCTGCCTCTTTAGACGAAGCCACGTTGAAAGATCTTTTTTTTTCCCCCTTAACTGAAATATAAACCACTGCCTCTGTAAAGGACCTGCGTCATTTATCCCCCCCAAGTTGCAAGCCGACCTTGGATCTGGGCCTCATCTTCCCTCCGGCTGCCTCAGTAGACTCTCTCTAGAAGCTACTGCCCTGGGTCATCCCCGCCCCCACCCACGTACTCTGCAGGGAACTAGAGCCTTCACCCAGACTCCTGGGTTCCGGGAGCTGTTATTCAGACTGCCCTTTGTTAGCATGCTAGTTTGATAGGATTAGCTTTTTCTTAGATACATGTCCTGATTTGGGCTACTCTGTCTCAATGGGTCTTCCACTGAAGTTCATTCTACATACTTGCTTATCTTTGCCCGAATGGCTGATGATTGGATGTACCTTGACGTTATGGTCCCGCATAACTGAAAGATGTGTTTTCTTTATCCGGGTGGACGCTACCTGCTAACAAGCACCTACTTTGTTGTGTTCCGCGCCCTCTTGAGCGCATGAGGAATTGAATACTCGTTCCTTCGATCAGCAGCCCCCTGCCACGTGCCAGACGCCTGCTGGCACTTGGGAAGCAGCCTTGAGACAGGCCTGCCCCTCGCCCTCGCGGAGCCGGTGCTTAGCGGGGGGAGAGAGGCGGAGGCTGTTGGAAATACGGGGCAATGATGACCGGGTGCGGGAAGTGCCGTGAAGAAACACGAGTGAGAAACGGCCCCGGTGGGCAGCGGGGGAGGGGCCCTGGCAGGTGGGGGAACCTTCCCGGGGGCCGTGCTCTGTTGACGGGAGCTGCTCGGAGCCATGGGGAACGGGGTCGGGGTGAGACCGCAACGCGCCACCGCCGAGGAGCCCCCAGGCCCGAGTCCGAGGTTCGCGTGCGGCGCCCGGGCTCCCGAGGAAGCCTCGAGGGCTGTCATGCCGGAAGGATGCGCTCTGATTTCCTTTCTCACTCCCGGGCGATCGTTCTGGCAGCTTTGCCAAAGTGAGGCGGAAGGAGCAAAGCGGCGGTGGGTGGCGCTGAGGCGTGGAGACGAGCGTGGGGGGAGGGGAAATGAGGGCAGGCCGGGCTTCTAGAAGAATGGGGGGGAGCAGAGGCGAGACCGGCAGCAGCAGAGGCAGCAGGATCTGCACACACCTAGGAAACGAGGGGAGGGAGGAAGGGGCGTCTGACGGGGACATGTGGGTGAGCGCCGGTGCCACTGGCAGGCGTGCGGGAGGAAGTCCGAGTCGGTTCTGGAATAGTAGGATCCGCGCCAGACCCGCGCGTTGTTCGCACGGGCTCGTACGCGGTGGTCTGAGGCAGGGCTCCCGGGGCTGCAGCGCGTCGGGGTCGAGGTGACCGGTGGCTGCTCAGGAGACCAGGGGGGCAGGCCAGCCCCGTGCAGAGGAGAGGAGGGAACTAGCCCGGCCTCGAGAAGAAGGGCAGGGTGTGGGGGAGGCCGGAGACGGGCGTCCCCGAGATCGGCCCCGGCAGCAGTGCAAGGCTCGCAGGATAAGAGGGTCCTGGGTGTTACTGCAGCTTTGTGTAGGGGCCTCATCTCCAAGAGAGGTTACTCCTGCTCGCCCTTCCTCTCTTCTCCTTCCCCTAGTTCCCTCAAGCCCATGACCCCCTGGGTTTCCGGGAAATCTAACCCGCGTTCAGAGTTAGGAGGAGGGGAGCCCCCGCTTGGGTTTGAAAAATGCCTTTGGATGTTTCTTTAGGGGAGTCTCACAGCACCAGTCTTCTTCCCTCCACGTTCCACACAATCCCAAGTCCGTTTTGCCACCTACACTTACATATTTCCATTTATTTCTCCCCTAGGTTTTATGGCAGGCACACAAAGAAACCCTCAGATGTCTCAATATGGACCTCAACAGACAGGACCATCCATGTCGCCTCATCCTTCTCCTGGAGGCCAGATGCACCCTGGAATCGGTAGCTTTCAGCAGAGTAACTCAAGTGGGACTTACGGTCCGCAGATGAGCCAGTACGGACCACAAGGTAAACGGCGGTCCTCCACAACGTATAGCAGTAGGCTGGAGAGGTTTGGTTAGTATGTTAGTCCTCCAAGGTCTTCGTGTCATAAACATCTTCGAAGATCCCATTATTTGTTACCTGACAGGTTGGTGAGGTTAATGCAAACCCACAGTCCTTCAGTTGCCTATAGCGATGGGAAGAATAATTATAGCAAGTATTCATTAAGCATTCATGCATCGGACCCTATGGTAAATGCTCTTAATATATATGTTATTAACAAAAGAGTAAATCCTCGTTTCTGTGATATAGTCTGAAATGCTTGTTAAGAAATAGACACAAGCCTCGTCCTCAAAATGTTTCTGATTTAAAACTTGGATTTCATTATGTTGAATTACGATTGTGACTCCCTCCCCCCCACCCATGTAACAATGTGCTCACTACTCAGAAGGATGTCATTTCATTACATCTACTCCCAGTTTGTCTCCAAAGGGCTATATCTGGTAAATTAGTAGTTCTCATTTTTTCAGTCATGACTGGCCCTACTCTTAGAAGACAGAATGAAGCCTGAAATGGACGTGTCTTTCAAAAAGGAAGATAAGGGGGCACCTGGCTGGCTCAGTCAGTGGGGCACGCAACTCTTGGTCTTGGGGTTGTGAGTGTGAGCCCCACGTTGGATGCAGAGATTACTTAAAAGTAAAGTCCTCCAAAAAGGGGTTGGGAGGAGATAAGACAAGAGTCGAAAAGTAAATGAAACTATGCCGAGATGCACTGTTTACATCTTGCCTTCCTGGAAATTGATGTGTGTTTTGTCATGTGCATGTAGAATCCTTTTATCAAGGTTTTTAACCTGATACATATTTTTTGTAAGTCACTTTTGGCAATAAGGCATTTGAATTTAGCACCTTCTTTATGTTTTGTTTATTTAACTTAGACATTAATGGGTAATTTAGAGAGAATGAGATAATCTGGCACAATTCCCAGAGTTTCCTCACTTCTGAAAATACCGGGAATTTTCCAAGTGGAGATGATGAATGCCCACCAGGAGGTTCTAATAAAACAACAACAAAGTCAGGTCTCCTCCTGTTAAATAAAGTCTTGTTTTCTGAAGACATTTGTGTCTGTTTAGCAAACCATTGAGCTCTGTTGAGGTTCATTGAGCCTCTGTAGCCACTGAGTATGTGCCTAACATTCTAGAATGATTCTATGAGAAGGCCTTGGCACCTTCTTGGCTTTTCACCTGGTGTTTCTCAGAAAAACTTTTCTTTCTGTTTATAGTGTTTCATAGTTTGAAAATTGAGTTATCAGTGTACTGTCATCTTTGAAGATCTCTTCCTGAAAGAGTATAACCATCTTCAATATTCCTAGTATAACATTGCTTCCTTGCCTTACATTGCTTTGTTATTTTATATTTCAACTATCTCTGTTGTTAGGAAAACTATATTAGAACACCCCAAACGGGGGTGCCTGGGTGGCTCAGTCGGTGAAGCATCCAACTCTTGATTTTGGCTCAGGTCATGATCTCACAGTCTGGGATGGAGCCCTGCCTCGGGCTCAGCACAGATCCCAGAGCCTGCTTGGGATTCTCTCTCTCTCTCTCTCTCTCTCTCTCTCTCTCTCTCTCAAAATAAATAAATAAACTTAAAAAAAAACAAAAAACACCCAAAACAAAACTTTGATTCGGCCTTTGTCCATATGTGCATATAGTCAGAGTGGGTATAGACTTTGGGTTTTGCTTGATTCCCTTTACACCGTGTCACTAAGGGTTTTCTATGATACTGATTTCAGTGAGCCCTAGGAGGTCAGGTCCCAGTTGACAGTAACAGTCCACGCTGTTCCCTGTCAGCCCCGGGAAGCTGTGACCTAGAGAAGTTTGCTGCTGAGCTGATGCACGTCAGTGAGTCACTCAGATGGGAGAGAGCATCGCTGCTCCCTGTTCCCTCAGCGGGCGTCTTTGAAACAGGGTTTCCCTGGCTGTTGTGAAAAGAAGGAAACTTCAGTGAAAGTTAGAAAAGCAGTTTGTAAGTCGTGACACACACAGAAAATGGGGACTTTTGCTCAGACTGTGACTGGAGACAGGTCAGAGGCTTGTGTTCCCAGAACCGGGAGGGGCTCAAGGGCTGGGACTTGACCACTACCACTCACAAGGGCTTCATGTAATCTTCAAAGTTGGTCTGTCTTCTCTTAAATTATTCACTCTTGCCACCTCATCCTCCGCTGTTCTCATAATAAGAGAAGATGGAGCCTTGACTATCTGATGAGTCTTTTGTGAGCAGCTAAGAATGGGCATATGCTATTGGAGTTAATAGCAGGAAAGGCAATTTCTGTAGAATGGATTTCTTCTCCGAATAAAACCCTCGGTTTTCCGGGACAGTTGAACATTAAGGTTCATAACTGAAGAGCACTGAACCTGTGAGGGTTCTCATCCAACTGCTGAGTGTCCTTGGAAAATTGCTTCCTCTTTGGGAATTACGTTTCCTCTAGAAAATGAGAAAATTAAATCATGTTACTTTGGAATTTGCTTCCAATTCTTATATTCTACAAGTCTAAATTCTTGCTTCAAGTCTGAAGCCTTTTATATCAATGCCGCTTGCTGGACCCACCGCGTAACACTTTGGTCATATGGTCAAGAAGAGATTTATTTTCAGGCATAAATACTGAGTTCAGGTTGATATTAGAAACATTTAGACTATGGAGGATAATTTCCAAACTCAACCGCTCTTTATTTTGAAAACAAGTGCCCTCAGGTTTGTCCTCTCTGTCATTTCTTCTTCCAAGTGATAGCTCATGCGTGTGGGAGGGGACTCCGAGGTGTGCCTCTTCCTAAGTTCCTTGACTGGCTGCAAATGCCATGTGCTTAAACTCAGTGTCCTGGTACTCTGCCTTCAGCTCCGAATTGTTTGCCTTTCCTCCCTGTATTCTCCTCTCTCCCAACAAACACTAAATGACAGGAAATTAGCGCTTGTAACACAGTATTATTCAATTCAATAAGTGTCCTTACTTTTACATTTCTCTCTTTGTTGTTCCTTTTAAACTGGACCCAAAATACATATTTTATTCTTCCTTCTCTTAATCAACTGCTCAAATTAGTCCTCAGACATTCAGATTGCATATTCATGCTACATGTTTTATTTTAAAAAAAAAATTTGAACGTTTTATTTATTTTTGAGAGAGAGACAGCGTGAGCAGGGGAGGGTCAGAGAGAGAGGGAGACACCGAATCTGAAGCAGGCTCCAGGCTCTCAGCTGTCAGCACAGAGCCCGACGCGGGGCTCGAACCCACGAACTGCAAGATCATGGCCTGAGCCGAAGCCAGACACTCAACCAACTGAGCCACCCAGGCGCCCCACGTGCTACATGTTTCAGTGTCTCTGCAAAGAATCACTTGCTTGTGAACCACAGAGGCCATTATTTTCATCTTCTGTTTCTGTTCCTAACTAGAGGAGTTTCTTCTGGGTTAGTTTTGTTTTTAGGAGATCTCCAAGGAAAATATCTTACAATCTTTCTTTAAGCCTTTTTATTGTCAGGAATGACTTCTCCAAAATTGTTACTTAGTAGTAACAACCGACATTTCTTACTGTGTCCTGGGCCCTGTTTGAAGTGTGTTCCGTTAGATTAACTCACTTCATCCTCACAGCATACTACGGGATAGGTACCATTTATCCCTGGACAGACGGAGAAACGGAAACAGCTTCACCAGGATATACTGTGGTCGTGCCAGGATTCAAATGCAGGCAGACTCACCTGTTTTCTTAATTAATGGGAAGCTTTGACATTATCCCCATTTGCAAATGAGTAGGTTAAGTAACTGACCCACGATCCCACAGCTAGTACGTGGCGGAGCCTGGGTTCAAACCAAAGGACACTTCAGAGGCCACTCACATAGTCACTGGGTGGTATTTCCCACACCAGAGGTGCACGCGCTCCTGCCTGGCTCATTCATTGAGAAAGCCAGTGGGGAAACCAAAAGGCAAACTACGTGCCTTCAAGGAACAGGGAGCATTTGGGGAATTCAGGCTTGGAAACACATCAAAGATACTAAGGGATTAAGAAAAACAGTTTCTATGAAATGAAAAAGGAAATTTCTTAGAAATGTACATTCCTACTGTAAAATCTGCATTATTAAATATGCAAATGGAATGGGTCCAATCTAAATGTGTGAAAATGTCTAATTGCAGTGTATTTTATGAAATAGTACTTTTCTACCTTCAGGCAAGCACGTATAGTAACTGCCCTTACAAGGTGTTTGCAAGCAGGGCTGTGAGACTCGCTTTAATAAATAGAATGGAATTATGTAATCGACATGTTAGTTATGAATAAATGAACTGGGGGAAAAGAGAGCTGAAACAAATTTCACCTTTATATTTCTTAAGAACAAAGACTGTCTTGTTTTTGTGTTCTCTAAAACAGTGTTTGTGACACTGTCCACAGATACTTTTTGCATGTTTATCACTAACTGCAGGAAATGGGGGGGGTGTAGCCTTAATATTGCTGTAAGTAAACAGTATTTCCTTGGGCAACTAAATAATTCTGAGCTTAGATCCTCCTCAGTTATTCACTCTCTTGGACAATTGCCACCACATGCGGCGTTTCACGGGTTGTACACTGAAGCAGGCCTGGATTTACACCTTAATTTGTATAGTGTGTGTCTTAGGAAGCAGGGAACTTTCAAGTAGGTGAGTCTGATGAGGCTTTTATTTCTAAATTACTTGATAAAAGGTATTTTTTTCCCAAGAAGTTAGAGCTTTATTTTTTTAAATAAGTGCCATCCAGAATAGTCCTTCTCCCTTCATTAACATGTGTTTCTCAATGAATTCACAAAACTCTAAATCATACCGAGTTGAAATGAAGGCAGTTCCAAAATAGTAAATTGCACATTAATAATCTTACCCCTATTCAGCTGAGGAGGAACGATGCAAAAGTGTCACTGGTTAGCGGCCCGCGAGCGACTTGAGAGTACTTTGTAGGCATGTGGCGTCCTTAGTGTCACCGTGACCCAGCATTTCAGTCTCCACTCTTCCAAGTCCAGAATCTCGGTCTTACTATTGAATTAAGCTAAATTCAGCCTCTCTTGCACAGAGGTGACATGTGTCTACCACATGGGTTCATTCTTCCCCCGTGCACAGTGACGCAGACTGACCATGGCCTGTTCTCTGGCTTTCCGAAGGCTGGCTTCTGGGCAGGTCACTCCCTACTCGATCACTCAGTTTCTTTCACCCGGTTGTGATGCATGTGACAAATTTATTACCTTAACCCTATTTTATGGTTAAATCTGCAGTGCCAGGCACGTGTCAGGTCCATATTCCATATCGTTCTGTTGTTAAAGAACTATTCCAAATCTTTATCTCACTGATACTGGGGGCGGGGGGGGGGGGGACAAGAATTGAAGCAGGTTATTGTATAGCAGAAGACCGTCAATAATGCCGTCTTCTTTTGATGCTCTAAGTTAGCTTTCCGACAAGATGTAAGCATGAATTTTTCTTAACGGACTGATGATCATCACAGTGTTATCAAAACCTGGGAATTCAGGGAGTAGTAAAGAAAACTTAAAGTGCAAATCTGCTTAAAATTTAACAAAGGAAAAACTTTTAAAAAGAAAAACACAGAGCAGCTTTAATTTTGACTAGTGCGAAACTATTTAACCTTGCTAATTAAAATCGACAGCACTCAGGAGTGCCGCCGGTCACTCCCCTCGCTGAGTAAGCACATCTCCTCCAGTGGGCTGTTCCTCTACTCTGGGTCCTGGTCACGACAGCCGTGGACAGCACTGTAGGACACGGGATGTGCACATTCAGCTGTACTGTACATCTTAGCAAGGTGCCTTTTCCCAGGGCTCATAGCTCTGCCATTTTTCCAAATGTTTGAAAAGAAATGGCCTTATTGAATCACAGGGAACAAATCTCAGAGTCCCTCAGCCATCAGGGGAAGCAGGTAAGCGCTCTCCCTCCAGGGGGGCGCTGTTCCCATGCTTGCGAGCACTGGGCACAAGGACTCTAGAGTCCAAGGGAGGACAGACATGCGCTTGCAACGTGTGACAGCGGTGACTCTGAGACTTTTTCATTTCTTACCTTAGGGATTTCACTGTTTTATACTTAATTTGGCTGTTGAGTTGAGATAATACCTTTTTACGTTTTTAACGTAAGTGCTTTTTCTTACACTCGGTTTGAGAAATAAATTTGAGTATCTGTGTGTCATGAAAGTAAAATTACACATACGATGCAATACATAATAAAAAGATTATTTCACTGATTAAAAAGTTATTAATATTGGGACAGTTTCTCTCTATGCCTGAAAAGATTCTGTCTATTGACTCTCCTTGTCCAACAGTAGTTACAGTTATTATCATTTTTCCCCCACAGCAACCACGTAAGATAGATTATCTTGTATTATACCCTTTTTACAGATGAGAAAACTGACCCTGGGAGTGACGAGTGGCTTTCTGAAAGTCACACATAGCAGATGGTTATACCCCTGCTGTTTGAGGGCCTGTGCTCCCTCCTTCACTCCCTGCCCTGGGCCCGATACTGGCATCTGACTGCCCGTATGTCTCCTGGGCCCGTGTGTGATGTCAGCCTCAGTGACAGTTGTTTCTCTGAAGATCCACTTCTCCTTCCTGAGAGGTCACCCACACGTGCACAGCTCCCTTCCCAGGAGTGGCTCTCCTCAGTCACCTTTGCAGGGACACCTCCCGTCACCACTCCGTAGAAATCTCCCTTTATTTTTCTTCACGGCGCTTAGTACCATATGACGTCTAGGTTGGCTTCTTTGCCTGTCTCCTGCCACCAGATTGTAGGCTTTTTGCCTTCGTTCGCTGCTGAATCCCCAGGCATTAGCACAGAGCTAGCACATAAGAGGCCCTTAGGAACTATTTAGGGGGTGCCCGGGTGACTCAGTCGGTTACACATCTGACTCTTGGTTTCGGCTCAGGTCATGATCTCACAGTTCGTGGGATTGAGCCCTGCGTTGGGTTCTGCACCAACAGCATGGAACCTGCTTGGGATTCTCTCTCTCCCACTCTCTTTCCTCCTCCCTCGCTGTCTCTCTCTTTCAAAATCAATAAATAAAGTTAAAAAAAAAAAACTGTTTCTGAAACGATGAAGACAGAGAGTATTCCAGAGACACTGGTACCTTTCTGACCCTGCCTTGATGCTCCATGGGTGTTGAGCTGACTACTCAATGCTTAAGAATTACCTTTGGGAAGTGGAATGAAGGATCACTTTTGTCTGTTTCTATCTGTGCTTCTGTACTCACTGTACTGAACTTGCATTATTGTATAATTAAATTTTTAAAGGGGTCCATTTTTGTAGCATACAGGGAAAAAACTACCAAAAGTGAAACTCTGAACCCAAACTGTAAAGTAATAGGCCTTACCCCTCTGTTCCGAGCTTTGTGTGATATGGTCATTTCTCTTACATGGTGAAGACTTTGAAAATGCATGTTGACTTAGGGAAGATATGGTACCGTACATATCAATTCCAAAAACAAATGATCCATTCCCACCAGTGGTAGGATTTAATGCAACTGGGGGTAAGTCAGCTTTCATTTTGAACCTGCATTTGTGGTCTTCCTACCTACTCAGTCATTTTTCCTCTAAGGTAGTGCCCAAAAGAGCAGCATTGCATGATCAGCCTGTGTAAAAAGGTGGAGTTGGAAGAAGGTTTTTGAAATAGAACTTTTTTTTTTTTACACAGAAAGGATCTTATGAAATATGATAACCAGCAAATGAGCATGTAAAAAAATGCTCAAAATCATTCTTTTTATTTGTTAATGTTTGTTTATTTTTGAAAGAGAGAGAGAGAGAGAGAGAGCAGGGGAGGGGCAGAGCAGGATGGGGACGGAGGATCCGAAGCAGGCTCTACGCTGACAGCAGAGAGCCTGATACGGGTTACCAACTCATGAACCATGAGATCATGACCTGACCCAAAACCAAGAGTCAGACGCTTAACCAACTGAGCCACCCAGACGCCCCCCGCCACAACGATATCCACTACACACCTATTGGAATGGCTAATTTTTTTTATTTTTTCAATGTTTATTTATTTTGAGAGAGAGAGAGAGAGAGAGAGTGGAAGAGGGGCAGAGAGAGGGAAAGAGAGAATCCCAAGCAGGCTCTGTGCTGTCAGAGCCTGATGTGGAGCTCAAACTCACAAACCCTGAGATCATGACCTCAGCTGAAATCAAGAATCAGACGCCTAGCCAACTGGGCCATCCAGGCACCCTGTTGATTTTTTTTTTTACTTGGCAATATCAAGAATGAACTCCTACCTTTTTTTTTTTTTTGAACTCATACATTTTGTGGTAGAGTTTCTTTAAAAGTCCAACATGCACTTAGCCTTCACCCTGGCACTTTCTCGTTCCTAGGGTTTTGCCAAGAGAAACGAAACCTATGTCCACACAAAGACCTGTGTGCAAATGTTAGCAATTTTGTTTGTATCACCAAAAACTGGAAACAACTCAAGTGTCCACAGACTTGAATGCTACTCAGCAACAAAAGGGGACAAGCCACTGATATGTGCAATGATGTGGATGAGTTTCAGAGGCGTGGTGCTAAGGGAAGGGAGCCAGACACAAAAAGACCACATACTGTATGAGTCTATATGACGTCGTGGAGAAAGCAAAACTGTAGGAACAGAAATCAGATCAGTGGTTCCCACGGGGGCGGAGGGAGTGAGAATGACCACAAAATGGCAGGTTTTTTGGTCATAGTAGAAATATCCCACGTTGTGGTGGTTATTGAACTGCATACGATTATTATTGTATGTAAATTCTATCTCCATAAACATGACCTAAAATCATATTATGTAGTAGATAGCCATAAGAAGTAGTGAACATTATTAACTAAACAACAAGGTAAATGCATATTTAGCCCTCATTCGAAAACATGTTTATCATAATACATCGCTAATTATCCATTTTGTTTTTTTCCTGCTCTGGGTAAAGTGTCTGTCTGGTGATGTGGGCACCATTGTATCCTCTGCAGCATGGGGGGAATAATAGAGAGCCTTGCCTATAGAAGTTATTCCTAAGTAATTTGTTGAATGGCGAAACGGAGAAGCAAAACTTCATATGTGAGTGGAAACACTTCAGAGTTCAATAAAAGCAGTAAGCTTGGAATACTGATTGTAACGAGCAAATCTGAATATTCCAGAGTCAGGCACAGAAGTATCTGCACTTCTCCTGAAATCATAAGGGTGACTCGAATAGAGTCTAGCTCCCGTTTTCTCTCTCTGGTGCTTGACTCTGACTCTCGGTAGGTTGAAATCTGAATTTATTTGGTGACCGATTTTCCAAAGCTGGTGTGCCAAGATGAACCCACTTGAAAACTGTGAGCTCTCGGACTTGGCTGCAAGACCCGTCCAGCTGAGGTGGGCTGGCCCAGCATCTGCTGCCTTCATTGTGCTTAATGCTGGATCCATCTGTTTTCTGTCAAAGCTAGTGCCAACAAATTACTAATCTATTAGAGCAACATGGAAATAAGATTGCACTTCTCATTCCTGGCTTTTCCTCTCGTATTTTGCTTGGCTTACGTGTTTGGTTTTTGTTTATTTGGGAGAGAAAGATACGCTATCGAGTGGAGGGGGGCATAATTTTTTCAC
Source organism: Cryptoprocta ferox (assembly GCA_028646485.1). Classification (NCBI taxonomy): domain Eukaryota; kingdom Metazoa; phylum Chordata; class Mammalia; order Carnivora; family Eupleridae; genus Cryptoprocta; species Cryptoprocta ferox. The sequence continues at coordinate 10,229,474 of CM053577.1, read as the reverse complement.
TCCTTCCACACATTTTTAAAAGATGATGGGGACAAGATCATCACTCATCAATGGTTGTTGAGAGTATTATGATCGTCTATGATGATGGCGGTAGTAGTAACTGTCGTTTATCAGAGGACTCTGTGCTCGGCGCTGTACCGTCCCTTCCTACCTAGTCCCCATTGCTGTCCTTACTTTACAGATAGCAAGACTGATGTGCCTTGTCCAAGGTCACGCCGCTATTCAGACCCAAATTCTAGAGCCTGTGCTTTGTCCATCACTGCCTCTTAAGCCATTTAAAGCCTTTAGAAAGCATTTTTATCCAGGCATGTGAGTCTAATGAGGAAAGGCTTTAGAGTTTCAAGGAGAAGAAAAGGGGACTTTGTATTTCTTCTACCAAGTAGAGGGCTCTATAATTAGAACATATTCCCTTGACGTGTGCTTTTGAGTGCCGATTCATGGAATCAACCCAACTGATTGAGGGAAATTAGATTGGGAGCCCGGTACTCAATGGGCCTCTCTAAGTGCGAGGGCTTGCGTGCGTGTCTGGGTGTGCCTGGTTGTGCTCCGGCACATCGGCCGCCCGATGCCAGGACGCCGCCTGGCTGCGGAATTGAGCAAAGCCACGGAAACTCAGCTCTTCTTTTTCGCACACACCGCGAATGAGACGGATGAAGCCAGATCCGGGGTAACTGCACATCGCCGTCGTTTCTTCCCTTTGTGATCGTTAAAATACAGCGCCTGCCTGCCCGTTAAACCCCAAGTACAAGAACCCGGTGTGACAGAGTTCCTCTGTTCCACCCGGAAGCAGAGTTCAACAAAATCAGGAACTTTCTTCTCTAATAAAACCGCATCGTGGGCACAGTCTGAGATGACCACGTCTAAATGCTTGTTTTCTAAAACAAGATTAAAATGTTATTTCATTTCCTTCGAAAGCAAAGGGTACATACGTTTTCACCGAGTAAGGTTTCTTACCAAATGAGTCACTCACCAAGTGTTGGGGGACGGCGGGAGCCGGTAATCGAATGAGTATGTGAATTACTTTCACTTGCATTCAAGTTGTGAATGAGTTTATTTATTTTTAATAAAAGCAAAAGCCAAAAAAGAGCACCGTTTTCACCGATGTTATCAGGCTGTCTGGAAGTGAGGGCGTGTGAGGTCAGTGAGGGCGGAGAGGAGAAATCTTAATTCTGAGGACTGTGCTCTGAGAAGGCGTGGGAAGAGTCAGGACACAGCCTGCCCACCGTGCTGTGTCCCTCACAAGCCGGGGAAGCATAAGGTGCCCTTTCCACCAAGATGGTGTGACGGGAAGACAGACGGGGACCTTATGCGTGGTCCTGTGGGGTGGGAGACTCCGAAACAAGAACTTTTTACAAAGAACTTTGAAATTGATAAACAGTGAATGTTTTACCTTTTACTTGGAAACAGCATACGTTTATTCCTGCAAAGGCAGAGGGTTTTCTAGGAGAAGGGAGTTTAGATTTGAGGAGCTGGCCGTAAAAGACCGACTCGCATGTATCTCGGTGGTTCCTGAGGTCATTTACATCAAACCTCTCCTGTTCCTTCTATTCTCTTTTGTTTTCCTCTCCCATTTTCCAGTTCCTTAAACTGCTAGTGCCTCACTCTATTATTCCTCTTCAGGTTTTCTTTAGCCTTCCAGAGGACATTCAGGGTCAAAGAAATGCTGGTTTTAACAAGTCCCTTTCTGTGCTGGTGGAACACTTCATTAGTTTGTCCCAAGATGGGTCTATAGCAGGGGCCAGCAGATTATGGCCCACTCTGGCCTGCCACCTGTGTTTGTAAATAAAGTTTTATTGGAACACAGGCACTTTCATTTGTGGCTATAGTGCCTTTGGCCACGTTGGAGCTATAGAGGCGGTTATGTTGAGACTGTCTTGGCCCATACAGCCTAAACTATTTATTGCCCAACCCTTTACATAAAGTATGTCGGCCCATGATCCATGTAAATGGTGGTCTCCATACCATCTGCACTAAATAATACCCTTCACGGATACCCAAATAAAGCTCATGTGACACACCTAACAGAGAGCAAGTACCCAGTCAGGGTTGAAAGTCCCCAGATCTCTTGTGAATTTGTAGGTGAGGCAGTTTCACATGTGTGGGCTTAAGAAAACCTGGTCTTACCGTTGTGATGATACGTTACTGAGTACGGTTTTTCCATAAGCATCTGAGAGGCCACACAGCCATATGACGTGCCCAGACTCTGAACTGCGCACAGACCACCTGAATGCAAGCCGTGGCTTCTCTAGTAGGCTCATGACCTTGAGACAAGCTCCTCAGCATTCTGGGCCGCAGGTCGCTCAGCTCTAAAATGAGCGTTGTAATAGGGGCCTCTTAAGCCTGATACAAGGATTAAATGACTTAATGCAAAGAATTCGGAACTGAGTGTAGCACATAGTAAATATTAAGTATTTGCTTTTGGTATTTTTACTAGTCAAATCCAATTTCTGCTGGAAAGCCTGGAGAAGCTCCTCCTTAACTTCAAAATAAAACCCACACCTCTCCCGCGGGGCCCGTCCCAGCCATGCAGAGCTCCTCCGTGACTCACCCGGAGATAGTCTGCTCTCTGCTGGCTGCGCCGTGTGCACGGCCTCTCCATGTGCGCACTGTCCTCTCTTCCGCCTTCCTCGCCACCCAGATATCTAACCCCTACCATTTTTACTCTGTTTGCAATACTTTACATACTTCATGCCCTTGAACCCTAGCCACGACTTCTCAAGCAGACAGTATTACAGGCGATAATCTTGACTTTATGGAGAAGAGGATGGGAAAAGAGAAGGAGCTGAGGTCTTGTAGTTAGTATGTGCGGAGCCTTCACTGAGCACCAGCACTCCCAGACCCCAGGGCCTGCCCCTTAACGGGCTCCTGAGGCCGCAGCCCAGCAAAGAAATCTTTGCTGAACGCCCCTGTCGCACTGACCCCAGTTCCTCCATCAAGCAGACTTGCTTTCCATTCTGTTGCACTTTTTACAGTACCTTATCTTTCTGGTTTTGCGTGTATACTTTTTCTTGTCTTATCAACACTACTCCACCACACACACACACACACACACACACACGGCGAACTTCTTGAGTGCAGGAATTGAATTGTATTTAATTTTGTATCTCCTGTGCCTAGAACAGTTATGTTATTTTGACAAGGAGGCTCTTCCAGAAAGCAGTAAGGATTGATTGTGAAACACTTACCCATATTCTGCAAATGCTTTTTACATTTATTTTATTTCAATAATCATTTGTGGGAAGGCAACATATCTTATTGGTTAATTACATGGGTCCTGGAATCTGTTTTTGCTTGAGCTTGAATCCTAACCTACTAGCTGTTGATTTTCTTCATTTGTAAATGGAATCATGGTCATTTATGTGTATTTCATATGGTTATTGGAGAAGCAACTGAAACCGTTGATGCAAAGCACTTAACCCAGTGTGTCATACGTAGTACGGTTCAGCAGTTACTCTCTGCAATTGTTATTATTGGAACGACGTTATGTATGCCTTTAATGTATGTACACTCAGTCAAAGTGAAAGACGTGGAAGGAGAGAGAAAACTTTTGAAATAATTGATATCCTTGAGGCTGCTGCTCTCCTTGCAAGTGTGTGCCCCCCAGTGTGAACGGGGGTTGGGGGTGCCACCACTTCACCGCGTGGACTGTCGTCCTAGCACGGGAAACCTTATTTCTGGAGACATAGTACCAAGCATAGGCGAACCACTTTATCTGATGCTCAAGGCAGAAACAAAAACCAAAACAAAACCCTGCTCCCAACACCAGAGAAAACCTGATTGCTTTGCTGGACCAATGTTGAGTTTCCACATGACCCATCCGGTGGGGTTTTGGAGGATAATTTTGACCACATGTGCATTTTGTCTGGCACGTCATCTTTCTGAACCCTTTATCACGACTGCCGAATGCAGTAGTGGAGGGTCATGCAATGTCAGTGGTGCCTTCCTAAGGACGAGGAGGTGAAATAATTCTCCGGATTAAAATGTAGGAATATGAATGTTGGGTGTATTGAAGCAACAGCACTCACTGCTAGCGTCCCTTGCCTTTTTATAGATTCTTTTAAGGATTAGCCTAAATGTCCCCTCAATCTCTCCGTGGTCCTGTGTGGCTCTTTGCCTTTGGAATGTGCCGAGATAGCTTATTTTGACACTGCCAGTCTCATCAGTGCCAGCAGGGGAAGGGTTAATAAGGGTCATGGCTAATATTCTGTGTTGATCGCATTGTAGGACAAGAAGTCTTTCTAGTGAATGTCCTCACCAGTCCAGATATTCAGTAAAAGGCTTTAATTTGTGTTCACTTTTTGTTTAGGTAACTACTCCAGACCCCCAACGTATAGCGGGGTGCCCAGTGCGAGCTACAGCGGCCCAGGGCCCGGCATGGGCATCAATGCCAACAACCAGATGCACGGACAAGGGCCAAGCCAGCCGTGTGGTGCTATGCCCCTGGGACGGATGCCATCAGCGGGGATGCAGAACAGGCCGTTTCCCGGAAATATGAGCAGCATGACCCCCAGCTCTCCTGGCATGTCCCAGCAGGGAGGGCCAGGAATGGGCCCGCCGATGCCAACCGTGAACCGTAAGGCACAGGAGGCAGCTGCCGCAGTGATGCAGGCCGCTGCAAACTCGGCGCAGAGCAGGTACGCCGTCGGGGCGGGCGGTCTGCGTGCGGGCGTGTGAACACGTGCTGTGCACAGAGCTACCTCGTCCCCGGGGCACGCGGGCTGGGGGTGGGGAGCCGTGGAGCGTAATTTTGCTTGGCCGTTCCTTTGGCGTTAACGTACCCTGTACGGTAAAGTACAGAGAAGTGAGCGACAGACCACGTTCTGGGAGACATCGAGGAAGGAGTCTGAGTTGTGGGAGGTTCTTCGGAATGGCTGCGAGGAGGCTCGTAACCAGCCCAGAGCCGCGGCCTGGCTGCGTGGTTCTGCTTAGAACAGCTAGGTTTAGGCAGGGGAGTCTAAAGCCTGAAAAACCAGGCATTTAAAATCGAAAACAAGGAAAAAAACCACCTTCTTTTTTTTCTTTTTTCTTTTTACCCCACCATAAAAACCTTTATAAAGTAGAAACCTCGTCTGTGTACATATTTGTATCGTGTGTGTTTGTCTAAATGTATATGTGTGAGGTTAATAGACGTCATCTTCTTACGTTATATTTTACTTTTCTGGGCATACCTCTCTATCCAGACTGAAATGCGGTTCGTAAAGCCGAGATAATATTTCATCAAGTTTAAGTTGATAGAGCAAGGCTTTAGCCTCAATCACTTACTTGTTTTTAATCTTGGATTTTTAAAATGGTTGAAGCAAATATTTAACCTATATAAAAATAACATACTTAATTAAAAATTTATGACCAAAGTGAATAGTTTTAAAAGAAGCACTTCTGAATATGTTTTAAATTACGTTTAACATACATTAAAATATGTTTTAAAACAAAGCACGTTGAAAGCTAGGTATGAAGATATGGTATCTTCAGAAGAAAAGAGAGGAATCTGATTTTTGTCAAAGGGAAAGAAAACTGTGCGTGTATGTATGTGTGTGTGTTTAAATGTGTCCCTTTGTTACTTTTCCTCGGAAGCTGCTATCTGGGGGACGTTAGGGACCCCTTCAGTCTCACTGTTTGCTCCAAATAATAATATATTTCCCTTGAGGAATCAAAAGGAAAATCAATCATCCTCTCTCATCCACATTTTAATTACTTAAAATTTCCTGAACCCCAGATACTAACCCGAACCTCACAGGCTTTAGGGAATGTTTTAATAAACCTGTCCCTGAAAACTGGTTTGCCTGGTCCAATTGAAGCTCCCATTTAGGGTTAATTGTCCATTGTTGCATGTCCTGAAGCACAAGTTATTTTCAAGTAGAAAGTACCCGACTGCATTGGACGATGAGGCCTGGGCTAGCAACCTGGGAAGAGAGAAATTAAGGCGTAATTGCTTGATTCAGAAGTCTTGCCATGCTTCCTTCTTGAATCAGCTTAAATACCATTTTGTATAAATCCACATCCATGCGTTTTCCTTTTCTGTTTCCGATCAGGAGGTAGTTCCCGAAGCCCTGACTTCACACGCTGTCCGTTTTCAGCCAGGACCGTCTATTTTTTGACTTGTACCACAGTCAAAGCCCTACTTCAGCAGAGTGCACTGAGATTACATCTGAGAATCTCATTTTTCTCTCTCCTCTGCCCTGTCCTTCACCCCCCTCCCCGCCTTTTTAAGGAATGTTCTCCAGCCCCCTCCCAGGCAGCTGCACGGTACAGAGTATTATGCCGCATTCTGTGACCGCCCCCGCCCGCACCTATGTGCGGAGGGGACATGATGGACAAGGGGGATTCGTACTTGTCTACAGAACAAATCAAAGAAGTTGTTCTTCTGTTCTGCTTTAGGCCACCATACATTAGGTCGCCTGCTTATCCCAGCCAGTCTGGGGCTGGCGGACGCCCCATGTTTTCTTCCCAGCACCCCAACTATGGCAACTCTCAGGCTCCCATGATGCACCAGCCTGACCAGTACGGGTAGGTAGCAGCATACCCTGACTCACTGCGGGGCCTGGGCATTTTTTCTTTTAAACTGTTAACGAGCGTGCCAGCTGGCTGCGAAAAGAGCACCCACAACCAGAAAGTGAAAGACCTGAGAGGAAATCCGTCCCAGAGGGGGTTGTCTTTTTGTTCCTTTCTGTTTGTTTCGGGGTTTTGGTTCGTTTTGTTCCGTTTTGTTCTTCACTCTTCTGAACGGCGCTGTGTTGGCGCGGTGGGAGCGTGCATGCAGTCCCCCACCCCCCGTCTCTGCATGGCTTTCGGCATGGCTTGTCCCCTTCGTGCCTGAGAGGGACGTACAAGCTTTGATCTCCCTGAAAGTGATGAAGTCACCCACTCTGGCGTGATTTCCCCCGTTGGCGTCCTTCCGTTGTCTGGGACCTTGTGTTGTGTAGCACCGTGATCATGACTGTGTTACCGTCATCCCTGCCCCCAACACACCCCCCCTGAACCCAGAGAGCAGCGGCCACATTTGGCAAGAGACCCGCTGCAGGAGACAGGACTCAGGCCATTAATAGGACTTAGCCTCACCGAGCAGACATCTATGCCAAAGATTTCCATCCTTTCCGTCTCCCAACGAGTTTCGGAATATTGAAGTCGGAAAAACGCAACCAAATAATCCCAATACAGAATTTTCCTTCGAAATACGGTGTTACCATATTATTATCCATTTCAACACAGGAATTACATACAGCAACAAAAAGTATCTTTCTTTTTTCCTACCACTACAAAGCTATATAGCATCAGGCTGTCACCATATTTAGGTCCATAAGTGCTCTTAAAGTATATTGTCATTGAGCGATTTATTTAGCAGAAATATTAGTATTGATATCGCTTTGCATATTGTCATGGTAAGATTATCCTACACAGATTGAATCCTATTCAGGAGAAACACACCACGTTTTTGGTTCAAATAAAACAGAACAGTCAGCTGGCTTTGTTTAAAGACTAAACTTATAGAACTATGCTTTTACTGCTTGTTATGAATACATAACAGAGAGCCTGTCAGTAGTTTTATATTCGGTTTACATTTATTTAGACAGCAAGAGCAAATGATAATTTTGCAGGCGAGAGTTCTAAATCCTGTAAACACGGTCCTAAATGTGGGCCAACAAATATAGAATTTTGTAAACATAATCCTAAAAGTGAAATAGCAAATATAATTAGGTAAACAGACTTCTTTGGGGGAAATGGTCTCTTCCTTTTTTTTTTTCCCTTCTTGTGGTACCTTCAAGGTCACTTCATGAGGCAGTAGGAAGATAACAGTAGGGAGAGAGAAGCATTCATCATCAGCTGCTAATCCTTAGGATCTGTCCTTTACCAACTCTGGAGGCCTATTTAGACCCGCAAAGCTGGTTTGGCTGTGCCTTGCCAAGCCACATTAAGCAGCTGTGTAAAATGAATTTAAATGGCATGCATCAGAGTAAAATCTCTTCCACTGGGGCAGAAAATCAATGTTAGCTAACCAGCACGAGAAGATCAAATCTGCGTTTCAGCCAGCAGCATCCAGATCGCTTCCTTAGAAAACAACGCCTCCTCCTTAATTAAAAATAAGAAAAAGAAAGATGGCGGAGCTACTCCTTGTAAATCTGACAAAGTGCACTTGGCAAAGGCTCGTCTTCGTGGCCCCATCCCTGGTAGCTCTGGGGTTTGCCTTTCATGTCTACACACATGCTTTCTAAACAAGAAAGAAAAGAGAGTTTTATTTCTATTTTAAATCTTCCTCCCTTTTCACATTGCAAGTACATATAACCTGTTGTGCTTTTTTTTTTTTTTTTTTTAAGCAGAAGCTTGAATGTGAGAAAACACGTACGGCACATGTTTTAGTGCTGTGGGTTAAGAAATTCGGGTCTCACCATGCTTTTGCTTTACTCAACAGCTCGTGGCAGTGAACTCCTGTTTTTGCTTCTGTCGTTGTTTTCTTCCCCCATTGGTAGCTCTGTCGGGTGGAAGTTGGCAGTTTGAAAAACCAGTTCACTTACATGTCAGTGTCTCTTTTGGGGAAGAAGTCGCTCGAGCCTTTCAGAAACACAGCATTCGCAGAGTTTGTTAAAATGACTTATTTCCCAAGTCAGAATCCCACAGGGCCTGGAGCTTCTGAGAGAACCTGAAAAGGACGAATTAATGACAAAGGTGGTACGTGAGTGTGTGTGCACACGCGCGTGTGCAATTAGAAAACAGAAAGCTCAGTGTGAGAAATGACGGCTGATGGCGGCTGTGCTCCAGGCTTTCTCCGCTCACTGCGTGTAAGACAGGACAGAAAAACACGCAGGCGTGACTGATTGGAAGCTATTTTACTAATTCGTTTTTTAAGGGTGGCACTACAAGGGTAAAACCTGCCTGCTGCAGTGAGTTAAGAAACATATAGAATTGTGGGTTTTTTTCATTTTTGCCTTTTGAGTGAAGGAATTCCTTGTTCTGATGATCAGAGGATTTGCGATAGAATACGGTGATTCTTCCTGCCTGAGTACTAGATTAGCCAACTAATATTATCTAATCACTTGGAATTAATGATTTATACATGATATTTTTCCAAGATGCTTTGCCCACCATACACACTTATAGACTTTATTCAGAAAATGCTTTGCTGTGTTTAGTTTTAAAGCATTTTTTTTTTGTAAGTTTACTTGTTTATTTTGAAAGAGAAAGAGAGACAACGTGCACGAGCAGGGAAGGGGCAAAGAGAGGGAGAGAGAGAATCCCAAGCTGACTCCGCACCGTCAGCGCAGAGCCGGATGCAGGGCCCGAACTCACCGTGAGATCATGGCCTGAGCTGAAACCAAGAGTCAGCCGCTTAACCCACTGAGCCACCCAGGCGCCCCTTAGTTTTAAAGCGTTTCTAGTAGGTGGTATTCTTTTGAAGTTATGAGACATAGAGAGGTGGAAATGTTCGATGATCTTATGAAAGGCCTAGTTCAAGGACAGCAGGTGACTTCCACCCTCAGTCTGGCTCTGATGCACCGTGCTGGATGGACTTGAGACCATGTCTGCAGAGGAGAGCCAAAGGTGGCCAGAAGTTTAGGAGAGACTTTGGCCTGCTGCTTCCTAAAGAAGCATTACCACGAACCTCAGGCCACACACACACACATCAAAGAAAATTTCCCTCAGCCATGCAGTGTGTTTTGCTTCCATTCATCTGCTCCCAGTGACACCTGGTGGTGTCCAACAGTGGACATGTCCGCCAGCACAGCCAATCTGTAGATCAGGATATATCAGAATTAACCAGATTGTTTTCTTGGGAACGAGCTCCCAGGGTGAGGCATGACTTCAGTGAACTTACAGAAGGCCTGACAAGCCCTAGACCTTTAGGCCGGGGTGCAGTTTGGTTCCCTGAAGTCTGCCGCCCCCAGCACCCCCTGTATATCAACTTGAATCAGAGTTCTGGTGTAGCTCTTTATGATAGTATTTTCATCAAAAGGGAAATGTTTCGTTCTCCCTTCCCAGAGGATGTAGTTTCAGTGACAGAACGGTAGCATCTCAGAGCTAGAAGGATTTGAGGTGTCATCGAACCCCTGCCCCTTGATTTTATGGTGGAGGAGATCTGTGTCTTCAAGTTACCGGCTCAGGACCCTTTCATCAGCTGCAGGCCGGGCATCGGCTCTGTCTCCTGGTCTTACTGCTTTTCCTTCATTTAGTGCTGTCTCTAGATGTTTCCCTTTAAAAGAAAATATCTTAATTTCAGTTCTCTCCCACGTCTAAAGGCAATTCTATTAGAAACTATCAGTCAGTGTCTTGATGGCGATCCTACTTCTTAGTTGAGGTCTGGACTTTGGCTTCCTGGCCCACCCTGTGCTTCACCTGATGGGACACGAGCGCTTGGCACGTCCCCCTGTAGATTCACTGCGCAGCCTGAGCCCTCATTTCCGGAACAACATACCTTGTGAGATGCGGTGACAGTTTGCTTGATGGCACACGGATGGGTTTGAATCTCTATACTTTTCGCCCTTGGCCTGCCCCCCCTCCTCCCAGGAATGCTTCCACGTCTTGTGCTCTTGTGACTGGAGCGGAGCTGTGAGAGTAAGGATTCTGAGCTGACACTTTTATCCAACAGTGCGTACACCTGCTGAGGCTGGTACAGGCGATGTGGGTCTTCCTTTTGCTGTCCCCGAAAGATACCCTTGTGGACTGACTGAACGTCAGAAGGAGGAAAACTCTGAGACTTCTTAGCTTTAAGGGGGAAAAGAAATATGAGCGAAAATGAGTCCGTTTGGAAAGTCTTCTCACTCTTGCCTGGAAGGGAATTTTTATACTATCACAACCGTGAATCTGGAGACCTACGTGTTAATACTTACATCATACCAAAAACTAGGGTGACCGAAAGCAGTTTTGTTAAAATGTTTCTAGTAAAACAGGAGATTGGGAATTCTAACTAACATCATTTCTTAACCTCTGCCACTCATTTCAGTTCATGAAACATTACCCATAAGGTAGCTTGATCAGTAGTAGCACCTCACCTACATTGATGCTGAAGTGGCTGAATATCTTGGAAGAGAGTTTGACCAGTGGTCTTCCTCTGCTAGCCGGCTCCGCCTACAAGCGACGGCATTAGTCTGTGTCCTCTTGGGTATACACAGCTGCTGGTGTCTGTGTCTCGTGTGCACACCACATGCACACATGTCTGCCAGCAACTATTCTGTAGGGAGGTGTATTTATAATTCATTTTCCCTGTTGCTATTTGCCAGCAAGGCACTTTTTCTGTATTATTTTCCTTGAAGCCAGTGTGATGTAGTTCTGCTGATGGGCAGGGAGCCACCGATGTGGAAATACATTAATGGAGATAGTGCATTAAAATGTCAAAGAGAAGGAGCAAAAAACTTCTAAATGCGTCAAGCCCCAGTTACAGTGGGGTCCATGAGCCTGAAGGGCCGTGAGTGATTTGTATTAACAAAGAACTTAGCCCCTTGGATTTTAGACTATTAGGTTTTTGAATAATAGCTATGATTGGAAAAGCCACGTTATTGGAAGACAAAGGAAAGAGTTCTGAGACTTAAGTAGAGTTTTTATTTCTGCAATTAAATGTAAGCCTTCGCATCATCATCGAAATACCGTGCTTCATGTTTACCTGCCCTTTTACCTTCAGAATTGAGAGTTGAATATTATTTATTATGTTGGTATTTTAAGATTATGATCTCAATCAAATCTTTCAGTTTCAGAACTATCATGGTAACTGCAAAGTATATTTATTAGTCTTTAAATCAAAAAGTAGTAAAACACTAATTTTTGAAAGACCAAGAAAGTTTTTTTTTTTTTTTAAGTTTAATGAGATCCAAGGAATCAGAGTATGAAATGTACGGCAAACCTTTAATGGACTAGAGTCTGTGATGCTCCTAAACAAGTGATTATTACCTGGTGAGCGTTTTAAACGTGTCCACACGCTCCCCACAGCCACAGGCAGGGGAGATCCGGAGCCTCGGTTTTTCACAGCCCCCACCCCGGGGACCCTGCGGTGGAACACTGGCTGAAGGTTGACCTTTGGGATTCCTGCTGTTGAAGAGAAGGCAGTGGAAATGTAGACTCGGATGCCCGTGTTTGAACCCGGTGGATACTGAATGAGGAGAACACTGGACCAGGGCCCCGGCCACTGGATAGCGTTCGGAGGAACTGATGGCTATGTGGGCCGGAACCCAGAACTCGGCTTTGGCCATCTCTCATGGCAAAGGTGGTCTCCCTGAGTCCCTCTGACTTTCTGCTTTTTGTCCTCGTCTCAGACATCAGTGTGCTCCTCATATTCTGGAACATTCCCAGTTCCCCACCGTATCTAGACCCACCTCCCTCATTCAGAGTACCTCCTATCCACGTCCCAGCCTGAACCCCTCCCAGTGGGGTGTGTCCCCACCATCTCAGGTGACCCGTGATGACACGTGCGTTGGGTCGGGGCTTTTGTTATCCAGGGGAGCCTTGCGTTGGCGGAGTGTGCCCCTTGCTCTCTGTCTGAGCCACCTAGCCTGACCTCGTGGTCGCACTAGCATCTCTGCCCCACAGTCCATACACACCCCCGCCCCCAACCAGCTCGCATGGTCGTCTCCAGAATCAGCCTTACGGTCCACCCGTCCCCAGAGACGATCAGCAACACAGCCCAGCCAGTCCGGGCTCTTCAGGGTTAAAGGGCAGGGTTAGCGAGTCACACATATCACAGGTGGTGGTGTCTGGGCACCAGAAGTGTCCAAAACGTCATCGCCTCAGCAGGTCTTGGGCTGAAGGCAGCAGGGAGGGTTTAAAAGTGCTGAAGAGGACCTGATGTGTGTCTTAGTCTGTCCCTGTCTGGGGTTCAGGAAGTGTCCTGTGTGATCTGGGAAGACCGTGGGCGAGGGGCTGGGTTCTCTGATCGCTCACGGGCCCCCTTAGCTGGTGGCACGAAGGACGTGGGGCCAACTCCCGAAGGCTCCTCTTACTCTTGACCTTCGTTCTTATTTCGAGGTCCACTTCCATTAAGAGATTGAAAAAACAAACCAAACAAAGAACCCACAGCTTCAGGTCCTGAAGGCTTTGTCCTGTGCTTTGCACGTTAACTCTTGCTGAATGGCCTTTCCCTGTTAAATGCCAGGTAAGAGCTTGCCAGGCCCCGCCTTTCTACTTTTCAGGCTCTTCCTGCAACATTTTACCCTAATTTTGAACAGTGTTCGCTTAAGTAAATTAACTTTTTGGCCCAGGGCTGCCCTTACCTCAGGAAATCTAAGAATTTTTTGAAGATTTTTTTTTTAGTTAGAAATGACCGTATTGATTCATTTCCTGGCACTGCAGCGCTGGACAAATGTGTCGTTCGTTAGAAGGTTTTACAGAGCAGTGCTGCTGCCAGCACGTGAGATGGAGGTCTTGGGACCTGGATTCTTTCTTTTCTTCAGTCGACACTCTGGTCCGTTCAGGTACAAGAAGTCTGTGAAGGCATGAGACGTAGGCATTCTTAATGACCTCATTCCTGAAACGTCACTCGGCTTCGTTCTTGGGCAGTTGCTGCTTGGTCCTCGGCATTTGTCAAGCTGATGTGCGCCCTGTGTCTGAGGTGCTCATACCTCTAAGGAGAACTTCCCTCGTCGTTCTCTCTTGTACCTTGTGCCCAGGAAGGGGGTGTCCTGGTGTAAAGGATGGGTACTCCCATCACTGAAAAGCAATAGCCCCCCCCCTTACAAATTGCTCAAGATCTTTTCTTAATGGTTTTATGATCTCAAAATAAGCTTTTTTTTTTTTTTTTAAGACCTTTGACTTAACACGGGGAAGGGCGCTGTTTTCTCTCTGTGGGTGACATCAGTGGCAACTAGTTTTTCTTTTAAGAGGTATAATGGAGGGCACCTGGGTGGCTCAGTCGGTTAAGCGTCCAACTTCAGCTCAGGTCGTGATCTCACGGTCTGTGGGTTCAAGTCCCACGTTGGGCTCTGTGCTGACAGCTCAGCCTGGATCCTGCTTCGGATTCTGTGTGTGTGTGTGTCTCTCTCTCTCTCTCTCTCTGTCTCTGCTCCTCCCCCACTCATGTTCTCTCTCTCTCTCTCTCTCTCTCTCTCTCTCTCAAAAATGAATAACTGTTATAAATAAAGAGGTACCCTGAATCTCATTTTTACCAGACCAGGAGGACTATGTTCTTTGCCTCCTCATCAGAAGCCAGTGGGAAGCTACGTGTACAGAACCCACAGAGTTCTGGGGTCTGCCCTTCACAGGGAAGAGACCGGTTTGGGGACCCACTCCCGCCCGCTGTGGCTTTTGTCGCCCCCCCCCAACACCTGAGGCAGCCCGAGTGCTGGGGGCCAACAGGAAAGCGCTAGCATCAGAATCTCTGAATGAAGCGTCTTCAGGAGGGAGGCCCGCCTGCCATTTGTCTGCGGGTGACGGCCAGCAAACGGTTCTTCATCACAGAACAACGGGCTCAACAAACCAAAATCAACTCTGAGATGCAAAGAACATTCTTCGTTACCAATTACCAAACTTCAAGCAGCCAGCGGGTTTCTGCATTTTCTTCACACCCTGACATGGAAGTCCCTCGCATCAGAACCCTTGAGCTCCATCTGTCCTCCTGGCTGCTTTCAGAACAACTGAAACGGGCCACCTGCATTGAGGCAAAAGAGGAGTCCTTAATCTAGAAATTGCACAACAGGTGCGCATTAGCAGGGGCTCCAGGAGCAGAACTGGGAACGGGTCGGAACCCTCTGGGCCGTCTGCACCGCGTAGTTAACGAAAAGGGAACGAAGGTTTCTGATGCTCCAGCCTTTCAGGAAACTGAGATGGAATGTGCAGGATTCCTCAGTGCTTGGTGGAAACCATCGCCCCAGGATGCGGGGTGAAAATACAGCTCTTTGAAGAAAGGCGAAGACGCCTGGGAGAAATGCTTGGACGCAGAGGCCCCATGGGCAGCCCGCGTGATCCAGGCCGTGGCGAGGACATGCCGGGGGGACTCGTACTCTGCAGAGTTGGCCGCTAACCATATATCCACGCAAAAGACCCTTCTCAAGAACAGCTAACCAAGTTACCACTACCCTTCTATAGCAAGTGTCTTTTTCATTGAGCTCTTGAAATACAACTTTCCCTTTTGCCCATTCTCAAAGGAAAAAATAAAACCTAAATGTATCGATTACCAAAGGGTTTGGGGAGTTACTAATTTAAAGCTGGAAAACGATCACTACTCTAGTTTGGTGGCTGATACCGTACACACTTCAGCCTTCTTTAAGGGGCCAGGCTGCCCGGGAGGAGATCACGTTCACGGGGGAAGATCTCAGACAAAAAGACTCACAAAGAATTGGAAGAGCACAGGGAGCACAGACGAGTTCCAGGACCCTCCCTCTACTTCCTGGACTTGAGCCTCTGGCTGCCCGCAGGACGTCTGCCTCTTGGGAACTCAGGAGCACGGCAGATGCCACGTGTCCAGAGCCAAAGCCCCAGCCTCTCCGGCACTGCCCCGTTGTCTAGCCTCGTGTGCAAGCCAGACCGCTCGGGGACGTCTCGGTGCCCCCTTTCTTTCCCCACAGCATCTAATTTGTCACCAGGTCCCTCCCAGTTTGCCTCCAAGGTACAGTTCAGCTCCGTGTCGCCGCCCACCCTCCAGCCCCACCGCCATTCCTCCTGCCTCCCGTGTGTCCTCCCGTCCACTGTCCGAGGACGACGGCTTCCAAACACACATCTTCATATGCCATTGCTCCTGCTTCAAACCCCCAGTCTCTCTCTGTTTCTCCCTCAGACAGCCCTGCAGAACTGAAGCTCTGGGGGACGTGGCCCTTCCCTCCCTCTCCGCTCTCATTCCCATCTAGTCCTCCAGCTATCCCCTGCTCCCGGACACCCAAAGGCCCTCCCCTCCCCTCCCCTCTCCTCCCTTCCCTTCCCCTCCCCTCCCCTTCCAGTGGTGGAATCCCACTGATCTACCTGAGCTAAGGTCTGAGCGAAGAGGAGGGGCCGCACCCCTACCTCGGGAACTTCCCCTGACCTCCCCTATCACAGGCTCCTCAGTGCCTGCGCCCCGCCTGCACCTACACGCTGGACACTCACAGCTCTGGTGATTTGACTCTTGATTGTTTTTGCATTTGGGCCTATTGTTATGCCCCCCCCTTCCCTCCCCCTTCTCTCTCCTCCCACACCTCTACTCAAACACTCCTCTTGAACACATGATTATAACTATCAATAAATAGAAGACGTTTCTGATTAACTTTAGTTATTCCTAGCACGTCTCCCTGAGCGAAAAGGGTACAATTGTTTTGTTTGGTTTTGTTTTCTTTTGTTGTAAGTAGCACGTGGCTGTGTGTTTTTACAGGAATCTACTGTTTTTAAATCACTGATACTTCTATTTGTTGTCTCTGGGTTAGGGATCTAAATGCCGCCTCACCTCCACAGGATTGATTCCAAGCCAGGGCGAGCGGCTGGTGAAACTCTAGCGTTGCTTTGCCACTGGAATTGCTAATGTGTGTGTCGCTACAGGCGTGCTGATGGATTGGTCACACCAGAAATGGGCCGCGGCTTGGACAGCTGTCTTTTCTGTTTTGATTATGTTGTTTTGGGGACATAGGTCGTGTCTTTCCCTCTTCAGATAGTAGCTTTAAACCAGTTTCAACCAAATTTGTCCTCCTTGGTACTGCTTTGGGAGAGAGACTATGTAACTCAGGTTGAAAGCGTTCCACCAGAGATGCTGGACACAGATGTGAAAACAGTGTGTGTTTCGAGCACATTTAAAATAGGGCGTCCTCGTAATGTTGTGCATACAGTTAGAGCTTCTCTAAAAATAAACTCTGCTGGAACTGAGCTTTTCAAAGATTCAAGTTCCTGGTTCTGAAAGCTGTTGAGTTTAAGTGAAAAAGTGCCCCAAATTTCAGTGTTAGCCTAATTAATTTTGTCAGTAAGCAATCTTTCCTGGTTACATAACTCAAATTACACCTACAGGGACCGTCCATACAGAGGATGTGCGTGTTTGGCAGTCGCACAGCTTCCAATAAAGCATGTGTTGCTCTATGTTCATTTCAAATATAACTCGAGTGATATTTTCTGTGGATGTGTCAGAGCCCTTGCGTGGGGCTTCTCTCCACATGGCTTGCCCCCGGGACTTAAGTGACGTGGCTTCACTCATGCGGTGTCTGTTTCCGGAGTATTTCTTATGTCTGTCCCTATCCTTCTCCAAAGAGCTGTATCAGGAATCCATTCATTTTCAAGATACACATTTCACACTTCCCCGTCTGTCACGGTTGAGAAAAAATAGTGGTGATTGCTAAGACAACATGGCCTAAATATTCTTTTAAAGCACCAAAATCATATACAGATCTTATTTTAAATTTGATTGCAGTTGACTTTAGAACAAGGTATTTCAGAGTGTGTGTGGTTACTCTTTATAGGACTTCATACTGGTATGTTTAACTGCGTTCTGTCTTCTCAGGGAACCATTGGAAATGGTCACTTTAAAACTGGTGTTTGCTTCTGGGTGTCTTTTCCCCAGAGCCAGCTCTTTGTCAGCAGATGAATGTGTAACGTTTGAGAAATCTCCAAAGTGAAGAAAAGGAAAATCTATAAAAAAATATATACATATATTACTTGTGTATGTGTGTAGACTGAGAAGCAGGAGTGAAGGGTGCTTTCAGGAAGTACATCCGTAGGCTCCAGTTTTGAATTATCCTCGTTATAATACCCTGGCCTTTGTCACAGGATGACAGATCTCAAACACTTGACATCTAGTCCCAACCAAAGACTGATCTAAACAAAGTTCCTCTGGTGATTCTGCGGGTCCCTGTGTTTAAATAACAACACCCCAAATCATACTTTGACTTTGCAAAGGTAACGGGAACAGTGAATTCTCACAGAAGACCAGGCCCGGGTAGGCACTGGGCCATTTGGTCAGCTGGCTGTGATCTGTGCCCGCCGCCTCCTGCACGGTGCGGCCCAGTCACTACGCCCAGTAGCTACATTAGCAGCACAACGCCAACTAAACATTACTTTATTTTTTTTAACTTGTTAATGTTTATTTATTTTTGAGACAGAGAGAGAAACAGAGCGTGAGTGGGTAGGGGGTGCAGGGAGAGAGGGAGACTCAGAATCGGAAGCAAGCTCCAGGCTCAGAGCTGTCAGCACAGAGCCCGATGTAGGGCTCAAACTCACGAACCCTGAGATCATGACCTGAGCTGAAGTCAGACACTTAACCAACTGAGCCACCCAGGCGCCCCTACCCCCCGGGCCTCATCGGGCCTCATCGGGCATTTATTGCCACAACTGTCACAGGTTCAGAATTGGCAGCATCAGGGGACAGCAGTAATTTGTAAGGAAAACCACCTGAGCCTGTCGGCCCGTGATGGACAGCCCAGGAGCTTGTACACCCCACAGGCCAAGGAAAGGCACTTTGCTCTTCCAGGCACAACTTATATCTTGGGAGGCTTTGCGTGGAAAATGTTTTCTTCGTTTCAGTGTGTATTTTCGCCTGTTTCTGTTTTGTTGTTCTTGTTTCTTTTTGAAAAAGAGAATGGCTGGTGATTTAGTTCTTTGCTCTCCTAATTCCATTTGGAGCATTCCAAATGTTGCTGTGGTCAGAAAGGGATTTAGCAGTCGGTGAGGGCTGCCTCTGGAAAGGGCCCAACTTCTTTTGAGGTTTCCGTGGTCCGAGTAACAGTAGTCAGCCCAGCCAGATGAGCTCTTTGTCGAGAGCCCTCAGAAATCCTCTCCTGT
This sequence comes from Cryptoprocta ferox, assembly GCA_028646485.1. Lineage (NCBI taxonomy): Eukaryota > Metazoa > Chordata > Mammalia > Carnivora > Eupleridae > Cryptoprocta > Cryptoprocta ferox. Next base: position 10,210,835 of record CM053577.1, on the reverse strand, counting down.
TAGCAACACCATGGCAGGTTGGAGCGCTCGGCTTAGAGAGGCAGCCATGTTATGTTTCCTTCCACAAAATTGTCTCAATTTCGAAAAATCCGGCAGAAAGCTCTTTTTAGTATTAAGCCCATCTTGCTTATTCAGAATTACCAATAGTCCTGGCAGTAGTTTCCAAAGCAATAATGAACTGGATTTCTTCTATGATGATGAAAGACTGGCTTTTCCCCCCATTTCGACAGGTGGCCAAGTGCTGTGCTCATAGCCACACATGCCCTGCATTCCTGGGAAGACTTCCGTCTTTCTTGGCCACTTGCCTACTTGAATCCCCAGGAGGTGTGCTGCACCCTGGGTAAACTCCTTCCTAGAAGCAGGTGTCCCGGAAACCTGGAGAAAAGCACCATTTTTATTTGTCAGCTTTCTGTAACTACAGATGAATACAGTAGACAGGAAGGTATACAGTGGGCTCTGTATGCCAGTATACTTTGCACTTGGAGAAAGAAATACAGAACACTGGACTGAAAGCAGGCCTGAGGAATTCTGTTTCTAACACTTCCTAGCAGGTTATTGAATCTCTCTGAGCCTTATTTTCTTTCTTTGTATGTGAGCATAATTCCACCTACCTTCCTCCAGGTAATTAAAAAAAATAAATGTGTAAAATGCCTAGAAATTTGCCAGGCACATTTATAATTACTTAAAAAAGTAATCAACATTATTATTATTGTTATTGGTCTCTCCACGGTCACATGCAAAAACTGAGGCCCAGAGACCTAAGGAGATTTGCTCCCAGATCCCGGGGACAGTGGAAAGGGTGACTAGTGGCAGAGTCAAGACTTACGGCGTTTTGACCAGACTTTTCAAACTGCAGGCATGATTTCATTGAGGACCATTGTAGCCAGCAGCTGACATCCAACACCCCAACCTCTAAGTCTATAATTTTTTTGTTACTTTAAGGATTTTTTTTTTTTTTTTTTTTTTTTTTTTACTTCTAGTGCACACCTTCATCATCTTATGGTGACTGCACGGGCGCAGTGCAGACTGGGGGAAACCCTAGATTAGGGTCACAAGGAGCCTCTGAGGTTACTTCATTTGACCACCTGCCCGGTGGATTTCATATTCTGAATCTCGTTTGCACCTGAGTTGTAGGCAAGTGTGCTTCTAGAATCATGTATTTCACGCACGTGTTAGTCACACCACATGTGAAACTGAATTTGGAAAAGGCCTGTTTACAGTGGCAAAAATATTCTCTCTCGGTTTATTTAACAAGTATTTTCTTTAGTACCTGTCGCTCATTAGTCCCTCTAGAAGAGCCTAGAGGAGCCAAGACATGCACATAAATTGTTGTCATACACAAAAGAAAGTGCAGAGGGCCATCAGAGGCAGAGTCTGGGGAAGGCAGAGCTCCCAGTGGGGAGAGAGAGGGCGGCCTTCACAGAGGAGGTGCCCCCAAAACTGGCTCTTGACAGACGACGGGTCCCTGTTGGTTGAGACTTGAAAGCTGTCTTCGGCAAACCCAACCCGTTCCTGAGTGAAGGATGCTCTTCAGGTGATTAACCTGCTACGAAACTGGGAGAACAGTCCCGGCGGGCACTGCAGTGACGTCAGCTTGAACCTGTCCTCCGTTGGAGTGAAAACACCCCAGAAGGGAACCGCAGGTGTCTGAGTTAATGCCAGCAATCTCCATGCTGATGTTAAGACCCGACCACGCAGGCGTATGTGTATAGCTGCCGGGCAGTGTTTATGAGTGTTTGACGACCTGCAGGTTAATCAGAAGCCGCTGGATGATCTCAGATCCATTCCTAATGAACTGCAGTGAGTCTCAGCATCCTGAGTCAGCAGTCCGTAGTGTTCCAAGTGGCACTTGAGTGAGCTCAGAATTCAAGGCTGAAGTCCCATTCCTTTCTCCCAGAGCCACACTCACGCCACTCATCTCTCAGCCTGCTAGAATGTTCTTTCCAAGCTATCATCGTTTAGACAGAATTGCTCTGAACGGTTTGTGTAATATTTAAAAGGGGAAAAAGCATTCAAACCTTTGATACTTTGAATTTTCAAGCGGGCCGTGTTTGAACTTTTTCTACAAGCCAGAAAGTTGAATGCATCGAAAATTGCTACACAAAAAGAATAGTCTATTATTGTTGTTTTTTTTTTAATGACTTAGGTTAAGCTTTTAAAGAATCTCTTTAAAAATATTTTACCGTGATGCATAAAAAGCCACCGAATGAAGGCTTAATGGAGGTGGAGGGGCTTAAAATCATAACTCATTTGGAGCAGATAAGTAAAGTGTGGATTTTTACACCTGCTATTAATTTTATTCCTAAGAGTAAACACTAGCAGCCAAAAGTGTGAGAAGTTTTCTCAAGGTGAACTGTTTACATAAGAGAACCTTGGGCACACCGCCCGAGTCCTTCCCAGACTGTGCTACGTCGCCATCACCTATCTTGTGGTTTTCCTGCGAGCATTAAAGCACCACGCCACCTACACCTCCCCTCCCCCAGGCCCTTGGACCACACTTGTCTCCTTGACACCCAAAAATACCCTTGTCCTCTTGCAGGAGTGAGCAGTTTGTCTTTCATAGAGCGTACACACAAAACTAGCAAAACCAAGTCACCGAAAGTTTAAGTTCATGGGTCTGCATGGCAGTCAGGGAGGGGTGACCCAGGGCCTTTTAGGGACACTTCCAGCCAGTCTCAGCTCCCTTCCTTCCTTTCACAAGAAATCCTACAAAAAGAATTAGGAGTCTGGTGTTTCCTGTGTAATGTTCATATTGGAGAAATTGGTGTGTCTTTAACAGTACCTAATTTCAGACGTTAAATAATCAGGTTGAAGGGTTTAGAAATGCTTCCTCCCGTATTCATTGTGTCAGGAAATTTAGGTCAAAGAAAAAAAAATTTTAAACAACATTCCCACACTGCCCATTTGATTTTCATACCTTGACTTCTGGTTTTCTATACGAGGATACTAAGTACTTAATGCCAGTAAAGAATCAAGTCTTTTTTTAAACGTTAGAGATTAATTTTGCTTGCTTTTGTAATTCCTGTTCTTATTTCGAGTTCCCCCTTTCTTGCTTATCTTCCTCTATATGAATCATAAATGTGGAACACTCAACATGACTTAAAATGTATAACTTACTTGTGGAATCTATATTATTCGGAATTTTTATACAGCGTATTAAATCATTGCTTAGCAAGAGTTCAGCCTCTCCAGGAAATCAATTATTTTAAGCAAACACGGAAAAAGCAGCCCCACCCCTTTGCACAAGTGAATTATGAGGAATGCCCCCCGGGGTAGAGCGTGGCCCGAGTGCGCGGTCAGTGTATGTACCCCTGTGCTTTCTCTTCACACAGGCAAGGCAGTTTCCCGGGCATGAACCAGACTGGACTCATGGCTTCCGGCTCTCCCTACAGCCAGCCCGTCAACAACAGCGCTGGGCTCGTGAACACCCAGGCACCCCCCTACAGCATGGCGCCCAATATGGTGAACAGCTCAGCAGGTAACCGAGGCGGCCCTGTGCCCCGAGTGCTGCCCCCCCACCCCCACCCTCCCCCACTTCTCTTAGGCCTGCTCCGGTGAATGTGCAGAGACAACAAGCAATGGGATCACTGGGTGCAAAGGGGGGGAAACTCGACCTTCCCGCTGCCTGGGAACTTGCTCAACCTATGGAACTGTTGTAAGACTTGAGGGTCGCATCACATTTGCTGTAAATCCTTTTCCTGCACTCTCTTTTTACACCATGTGGACGTGTTCTTAAGCGTTGCTGGGGATTGCTTGCCAACTGTATACACTACGTTCTTTTTATCTTTGGGTACCATTCAAAGCACTGGAAGATCCCACGACAGAATGGATCCTCGATGCGGTAGTGACGGTAGTGATGGTGCTGAACACTTAAAAATTACATTCCAGAGGCAGTACCTGAAGGGCAGAACAAGAGGGTTTGAAGTACTTTTTCACCTTGAAATATATACGTGGAAATAGTTATTCCTCAAGTGCCATTTGCAGATTGTCTCCATTGAGGAATTATGCGATTTTCTTTAATGAGCTGTTTTAAATTTTGTGTTATGTTTGTTTCAACCCACTGTGTGATGTCAACAACTGCATTCTCACCACACCCCCTCCAACTGGTGCAGTTAGAGTGTTCGCTCAGTTTGTGGAAGGACCAAAAGTGTCTACACCTGGGCAAATCTTCCGTGTTCTCAGATTCCTTAGACTCTACCTGAACCCTCTCCTCTAGCCCCAACCACCCGGCAGTGAGTGCTGCTCTTCCGATGAGGGGACGCTGTGGACCGCACCGGACCTGTTCCTTCCTAGCACCTGCTAGAGTGGGGGGCCGCTGTTTCCGGTAGCTTCTCCCCTTTAGTTAACACGGAGCCTTGTGTAGCCAGTCATGCGTGTCCCGCACTGTTTTATTCAAAAAACACTGTGGAGTTAGAGGCTTGGCTTTTTCTTCCGACCTTTTTTCATCTCCTCTGCCTTTTGCCACCTTTCTGACCTGTCCATCTTTGAAAGGCCACCCCAGGCGCTATTGTTTCTTTGTCCGGCCAAACAGACAGCTAGAGGCTGGGCTTGCGTCCCATCTGAGCTTCTGAGCGGTTGGTTTCTAGGGTCTAATTTAATAGTGCCAGTCCCTGATTACGTCTCTTTAAAAGCATGTGGAAGAGGGGGGAAAATAAAGAGAGAGAAACTCATGGTAAAAATGAAGGTTTTTAAATAAACAGAATAGCCCTTCCTGATCTCGGTCATTCATCCCCGCGAGGGGGATGTTTTTACATCTGAGATGAAAGGGGAAAGCTCTTGAACAGTCTGTTAGCCAGAAGCTCCCCCCCGCCCCCCGCCTTCCCAGCACTGTCCCAGGTAATAGTGTATTTGGGTTATGACATTATGTGTTTTGTCTGGCTTGCTGAAATAAAATTACTTCAGAGCATTGAAACTGCACAATAAATTTTCACCTCCTATTAGCAATACTCATTTTTCCCCTTTTCCTTTGGACCCCAGAGCCACAAAAATAACCAACCACAAACAGATGGCACGGTGCCCTGCCCAAGAAGATTTATGTGTTCCCAAGGAATAACCAATTTAATGGAGATTCACAGAGAGGATTTCTGTTTATTATTATTATTATTATCATTCAGATAATTCAGAGGAAAACTGTTCAACGGAAGGCTGTTTATCCTCACACTCTTTTGTATGGGCTGGTAGTATTTTTTTTATCACATTGTTTATTTGGAGATACTGGATTTTTAATAATTTAAACATTTATCAAATTTTTCCCTACATATTTATGTGATTTTTTCCCCCCAGTTCTATTAAGTCCAATGCAACCCGATAGAAAGTAGTCATCTAGCACATCCGGGAATAGTGATGATTTAGCGTCTACTCTGTATCTGTTGGTAGGCACACATCAGTCTGCTCTCACTGTGTTACGCTCTCTCAGAGAAACAGGAGCGACAAAGGAACCCAGAATGTTACAGAGCGGCTCCTGACGGTCTTTGGTCGGGAAGTGTACTCTTCGCTTTCCTAGAGTTGGGCCAGTGAAGGGCTTCGACCAAGATCACATCCCTCTCCATGGTTTGGGCTCGTGGGTACCCGTTACCAGTGATAACAGCGAAGCATTTCCTCTACCAAAGGACACTCTTGGAGAAAGTGAAGATGACACCCCCGGTGTCCAGGGCCGGGAGTGGGACTTGCTGAGCCTCAGCTAGCAGCTCATGCAACAGGCGTTCCAGAACCCTCTTTGCGGGGTTCGAACCGTTGGGCTGTAGACCGTGTATAGGGCCAAAAACAGTCTTCCTGTGTAGTGACAAATTGTTACAGGCTTCAGTGAGCAAGTAATTATTCAAATGGAGTCAGTGTGAGTATGAATGTGACAACTATTTTTTCATTTGAAGATGCAGGGGAGCGGGTGGTAAGCAGCCGGGGGATTTGTTCCCTCTTAAGGAGCTTTTAAAAAAAAAAAAAAATTATTCACATTAAAAGATCAGAATTATGTAATGCTCTGGGCAAAATTATAGATCATGTAGATAGCCTTGTG
>CM053577.1:9950239-10204722 GCA_028646485.1 Cryptoprocta ferox | reverse complement strand
AGCTCCGGTAGCCCTTCCAAGGAAAAAAGAGGCAAGCTCACTACCACAGTATCCATAGGCTTTTTCAGCCTTCTCAAAAGTCGAGAGAACCACCCGTCACCCCGAATGCTTGTTAGCCCTGCAGATTCCCGCACCCCAATCGGAATCTCTGAGGCCGGTCCAGGAGTCTGGGTTCCCCGCAGACTCCGCAGGCAGTTTTCACACGTGCGTGCTAAAGCTTCCGAACCACCGCGCTAGAGGTATTTGGCTCAGCCGTCTCCCGGCCGAACTGCCACCAGCTTTGTGTGGCCTTGGCTGTGTACCAGATAATTTGCCGTTTTGAAGTTTGAAAGAAAAATTATCAAACTCTGCCCACAATATAAATCTACCGGATGGACCGGTGTCAGGCCTTCACTCAGGAAGTTTTGGGTCTTCCGCACCGTTGCTGGTGGTTGATTGAGTAGTTTATAAAGATTGTCGGGTTTTCTGTTTGCTTGCTGGCATGAAGTTAGTGATTTTAGGTGAATTGCTGTCCTCCCTCCCCAGCCCCCAAAGATATAAAAGGTGTAATAAATAAAATAAAAGGTGTAATAAATAAAAGCCATCTCTCTTCGAGTGGGGGAAAATGCACCCTGGGATTGTGCCAGATACGTTGGTAGTTGCGGACTTCGTTCGTAGCTGGGGCTTTCTTGAGAGCATCGTTCTAGCTCGCTGCAGACGTGAGCTGCTTTCCTTGAAGCGGTGCCGAGTAGGAAAGCAGCCTCCTGGTTTTGCTCAGGTCGCGTGTCTCCTTGGGCCGGCTGTGATGCGGAGAGGCCGCAGACGGAAGTGACGGCGGTGTGCACACGGGGGTGCGTCAGCGTAGACAGGTGTCTGAGGGGTCTCTGGAGGCCTTGCCGATCCAGTCAGAGAGAGGCGTTTCTCCTGAGCTTTTCTCATATCCTCCGTACGTGTTACGGTAACGGCACTCTTCACATAGTAGCCGCGTGCGAAAACAGCCGTGAAGATCTGCAGACGTGTGCACACAGACAGGCTCGTCAGTGTTTTGAGAAACAAGGAATAAAATAGTTTGTGGGGTATGGTCTATTGTTTGCCACGAAAAGAACAAGTCGTGTGTGTGTTTCTGGTCCCATTTCCCCGTCTTCCGGGAGTGATTTTGTCGCCTTGTAGGGAGACTAAGTAAAGGAAGCTGAGAGGGTAAGAATGAATGTTTGAGTTCAGTTTTGTTCACACCATATGTTCTTTATGTTCCTTTTGAATATATTAAATCCAGGGTGTAATGGCTGCCTTAGGACCTTGACCCACACTTACTCTAAGAAATCATTCTAGCTCTTAAATTTCAGTGGCGAAGCCAGCGGCTAGCGCTCGAGATGTATTTACAGTACTCACACAGCTCTTCCGCACTCACGGGTCCTCTGCTGCTCCTTTTTATGTCTGAACTTTACATACTGGATTACTGATGTCAATAGGAGAAAGAACAGGGCCTTGATTTAACACATCCTTACAATAGTGGTGGTCTTTCTCTTCTGGGAAAGGAGAAAAAAATAGTGCCCCTGGAGTGTCATTGCCCTGGGAGGCATAGCGCTCTTTGCAGTGATTCATTGAGAATTCTGGTAAGAAGTCAAAAAAGTAAGCATTTCAACAAAAGGAACAGTAAAAGCCACAGTAAGGAAAACACCTCATGATCCATTTAGTAAAATAAGATTTGCAGTGTAAGGCGGGAGCACTAAATAAAACTATTACTCTAAGTCCTATCCTTATTTGTCTCTCAAAATAATAACACAATGTGACTTTTCACAGTTTTTATCTTGTATACCCTAAATGCCCATTTAAAAATATGTAATAGAGAATGAAGAAATTTAGGGAATTTCAAACCAACATTTATGCTTAAATTCATCTAAGTCTGATTTTTTATTTTTTAAATATTTTTTAAATATTTGTTTTTTTGAGAGAGAGAGAGCATGCGAACACGTGCCCAGGGGGAGGGGCAGAGAAAACGAGAGAGAAAGGGAATCCCAAGCAGGCTCCGTGCTGTTAGCACAGAGCCCAACGCAGGGCTCGATCCCACGAACCAACTGTGAGATCATGGCCTGAGCCAAAATCAAGAGTCGGACGCTTGGGGCACCTGAGTGGCTCAGTTAAGCGGCTAAATGTCCAACTCAGGTCATGATCTCACGGCTTGTGAGTTCGAGCCCCACATCGGGCTCTGTGCTCACAGCTCGGAGCCTGCTTCAGATTCTGTGTCTCCCTCTCTCTGCCCCTCCCCCACTCATGCTCTGTCTCCCTCTCCGTCTCTCTCCCAAAAGTAAATAAACATTTAAAAAAAAAAACATTAAAAACAAAAAGAGTCGGACGCTTAGCTGACTGAGCCACCCAGGTGCTCCTAAGTCTGATTTTTAAATCAGTGTTATTATCATTAATTATGATAATACATATCGCCCACTTCTTTATGCTTAAAAAAAATGTTATGTGTATGTTAACACATTTAATGCACAAAAGAGAATATTACTATTTTCTGTCTCTCAGCAGTAACATTTAGGCACAATTTATTAGCAATACTAACAGAACTATCCATTAGAACCTTCAAAGAAGCAGGCCTTAACAGAGAACCTCAGGTCCGTGATTTTGCCACCTTCCCGGGATCTTATGGCTGTCGTTCCTTTGAACCCACTCTGAATAAGTAGCAAGGACACTTTCCACAGTCCTCCTGCTCTTCTTCCATTCTGTTCTTCTAAAAAGAGTGTTTCTTAATGTACAGAGTTACTAATTCCTGCAGCGCTAGACCCCGGAGAGAAAACCGCACGAAAGCGGCCCACTGCTCGGAGCAAGGCGGTCTGGGTCTGCTGCAATCTCGCTCAGCTGCTTTCCTGAGGTTTCACACATTCACAAAAATAACAGCATTTTTAGCTGATCCCAATAGATTTTTCTCTGCAGCTGCATCCCTTGAAAAAGCTTTTTGTTCCAGTTCTTAAAGTCTAAGTATTGAAAGTAATTTGGGGGAAAAAAAAGAAAGAAAGAAAAACATCCCAATTATGGTTCGTGTGTGTGGTGATGACTTCAAGGGCCGCCTGGCAGCACAGGGGCTCGGAGGCGCAAGCCAGTGCGCCCGCGGAGAAGACGGGCGCTTCCCGGGCCATCCGTGGGCGCGTGGCGGGTCGGCTTTCCTGGCAGGACCTCTGGTCCCAACCTGCAGCGATGCTAACGATATTAGCAAATTAGCACCACAAAGCTTGCCAGCAAATTCGCCAGAGCCCTGCTCACTCGCTCTCTGCTGTAATTAAAACTAATTATTTTCTAAAACATAGTAATACATGAATATGTGCAATAATCATTTCGTAGTGGGCAATCTGTAGAGCTTTTTTTAAAGCTTCTTTTTTTTTTTTTTTTTGGCACATTATGCAGCATGTGCACTGCCTTGGTTGAGCCAGCACTTTCGTTTGCAGAATGTAGAATGGGTCCTGTTCATAAAAACCTCAGGTTTACTTTATTTTGAAATGGGAATGTTTTCCGGCTTTCACTCATTTACAAGGCTTGTAATTCTCTCCACTCGCCCTTGTCTGTTTCCAGCTCTCCTCACACATCTGTTTGTGTCGCACTCCCAGCCCAGTGTTGTGCAGATGGTTTTCACAGTGGGGTTCTGTAGAAATTCAGCTGTTATTCCCCGGACGTCTACGCCGATTCCCCACTGTAGCCTCGTGCTTCCTTCAGAAAGAAATCTGAACCCATATTTTTAGCTTGAAGATGTCTATTCATATGGGTAATAAATGTGTCTCAATCAGTGGTTCTTTGGAGAACCTTTCAGTCTAAAGCCTGGATGAACGTGATAGAGTTTCTGAGCCTAGAGATGGAGAGTGAGTTTTGCCAGGAAGCGTAGAGTTGACTCTTGGGCTGCTGGGCATTTGAGCTGCTGCTGAGGATTGATAAATGCACATACGGTCCCAGGCGGAAAGAACACCAGCCCCATTGCAGAATAATTAGAAATCCTTTCCTTCAAAAAGGACTTTTGACTATTGTTTTTGAAGTCATTTGTTAACGATTGTTGTCCATCATTGCAGACTAGGCCACATGCAATAGATAAGATTTTCAAATGAAACAGTATAAAATGTCAGATGATTTTGCAAACTCTAGACTATGTAAATGTAGGAAATTAAGAAAGCACAAAATCCTCTAGTGACCAGGTAGAAAATACACACATCCACTCTTTCCTTTCAACGCCCGATGAGCAGTTTGAACATGGGACTCCTTTCCACTTGTCACCTACTCTGTTAAATAACGCTGTAATCATTTCGAGAAGATGACGTTGGTGTGAGTTGACTTTCAATGGTGGGGTGTTGAATAAATGGTTGCGTGTGTGTTTTTTCTTTCTAAGTTAACAAAGGACCACCAGAATATCGTGCTGTCTCCGCTTCAGAAACTAGTGTGCTCTGAGTTACGATTTCTTTTTTCTTTTCTTCCTTCAAGGGAAATTCAAGTGCCCCATGCATCACTCAGTAACTTGTGTTAGCAGGAGCCCAGCCTGATGAATCACATGTATAATCCTAAACTCTTTCTCCTGTTTTCGATTAGCATCTATGGGTCTTGCAGATATGATGTCTCCTGGTGAATCCAAATTGCCCCTGCCTCTCAAAGCAGACGGTAAAGAAGAAGGCACTGCACAGCCTGAGAGCAAGTCGAAGGTATTTCCTTTCTCCTCTGCACGCGGTGTGGGGTCTGCCTCGCTGACGCTGCCATGTTGTTCTGTAGTCACGGTGTTGGCCTACACTTCCGTTGCCATTTGGTTTCTTCTCTTCTGCATGCCGCCATTTTGTGCACCACGTTTGTAGTTTTCTTTTCTGTCCCCACCCCCCCCTTCATGGTGTGGATCTGAAAGTTACTAGTTCTTACGGCATTTAACTCCTGGCTGTGGGAGAGGGGAGGAGGGACAAGACCCACCTGAGAGAAATGCTTTGGGGGTGGGGAGAAGTAAGGGACCTTGCCTGGTTTTGATACTTGCAGCCATTTTCTCTGCCTTCAGTTTATAGCTTCCTGTTTTGGCCGCCTCAGCAACAACAACATACTTAATATTTTGCTTTCCTGCCTTATTTGATAAATAAGGTGAACAGCTTTTTTTTTTTTTCCTTTCTTTCTTTCATAAGGGGTAACCCATGCTTAGCATTCCGTGTAAGCTTGAAGTAAGCATGGTGGCTTAGTGGCCTTCTCCAGCATCCAGCAAACTGACCAAATTATACTAATTAAGAATGTTGTTTTAATACCTTTATATGTGTGTGTTTTTGTGTGTTTGTACGTGTCTTTATATATATCCATTATATATAAAAATTAGTCTGTTAAACTGGATGTGCTTTTTGTTATTTTAAATAAAGTTTGCCCTACCTTTGTCATTTTTTTTTTTTTTTATTCCTCTACCACAGGATAGCTACAGCTCTCAGGGTATTTCTCAGCCCCCAACCCCCGGCAACCTGCCAGTCCCTTCCCCAATGTCCCCCAGCTCTGCTAGCATCTCCTCATTTCATGGAGATGAAAGTGATAGCATTAGCAGCCCAGGCTGGCCAAAGACTCCATCAAGCCCTGTAAGTGGCTCTGGTTTTTTGTGTTTTTTTTTGTTTTTGTTTTTGTTTTTTTGGGGTTTTTTGATAATTAAGTAATTCTACTTTAATGCTTGCTTATTTATTTGTTTTATAAGACTTTTTCTTCATAATTTATCCATGAAAGGGTTTTCTTTATAATTATATCAGTAACAAAATGAGTAAAGTTTGTGTAAATTGTAGAAGTTGATTACTGCTAATGGAACCGCTGTTGTAAAGAAGCACCTCTATGTGAAGCATGTGATTGTGATACTGGGTCCAAACTCCTTCCCACAGTGACTTTGTTTAAATGTCTGATCCTTGGTGCACTTACAGAAGGTCTTTAAAACGAGTTACTTCTCCATTTACTTGGGAACTAATAGCAGCCAAGGAGTAAATGACAAATTTGGCCTTTGGCCTAAATCTTTCATGGGCTGTTGTATCTGAAACATCTTATTTCAAAACTGCCTACCTGAAAATAGAGATATGACACTCTGGGCGCGTGTTAACACAGTATCAGCCCTGCTTTGTCTCAATCCACCTGTCAGAAGTTAACAGCCAAGCTGTAGAAATGTTACTGCCAGTGAATATTTGGAATGCTACTTTTAGAATAATATTATGTACCTGCATTAGAATCAGTGGAGATAGAAAAATTACATCCTGCACAAGACCGCTGAAATTAACTGTTGATTTTCATGTGATATATAGAAAAACAAAAACGGTAATGTACACATAAGGGAATCTTTTTAGCCTTAGTGTTCTTCTGTCCATAGAGCTTGGTCTTTATTTTCGTACTGAAGAAATTAATTCCGTGCCATTAAAAAAAAAAAGAATAAAATGGCACTGTGGTAACCTTTATTTTACATTCATATAGGGAATCAAAAGATCTGTTTAAAAAAAAAAACCTTAACATGCAATTACTTGCCAAGAAGGCTTAATTAACACGCTAATTTTTGTTAAGACGACGTATTGAAGAGTACAGCTCAGGAAAAGCGAGTTGGAGGGAAGAAGTCTCTATGTGCAGAATCTGGCAATCTAGTCAAAACCCCAAAAGGAGGCTGCTATTAATTATCCATTCACTGGTTTAAACAGATAGAGCTGAAGGTTTGAAGGGTTGGTGGTTCCAGTAAAATGTTTGTAAAATTCATGTGGAGCTCTAGTATAACCAGCATTTTCCTTTTCAGAGGAAGAAAGGGCGATATTCGCTGTTACCTTCTCTGTAGACATGTTTCACTTTTGCAACAACCGAGATGAAATGAAAAATGCTCTAGGGCGGGTTTGCAGAACGAACAGGAAGGGGGAGTGCAACTCCCGCATCTCGATGTCTTTGTGTTATTGGCTTTGAGTCTCAGAAGGCAGCCAATGTTACGGGGGTTTTCCCCACGATCTCCCCTGCTGTGGTGGTGTGTTTTGTCTTCACAACAAGAGCGTTCTTGAATGGGCATACTCTCAGGTTAGCAGGTAGAACTCAGATTAAAACTTTTCAAAAACATTTCTTATGTTGGCTGAAAATCATAATCTTTAAAACCTTAAGCTAATAATTCAAGAACAATAATTTGTGAAACACCAAAGACTACTGATAGATGATATTATACATTTAAAAATGCCACCTTGCTGACTCCAGCTTATAAAGATTGAGTGAGATATTTATGATATTTTAACTTCCTAGTCAGGTGATCTCCATCCAGTGAGTCCTGTAGGAAAGAAACTATTACCAAAACCTCACTTTCCACTTAAATATAAGAAAAAAGCAAACTGAAGTGTTGACTTCATTTTCTGATTATAATATAATTAGGCTTAAAATTGCATACTCCTTTTTTCTAAACATTCCCACTCCCATTATCTCTTCCTGAACCATAACCATTGATGTTTAAGAACAGGCAAGCAAACGTCTGGCTCCACTGGTAGAGAAGGACTGGAGAGGCTTTGATCCCAAGTAGGAGGAGTTAGATGATGGCTCTGTATGGAGAAAATGGCACCTGTTTTGAATGCGACGCTAATTTAAGAAGGGAACCAAAAGCGATTGGAAGGAAGGACCAGACAGTATCTCTGCTGTCAAATCACTGCTGATATATACAATTTAGGAATATTTAACTGTTCTTTCCGAGACACAACTTCAATTTGCACTTAAAATTGCTCCTACCAGTGTCTCCGATAAAGCCTGTCTAATAGAAGGCCTGAAATGGACTAAATAATGAAGATGTTCAGTGCTTTGACAGTGTGCTATGGACCAACACTGTTTTGTTACAGAACATTCTAAAATAAAAATAAACATTTGCACATACACAGATTACCAGGCATATGGTAAAGACTGCTGAAATGTAAATCTGCCTCAGAGATTTGAGGAAAAATGTACTTATAGACTTAATTAAACTGTATGCAAGGAAAACATTTGTGGCGCCATAATGTCTTGCTGTGATTTTTCAGCAATCTCCATTCCCTTCTCTTGCGTCCATGACAGTTTCGGGCACTAGGATACAATTTTCACAACACCAAAGCCATGTGAGGTGGCCCTAGTGACGTGGAAGAGGGAACCCGTCTTTCTGCAGGGCTGGTGTGTTTGCCCGAAGTCAGTGACTAGAGCGTACCGTGAAACCCACCCAAGGGTTACATCAAAGCTAGTGTCTGTGAACAACAAAAGTACATGTTGAGCCTAATCAAAAATAAAGTCTGTATTCTTTATTTCCTCGCACTTATCTTTCTCTCCCAGGTCCTTTTCCCCTGTTCGGACACCCAAAGATTAACTTCGGGCTAGTCTAACTAACTTGGGTTAAGACTAACTTCAATTCCTGGCTAGTAAACAGACCTTGAGGCTGGGAGTGGAGACACCGCGTGGCAGTCATGGGCACGCTCCCCCTCCCCCCCAAAGCCTTCAGTCTTGTCAGATTGTGTCCACGGTCACTCAGCACCCCGATCACTGAGATCCTGTTCTAGGGTATTTTATTCAGCTGGTAATTCTTCCTCAGATGGAGCCAGACCGCCCAGACCTTCTCTTCGACTTGAGCACTTGTTCATGACCAGATTATATGCCCAGTCCCTCCAGTGCGCAGTCATTGCTGGTGATTCAAAATCGGCTCGAACCCCGCCTCGGGGAACATAAAGTCTAGTCAGGAGAACGGAGGCCAGACAAATGATCCCATGCAAAACTTGCGCTTTTTATAGTCTGTGTAACCAAGGGCCGCCCCGGACAAATAAAGCGGAAGGTAGTGATTCAGACGGGGGAGCTGTGTGCCTGGGAGCCCTCCTCCACCTAACACATCACCTGAGGCCTGACCGGGCCTTCAGAGGCCTTTTCCTACATTATGGCGCCATGAAAATCCTTAAGCCTTTCTTGAAGAGCTGAAGCTATGAAAAATAAAATGATCCTCTTAAAAACCACTGTCTTCATTAAGCTTTTCTAGCTTTATGAGAGCAAATTGAGACATACAGAAGTTCATTCAATTCAAGTTCATTTAACAAAGAAAGGTAAGAAAAGTTAAAATATGTGTGGCCAAAGCAAGTACACTATTATTTTAGGCTTATCTTCTATGCACTCATTTCATAAATAGGAACAAACATCTGCATGGCCCCACTGCTCGGGGCCTGACTAATGGTCCTTCCAAAACCCTTCCCCAGTTTGGAGAGGACCAGGCCACAAACGGCCTGGATCTTAGATTCAGAATGTTGGTGTAGAGCTACTCAAAGTAATTTTAAATTAAAATGATTGCTTTTATTTCTCTTACCCTTAAATTGAATGTCAAACCTTTACCTCTCAATTTGTTACAAGTGAAATGCAAGTGAGAGGTTGGTGGGGTTTTTTTCTCTTTTGATCTATTTTAGATGCTAAAATCTCATTTTTTAAAAAACAGTGGGCCCATTTTGTATTGCTCCCCAAAAGGAAAAAATAAAATTTTAACTAGCATTTAGAAACTGACTACCCCCTCGGAGATGACAGAGCCTCTGAAATGTATAAAATGTGGTAGGACAATTTCTTTCCCTAGTCAAATATTCCTTGGGCATATGAATATGGAAAAGAAAATTTAAAAACGTATTATTTGAATATACAGTGTGTTCCATATTCTGAGTATATATATGGATATATGGATAGATAGATATATAGATATGTGAATATGTATATATTTTAAGCTCTAAAGTAATTTTTAAGTGACTTACTCTTAAGTCTCAGCATCAATGTAAATTCTAAAAGTTCACACTTTTTTTATCCCAACACCCTAAATTTTTTATTGACATCAACGGTATCACCCATTTTTTATGTATTTGATGTAAAGATTTTATGCCTCGATAATTCTGAATCCGAAGGCTTAAAATTTTAGCGGAAATAGCTCGGGAGAGGCGCCTGGTAATTAGAAGGAAAAGTGCTGCTCGCCAGCGTTGTTAGTTTCATTCTCAGGCATCCTTTCCGAGCTCCTACCTTTACTGGAGATCACTTACTAACAAAGTAACCTCAAACTTCAATGGCAGTCATGTTATTTGACCCCCAAAATTCAGCAGTGTGTATAAAATGGTTAAGCTAAGTATAATGGAAAAGAGTTCCGACAAACCCCCATCTAAAATGATGACTATCCGTTGCAAATGATAAGCTGGTAAAGACACACAAGGAAGTGAATAATTGCTCCAAGGAAATCTCGATTGAGAATTTAGAAGTGACTTTTTCATAGTGACCCTGAAACCCCAGATCCTACAAGCACACAAACTATTGTTACAAACATAAGAGACATAAAAGAAAAATACACATTTGGGCTGTATCAAAAACGTTACCTTCCCAGATCACATAATCCAGAAGATGGGCTTCAGTTGTGCACACACAGCACATTTTGACACTTTAATATCACGTAAATTAGAAAAACAAAGATAAGAATTAGAGCTTCAGTATAAACCACACGAGCACGTAAACCCATGTGTATAAAAGTAAACGTATAGATTTATCCATAGATATGCAGGGAATATGAAATAGCACATGTGTTTGTGATTAAAGCATGGTTGCCTAAGAAATCTGTTAAAATAATTCTCTAATAGCCCCTTGCCTTGGCAGAGCAGCAGTTCAAGAGATCTTACGTAGGGAAAGCTAGTCATCAAGAGTAAATGCCCAGAACTGTAGCTGGCTTGGTTCACAGAGCTCACAAAGGAGCAGAGCCCAGGCCGCTGTCCCTATGACTTGTGACTTATCTTCTGTTTTCCAGCAAGTCCCATATCTGTTCTCCATAAGATTTAGCATTTTAATGAAGACACACATTATTCATTCTTATTTTGACAAGGAAAAGTAAGAGTCTCTATAGTTTTGGGGGGCTCTATAATATTACGTAAATGTAAAATCTTGAATTTGCTGTGATTCTTCCATGAGCTCGCACCCTTTTAGTTTTAAAAATGACGGGGGGTGCCCTTGGAAACTTGCCTTCTGGGATTCAACGCTTATATCACTCAAGTAAAAAAGGTTTTTGTTTCTTTGTTTTTGTTTTTTAAGTATATAAAAGGGGGAGTTTGGGCCCTTTATTTAAAGTCAAAGTAAAGTCTTAATTTAAGAAAATGTATAGTTTGTGCCTGAACTAGTAGCCTTCATTCCTAATTGTTGTGTGATAGCAGTAGTTTTTAAATTTCTTCTCTTCTTGTATTTGGTAGCTCATTACTTTTTTCTCACCTTCTTCCCTTTCCCTCCACCCACCCATCCCCCACTTCCAAATGCTCCTTCTGGGCTCTAGAAGTCCAGCTCATCCACCACCACTGGGGAAAAGATCACAAAGGTGTATGAGTTGGGGAATGAGCCGGAGAGAAAGCTGTGGGTCGACCGATACCTCACCTTCATGGAAGAGAGAGGCTCCCCGGTCTCAAGTCTGCCCGCAGTGGGCAAGAAGCCCTTGGACCTGTTCCGGCTCTACGTCTGCGTCAAAGAGATTGGCGGTTTGGCACAGGTGAGAGTGCGCGAGAGTGAGTGAATGACGAGACGCTGTGCCTGAGCTCTCAAAGGTTTCTGTGAATACAGACTTAAGCTTTCTTATTTCCCCCCATAAAGAAAAAGCTAAGCCCATGGAATGCATGTTTGTGTGCTGCCCGTGGAGGGCACTGGGGCGGGGCCCTGGCCCTGGCACCAACTTGTAGTATGACCTTGGCAGGTCACTTTTACAGGGACCTCCATTCGCATCTATAAAATGAGACGGTTGGGCTGGATTTTTCTTTAGGTTCCCTGACAGCTCTAGAAATCTGCGGAATCTGCCAAGATTTCATAGTAAATTCTCCAGGAATGTTTTGCAAATGACCAAATTAATTGTCCGGATCAATTCTAAATCCAGAGCAATTTAGTAAGAAAACTAAGTCCTGTATCTCATGGCATGTCCACAGTGCCCGGACGGTAAGGGGGGCATTTTTGCACAGAGCTGGGGCTGGGGTGCGGAATTTCAGAAAGCACTCCTCCTCGGGCCTGACTCTCCGGACCAGTGCTCCCTTAAACTTTGCAACCTGAGGGCCACGCTTTCCTCCCCCTGGTCCTGGCTCTGCGGTAGTGTGGAGTCTAGCTCGTGAGTGCGTGTCGTGCAAGAGAAACCGGCAAGGGCCCCAGAGAAGTGCTCCCCACATGCTGGGCACCGTGCTTTCCATTTGTTCCGGCGGCACCTTTCCAAATACCTATTAAATGCACGAGTCATCAGCCCCAAAGAGAAGAGGAAACTAGCAGAATGAAATACAGTCGCGTGGCCCAGGGACTCTTGGGGTGGCTGTAGGCCAGGCCTGTCGAACTCAAGACGTGCACCCTTCCCTCTTCCTGGAGCTCTCAGGCTGGGCACCTGTTAGAGTTGCTTGAGGGGCTTTAAAACCCTGCCAGTGCCTGGGCTCCCACCCAGATCAATGAAAGGAGCCTCTCTGCGCCCAGGTGGTCAGGTACACAGCGTGGGACCCCATCCTCCACCCCGGTACCGAGGGGTCGCTAACCGTCCCAAGAGTGAGTCACCTAATCCACAAGTACCGCTTCGGGCCCCCCCTGGTCTCAGTGCCTCACAGCTCTCGGGGAGCAGGCCAGGCCTTGGTTCCCAGCTCTCCCTGAGGCGCCTCATCCCACCAGAGACCTGCTGCGTACACCCGCAGCAAACAGCCTGATTCAAGGCTTTGCAGGGTCAGATGGTAAGTCGTACAGGGCAGACCGAGTGATCGAGTGGTGGTCGGTGGAGGGAGAGCTCACGATGCAAAACTCCCCCCTCCACCTAGACTCCCTGACCTCTCCCCTCTGCCCCTAACCCCATGGCATAGATTTTTTAGAACCCTCAGGGCACTGCACAGTTGGGTTCCACCCTCACAGAAGCACCGAGATTGTCTGGACCCCTCACTTTGACTCCGTCGACAGTGTGAATTACCACGTCGGGTCTGCGGGTGAAGTTCGTTGCCGGCCTGGCTGACGAGGGCTGCTTGAGCGCACCTGTGATGCAGGTGGTGCGCGCGGCCTCGTTGCCCTTCACCCCATCTTGATACCTACCTGGTCGCCCTGAGCTGCGTTCAGAGCAGGTACTTGCAGCCACACGGAGGTCGGTGCAAGGCCTTGCTTTTCAGGGTGGCCCAGGCAGTCCACAGCCTGCTCATCCATTCTCAAGCAGTCCACAGCCTGGCCTGAAGTGCCACAAGTGGAACGAGGCATTTCTCGAGCATTCTGTGCTTTATCACGCACCATTTAGTACTAAATAAACAGACATAAAGAGCTTTGTGATAAAGTTTGAATCCAAAAATTGAACATTTCATTAAAAAGCACTGTCGCCTTAACAGTTACCATGCTCCTTACTTAGCACAAGGCACAGCTAAAAGCAAAATATTCCCCCAAATATTTGCAGGTCTGCATGCAGACGTCCATCCTTGCTTAACTGTGTGCCAAGTGGAAATCAAAAGTTAATGCCGAAAGTCCTTTTGTAGCATTTCAGGATTTCACTCCCTTTTTCTCTTCACTTGGCGGCTGTGTTCTCTGCAGCCTGAGTGTAAGTGGAAACGCAGTGTAGCCTTGCCCCTTCGCCGGGTCGCAGGTGCCCCCCACGTAGGCTCCCTGGCGGCTTCACAGAGCCACCCAGGTGGATGGCTGGTCCCGGCCTTCCAGTGAGGGGCCCTTTGCCCAACACCGTAAGAAAGGCCCCCATGAGAAGAGCCACGCAGGCTAAAAGGAGCTCGGGCTGTTGTTGGAAGGAAACACTTTTTCATATTGAAGCTCAGCACTTAAATTGCAAAATAGTTGTTACTGCTTTTTAAATTCTTTTTCGGGTGACTTTTTTTTTTTTTTTTTTTTTTTTTTTTAAGATTAGAGGTGTGCTGGGGATGAGCATGAGTGAGAGTGTATGTTGACTCAAAGAAAATCCCTGGCTCTGAGCAGCAAGGCCTGGGGTGGCGCGAGGCATTCGAAGGCGTGCCAAGCAGAATCGCGAGGAGCAATGCTTTTTATGTAGCTATCCGCAGGCCCCTTAATGGTTTTATAACTGTAAATGCTGTCTATGCACTACTGAGTGGGAGTAATGAGCATTCGTTAAGAGAGGCAAATGGAAAAAAAAAAAAAGTAAACCGAGACATTAAGTGTTTAGGTTTGTTTTTTTTTTTTTTTTTTGTCTCCTGGCTTTAAACAAGCCACTTTGCTGCAAACCAATGATCCTTTTTTTTTTTTTTTTTTTTTTTTTGCTTCTAGGTTAATAAAAACAAGAAGTGGCGTGAGCTGGCAACCAACCTAAATGTCGGCACTTCAAGCAGTGCCGCGAGCTCCCTGAAAAAGCAGTATATCCAGTACCTGTTTGCCTTTGAGTGCAAGATCGAGCGCGGGGAGGAGCCCCCGCCGGAAGTCTTCAGCACCGCGGACACCAAGAAGCAGCCGAAGCTCCAGCCGCCCTCTCCTGGTAAGCGGCGGTACTACACCTGTCGCCGGGCACTGGCGAGGCCCCCCGCACACCCCTCCCCCGGGGGCGCTGGAGGCCGCCGCCCCTCGCACGTTCTGAGAAGGCCACTTCACAGGAAAGCAAACAGGACTCGGGATCCTTGAGGACAAGGGGCGTTTTGTTTTGTTCTGTTTCCCTGAAGCCCCTCGGGCAGAGCTTAAGGGAGGAGAGCGTGCCGTTTGGGACGCTGCCCTGTGGGGCCAACATGTCAAAGGCACCCTTCTTCTGCTTTACCTTACTTAGTCGAAAAGGGACTCTGGAATTCTGAGCCGAACACCTTTATTCCCTATACAGGTATTTACAAACATTCCATCTAACTCTGAGAAACTAAGTATCCCCAGTAACCTTTTTTTTCCTTATACAAGTATTTTTAAATATTCCATTTAAGTCTGTCAAAATAAGTATCCCCAGTAACCTGTGCTCATACTTTTGTGCTACCAGAAAATGCCACCCTGTAGGTTTGGCCAGCTCCTACCAGCTGTGCCTGTGTCAGGGACACTCAGGGCCATATGTTAGCAAAATGAAATTTGGACTTAGTTTTTAATGTCCCCTGCCCTAACATGTTCTCACTTTGTAGGGAATCCAGCGACCTGTCATGGTAAAGGTCCACGCAGCCCCATTTCTGAAACCGAATAGCCTGTTAGCTCTGACCTAGAGGCCGGGAGTCTTAGGAATACTACCTGGGAATAATGCGGTTCACCTAAATCCTCATAAGCAAAACCAAATTAAGGCCTTCTCTCCCGTCTCTCCACTGAACTGTTTGAGACCCTGCCATTCCCTCGGCTCTCCTGCCAGCCTTCATTCTACCTGTTAGCGTTTCAAATTACTGGAGCTTTATATTCTAATAAATACAGTATTCAAGACGGGAAGAAATTTGCATCCTCCTGAGTTCCGGGTGGTGACCTCACTCAAGTCCGATCCGACCATAGTCTTGTCTTTCTGGCCACATGCAAGCCCTGTGATGGGGGGGGGGGGGCACTTAGCCATACTGCCCTATGTGCGAGGTGAGGCTGACCGTCACCCAGGATTGTTCTGGGATCAGATGCCAGTATTTCTTGGGCACTTAAAGTGTGCCAGGCACCTTTCTAAGTGCTTTTCCATTGAATCACATCACCCCATGATGCGCAGATACTGTCCCGAAGTCCACAAGGAAACTAAGGTCCGTAGAATCTTGAGGAAGTGGCCCAAAATCTCTTGCAAGTGAGTGGTATCCAGCTCTAGCATTATGCCTGGACCTCCTGTATTCCTTTGCCTTCACTTGAAATAGCATTGTAACAGGGAAACCTTTTACACATAGAAGAAGGTGTCTGCGATCCAAAGAAACAAATTGTTATCTTTTTCATTATTTCCTCTAGCTGCTTTCTGGATGGCAGTGCTAGTACCTAAGGTCACTAATCAAGGGATCGCACACAGATACTTCTACGGGCCAAGGCGCGCTTGCAGGGAATACACCTAGATATATATTTAGATCTGAACACAACTAGAAATCCTCGCCGGCCCCACCCTTAAGGATTCGAAGCCTTTGCAGTTACGGCGTACCTTAAAAACTGTGAAATCTAATTTTAAAAGTCTCACAACATTACATTCAGCTCACAGAGTAAAACAAGCCGCCTGTGAACGGCTCTGAAACGATTTTTCCAAAATAAAAACTCAGTGGGGTGTAGGGACCAAAGTGGCGATGTCTGCAAAGATGTAAAGGTGTATTTTATTTGCCGGGGAAAAACTCGTGTCACTGAATGGGCCGCACTTCTGTACGGAGAACGGCTCTCCCAGCGTGCACCAGCTTCAGTACAAGAGATCCCGCTGGGGCGCAGACCCTTCAGAAAGTGTAGGGCCTCTTCTCTCAACAGTCAGCTCTTTCCTTTTTCCCTTTTTTTTTCTAAACTACCGTTTTTATGGCAACATTATCGTTTTAACTGCACAAAAGACCTTGGATTGCAGATGCACTTCTGATGGAACATTCTTCTCCGTGGTCCACACGGTCCAAAGGCTTGTGAAACAGGAAGCAGGGGAAGGAGGGCGTCCTGGGCCGAGCCTCCCAGGCGGCCCCGCGCGGAGCCCACGGGCCCGGCCGCCTCCTTACGTGTTCTGTGCGCTGTTCCAGACCCGCCGCTCGGCCAGACAGAAGGACACACGCACTCGTCAGTGCAGTCCTGAGTAACATCAGCCCCGTGACCAAAAAGCCACGCTTCTGCCTGGCATCCATTAAGGAGAAGGGCTCTGAGCCACTTTTATTGTCAAAGAAGGAAAAAATAATCATAATTGTCCCCATTTGCCACGTTAGGGTTTCATATACCACAAAATGTTTTAAAAACTAATCTTCAGCCAAAATTTGTGTTCTTAGAAGTCAGTCTTTCCCATAGAAGGTAATTGTAGTTTATTCCTTACCAGTGTGTCCAGGCAAACTAGACTCAGGATTCCCGAGAAACATGCCCGATTGCTTTTCACAGGGCCGCTCGGAAGCAACCCCAATCCCGGATCGCTTGGCCCTGTTAGCATCGTGAGTCATCCCCGTGGCCCCCCCTTTTGGAGTCGATGTGTCTGGTGTGGACTGAAATTCATTTCTGCCAGCCTCTGGGAGGTGTAACCCCTTAGCTGTTGGGGGCGCGCCGCAGTCCTCACTGTTGAGTGGCCGCATCACCCGAGACCCATGTTACCGTCTTCCAGTGACCGAAGCAAGTCCACGAGAGAAAGCTCCCGAACGAAAGCCAGGCAAGGCCTGGGCTATGGCCGAACCTCGGAGGGGCCGGTGGGGCCCTCGTGAGAAGCCTGTAAACGTCTGTGGGGTTCCAACGAACAGCTGTAGGAATCACCTCCCCGCGTGGCCTGGGCGGCCCGCAAGCTGGGGGCCCGGGGTGGGGGGAGCAAGGAAGCCCCACATTCAATTAGTAAGCCTGTAACCAAAAACCCATCCATCCTTGCTGGCAGGTGGCTGACTGCGTTTCTATTATTAGCTGACAGGTGATGTCACAAACCCTGTCACGGATCCAGCTCGGGAATCCTCGGTGGAAGATAGATGAGAAAGGGGTTCAGGTTATAAACAAAGGTGCCCTCTGGGTGACCTCGAGTCGCTGCAGACCTGGGACCTAGCAGCTATTCTTCCTTCTCCCCACCCTCCTTCCCGCAACCCCCGCCAGAAGTAGGGCACCAGGTTCGTGCTGTGAAAATTATCTTCCCAGTTAGGAGTCTGGCTGTACAGTCTGAAGTGTGCGAATGTACTTACCCTTCAATAACCTTTCCATTGTTTACTTTCGAGTATACATTTGTAGCTTCTGGCAAAAGGTAGGGGATAGCCTAGAGCTAGCGGCGTGCCAGCCTCATCTGGTAATGGAGCTTCAAGAGGTTGCATTCATTTTTTTTTTTTCCTGAAAGGAACAGAAAAAACACTGGCAAGAAGGAAAAATTTTTCCATTTTTTTTTTATTAGCTGTAAATAAGGGTCACTGAAATCATAGCCCGTGATAGGCTCCTGTGGAGTCTGCTCCGTGATTTAAGAAGCGTGTTATTTCGGGGCGCCTGGGGGGCTCAGTCGGTACAGCATCCGACCTGGGCTCAGGTCATGATCTCACAGTTCATGGGTTCGACCCCCGCGTCGGGCTCTGTGCTGACAGCTCAGAGCCTGGAGCCTGCTTCAGATTCTGTGTCTCCCTTTCTCTCGCTCTCTCTGCCCCTCCCCTCCTCACACTTGCTCGCTCTCTCTCTCTCTCTCTCTCTCTCTCTCTCACTCTTCTCTAAAAAACAAATAAACATTAAAAAAAAGATTTAAAAAAAAAAAACAGAAGCACGTCGTTTCTCCTGCCAGCTCTGTGGGGCAGTCACATCAGTAAGATTATCCTTACATATTAACAGAAGACTCCGCTTTTTTCTTTTATTACCATCTACCTTTTTAGTATGTATTTCCAGGGTTTCACCAGAATCTGGTTTATAAGCATGCATTCCTAAGCTTCTCTTTTGAGATATCGACATGTAAGAGATTATCTGCTTTTAAAGGTAGTCCTCCCGGCATCTCTGAGAACTTCCCTGAGTCCCTCTGGTCCCGGGCACCCCCAGGACACCTTGTACAGAAGGCAGGGCCCTGGTGGCCTGTGCTCGGGATTCACACCCAAGCGGGCCCGGCCCTGGGCCGACCCAAGCTGGAGACGACTGTGTTCAGCCGAGGCTCTCTGAGTCGAAGCGCTAGACTCATTTCCATCTCTGACTCCTTCCCAGCGCGTTCTCTCCTCTCCAGTGCTTTGCTGAACCCTGTTTACTCCACAGTCAAATGTGGCTGATGGTGATTGTAGTGAGTCTTGGACACCTCGTAGGAAAGGGACCAGAGCTAATAACTTGTACAGCATCAGGCATCATCACGTACAGACCGCGCTAATTCTGCCATGTGTAACCGCTCCAAAAGCATTTACTACAAACCGCACGAGGGCAGGAATTCGTGTCTTTGTTGCTTTGTTGTCAGTTTCGGACACTGCCGCAGCGGCCAGGAGTAGAAACCAAGGTTGCAGTATAGTAAGCATGTTATTTATTCAGCAAGTATTTGTTTAATTAATAAATGAAGCCAATGTCTGTTGAGCATCTCACCTGCAGAGGCCGATGATAAAGCAAGAACCCTTAAAATACTAGGTTTTCCAACAAGATGAGTTGAAGTTTTGAAAAGATCTGCTGAATTTTGAGTTTTGTTATTAGAACGTAATTATAGTTAAAGCCAAATCTTGGGACTCTGATAATGACATCAAAGAACTCCAAAGAGCATGACTTCAGTTTTTGTGATAACAAATCTGATTCCATAGCTCTAAAAATGACCCTGTTAATGACAGAGCGTAGACACACCCAGACATGGAGGAGGCACTGGAGTGCCATGAGGCTCATTACTAACTTGTATCCTTGCATTTCAACGTAAACATTTCTCATCACCTAAGACCTGGTACTAATTTTTCTAAATTTTTCCCCTAAAATAGCACAATAGTCCATCAAACCGGTGTACCAAATTTTTCATCCCATTTTCTTCCTTACTCTCAGACATTTAGATGATCTCCATTATAAACAACGCTGAAATAAACATTTTTCTGCCTAAAGCCTTTTTTTATATTAGATTATTTTCTTTGAGATAAATACCCAGGAAAGCAATTACCCAGTCAAGAGGTATAAATATGTTTTATGGCTCACAAGTGAAGTATGTTGCCAAACAGATTACTAAAAAATAAAATAAAAACAAAAACAAAAAAACCTTTTACTAATTTTCCCTATAAAGAATATAAGAGCCACTAATTTTACTATGTTGTTAACAGTAATGGATATTGTTACCATTTCTAATAAGATGGTGTCTTGTTTTCTTTCCTTTTTTTTTTTTTAAACAAGTAGGAAGGATGAGCTTACTCAATAACCTCTAGTGTTTCCCTTATCTTCTTACTCCTCCTCGCAGCGAACTCAGGATCCTTGCAAGGTCCACAGACCCCCCAGTCCACTGGCAGCAATTCGATGGCAGACCTCCCAGGCGACCTGAAGCCACCTACCCCAGCGTCCACCCCTCACGGACAGATGACCCCAATGCAAGGTGGAAGGTCCGTATGGTAGATCTCTGCGAGCCGCACGACCTCGCACTTCCTGATCTCGCGATGTCCGGGAGCAAACTGTAGAGGGGAAGGGGTATTATTGTCTCACGAGTTTCTAAATGTTGACCAAAACTAGTTTTATTCATGTAATCTTTCGGACGGTTTTTATGTTACCAAGTTTCAAGTTAGGCTTGTTTTCCGAAAGGGCAGCTGGCGGCAACTCCGGCCATTTCCTTACGCTTCCCTTCTACTCGTCTCTTCAGAAGCAGCACGGTCAGTGTGCACGACCCATTCTCAGACGCCAGTGATTCATCGTTCCCAAAACGGAACTCCATGACCCCGAGCGCCCCATACCAGCCGAGCATGAGCATGCCTGACGTGATGGGAAGGATGCCCTATGAGCCCAACAAGGACCCCTTTGGTGGAATGAGAAAAGGTAAATGCAGAGGGACCAGGCTCAGCCCAGATGGCGTTTTCCTCTCTCCCCCTGCACAGCCGACCCACTTACCCATTCCAGACATGTCTGAGTCACAGCTCCCCAACCTGCTAGAGTTCTGGCCTTGGGAAAAGGACTCAGTAGCTCTGTGCCTCAGTTTCCTCATCTAGGAATTGGGGTAATAACAGGACCTGCCTAAAGGGTGCGATGAGGACAGAGTTCATGTACAAAAAGGCCACTGGAGAATGACTCGCTCCCTCGCACTGCGGGCGTTGTTGTGTATCGTGGGCTGGGCAGGGCCTAGGTGCTAGGTAGTGGGATAAATCAGACGTAGTTCCTCCTGGAGTTGACAGTGTCATAGGGGGAACAACCAAAAAGTAAGTGAAACCACAAATACATAATTAAATATGGTGGTTGATGGAAGGAAGGACACCAAGTGCAGTGACCCGGGGCAGGGGTCGTGGAAGGGAAGGACGTCTGAGAAAGGGTGGTCGGGAGGGGAGGGCTTTGAGGAGATGTCAGTTATCTGCCGAGACCTGAGGAATGAGGAGTAGAGAAGAGCAGGGGAGGGGGGAGGCCCGAGGCAGGAGCAGCCTTGGCATGTTTGAGGAGGTCAAAGGCGTCTGGGGATAATGGGCAGGGGGGCAGGCTGAGTGTACCGAAGCCATCAGGGCCACTGGGCCAGAACTTTCAGCCTCCCTGGGCTTGGGGATGAGTCTGGATTTGTACCCTCGTCACAAGATGTTCTGCAGGAAGTGACACAACTAGGACTTTTTTTATCTTTAATGTTTAATTTTGAGAGAGAGAGAGAGAGAGACAGAACACGAGCAGGGGAGGGGCAAAGAAAGAGGGAGACACAGAATCTGAAGCAGGCTCCAGGTTCCGAGCTGTCAGCACAGAGCCCGATGCGGGGCTCGAACCCACGAACCATGAGATCATGACCTGAGCCAAAGTCGGACACTTACCTGACTGAGCCACCCAGGCGCCCCTAGGTCTGTTGTTAAAAAACAGATAACTGGACATCTGTGGAGAGTGTGTTGGAGGGACCACTGTGATGGTCCAGGGGGGAGATGACAGGGTGGAGTCAGCTTCCAGCAGCGAAGAGAGAGAACCGGAAACACTCATCACCTTCTGGACTTAGAACACGCCGAGCTTGCTGGATAGATCGTGGGGGGTCAAGGGGGGCAAACCAAGTGAGCAGAACTGAGAGGGTGAGGACCTTACTACCTTGGAGACGCCTGCCTGGGAAGGGACCCACTGGTAGGGCCTGCGCTGCGTGCGCACAGCTGCGTGTGGGCGGGACGAGACAGGGAAATGCCGCGTTGACTTTGGGACGTGTTGAGGCAGTAGGTGGCGGCATGTGACCTGCCCGGAGCTGGGCAGAGCGTTGGAACTAGGAATCCTTTCAGGGAAGTCAGAGGAGCGGGATCGAGCACTGTGGGATGGATGGGATCGCCAAGATTTGGGGGAGTTCTGGCGGACGTTAGCGAGCACCCAGCGTGGGTTTTCCCTTGATGCTTATCAATCCCCAGCCCTGACGTGGCTCTGAGAACGTAGCGTCTAAGCCTCCGAGCACCTCGCAAGGCCCACGCGCCCCAAGCTCGCGGGCGCTCTTCCAGAGGCGGTCGGGCTGTGAAATTGAGGCGTGATGCGAATATCGTTGAAAGAAACACAGAAGAAGAGCGAATACCGTTTCCACGGAAGTATTTCTCGGATCCCTTAAACGGTAGTGCCTCCGTTTAGATGTTCGGGGCATGTGAATTCCTCCGTATGTTGTCTTAAGTCGAGAGAAACGTAAAGCCCAGCGCCTTGGTTTTCCCAACTATTATGGGCCAGGAAAAAGCAAAAATGAATCATTTCAAAATTCTAAGTATTAGGCATGTATCGTTTAAC
Source organism: Cryptoprocta ferox (assembly GCA_028646485.1). NCBI lineage: Eukaryota > Metazoa > Chordata > Mammalia > Carnivora > Eupleridae > Cryptoprocta > Cryptoprocta ferox. Next base: position 10,182,429 of record CM053577.1, on the reverse strand, counting down.
TACCAAATGAGATGATGTTTCACACCTATTTCTTAATGTAACATCTCAGGTATGTGCCACAGAGCAAGATAATCTACAATTTTTCGTTTCAAAACGTTTCAGAGCTGTCTGTTCCAAGCGAATATTCTGTAGAACACGTAATAAATCCGTAAGCCGAGAAACTCAAAAGCCTTGTAAACGTTGGAGGTAGTTATTTTTCTTAGCGGTGTGAGATATTAGAAAGCATTTTGTTCTTGCTGATGGTGGTTGTATCATATTTTTAGACTCTGAAAATATGACAGTAACATGGGGAAAATAATTAGTAGCGGTTGGAACCTGGCTTCAAAAGCGAGGTGAACCGTTCCGGTAGCCCGCCTGTATGCTGTCTTAGACACTGAGCGTGGTATTTCTTTTGTTTCTGTGTGCCTACAGTTTTTCTTATGGTGAAAATAAATCGGGTGGAGGGGATGGCTGTGGATTACCTTGTTAGGCACTCGCAGGCTATATACTGTGTTTTCATCGTCTGTGTAAGTGATACGGGGACCCAGAGGGGAGGGCCTCACGGCTCCCCGGGGTTTTTCAGTTCACCTGCCACCTTACAATGCTGGTGTATTTAGCACCGAATTAAAGCGGATAAACAGAAAACCCCCAGGAAACAGAGTTTTGCAAAGTCCTGTCCCTGTTACAATAAAGTTGCACATTCCTCAGTTCACATTATTGTGTCAGTGAACTTGGGAGGTGCTCCGATTTTTATGTAATGACCAACATTAGGGGAAACCCCTCTCCTTGTTGCTGCCGCTGGCCCGCCGTGTGGCGAGGGAGCTAACGCCAGAGCCTGTCCAGCCTCAGTGGCGCTGAGCAGCCCTGGCCCCACCCACCTGCCTTCCCCGCCACTTCTTCGTTCCTGATTGAAGGACTGATTGCTTATAAGTGAACAGTAAGTGAATATTTACATATTGTACATCTAAACAGTGTATTTTGAACCCCCATTAATATCTTTATACCTAATCCTTTTTCTTCTTAGTGCTCTAGTAATGAGTGTGTTGTTTCATCATATTTTACTCTTATTCAAGATGAAGCCGTGGTTACTGAAGTACAGCTGTTTTTTCAAACCTGTAAGGGTGTGTCTGTGAAATAGATTCCTAAAATAACTGAATCGAGGGATGTGAACTTTTTTATTTTAGTTGACAGAGTATCTTTTACTCCGTAACAAACTACCACAAAAAGTGGCTTTAAACAACAACCCTTAGGGGCGCCTGGGTGGCTCAGTCGGTTGAGTGACCAACTTCGGCTCAGGTCATGACCTCACCGATCGTGGGCTCGAGCCCTGCCTCTGGCTCTGTGCTGACCGCTCTTTATTCCGTGTGTTGTCAGAGGGACCGGCAGCTGCCGCTGTCACCTGGAAGCCTGATTAGGGACACTGCTGGACCCAGGATCACTTGAATGGCCGGTATCATCTGGAGGCCCTGTTGGGAACTGGTCCAAAACTGTTGGCGAGGGGGCCTCCCCCGTGGACCGTCCCACGGAGCTTCCTGGGGGCCTCATGGCACAGTGGATGGGTTACAAGGAGCACCCCAAGAGAACGAGCCCTAATTGTAGGCACACACGACCCTCTGCGCCATCACATTAGCCAGCACTCCATCGGCTAAGCTGGTCACGTGGCCAGCCCCAGCCTCACTGGAGGAGGGGACTTCATAGGCTGTAAATACCCGGACATGTGCGTCCTTGGGGGCGGGGTTGCCAAAATCCAGCCTGCTGTAACAGGTAGTGACAAAAGTTACACCAGTTTAATGCTCTTAACATGGGCATGGAGCAGTGCATGGGCCCTCACTTCCTTACCAAGAACGATCATTATCAGTCTTTTTAATAGTTGCCAGTCAGATGGGGGGGAGGAGAGGGCCTCATAGTTGTTTTAACTTGCATTTCTTTCATTACTAGTGAAGTCATACCTCTTTCCATATATTGATTGGCCACTTGTTTTTCTTTTTTCAGAATGTCCATTTATGTGTTTACCCATTTTTTTAAAATCTGATTGTCTTTGTCCCTACTGAATCTTAAGGAATTTGTGTATCAAGAAATTTTTTGTGTATCACAGCTATTTAACTTTAATTATCCCCTTTAATGTTTGTCTATCTCTGTTCTTACATTTATAAAACGGAAAGTAACATCAAAACTTACTCTACCACACGTGGACTTGACATTGAATTTAAGATAAAGTATGGGAAGCACACTGCGAAGCCCAGAGCATCCCACCCGTGTTAGACTCACAATCTGCACCTCGGTTCTAGCCTCACAAATTCCATCAGCTCACAAAAGTTCAATCAGCTTTTGCTTCATGTCACATAAAAGTAACCTTCCTAGGATGAAGAAAGGTAGTAGCACTGTGTATCAATTAAGATTTGCATTAGAATGTTTAATTTGCCTACAGGCTAGTTTTTGGGCTTGACCCAATTTCCTTCAGGCTCTGAGCTGATGCTAATTTGCATATTTGACCTAATTGCCACTCTAGGCCCTGATAGAAATACTTGTATTTCATCCATTCTTAGTTATTCTTAATTCCCTAGTGGTTTTCCTGCCTGATTTTGGAGTGAGTCCATCGATAGGTGTTCATGCTAAGGTTTTTACTTTTTTCCCCCATAAGGGAAGGGAACCAACTTTACCCATGCAGCTGACCCTGAACAACACAGGTTTATACTGCAAATGCCACTTACACACAGATTTTTTCAATAAATAGATGTATAGTACTGGAAATGTATTTTTTTTTTAAGTTTATTTAGAGAGAGAGAGAGAGAGAGAGAGAGCATGCATGCAAGCCAGGGAGAGGGAGAGAGAATCCCAAGCAGGCTCCATGTTGTCAGCACAGAGCCCAACATGGGAGTCGATCTCACAAACCAAGAGATCATGACCTGAGCCGAAATCAAGAGTCAGATGTTTAACCAACTGTGCCAGCCAGGCACCCCATAAATGTATTTTCTCTTACGATTTTCTTTTTTTAACTTTTTTTTTTAACGTTTATTTATTTTTGAGAGACAGAGACAGCGTGGTCAGGGGAGGGGCAGAGAGAGAGAGAGGGAGACACAGAATCTGAAGCAGGCTCCAGGCTCTGAGCTGTCTGTCAGCACAGAGCCCGACGCGGGGCTTGAACCCATGAACCGTGAGATCATGACCTGAGCCGAAGTCGGGTGGTTAACCGACTGAGCCACCCAGGTGCCCCTCTTATGGTTTTCTTAACATTTTCTTTTTTTAGCTTTATTGTAAGAATACGGTATATAATATATATACAAAACGTGTTGATTGTGTGCATTGTCAGTAAGGCTTTTGGTCAACAGTGGCCTATTAGTAGTTAATTTTAGGAGGGAGTCCAAAGTTGTACACGGATTTTCAACTTCGCAGGGGTGAGCACCTCTAACCCGTGCAAGAAGGGTCAACTGTATATGCATCTCTCTCTCACAACCACTCCATGAAGTGGCATTACCAACCTTACTTTATCAAGGAATTAAACTCCGAAGTTTCGTAACCTACCCAGGAAAGGGCCTATGTTCATTTGCTACCTGACTTCATAACAAATTACCACAAACTCAGCAGCCTAAAACAACATCAGTTATGGTCCCAGGTTCCTGTGGGCTCTCAGCTCAAGGCCTTACACGGCAGACGTCAGCGTGTCAGCCAGGATTCAGGGTCCTCCTCCGAGCTCATTGAGGTTGTTGGCAGGTTTGGTTCCTTGCAGTCATAGGACTGAGGTCTCATTGTCTTGTTGACTTGTCGTGTGGGGGCCTTCACAGTCCTAGAGGCTGCCACCCTTCCGAACATGTGGACTCTCCCACTGCGTGGCGGGTGCTTCGTCAAGGCCGGCCGGCAGTCGGCTGATTAGTAACTTCAGTTACATCTGTGAAATCCCTTTGGCCATTGAATGTAATGGATTCCTGGGAGCCATATCCCTGTGATATTTGTAGGTTCTGCCCATACTCCAGGGGAGGGGCTCATACGAGGCCCATACATGGGGTAAGGGACGGGGGTCTTGGGCTCCTTCCTGACTCCAGACCTTACACTCGGTTTGTATTGTTGTTGGCCATGTTAAGACCGAGGCCTTTACGTCCGCCATATTGAGGATAACAGAAATGACTAGAAAGGGCTGTCTGGGCCCCTTGGCAGTCAAAAATGCTTAACCTTATATCCATGATTTAAAACGTTGCAGTGCCTGGGAGCAGTGAGCCCTTTATGACTCAAGGACAGATGCCCACTAGCAGTGTGCAGGACGTGTACAACCAGAGCCCCTCCGGAGCGCTGTCCGGTCTGGGCATGGGGCGGCAGCAGTTTCCCTACGGAGCCGGCTACGACCGAAGGTGAGTGTTTGCTGAGATGACACAGAGAGGATCTTCTAGAAACTGCACTCTCCTCAGGTGTGCAGTTCTGAGCTCTGAGCCCGGGTCGCCGCCGACAGCACACAGGACTTGCTTTCCCGCTGGGCCTACTAAGGACCGTGGGGGAGGGGGCTGCCTTCAGGCCAGGGGAGGGGGCCTCTTGAGAGCCAGGTGGTCCTCGCAGCACCCGGAAGCTTGGCCCCTGTCACCGCGCTGAGACCTCCCCCCCCCCCCCCCCCCCGCCTCCGGCGGCCCCGTGTGGCGGCCACACGCTGTGCAGCACCGCCGCCCCGCCTGTGTTTCTCCCTTCGGGACGCCGCGCTGGGCTCCCCCACGACGGAGCCCCAGCTCTCGGGATGTTCTCGGAAAAGCCTTCTAGGCCTTCTTTCCTCAGATGTTTCCATCCTTCCCTGCAAACATGTTAAACAGAGAGACAACACCCTGGTCCTTAAAACCGTCTCTGAGGAAAGCCACGGCAGACTTGTTTTCAGGGTGGCATCCGGGCACTGAAACGGCACGTCGGGGCTCAGCGCTCATCCAGATTAGTGTTAATTAGATGGAAGGAAAGTCACTGAGGTGTCTCTGAGTGGTAACCGGAAACTGCCTCCTAAAACAGTGGCTTCCGGGAACTTCTTTTTATGAAGCAGGCCCCCTACCTGTGCCCCTGACGTAAGTACCTACCCAGCCCCTTCCCTTGGATAGTACGTTCTCCACCTCACCAACCACAGGTGCTCAGAAACGAAGTCTTGAATGTAATATTCGTGACTTTGAAAGGAAACGGGGGTCACTAGAGGGCTCTGTTTCTAACTAGCCACGGGGACACGTCTGGGGGCGGGGGGCCGGTGCGATGTGCTCCTCACAGACTGCCGCCTGCCGGGCCGCTGGCAGTGGTGAAGTCCGGAGGACGTTTGCCCCGTGACGCAAACGTTCGGAAGGAAGTTTGAAAATCACTGTTCTGACCAAATACTATTTCTTTCTGGCGCTTTCTGTGCACCTGGTTCTTGAGATTACATGGCCGTCACAAGCTTAAAGTGATTTGGTACTTTCTAATAGCGACTCAAGAATCTAGACTAGGGATTCTCGCCCTGGCCGTAAGCGTGGTGTTTACCGTGGGGTCTCCGCTAACCAGCTGTCAGCTCGGTGTGCGGTGCAGGGGGTGACGCAGACCCGCTTTTGAGGATCCAGGAGAAAGTTCCCTTTTTTTTTCTTTTACTTTTTTCCTTCCTTCCTTCCTTCCAAGGAGATTGGAAGAACAATTATCCTGGAACATATATTCTTAAAGGAACCCAGGCAAATGTGCTGTTGTGTTTCTTCTAGAATGCTTTCTAGAACTGGCTTAAGTCGTTTGGCTCGACCACAGGAGGGTTTATTTACCTTTGTTAGATTTTCTGAAACGCGTTCCTTTGTTCAGCTTAAATTTTATCTATGTCAATTATATTTCTTTCCTCCTAATTGTAAGCTTCCTTCATAGCTGTGCATGCCCTTAGCAAACATGTCCCCTGTGTCTGTTTGACCCATGATGTTCTAAAAAGTCATTTATTTTCTTTCTTATTCTCATTCCTTGGCCAATTTAGGCATATATTCAGTCCAAGTATTGTCTTTCTTACAGGATTCAACCAGTGCACCAAGTAAACCAGTTTCTCTCTTTAAACTTCAAATCTATTGCTCTTTTAAGCATGCTATTTTTATGGTATTTATAGCTTCTCAGTGTAATAGCAGTTGAAATAGCATATCAGGTGCCCTTTTAAGATTTAGAAACATAAAAAAGATTTAAATGTAGGAGTACGTTTAAGTCAATCCTGTCACTCTTGTGAGTCCTCTCTGTTATTCTTTCCTGTGGCCTTTAAGGTCATGGGACTTCAAAATTTTGAGTAGTTCTATTTTTACAGTTATTAGCCAACTCAGTATCATTTTGGATGAATTGGGAAGTATGCTTTTTAAAACTTGACCATTTTCTATTCGTGATGAGAAAATAATAGAGACTGTTTCCGCAGTTAGACGTCTACATTCTGGTCCTCCCAGAAATCCTGCTCTGACTCTCACGTTGCTTTTGTCACCTCCTGCTTTCACGAGCACCTCACATCACCGTGTCGTGACACTCCCCGGGGCCGCGTCAGTGGGTGGGCGGGGGCTCCTCTCAAAGGCAGAGGGTGCCGGCCTGTCCGGCCGGGACTCCCCACACACCTACTCACCGGGAGACTGGCAGCGTTCCCAAAATGGGTGTGCCCACCCCTTCGGCTAAAGGTTACAGCGCTGTTCCTGCTCGTCCAGGCCTCTGTCGGAAGGTGCGCGCAGCGAAGGAGAGACCGAACCACTCAGGGCCGCGGAATTTCCAGAAATGAACTGTTCGTTTCTCTCTTGGCCTGAGGTCCTTTGAAAATGAAGTTTTCTTTGAATGCCTCATTCTAGGCACGAACCTTACGGGCAGCAGTACCCAGGCCAAGGCCCTCCCTCAGGACAGCCGCCGTATGGAGGACACCAGCCCGGCCTGTATCCACAGCAGCCGGTGAGTTGGCGAGCGGGCACGCATCCCCGTGCTTTGCGTTTCAAGCTCGAAGTTGCGTTACTTCTGAGACGTTCTAGGAAGTACAACAAAAAGCAGTAGCGTCTATTGAACAATCAGGATATATTTGCTTATGCTAGAAAAATATCGTCAGGATCTTGAAGTCAGATTTTAAAAAGCTCTTGATATATGCGATCCTGAAACAAATACAACATGTTGCAAGAAGTAAAGGACGGGCATCCTTGTAAATAACCCCCGGCCCAAGTAAAGGTTTTGTGAACAGGCGTCTGGTGTGTGTGTGGTCATATCAGGTGCCAGCATAGAACAGAAGTTTGTCCATGTTTTAAAGAGGATGTGTTCAAAAAAAAAAAAAAATTCAAATATCATCTGCCAGTATTGAAAGTTAATTGGCTTTTGAAAAACAAGATCTTAAGGCAGGCATGTTTTGCCGACACGGGGTGGGTAGAACCTCAGTTGTATCACATAACCTTGCAGTTGTCGCTGCTGATGCAGACAGTCGCCCTTCGTGCTGTGGCCATTCAGACGCAGGACTTTGCTGTTTCTAAACAACTTTCCAGGTCTAAGACCTGTGGCGACAGAGGGGGTTTTAAACATTGAGTCGGGCTGGGGCATGTGCGTACATGACTTTTATTTTACACCAGCTGATCCTAAACGATTTCTGAGCGAGGGGAAAGAACACTCACACATCCGCAGCTGTCCCCATCAGGAGGTTCCCACCCAATCAGGTGCCGGCGCCCGGGGTGTCCCCACGAGGGAAGCCTAGGAGCACGGGCTGCACCGGGCCTGCTGTCAGAGGCAGGGACCAGCGGGGCTCGCGGGGGAGACTCTGGCCTGCACAGCTGGAAGGCGGGTGGGGGCCCTGGCCTGTAGGGCATCCACGCAGGCCCAGTCTGAGGAGCCGGATGCCGTGTGGAGACATTTCCAATGTAAAGCGAGGCCTGAGAAATCTGTTTGCCCAGGAACCTTTCAGGCCGGCTTTCAGGAGGCTCGGTCCATTCCGGTGAGCGCCCCTCTGCCCGCCGAGGCATTTCGTGTAGCCCCCAGCCCCCGTCTGGCATTGCCGGGGCGGGGGTCTCCGAAGCCAGGTCCCCCTGTACTGCAGCCCTGAGAACTCCCAAAAGTGAGGAGACACCTGCCAGGAAAAGGAGGGAGGAAGCCTTCTTTTCCCCACAGAAAATTCCAAGCACACGAAAACAAACTTTGGAAACCCCCCTCGGAGTCCGAGACGGGGCAGCCTCTAATCCGGAAATAAAGCGCACACGTGGTCAGTCCTTAGTTGTCACGGGAGCTTCCCACATCCATTTTGAGATGAACATTCCACCAGGTAATAACTGCTTGGCAAACTTTAAGTGTGTGATTATACCTGTAAAAGCACATCCGCGTGATTTGTCTTTATGTGAATTTCAGAATTACAAACGCCATATGGACGGCATGTACGGGCCTCCGGCCAAACGCCACGAGGGAGACATGTACAACATGCAGTTCGGCAACCAGCAGCAGGAGATGTACAGCCAGTACGGGGGCGCCTACTCCGCACCGGACAGGAGGCCCGTGCAGGGCCAGTATCCGTACCCCTACGGCAGAGACAGGGTGCAGGGCCCCGGCCAGATGCAGCCGCATGGGATCCCGCCTCCCATGATGGGCGGCCCGATGCAGTCGTCCTCCAGCGAAGGGCCTCAGCAGAGCATGTGGGCGACGCGCAACGATATGCCTTACCCCTACCAGAACCGGCAGGGCCCCGGCGGCCCCGCGCAGGCACCTCCTTATCCGGCCATGAACCGCACGGATGATATGATGGTACCTGAGCAAAGGATCAATCACGAGAGCCAGTGGCCTTCTCACGTCAGCCAACGTCAGCCTTATATGTCCTCTCCCGCCTCCATGCAGCCCATCACGCGCCCGCCGCAGTCATCCTACCAGACGCCGCCGTCACTGCCGAACCACATCTCCAGAGCCCCCAGCCCCGCGTCCTTCCAGCGCTCCCTGGAGAGCCGCATGTCCCCCAGCAAGTCCCCCTTTCTGCCCTCTCTGAAGATGCAGAAGGTCCTGCCCACCGTGCCCACGGCCCAGGTCACGGGGCCGCCCCCCCAGCCGCCCCCGATCCGAAGGGAGATCACCTTCCCTCCTGGCTCAGTCGAGGCATCGCAGCCAGTCTTGAAGCAACGGCGAAAGATTACCTCAAAAGATATCGGTAAGCATTCGGGGCTCTGTCCTGAAATGAAGCCCAGTTGTGTTCTAGCATTTGAACGTTCGCTTAGCTCTGGCTCGCGCGAATCTCAAAGGGATGAAATTCTTAGGACCACAGGCCGTCAGGCGGTGGTTCTGCGCAGGGGCGGTAGTTGGAAGCTGCTAATCCGAGTTAAGAACCAGTGTCGGAGAAGAGCATGACTTACCGTGGCCTTTTTACACAGGATGTTACCTGTGCGCGAGAGTAGACCTCCACGTGAGAGACCAGGGGGCCCTGGGCAACCGTGTCCTGTACTGCACCCTGAGCTTAAAGATTTGACCGTAACCAGGCATTCCACCTCTGCAGTGTGAGCTTAACAGCCGAGAGGCTGACAGAGTACGGGGGTGGCCTGAGAAAATACGAGCCACTCTGTAATTTCGGTAACAACATACAGACCGTGAGCTTCCCAGGGAGAAAGTAGAAGCCTGCGTATATGTAGATAAATAGTACGTACGGAACTTGATCTGCTTTCACGTACAGAACTGATGTAACCCACATAGCGCGGGTAGATATGGGCCAAGAAGCTATTTCGGTTGGGTGGAAATCACGTTCGTTCCTTCTGTTGGGATGTTCTGAATGCTAATTAGAGATCTAGAATATCTAGGAGTGCACACCGGTTTTCTGCGTTACTTTTGAAGTACTTTTAATACAGCAAAGGAAATTACAGATCTGGGTCGTACAAAAAAGTTTCTTCAAAAAAATCTCAAAATCACTTGACTTGAAATCATTTACTACAGGGACTAGAAAATTAAAGATATTAAAGATGTTTTCAACCATCGGAATTAAGGGCCTGTACAGAGAGGCGGGGAGAGAAGCAAGGAGTTTTGTAGAGAGGGGTGCTGGGGACAAGGAGGAGATACAGACAGACACCGAGCGCCATTTTACATGTGGAAATATATATGTAAAACTATGCACATGTGTCTGTGTGTTTACATGTGTGCATATGCTTGAATAAATAAATGTATTTAAGTTTTTATAAATGTCTTTGCCCATGTTAGATCAGTGTTTGTCTTCAGCCTGGGGAAGTTTATGTTCCTTATTTTAAAAAAAATTTTTTTTGAAGTTTATTTTTAAGAGAGAGAGGGACAGAGTGTGAGTGGCGGAGAGGCAGAGAGAGAGGGAGACACAGAATCCGAAGCAGGCTCCAGGCGCCGAGCTGTCAGCACAGAGCCCAACACGGGGCCCGAACCCACGAACCGCGAGATCATGACCCGAGCCGAAGTCAGACACTTAACCGACTGAGCCACCTAAGCGTCCCTATGTTCCCTATGCGTCCCTATGTTCCCTATTTTAGAAAGGAAGGTTTGCCTTTTCTATTAGAAAAGTTTTGTGCACCTCGTAGAAAATATCTCGTAGAAGAGATTAAAATAAAGGTGGAAACCCATGGCCCCTCCAGCGCGCGCGGTCACTGCTGGTGTGTGGCGTTGACTGTTGCTCTGGTGAGTTCTGACTGCACAGGCCTGCTCGCGCCATGTGCTTCCGCCAGTTTCCTGAAACAGAAACTTCAGACGTATCATGGGCCTCTTCTCCTAGCCCCGTCTCATGGCAAATCCTGCAAAGGTTTTATCTAACCCTGCTCTCTTCTTCGGTAACAGGAAAGGGGGAAAAGAAAAGCACAGTCCTTCTGTTTCCCATCCCCTGGCTCAGACCAAGCTGTTGAAAAATCTGAGCCATCAAAGTGCTAATAATTGTCAACAGTGTGTTCTGAGGGCAGGAGCTCGGACAGAAGAGGACAGCAAGTTTATTTTTAAGAGAGAGAGGGACTATCAAGACCTTATATCTGAGAATGTGCTGTTTGGGAACGAAATCTTGCCTCTATGCTGCATACTCACCACCCTTCCACGGACGCCTCCCTGAGACATTTGCGGACGGAGCAGGCCAAAGCAGACAACCATTTGTTTTGGTTTGACTCCATTATTAACACTCTGCTGCGTCATTACAGAGTCCGTTAGGGACTAAAGGAAATAAATCGGAGATGAGAAAGGGCCCTTGTGCTTATTAGCAATCCCACCTCTAGAAGCACTTTCGGCTCATGTTTAACCGGCCAAGCCAAAGGATCTTAAACAAGAGTTTCTTAGGAAGCCGTCCCCTCCGTTTGAAATCTGGAAACGATCGCGTGTAACTGTGCCTCAGCACATTTGTTTGGAATCAGTACTTCACTCGACACCCCACTTCTTGTTTCTTATTCTTTTGTTACTTTCTGCTCTGTCGTGCATACAGTTAATACTCAGTTCATCCTTGTCCTTTCCCCTGGTTTTAGTTACTCCTGAGGCCTGGCGTGTGATGATGTCCCTCAAGTCCGGTCTTTTGGCTGAAAGTACGTGGGCTCTGGACACTATTAACATTCTCCTGTACGATGACAGCACTGTCGCCACCTTCAGTCTCTCCCAGGTACGCCAGCGCCCGTCCAGCCAGGGGCCGGGGTAGAACAAGAAAGTTCTGGAGCGCGCCACGCTTGAACGCGTGCCCAAGGTGATAGGCACCACAGGACACGGGGACACCCTCGTGGCTGTTACAGATGTAGGGCTGTCTGAGCGCTTAGTCCGGGAATAATAATCCCTTTAGGCTCCAGTATAATAAACACATATATACGTGTGCTTCTCATGAGAAAACCGTCCCCTCATGTGCACGTGTGCGTATAAAAGATAACCGTAAAATTAATTGTTGTCTAGAAGGAGTCTCGGCAAGCCGGTGGGGGGTAATCCAGACACGAAGCCGGCGCTGGAGTCAGGGCTGCGTATGCAGGGGCTCGCCAGGGGACATACCCTACTTTCCGGGGAGACATAATCCCTTTCTTTTAATTAAAAAGGAATGTTATAGAAACTGTACATTAGAGAGAGAGGCAGAGAGAACAGTTTAATGAACCCCCATCTACCCATCATTCAGCTGAAATAGTTGTGAACTCACGGCCAAACTTGGTCCCTGGTCTACCTCCTTCCTTTCTGCCTCTGTCCACCTTATTCTGAAGCAGTCGTTGAAAAGCCTACTACTTTTAATAAGCTTAAAGCTGCCCTTTGTCCAGCGCGAGGCTTGAAGTGTGGCTTCCAACGTTAATTGCTAGAGGAGAGATGGGGAGCAGAGGGTTAGAGAAAATGGTCCAAGTCAACTGAGCTACAGACTTTTAAAGAAATATTTAGAAACAAAAACGAGAAAAGACAATTCTCCTTACTGCGTATGAACAATTCTCTGCTTTGGGGGAAAAAAAACCCAAAACATCTAATACCTTACTTCTGTTGAAACTGGACCAGAATCTTCCACTTGGTCTTTCTTCTCACATTTCAGTCCTCATGATAGCCCTGAAAGGCAATTTTTCACTTGATGGGAAGTGTATTAATAAGGTTATAAACCTCGCTTGAAGTCCACTGTAACAAAATATTTTAAAATGTATACTGCCTCCCTTAGAGTAATTGCTTTTCATCCTTCTGTTAGGTGATCTACTGTTGAGCACACATTTTAGTGACCAGAATTGCTTTAGTAACTTGACCCTTCCCCTGCCCTGGGAAAAAGTTAACTTTAAGTTGAGGGGGGGGGGTGGCGGAAAACACCCAAACCTTCACTTGAAAAATTGTGTGCCTCCATCCCCTAAAAGTGAGTACTTTGTGGTCGGCCCCCGAGTTTCCCCTTTCTTCTTAATAATTGTCTCAGCCCCACTTGCAGGAAACTGATAGCAGGATATGACAGTATGGTTGATTTCCAAAACACCTATCATTAAAGACTCCTTCCTTCCTTATTTATCATTTATCATCCCCGAACGCGGTGATGTGGGTGCTGGGGGCGGGGAGCTGGGCAGGTGCTAATCATGGGGCGTGTTGATTGTCTTGATGCAGACATTTGCTTAAAGGAAACAGTACTGGTTCTCAGAGTTGCTTTTGTCTTTCAGTGAGAGTTGTGATAACTGAAATGTAAAATTGCATTCTATGAAACATTCTAATTCATTTATCAGGGACCAAATTGATTTGTTTTTAATTTTCTGTGTTTATGAGCTACTACGTTGCTGAAGTTATCTTCTCCCAAAGATATATGGAGAATGTAAATTAGAATAACCTATGGCACCTGAGACAAAAATAACCATAAAATCCTAAGAATAATAACCATAAAAATCCAGGCAAGCAAGTCTCAGATAAATAGCAGAAGAGAACAGACTCACTTTGGGTGAATGAGTCCATAAAATCCACGTTCCCACTGTTGTAATATGGAGTGCGTTGTACCTAAATCAGACGAAAAGGTAAGGAGCACAACGCACTCTGTCACTGATACTATTAAAGGTAAGAAAATAACAGGGAAGTTTCCGTACGGATACAGTAGGAGAGTAAGCAGCAAATAAAAAACATGTGGTATAGTTAACAATGTAAAATTCAGGAGGCCGTTCCCACGGATCTGTAGTTTTTCTTGGCCCCGCCAAAACGGAAATAAAACCTGTGAAAATCACCCTAAAAATGTATTGATAGCTATTAGGGCTGTTAACCCTCCTCAATCCCCACGTGAGGTTATGACACTGTCCCCGTTCTTGTTCTTGTCCTCCTCTCTAGCTGTCCGGATTTCTTGAACTTTTAGTAGAGTACTTTAGAAAATGCCTAATCGACATTTTCGGAATTCTTACGGAATATGAGGTGGGAGACCCCGGCCAAAAAGCGCTTGACCACAATGCGGGGAAGAGAGCTGACGGCCAGTCCTTGGCTGACGAGTCTGGGAAGGAGGAGGAGGGCACCGAGTGTGTGGACGACGAGGACGACGAGGAGGAGGAGGAGGACGACGACGAGGAGGAGGACGACGGGAAGACAGAGACCGAGGAGAAGAGCAGCCCGACTCTGGCCTCTCCCGACACCGCTGCAGATCCGAAGGAGAAGCCCAGGCAAGCTAGCAAGTTCGACAAGCTCCCGATAAAGATAGTCAAGAAGAACAACCTGTTTGTGGTCGACCGATCTGACAAGCTGGGTCGTGTTCAGGAGTTCAACAGCGGACTTCTGCACTGGCAGCTTGGTGGGGGGGACACCACCGAGCACATCCAGACTCACTTTGAGAGCAAGATGGAGATTCCTCCTCGCAGGCGTCCACCCCCGCCTCTGAGCTCCACAGGGAGGAAGAAAGAGCAGGAAGGAAAAGGCGATTCTGACGAGCAGCAAGAGAAGAGCATCATCGCCACCATCGATGATGTGCTGTCCGCTCGGCCGGGGGCGCTGCCTGAAGATGCAAACCCCGGTACCCAGGCCGAGAGCGGGAAGTTTCCCTTCGGGATACATCAAGCCAAAAGTCACCGGAACATCAAGCTGCTGGAGGACGAGCCCAGGAGCCGAGACGAGACTCCTCTCTGCACCATCGCGCACTGGCAGGACTCTCTGGCCAAGCGCTGCATCTGTGTGTCAAATATTGTCCGTAGCTTGTCTTTTGTGCCTGGCAATGACGCCGAAATGTCCAAACATCCAGGCTTGGTGCTGATCCTGGGGAAGCTGATTCTCCTTCACCACGAGCATCCAGAGAGGAAGCGAGCGCCGCAGACCTACGAGAAAGAGGAAGACGAGGACAAAGGGGTGGCCTGCAGCAAGGATGAGTGGTGGTGGGACTGCCTGGAGGTCTTAAGGGACAACACGTTGGTCACGTTGGCCAACATTTCCGGGCAGCTAGACTTGTCTGCGTACACAGAGAGCATCTGCCTGCCAATTCTGGACGGCTTGCTGCACTGGATGGTGTGCCCGTCGGCAGAGGCACAAGACCCCTTTCCAACCGTGGGACCCAACTCTGTCCTGTCGCCTCAGAGACTTGTGCTGGAAACCCTCTGCAAACTCAGTATCCAGGACAACAATGTGGACCTGATCTTGGCCACGCCTCCATTTAGTCGCCAGGAGAAATTCTATGCTACGTTAGTTAGGTACGTTGGGGATCGCAAAAACCCAGTCTGTCGAGAAATGTCCATGGCGCTCTTATCGAACCTTGCTCAAGGGGACGCACTGGCAGCAAGGGCAATAGCTGTGCAGAAGGGAAGCATCGGAAACTTGATAAGCTTCCTAGAGGACGGGGTCACCATGGCCCAGTATCAGCAGAGCCAGCATAACCTCATGCACATGCAGCCGCCGCCTCTAGAACCACCTAGCGTGGACATGATGTGCAGGGCGGCCAAGGCTCTGCTGGCCATGGCCAGGGTGGACGAGAACCGCTCGGAATTCCTTCTGCACGAGGGTCGATTGCTGGATATCTCGATATCAGCCGTCCTGAACTCTCTGGTTGCGTCTGTCATCTGTGATGTACTGTTTCAGATTGGGCAGTTATGACATCAGTGAGAAGGCAGCATGTGTGAGTGAAGACTAGAGGCTCCCGTATAACTGGCTGTTTTCTGTTCTTGTTTATCCAGCGTAGGAAGAAGGAAAAGAAAATCTTTGCTCCTCTGCCCCATTCACTATTTACCAATTGGGAATTAAAGAAATAATTAATTCGAACAGTTATGAAATTAATATTTGCTGTCTGTGTGTATAAGTACATCCTTTTGGGGTTTTTTATTTTGTTTTTTTTTTTTTTAACCAAAGTTGCTGTCTAGTGCATTCAAAGGTCACTTGTTGTTTTTCACAGATTTTCTTTTTAATGTTCTTTTCCATGTTGTATTGCATTTTTGGGAAGCAAATTGACTTTAACGAAAAAAATTGTGGCAAAAGATGCTAAGATGGGAAAATTTCACCACACTGAGACAAAAAGGTGAAAAATGATCAACTTCCTAGGCATGTTATTCTTCAGATAATGAAAAAAAAAAAAAAAAACTGTATCCCATCGCCCAAAGCTCTGTGCAATAGAAACTTCTAGAGATGTAGGAATAGGGGCTCAAGGAGGTGTGTCAGTCAGTAGTCAAACTATGAAATGATACTGGTTTCTCCACAGGAAAATGGTTCCATTAGGCTAGGAGCAAAAACAATGTGTTTTGAAGTTAAGATTGAAAATACATACCTGACAACGATCAACGGAAATTGCTTCCTCACCACTACCGTCATGTCTGCCGTCTGTCGCTGGACCTTCCACATGACAGTTCTTCACAATTCCTTTAATCATTTTTTAAATTTTTTTTTTTTTTTTACTGCCTATGGGCTGTGATGTATATAGAAGTTGTACATTAAACATACCCTCATTTTTTTTCTTTTTTCTTTTTTTTTTTTAGTACAAAGTTTTTAGTTTCTTTTTCATGATGTGGTAACTACGAAGTGATGGTAGATTTAAATAATTTTTTATTTTTATTTTATATATTTTTTCATTAGGGCCATATCTCCAAAAAAAAAAAAAAAAGAAAAAATACAAAAAACAAAAACAAACAAAAAAACAAAAAACAAAAAAAAAAAGAGGGTAATGTACAAGTTTCTGTATGTATAAAGTCATGCTCTATTTCGGGAGAGCAGCTGATCACAATTTGCTTCATGAATCAAGGTGTGGAAATGGTTGCATACGGATTGATTTAGAAAATGGTTACCAGTACAGACAAAAAAGAAAAAAAACACAACTAAAAGGAAGAAACACAACTTCAAAGATTTTTCAGTGACGAGAATCCACATTTGTATTTCAAGATAATGTAGTTTAAAAAAAAAAAAGAAAAAAAACTTGATGTAAATTCCTCCTTTTCCTCTGGCTTAATGAATATCATTTATTCAGTATAAAATCTTTATATGTTCCACATGTTAAGAATAAATGTACATTAAATCTTGTTAAGCACTGTGATGGGTGTTCTTGAATACTGTTCTAGTTTCCTTACAGTGGTTTCCTAGTAACCAAGTTATCCACAAGAAATAGGGGAAATACAGCCGTGTACTGACCTGGTCCTCATCACGAAACCCCGAGGTCGGGAGGGACCTGTAGGGATTACCTGCTTCAGAGTGGGGAGCAACACTTTGATTTTCTCAAATTATTTAGCTAATTAGGCTTTGTTTGAAGCAATCAACTCTAACGACGTCGAGGTCCGAGAATCTTCAGTATATATGGGAGGTGGCTGCCAGCCCGAAAGCTCACTGGCCTGATGATGGAACTCTGCCTTTCACTAACCCCGTCTTGATTTGAATCCGAGTTCAATCTAGTCCACGTTTCTTCTGTGTGCCTCAGAGGTATTTTGCATTTAGTTTACTCCACCGTGTATAATATTTATATTGTGCAATGTTAAAAAAAAGAATATGTTATATTGTATGTGGTGTACATAGTGCAAAGTGATTATTTCTATTTCAGGGCATATTAATATTCTCATATTCCTTCCTACCTGGTGCACAGTAGCTTTTTAATACTAGTCACTTCTAATTTAAACTTTCTCTTCCCGGGTCCTTGACTGTTATTGTGTAACAATCGATTTCTTTGAAACTCGCAGAATTCAGCTGTTAGTGGACACCCTTCTGAGTCTACCTCTTCACCACCCTCCCAGTCACAACACAGAAACCCCAAGTCCTTTCGCCAGACCTGTTGTCCGGGGTTGCACATGGAAGAGTTAGACAAGAGCACGCAGCCACGACCAGCGTGTGAAACGTGACTCTAGTGTCACGAGAAACAGATTTTTCTGCGAGCAGTGTCCTCCTCTGTCAGCCCCCACATTAGTCACACAATCTTCGTATTTAACAGTGCAGCCAAATAGATGTTGAATTAAAAACCCATTTATAATTCTACTTTAAGTACATCTGCTTGCTGAGAACAGATTTTAGCGCTCTGAGCTTCAAATACCGAAGGTTTGTAAGAGGGAACTTGATAGGAGTCTAATTGCTCTCTTAGCAAGTCCGAATACAAGGTGTGCACAGACTCTGAAGTCATCCACCATCCCAATTCTTTTGTCAACCGAAAACGTAAAATCATTACAAAAGACTGTTGTTTTCATGGTTTGAGTTGTAATCAGTACCTAGAGTCTGACCATTGAGCAACAAGTTTTTACATACCGATATGCAACGTAACCTCTAGAATAATCCAGGAAGACGTTAGCATCCTTTCTACATTCTCACCCCAGAATCAAGACTGCAGAAGCCCATGAAGAACTTACAACCTGCCTGAGATCATCCCGCCTACAAACTGAGTTATTGCTTTGTCCTAAAAATTAGTTGGTTTTTTTTTTCTATGAGGCTTTTCAGAAATTTACAGGATGCCCGTACTTTAAATGTGTACAAAAAAAAAAAAAAGATAAAAATAAAGGTGCAAAGAAAGTTTAGTATTTTGGAATG
Organism: Cryptoprocta ferox; assembly: GCA_028646485.1. NCBI lineage: Eukaryota > Metazoa > Chordata > Mammalia > Carnivora > Eupleridae > Cryptoprocta > Cryptoprocta ferox. The sequence continues at coordinate 10,164,180 of CM053577.1, read as the reverse complement.
GTGCTATAAAGTTGAATCTGTTGGTATTTGAGTGCATTTTTTTAATGTCACATAAGAGATATTGGGTGGCAGGGGCTCAGAAATGACTATTCAAATGTTTTGTTTGAGGTCGAGAATGATAAGAGAATCCGTTTTTATTGGCGAATGTGGCCTAGTCAGAAACTAGTTACCCTGTTTTTGGAAGGTTAAAATAGAGAATGATTATTTGGGGAGGGGGGATGTGAGCAGTCAGATGATACAGTGTCAGCTGTTAACCACCTCTTCTGTGGAAGGAATATGGCCTTTGCCCTGAAACCCGTCCACTTAAAAACTGTTGGAAACCTTTCATTTCCTGTCAACCCCCCTGTACCAATTCCTGTGACCTGTTCACCTGCAAGGAAGCAGAGAACGTATTCTCAATGAGCCAAAGATGACAATCCAAACAGCCCATTTTCTTCTCGCGGGGTTTGCTTCCGTGTCTGGAGAGCCGGAGGCCCTCGGCCCGTCCGTGGCACCACGGAGAACTTCCTAGTCAGACAAGCTTTCAAAAATGCCAAGAAATCTTTTTGGCGATAGAACCTGCTGAGATGTGTCACCGTGCATTCGCTCAGCAGGGATGTGCTGAGCGCACACGCTGTGTGCCCAGCTCCACCCTCGGCTCTGAGGGGTCACCCCTGAACAAAGACCCTGCTTCTGTCACATTATCGTCTTGTGGGTCAGACCGGTTCCCGAGACGGTCTTCCAAATACAGTGTTTACGCATTGACAGCGCTTCTCGCATTTTCGTTGACTACAACGTACAGTAAGGCTCTAGCTGTAGCACGTCAGGGTGAGGAGAAGAGGTCTACACTGAAAATCAAGGGGACCGAGTCAAGGCTCAGCAACAGCCTGACCTGCAGGTGCTAGAAAAGTACGGTCTCTGAGGCCCCTTCCGGCTCTAGAATGTGATTCCAGAGCCTCTGGTTCCTTTCCTGCTCATGCTCCCATGAGGGCCTGTGTGCCTTCTGAAGTGGAGGGGACCACACGACGGTAGCCTGGGACCCGGTGATGCCAGGCTGCTTGATGGGCCCTTGGAAATTTAGGAATTGACTGAGACTGTACAAGAAGACCTTATTCAGGGCCTTTTTTTTTTTATTTTAATGTTTTGTTTTTGAGAGAGAGACAGTGCAAGCAGAGGAGGGGCAGAGAGAGAGGGAGACACAGAATCCGAAGCAGCCTCCAGGCTCTGAGCTGTCGGCACAGAGCCCGATGAAAGGCCGAACCTACGAGACGTGAGATCATGACTTGAGCCAAAGTTGGACGCTTAACCGACTGAGCCACCCAGGCACCCCTCAGGGCCTTTTTGTTGTTGTTGTTTGTTTTGAGAGAAAGAGCGAGTGAGAGTGAGAGAGAGAGAGAGAGAACATGAGAGGAGGAGGGGCAGAGGAAAGGAGAGAAAGAATCCCAAGCAGGCTCAGTGCTATCAGCACAGAGCCCAACGTGGGGCTCGACCTCATGAACCGTGAGATTATGACCTGAGCTGAGATCAAGTCAGACACTTAACCAACTGAGCCATCCAGGCACCCCTCAAGGCCTTATCTCTTCTTAAATCCCACACACCCTCCCACGTGTCCGTGCCCATCTCCCCATCGCCATGCCTCATGCTTCCATCCCATTTTCCAGTCATGCTTTTGTTTGATGATGCCCCAAGTCCTCTAAAATGCCAGAAATCACCAAGTTAATTCGCATGGGGGTTTAACCATATGAAACCCTGAGGGGAAGATGGGGTAAGACCATCAAATGTGTTCTTCCTGAGTCTGATTTCAGAGACTTGAAGTTTTACCCCAGCTTTTTCAAAGCATATGCCAAGAAATCTCAAAACAAAAGCAAAAACCAACCCAAAACTCACATATTCTCCTCTTGGCCATCTGTAATCCATGTTATCATAGTAAAGACTGAGAAATCCTGCAGAAAAATTAAAAAAAAAACTTTATCCCAAGCATTTCCTGACTTAATTAACCTTTAAACCATTTTTTTTTCCCTCTAAACGTGCTATAGAGCTTTGGTAGACTATACGCGTTACCCGAAGATCCTGCCTCCCTTCTTAACCTCTGTGTGCCCCGCTTGTCCATAGTTTGCACTGAAATTGAGATGCCCCCATTGGAGCGCATTCTCATGAAATTTCTTGCTGTCTCTGTGACCTTGAGCGAGGTCCTTAAATTCTTTGAGCCTCCATTTCCTCACCCTACAATGGGGGTAATGCCTACCTCAGGATTGGTGAGGATTAAATGAGATCACTATGTAAAGACCTGATATCCCTCATCACTGTATGCGCCCTGAACACACACACATACACACACACACACACACACCCTTCTTCCTTGGGTGGGCTCCCTAAAGCATGTTCATGCAAGTTTAAAATCTCAGACCTAAGACAGTATCTTCCCATTGTCACAACCAGCCACAGTTTGTGCGACTTTTGGTTTTGGTTCTCTAGTAAAAGCCATAAAGGCTTAGTCCCTTGACTGCCTGTGGCTAGTGTGCAAGGTGATTGTGCTTGATTTCTCCAACGAAGGTCAGTTTTGGGAGCTGGACATCCAGAGAGGGCGGAAGACCTCGCCTTTAACTCCGCAGGCCTGGGGGCAGCATATCTGGACTACAGTCGTGCAACACACCTGCCCCCCACCTGCCCTCCTAAAACAACACAGTGGCCAGTAACGTCGTCCAGAGGCCAGCACCGGCAGGTGGCCGACCAGTGTTTTCCCTCGCTATTCCCTTTTCATCTGGGGCACAGAGCAGAGCACTGTCCTGGAGAAAAGGAATTCTAGTCTTCACACCTCCCCGGAGCCGGGCCATGTCTCTGTGGGCTACGGGAAAGGAATTCAGGACGCTCGTTGCCGTGTGAGCTTAAGGTCAGGTAAATAACGGAACCTTTGATCTTCTGCATAAATTTATTTTGATGGCCCAGGACCTATATGTTCTACATACTGTAGATTTTTCCAGAGACTTAAGGAACCTAAGCTTGGATTCAGCCCCTGGAAGATATCCTTGTCCAAACAAAAGCAGTTTCTTCAGCAAAAACCGGCAGCATTTATAACACCGCTTCCTGGTAAGTGGTGATTATTTCACATTCGGATGGGGTTTTTTTGCACTTGGAAGAATTTCATGGCTATTAGTTGTCTTTGCTGAAGTCTTGGTTTAGAACATCGTAACATCCATTCTCCAGACACAGAAGCATAGGTTGACACGCAAAGTAGCTGGACCCAAACTGAGAGCTCGCTCCCTTTCCAAGAATACGTTTTGCCTAAGAAATGTTCTCAGCTCTATACAAAATCCAGAGGGTCCAGGGACTTTTAAAACAGAAGCCACCGTGTACGCTGGCCACAGATTGGGGGGGGGGGGGGCTTTTGTAAAACCTCACCATCAAGGCATAATGTCATATGCTCCTCTACTGAAAGGAACATAAGTGCAAATTTAAAACAAAATCTGGAGAGTCTGGGCAGTGCTCTGTCACATGACTGGTTCTTCCAAGAGTGTCTCCCTACTGCCATCTTCATAATCCTAGGGAGGAGCATATGTGGGTTTTGCGTTGAGACGCAGATGTAACTGTCACCCCCTCCAGCCCGTGTCGCGGGTTTCTGTCCTCTGAGCCTTTCTTGGGCCTCTCTCCTCATCACATGCCCAAGGGCTGCGTGAATTCATGATTACATCTCTACTGGACACCAGATACTCTACCAGAGACTAAGATTCCCAGCAGATGTGAGACAGATTCCCTGCCCTACTGGGCCTTCCAACACACCGCAAAATTTGCACTGGAACTTAAATTCCTTCAAAAAAAAAAAAAAATACCATCAGGCCTGTGGGCTTTCATAGATGGTCCTTGATGAGAAACTGGAATTAACCACCCCCTGCTAGCTTTTAAAATTGAAATTCCTAGTCATCCAGGGAATCAGCCTGCCCAGTAGGAATTGGCAATGACCTTCAGCCCCGTTTCCTTAGGTGCTCTTGGAAGCTTCACTCGCTTGGTGAATATCCTGCCTAACAAATGACCCCTTTGGTGCCCCCGTCAGACAACATTTTGGATTTTAGTTTCATAATATTTTCTTACCTTTCCTGTTTCCCTTGTCACTCATCCATTGTGACTTGGAAGACACCTGAGGAATGAAAAGTGAAAAGGGACATATGGGGAGGACACCAGTTGCGTACATTTGGATGGTAGCTTTAAAAATGCTGGTCTAATACAAAAGGCTATTTGTTCCCAATGGAAAATGAGATGAGGTCTTCTGTGCATTGAAGATGAATACACTTTTAGCATGATAAAAAAAAAATCATCCATAAGCGCAACGCTTGTTTTGTTGGTTCCGTGTATTTTTTACCAAATGGCATGAACATATGGCCAGTGCTTCTCTTGGCCATGAGATCTGAAGGGAGAAGACTCCTGATGGCGAGAAGCCATCGTGATTTATCGAGATGAGTTTCCATTCCAAAGGGATCTTCAAGTGAAGGCCTCTCTCAGCCAACTTTCCATGTGCAGGCCCCTCTCCCCACATTTAACATTTGATGTCTGCTTTGGTGGGTCATAGTAGATTGGGATGCATCTGGAAAAAAAAAAAGTCAGGTTTTGTTAATTAGTGAAATTTTATCTTGCTGGGCCTTGTTATCAAAAATTAAATTTGTTATTAGTTTGGGGGCTCAGAGCACTGAGCAATCAAACCTTGATATGAACTGGCATCTCCTCCCATCCACCCAGAATCTGTCTTCAAGGGCCGTTGTTAAATGGTGCAATTTGCAAGTGCCTGCAAATCGTTTTCACAGTCTCATGCTCGTCTGGGGTACTGAACTTACATTTTTGGAGAACACTTTTCAAAGCCTCCTGTCTGGCTTCTCTTACGGAGGTGGGGGTGAGAAGCCTGTTGGTTTCTATTTTCTCAAAAGCGCATGGGGAACACTTACGTGCAGCCTGATGGGAGAGGCCTGCATTCCTGACTAGCAGCTGACGAACCCCAACCCCACTTCACTCGCATCCAGGACAAAGAGTTTCGGACCCTCTCACCCCTGCAAGGGCACTGGGGTGGGCATGACCCAGCCTTTGAGGGGAGGAGGGTCCTGGTGTTCTCCCACGACCCAGTCTAGGCACCACAGTCCCTAGTGTGCACCCCTTCACGCCTCATCTTTGTCGTTCCCATGGGCAGAACAGAGTAGTCAAAGCCTGAGCGCACAGTCTGCTGTACGATAGGCATTTAATAAACAATGACAGTCTCACTTCCAAAACATACTGAGCGGCATCACGTGCCTAATTGGGGGTGCACCCTGTCACCGACCCGTCTGATGCCTGTTGCAGAGGATACAGGAGAAGAACCTAGCCCACGGTGGAGGGGGCAATCTGGGAAAGCTTCCTGTAGGAGACTGCATGAGGTGGAATGGAACTAAGAAGTCATTCTTTCCCAGGCATAGTGCTCATCGTACGGAAGGGAGGTGTGAAAGCTCTCTGGGCATTCTGGGACCTAAAAGAGATCCAGAACTGTTCAGTTGCAGGTTTTGAAGCAGTCCGCGGGAAGAGTTGGGGAGAGGGTGCCAAGAGGAGTCTGGGAGTCGAGCAAGGACAAGAGCACGAGAGCCTGCACCCCCTGGGGAGCTGGCCTCACTGGGTTCCTGGAAGTCCGGAGCGGTTATGAGAGTTTCGTTACAACTAGATGGAAACTGAGGAGCAAAAGCAGTGACGGAAAACGAGGGGTTCGCGGTACCCAGGCAAGGGGTGCTGAGGGCCAAGCAGGAGCGGCGGCTGTCGGCTCAAGAAGGGTGAGCAGCCTTCTAAACGGGACGGATCCAGGGGTGTTGGGGACGTGGGGCCTGGTGACTGCGTGGATGGAGGAGCTGGAAGGGAACAGCCAATGGCATGGGTCACCCCAGGTGTGCTCGCCTGCCATTGTTGAGGAGGTGATCTGAGGGAGGCCCAGGCCTGGGGGGCCGGCCCGAAGCCTCAGGTACGCCATCTGGTTGCAGAGCAGTGTGTGCACCCCCGGCCACGGTGGCTGCAGGCACAGAGGAAGGAAGGTTGTTACCAGCCCCCCCTGGGGTAAGGAGACGGTCCAGGGTCATCAGGGCGGGCCCAAGGTAAGCGTAAAGGTCTGCAAAAGCAGAAAAGGGGAGCAAAGGAGGACTTGAAGGGGTGCCACGGAGCATGGTCCAGGAGGTGCTGAGTGGGATGCTGGCCTTGAAGGTGGAGGAAGAGGCTATGAATCCTGGGGTGTGGGCAGCCCCCAGAATCTGGAAAAGGCCAGGACACTATCCCCAGAGCCTTCAGAAGGGAACGCGGCCCTGCGACACCTGCATTTCAGCCCCAGAAGGGAAACCCGTGTCGCCTTCCAGCCCACAGGACCGTCAGATGGTGCGTCTGTGTTGTTTGAAGCCAGTAAGTTTGAGGTACTTTGTTACCACAGCTGCTAAGGAAGACAGCTCAGGAGCTTTTTGAGTTTGTAGTGCTTGTGGGACACGCAGGGGCGGCTGGTTAGTGGCGGTGGGCACAGGGCTCTGGGATCCAGGGCTGGAGTGAAACTTGGGGCGTCTGAGGTTAACAGGATCCCCGAGAGAAGGCCTGAGGGCTCAGCCACCGTTCACAGCCAGAGCACGGAACCGCTCCAAGACCAGAGGGGAGCAGGATCCAGAGGCCGAGGGGCCTGCGGCGCGGAGGACAGTCACCGTCCCCACTGGCGGCAGGCCTGTCAGGAGGAGACCACATTGCATCCAGCTCCGCGAGGAGAGCAAGGGCACAGAGGGAGCAGTCTCACTGCAGGAACGCAGTGAGCTTCCCCACCTGCAGACCTGCCACGAACCCCACCCCCCCCAACAGATGCCGGCCTCTCAGAAGGGCCCTTAGGGCCAGATCTCAGCTTGCGGGTTCCCGGTGCGCGTGGCTCACAAGCAGTCCGGCCCGTTGCCTCTTCTCCAGGCAAACGTCATTCTGCTTTGCTCCAAAATCAGTGGACCGGGGAACCGACATTGGCCAACATTCATTGTTTTGACCGTGTTAGTTATTAGTTAGTTATTCTCTGGTGGCACATTGTGTCTGCCTTTTGGGCAGTGGTGTTGGCTGCCATGAACCCACAAGGGTGGGGGGCCGGCGGGGGCTTTGAGTGGGAGAGGGAGGCATGCACCAGGGTCTCGGGGCACCCTGGCTGTCGGAAGAAGAATGCAGTTCTGTTAGGGTGTCCGACCTGCAGATGGAAAACAGACCTTAAATCACAGGGCTCTGCCACATGCCTTAGCAGGGGTGCCCCTAGACCTCGGGGCTCAGGCGGATCCACCCTGGCTGTGGCCTGTGGTGCCTGGCACCTCCTACTCGGGATCCCGGAGGTAAGACTGCATCTCAAGCTGCACTGGCAGGTGGCCAGCTCTTCACCGGAGGGGCTCCCCAGGCTGAGTCCCGAGGGGAGCGAGAAGAGCGCACATCCCCTCCGGACTGCCTACCTCCTTCTGGTGGCCCCGTATTTCTCTGCAAGTCTCTTCTGGCCACCAGCACCTCAAGACTAGCCCTTCCAAGCTCTCAGAACAGCCCAAGGTGGGCACCTAGGTCCATGGTGCCCCTCATTTCCTCCACATGCCACGGCCACACTGGGGAGAGGGGGCTCGTGAGTGGCCTGCGGACAATCCACAAACAGGCCAAGGCAGGGGTGCTGGGGGCCTGTCTATACCAGGCCAGAAAGAACGCCACAGCCGTCAACCAACGCACGGCCCTTCGCTCAGAGCCCAGCGGCTGGGGATCTGCCTCACCGAGACTTCATAGGAAGATGGAAACTGCCTGCCTTTTCCGAAGTCCCTCCACGATGCCCAAGGACAGCCCTGGTGCGTGTGCCCGTTCAACCAGGGCCTGCTCAGTCCTCCCATCGCCATCTCCTGTCGCCGGCCAGCAAGCTCCTTTCCTGAGCGCTCACCACCTTCCCTTTCCTGCCAGGCCTCCTGACCTTCAGCTCCCAGCCTGGCCGTCTGTGGGGCCCGCGCTCGGGCGTCGGTGTGCCCGGCTCGCCTCCTCTCACCGGACCTTTGCCGCTCGGCGGGCTTCCAGGATCCTTCACTCTGCTTGCTGCTCAGTGGTGATTTCTGAGCCTGTCCTTCCATCCCTTCTCTGCAGTTCATTGTGTTATTTTCCTACTTCTTCACTGAAATATTTATTTTCATCTCTTTAATCTCGTGACCCACACTCAGGTGATCAGTCTTCTCGTCAGAACGTGCCTGCAGCCCTGATGGCTGTGTGGTCATGATCGCTGCTCCTTAAAGACTCGCAACGGCAATACTCTGTTCCTTCTACCCTCTACCCGCAGGTGGTTTGGGGGGCTCTCTTTTAGTTTGAAAGTGGTTTTGTTTTTTTAACCTCCCCCGCCCCGCCCCCCATTCTTCCCCTTGCTGTGGACGTCTGGTTTTATTGCGCTGTTGTCATGGAATTCGTGTTACATAATTTCTGTATTTGATCGTTTCTCTGGTTTCTTCTCTGCTCCGTTATTTCTTTCTGGAATCCCTGTTGCACAGACAGCCCCGGCGGCCCCTCTGTCTTCTTGCCTTTTCCTCATCTCCTTCGTCATTCTGAGTGTCACTCTTTACACTTCCTTCTGAGAGCCCAGAGAATTACTCAGGGTAGGAGTTTGGCTTTCTGTACTGTCCTGCACACAGCTCACTGCTTCTGAGGAGCTAAGAAACAGTGGGTGATGACTGTTTTATTTCTAAAAACAAGACTGTAAAAATTTCAGATGGTTCTCTTCACAGATACAATTTCCTCCCCAGGCCCCAGCGTCTCCCCAGCCCAGGCTGTGAGTCCCACTCATCTCTCCCTCCCCAAGTGGCCCCCGGGTCCTTCCTCACAGGCCCCCTCAGGCCTTTAGAGGCGGTTCAGTGATGGGAAACCCTACGGGCCCCCACCCCCGCCCCCCGCCGGGCGCTGGTCTCCTCTCCGGGGGCCCCAAGGCCCACTCGCCACCGCCCTCAAGCTCAGGTTCCCAGGCCCGCAGTCTGGCTCTGGCAGGGTCCCGTGAGACCCTCCCTGCAGACAGGGTGGCCAACTAGTCCCAGCTTACCCAGACTCCTCCATGTTAGCACTAGCAACTCCATGTTCCAGGCCACCCGGGATGCCGGCTCACCTTGCCCTTGAACCAAGGGCACCTACTCGCCCTATTTCTGCCCAACAGAAAAGGGCTGTCCCCTGCTGTCCCCATCACCACGGAACTGGGCCCTCCTCCTCCGCAAGATCTATTGGCAACTTTAAATGGCAGCCACTCGCTCTTAAAAATGATTAAATCCTTCCCACAGGAAAACCTCCTACCTCAGTCCCGGTCCTGCTCCCAGCTTGTGGTCCCCACAGTCCTGCTGACGGCCGTCAGGCCCGCGTGTCACGCCAGTCCTGCCTTCGTCACAACGCCGAAAGTAAAGCTACGTTTCCAGCTTTTTCATGGCGTTCCTCCTTTGTTTGCCATTCAGCCCCTCCCCGTCACGTGCGCTTCTGCGCGCTCACAGGGTTTCAGGGTGTGGGGTCTTCGTGTTCGAAACTCGCTCGCGGTCCGTTGCAGCCTGTCTTCCACGACACGATTTATTCTCCTGGCTGTGGCTTCAGACCCTCCTTCAGACAGTTGCCCATCGGGACCGGTTTTCAGACCTGGTCCCCGCGTTGCCCCTCACAGCTGGAGAGGAGGCCCTTCCTGAGACCCCGGGCCTTCTCGCTCGCTCAGATGCCCCCTCCTGCTGCCAGGGCGCCCAGCGCTTTCTCTCCTTCCCTCCATACGGGAGAGGCAGGCACCGTGCTGGGCGGGACACCCTGTCCCCAGACCTGGGCCTGAGGGCAGGAGGGACCGGTCGCACAGGGCCCAGCAGGAGCGTGTGCTCGGCCCCCGCGAAGATCTGGTCCGTCCTGGGGAAAACACGAAGGTTCTCCAAGGAAACTGTTGCCAAAAGGAATAGAGTTACGTGGTTGAGAAAACCCCAGTTCACAGCTGAAAGGATGTTTTCTCATTCTCTTATTGCCCAGTGGTTACTTACTATTACAGACGGAAAAACAAAACAAAAGTGGCATCGTGTGGCCGTCTGCTCTGTGGCCAGAACTAAGGACCCTCCTTCGGGTCCCTGGACGTGAGCAGGATCTGTCTGCTTGGGGAGGATGGTTCTCGGGCCCAGACTGCGGATGCAGCCGCTACGAGAGTAGACGAAGTACAGACGAGGGGGGGGGGGGACTCCCAGGGGAGAACCCCGGGGGCGGGGGGGGGGACCATGACGCGGTGGGGATGGGCCGGAGTGAGCCCACAGTGATGAGCACCTCCCGCTCGGACCCAAGCCGGCCCCACGGCCACCTGGAGGGGGGTTTGTGCGACCTCCGTGCGGGAGATAAAGACGCCCCGTGACTCGCGAGCCTGCAGTCACCCCAGCAAAGCAGAAGTGCCCACAAGACCCTTCTAGCCGTGAACCTGGAGCCCGAAGTCCGCCCCCGTACCGGAGGGAGCGGTGCTGAGGGTAGCGATGCGACGCTTGGCCCTCAGGTCCTCTGCCCAGCCTGCCACGTGTCCCCCACCCCCAGGCCGTGGAGGCTTCCAGCAGCCGTGGGAGGAGCTGCGGCTCCAGCCAGGGCCCTTGGTGGCCACCGCACAAACCAACGTGGGTTCAGTCTGGCAGAAACAGAGTTTACTGAAAGGATAACCAGATTCAACAGAAGGAGAAAACGGGCTCATTCCGTGGGCAGGGACCGTGAGAGGGTGGCAGACACGGCGGCCCGCTTGGAGGAGGAGACTGTGAAGCTGTCCTCTGGGATCCTGTGGCTGCCACTGCCCACGTGGCTCCCGTGGTTCAGCGGGTGGTGGGTGGTAAAGGGACACGAACTACGAGTGGGGCCGGAAGGAATTCTTTCCCAGTGGGGTTTCCAGTAGCTCCTGGGGTCAGTAAGGCTCCCGAGGGCTTCCCTGGGAGCGCAGAGCGGGTGCTGGTGTGGGTTCCAGGGGTGCTCCTGGATGGTGTTCAGGACTCAAGGTAGGTCAGACCGTGAAGATGACAGAAAACAACGGGGTCCCCTGATAAGGGGGAGAAAGCACGCTGTGTGGGGAAGGACACGGGCGGGGTCCTCCAGCGCGGAGGACCTCTCACGGTGAGTGAGGACACCATCTGAAGGGCGTGCGGGCACAGACAGGTGCTGCGGTGTCGTGCGAGGAGGAGGATGTTGTTTCTGACAAAGCAAAGCAAACATGCAGGCAGTCATTAGAGCAAGTGACGAGCCTGTCACTGCGTTCCCTGACAGCTTTGCCAGCTTCTCGTTTCCCTGCCCCTCCTATCACCTTTTGGGAGCAAGCCAGTCCCCCCACCCGGGACTTTCCAGCCGGCAGAACCCAGTGAGGACACGAGATCTCTGGTTTTCAGTGGGCCTCCCCAAGAGAAGCCGGTTATAGTGATTACAAGTTTCCGGAATTGTCTGGAGAAGAGCACATCAGCCCTTGAGGAGGAGGACGACGGAGGCAGGTGCTCAGTGATAAGGAGCCGGGATGGGAGGGAAAGGGCCACAATCCCCGCAGGACGACTTGGTGAGGCAGAAACAACCCCTTCCTGCCACTTCCCTGCCGGGGGTGGAGCTGTGGCCCACATAGGGACAGGTGGCCCCGCACGCTCCCCACCAGCTGGGCAGCCTGGTCCCCCAGAACCTGGGCAGCGCAGTCCCTGAGCCTGGGGAGCCTGGTCGCATCCCTGCGGCTGGGAGCCTCTGCAGGGGCCTGGCACCAGGAGCTGGGCTGCAGCCAGCAGGGCGAGGAGGGAGGGGGCAGCGCCCGCCCTGCCCCTGCGTGGGATGGGTGCATCCCCCTTCTTCACAGAGCAGGAACGGATAAGCCGTATAGGTGAGATCAAAGCAAAGAGGAACCTGCTTTAGAGGCTGGGGAGAGATGGCTCAGAGGAGAGGCCAAAGCCCTGAGCACTGGGGACATATGGCATTTGTCAATCAAACGCAGAGCAACCTTCAAAAAGCCATTAGAAGGCAGCCCCATGCCGTCTCGGCCATTTGTGCCGGCTGATGGCTCCCCTGTCCCGCAGGCCCCACAGACGCTCGGTTTCTGGGACTAATTAGCCTTCCAGAGGGCAATCAAGGGCCTCTGCTGGAACTTTCTTAGGAACTGAGCCGTTAGACAGCTTCAAAAGGACACCACTAGGAATGGGCAAAAGCCAGGAAAGCGGCTGCTCTCCTCCCGGCTGGGCCAGGCGCTTCCTCTGCCTGCGTGGCCTGGCAGCACCGGGTGGGGGGCGGGGGACGGACCACGTCCCCGAGTCCAGACAGGCCTCCACCATCTCCCCAAGGCACCCTCTCCCTTCCACAACATTCCTTTCCAAAGTTCACCCTTACTCTTTACCACGTTGTCCAACCTGGCGTTTCTGTTGGTAAATGTCGTCAGCTCCCCGAGGGCAAGAACTGGTCCGTTTCACTCTCTGCCAGACCTTCGGAGGCTGGGGGCCACCTGGCACCGAGCGTCTCATTAACGTGCCAAAGTATATGAGTTCTGTCCCAATTGAGCCGAGCCCATGGGGTTTCCTTCCAGGAACATACTTCTAACAGGGCAGGTGTATTGATTTTCTCTTGTTCGTAACGTGGTTCAGATTAGGGAGAATTTGCTTCCTGAATTTTCCTTCTCTAAATGTTTTTGGTGTGATCTTCATCCCCTGCCTAGGAGTGGCGTCAGATGGGGTCAAAGGGAAGTGCCAGCTGCCTGTCTGTGCCCTTTCTGCAGCCTGTTTTCACCGACAACCTGACCTGGTCCCTTACAGGCTTCTGGATGGTCACCGTGACCTGCTCAGACAGAGGAGTGATGGTTCCCTGTGGCCTGGGCTTCATTCAGCTGCCTTCTCCCTGGCTAGTGTCCAATGAGCCCTATACCCCGCCCTTGCTCCTGGCTCAGCACTTCTGTCATTTGGGCAAAGCAGACTCGGGGGAAAGGCCCCCCAAGAACTGAAAGCTGGCCCGTCAGTGTCAAGAAGGGAGGGCAAGTCTTACCCGGCCCCAGGATGAAATAAAGGGGTGCAAAGTCCTTCCCACCCACTTCTTGCTGGTGGGAACAGAGGACGGGGACACTGGGAAAATGAAACTCCAGATAGTCCCAGGAGCGAGAATGTGTGGAAACGAGGCAGAGGCTCTGGTGCCAGAAAACACTTTATGCGCCCATATCATGTAGTCATCTACTTATTCCCCGCCATTGTCTTGTCCTGTCTTGACCCTTCCACCGGTGCCCACCAGGCACTGTGGGGCTGGGGGGCGCCCAGCGGGACAGCTCCAGGAGCTGCAGGTAGCAAATTGTCTCACAAATATGTATTCCCTTCCCCCCCACATCTTTCTTTCCATCATCCAAGCTCCCTTCCGTGTCCATTTCTTCAAAATGAGAGGTTGAAAATGCGTCCTCTGTAGAAATGCTGAAAAGTATGGAAGCATAGAGATAAAAATGAAAAATAAAAATTACCTATAATTCTCGCATCCAGAAATACCTTTCATAAAGGGCTCAATTTTATAAGCAAATCTTAAAATGTATTAGATCATGAGCCTTTTCGTGTCATTAATTTTTCTAAAATTTGAATCTTAGTGGCTGCCTAGGGCTCCATTTATTTCACCAATCCCCTATTGTTGGACATTTATGTCTTTTCCAAATTTTTACCATCATAAAAAATGCTGCAGTGAACATCCTAGAAGGTAAATCTTTGTGACTATCCCTAATTAATTCATTAAGATAAATTCCTAGGACAAATTCCTGTAAAAACAATGTGTCAAGTGGGATGGCTATATTTAAAGCCATTCAGACACATCACCCAGAGACACTCAGGAAATCACATCACTGAAAATCCCAGTGGAAGCTTACAAAAGGGTCCAGCCCCTTGACCCCAGCCTGCACTGAGTATCCAGTGCCCCCCTCAAATTTGATAGACAAAAAGACCTTGTTTTGTTTTCATTTCTTTGACCTCAGGATTGGACTTTTTAAAAATATGTTCTTGACTCATCTCTATTTGGTGTTTTGGAAAATTTCTGTTTGTATCCTTTGTCGATTTTTTCCACCAGAATATCAATTTTTTACAAAAATTGAATCTGTAGGAGTTATATTCATAAGCTTAAAAACCCTTGTGTCACTTTTTCCCTTTTTTCTCCCTTAGTTTTGTGTCTCCACCCTCAGTCTCTATCTGCCACGTGGGTTACTTGGACCAAATGACCTCTTGACCCCAAGGTCATTTCAAAAAGCTCAGACCTTCCTGTCTACTGTCACCCTTTCCTTTTCAGTAGTGCAGGGCTCTGAACTCATTAGCATAGCTCCAGCGACCTTGAGCTTCACTTGTCTGCCAGGGTGGACCTTGAATAATCCAGATAGGTCCCCTACACAGGCCCCTTGGTGGGAGAGGGAGAGGGAGACCCCTGCCCCAGGATGGGGTCCGGGCTTGGGTCTCTGTGGCCGTAATGAGGGCCAACCTCCCCTCACAATTGGTTGAAGAAATAAGTCCACACAGTGGACTCAAATGTAGATGCAAATGTTGTGACATGGAAGAATTTATTTTTAAATAAGAAGAGTAGATTCCAAGCAATAAAAGCCCTTACACACACACACACACACACACACACACACACACACACAGGGGCACATGTGCCCACACCGAGAACAAAGGTGAATTACCAGTCCCTGAGCAACCCCATCCATCACCTCCTCTCTCCCTTCCGATGTCGCCTCTAAACACACTGCTCTGAGGCAGTTGCCCTCTGAGGTCACGTCCCCCCTGCCAGCGTGTCACAGGCGGTCCAGGTGGAACCTCATTACACTGTCTGCCAGGTCAGGTCAGGCCCGTCGGCCCTGGAAAGCTGGTCTGCAGAGGCCTCATTCCTGTACGTGTAATGGCGCTTCTTCAGGAAGAATTTTCTCCTGTTGGCCATTTTGTGGCTCTTGGGGCCTGGGCTCAGAACCTCCTAAAACGGGTGCTCAAGGGCGCGGGGGCAGAACTCACTGCACTGCTTTTTGTAAACCACACTCCAGGGCCAACAGCAAAACATGGTCTGGGGCGCCTGGGTGGCTCAGTCGGTTAAGCGTCTGACTTTGGCTCAGGTCATGATCTCACAGTTTGTGGGTTCGAGCCCCACGTCGAGCTCTGTGCTGACAGCTTGGAGCTCGGAGCCCGGAGCCTGCTTCAGATTCTGTGTCTCCCTCTCTCCCTGCCCCTTCCCCGTGCGTGCTCTCTCTCTCTCTCTCTCTCTCTCTCTCTCTGAAAAATAATTAAATTTAAAAAATGTGGTCTAGGGATTTAACACTTAACCTGCCCTAACACACTCACCAGCACACACACACACCCGTGCACACGTGTGTGCATGTGCACACTTCTCGAAGATTAAGGCCACCGATCTCGGGCCTGGGAACTCTTGCCGCCTCTTCCAGGCTGGTGTTTTCCGAGGCCACGAGAGCAGCTGTTTTGCTGCGGCAGGTGAGGCCCCGGCTGCGGCCACCGCATCTGTAGCCAGAGCCAAGCTGGACGCTCCCGCCGCGCTGTCAGTGTCTGAGGCCCCAGGACTGCGGAAGCGAACTGGCTGGAAGGAATTAGCACTGTGCTGTTTTCAGCTAAAGATGTGGGGACCAAGCTCCTTGGTAATTACATGCATCAGGGCTCACAAGCACCGGCCTGCCGAGGACCAGCCACCGGCTGGAGGCCACTCCCGGAGCCCAGGTCCTACGCAGCAGCCTGGCCCTAATGCGGGGCCGCAAGTCAGATGCTTCATATCAGCCTGGGGGTCAGAGCAGACACAAGTCTCCCCTTCCGGATGCCAAGAGGCAGTTCCCCAAATTTCAGAGTGTGGGAGGAAGTAGATCCTTCTAGAGAGCTGCAGGCACAAGCCGGGGGAGCAGGGAGAGCCAGGGGCTCCAGGTAAGGGCCAGGAACAGGGGTGTGGAGGGTGGAGCTGTTCCAGAATGGCTTCTCTTACAAACACACATTAGTATCAAGCTTCAGAATTGTCAGCTCCTGGGGCTATTGGGATGGCTCTTTTTAATGATTATTTACATTTGGGGCGCCTGGGTGCCTCCATCGGTTAAGCACCTTGACTTCGCTCGGGTCATGATCTCATGGTTCGTGAGTTCGAGCCCCGCATCAGACTCTGTGCTGACAGCTCAGAGCCTGGAGCCTGCTTCGGATTCTGTGTCTCCCTCTCTCTCTGCCCCTCCCCTGCTCACACTCTGCCCCCAAAATAAACATTTTTAAAAATTAAAAAAAAAAAAACAGTTTTCTAGTTTCCCATGTGGATAAATGGGGGAAGGGTGTGCTTCGGAATCAGGAAGACCTCAAGCAAATTAAACTGTCACCCCCAGGACTCTGGGCTGTGGATGGGAACTCTCATAAAGGTCTTGGATTAAATGAGGTCATTTTTGTGAGGTTCATCTCTCAGGGTCCAGGAAGGCAGGAGCTCAGTAACTAGTTACTCGTTTTGCCTTGAACCAGGACCAGGGGGCCCGGTGGCAAGGTCAGGTCAATAGGACAGAGCACCTGCCAGGGCCCCCTCCCGTCACCCCCAGCGGCAGACACACGGTGGAAGATAGCTCCTGGGCTAGCAGGAGTGAAGTCAGTAAGAAATAGGGCAGTTAGTCAAATAATTATAATCATGACAAAATATGATAGGAGACTGACAGGCAAAGTGATCTGGGAGTCCAAGGAAGGAGTCTGTTGTTGATTATTTATACATTTACAGCATGTATTTCATATGTATTACATATTCTATTATGACTCATAGATGATAGATAGATGATAGATAGGTGTCTACTATGAACAAGGAGCCATATTTACAGTGGGAATCAATCAACTTGATGTTGCCCTTAGGGCACCTCAGTAAAGTAGTGTAGACAGACAATAAACAAGACGACAAATGAAAACAAGTTACAAATGGAAATCTGTATTATAAAGGAAAAAATCTCAGTCAACACCACAGAGAATAACGGGAGATTTCCCCATGTTGGTGTATCAGGGAGGGCTTCTCTGAGGAGGTGACATAGGCGAGTCACCATGGGAAGAGATGGGGCAGGCGTCAGACGGAGGAGCCCGCTGGGAGGGCCCGCAGGAGCCCAGGGAGAGGCCTGGGGAAGGCGGGAGAAGGCTGGGCGGAGGCCGGGCAGGGCCTGGACGGGTCGGTCGGGGCTGAAGGGACAGAAGAGAGCTCCGCGAGGGGCGCGGCTCTGGGGAAGGCGCCCGAGGAGCGCGGGGCCCGCGAGCAGGTGGGCGGGAGGGTGGCGGGATGAGGCCGCGGGCACCGAGCCGGGCTCCGCCTTCGGGGAAGCTGCCCGGACCTCAGTGCGGCCGCAGGGCGGGCGTGGTGGGTCTCGCCGCCGGGGCGCCCTCACGGTTTGTCCCCGTGCGGGGCCGGGGGACTGGCGGGGACGGGCAAGGGAGAGGGGACCCTTCTGTGTCCCTCGAGGCTTCGCCCCGCGCCGCCCGGGGCCTCTCCCTTTTGTTCTGGCAGCCCCCCGCAGCCTGCGTGAACCCCCCTCTCTCTGACACATTCTGGACACCCCCTGCTTTGCCGGGGCACCGACCGCGGCCCCTGGCCTCTCGGGCTCAGTCTCCTCACGGCCGGTCCACTCCGGAAAAGAGGTCCCGCGGTCAGCTCTCCCACGCAGTGACAGGTCCCCGAGCCCCCCCCACCCCCCAACTGTGCTTAGAGGGTTGGCTTTTGTCCTCAGGCTGCAAGATGGCTGCTGAGGGCTCTCTGTCCTCTGCTTCCTCCACGGCGAGGCGGAGACGGGAAGGAAGGGGGTTCTCTGCCTTGTCCGCTTCCGTCAGGGAGGACCTGGTTTCCCAGAAGCTTCGGGCCGACGCCGCCTGGCCACCGCCGGCCGCAGGGAGCCTGGGAGAGTGAGCGTCTGGTCCTTTCCGCCTCCGCTGGGCTGGCCTCCACCCGTCTGCGAAAGGAGGGGGTTGGCCCGCAGGGGCCGCCACAGCCTGGGACACAGAGCCAGGGGACACACCGGCCTGCTCCCTCCTGTGCCTCTGCCTCTCGGGGACTTGAGGGTCAAACGGGACCAAGTCCAAGATGGCCTGAGGTTTGCCCGTGTGTCTGGCAAGGCCCTGGGTCATCAGTCATCAGGCTCCCATCAGGACCTAGCGGTGGGAGGCGCCACAGGGCCGGGGCCTTGGGGACTGTCCTCCCCGGCACCTGCCTCTGGGTGCGGGCCCAAGCACCCAGGAAGGGGCCCTCGCCTCCTGACGATCCAGCTCAGAGGCCCCCTGACAGGGATCTTGAACCTCCCTTAGCTCCCCGATCCTCCCACATCACAGCTACCGGCCTCCTGGCGTGCAGCTCCTGTCCTTCCGCCACCGCACCTCCCCGCGGCCGCCCTGGGGGGTGTCTGCGCCCCGAGGCTTCGGCAGCGTTAACACGTACTTAACTCTGTCTCTCCTTGAACACCCGTCCCTCCGGCCCCTTTATTTCTGCCTCCCTGGGCCGGCTCACCCATTTGTCTGGTCTCCATGGCGACAGGCACCTCTGATGGATACGCAGTTCCTATGAGGTCATGCCCGCTGCCTCTTGTCACCTGCACACACCCCTGCACACGCCCGTGGCTCGCACACAGCCTCTTCTGCCCCCAAACTGCCAACACACACCCATGGTTCAGTTTCACCTCCCAAGATTCCTTTCCTCCCGTTTCTCTTGTCTTCTACCCAGTTTTTTCGGACCTGCGCCGATCCGCTCTGGACCCTGGTCTCTTGACACGGGGGGTTGGGGATGGCCGGGGGTGTCGATCCCGGGTGCGGGTGCCGTGGCCTGGCCAGGGACAATGCTGTTCTGTGCACTGTCTGGAAGGGCACGGGCTGCAGTGTTGGCTTGTCTGGGTTGAAATCTCCACACAGCCACTTACTGGGTGTGTTCAGGAAATAATTCCTGAGCACCCACGGTGAGGCAGGCCCTGGGAATACTACGCCGTTGGGCCGCATGGTCTCTTTGTTCGTGTAGCCTTTGGGCTGCTGGGAACGGCGTTGCCACATTTAGCAAATAAATATACAGGATGCCCAGTTAGGTTTGAATTTCAGATAAACAATTTTTTTAGTGTAAGTGTCAATATTTGTTGTTTATCTGAAATTCCTATATTTTATCTGACAACCGTAAGTGGGAGAGGAAGGAAACAAATAAGGATATATGAGAATGACATAATGCCAAGACTCCAGGGGGTGCTGGGAAGAAAAAGCCGGTGCTCTCGAGGGGCGCCTGAGTGGCTCAGTCGGTTAAGCATCTGACTCCTGATTTCAGCTCAGGTCATGATCTTGTGGTTCATGAGTTCGAGCTCCGCTGTCAGCACGGAGGCTGCTTGAGGTTCTCCCCCTCTCTTTCTCCCTTCCCCTGCTCTCTCTCTCTCTCTCTCTCTCAAAGTAGATTGAAAAAACAAAGCCAGTGCTCTCGAGAGCATCCCAAAGTGCCAACTGGATGGTTAGGGATGGTCTCCTGGAGTCCTGGGGCATGGGAAGAAGCCTCCATATGCAAAGCCCAGAGGTGAGCATTCCAGCAGACAGAATAGCATGTGCAAAGGCCCTGAGGTAGGAAAGCGTCTGCTGTGGCCCTCAGCCAAACAGGCCCGCGTGACTGGATGAAGGGACCAGCAAGCAGGAGTGTGCAACTGGAACTGATGGCATAATAGACCTGGCCACATGAGCAGGTGCTCAACAAATTTTAGCTATTATATATTGTTATTAACAATTATGATTTTAAAATGCAGGCCAAATATGAGTTCCAGATATTGTATGAAACACTCCTTCAGTCCCTAAACTGCCATATTTATCCTAACTTTCTATAAAGAGGTCATTTCGGCACCTGTGGTACTGAATACAGGCCAGCCTGGCATAAGCTATATAAGCTTATACATCTAAAAATTATCTGAAAAGATTAAGATGCAGAATGTCATCTGAAATTCCTATTTTCCATCAGAAGACATGAAAACATCAACCAGGACCTCCCCACCCCCCAGTGTCACTAGGAAAGTTGTGAAACACACGTGTTGGTCAGCAGAGATGTTGGGCCTCCACTCACCCCTTTGCATTCCCCTGACGCCTTATGTCTGCTGTGTGATTTGGAGTGTGTCACTCGACTTCTCTGAGAACTGGTTTGCTCATCTGTAAGCAGAGATAATAATTATAAGGGGCGCACAATGCAGAGGTCACCCGGAGGGTCCGGTGTCTGTAAGGCACCGAGAACTGCACGGAGGTAGCATGGACCGACCGCTGTTTCCGTCATAATGGTCTCAGTTACCACCTCCTTCACCGGAAGGATCGGGAAAGGGAGACCCAGGGTCCTGAGCAGTAAGAAACGTCCTCTCCCTGCTTCGCTTCCCTGTGCAGGTGGCTTTCAGCCTGCCGAGGCGAGGAGAGATGATCTAACAAAACTGCTCATAAGGACTGAAGTCAGATTTAGCGCAGGGACACGTGTCAGGCTGTCAGCGGACAGTGTTGAAGGGAGCCGTGGGACCGTGACTGAGAGTGGGGGCCTAGGCACAGGCTCATGTCACAGAAGCCCAGTGACAGGGACGGGTCTGTCTCCGCCAGGACCTGCTCTCGGCAGGACGTGGTGGTCAGCAGCCAGGGGACCTCACACGTTACGTCCATGCCCATTAGCCACATGAGTCTTGGCTTTCTCCTCTGCCACACAGGGATGGCGACAGAGCCATCCGTGTCTCAGCGAGGTGGTGTGGGTGCACGAGACGGCATATGGCTAACCTGCGTGGCACAGTGTGTGGAACACAGAAACTTTCAGCGGTAGCCCAGGGCCGGGCCAACATCACCTTCAAGGCCGTCCGCGTCACCGAGCGTGTGAGTGTGAGCGCATGTGTGCAGAGGACCACAATCACGCCCACATATCTGAGCCAGGCTACAGCAGGTGCAGGACCCACCGGGCACGCCCGAGACCCCGAATCCTCTCCTTCCAAGTCGCAAATGTTTGACAGTCGGTGTCAGCGGCTCAGCCCTCAGCCTGGGCTTCGGATTGTAATTCTGGCTTCGGTCTTGCAAATCTTGGCATGCACCTCTGATCCCCGCGCGGGCTGGAGGCTGGGCCTCTGGAAAGCCAGGCTGGAGGTGATGGCGGGCAGAAGCCCTTGGGATTCGAGGTACAGCCACTTTACGGGGGAGGTAGATGCACCGGGGAGGAGTGAAACCTTGTATTTTTGCTGCACCTCAAAAGAAAACTTTACATTTTAAATTAACAGCATGTCCACTGCCAGTATTTGTGGTTACTACCTGCAACGTAAATCTCTTTTAGAGATGTGTGAGGACAGCATACATAATGAAATATCAACATGTAACTTGATTTAAAGTGGCTTTTCATTAATATAACAAATGAAGTGTACCAAAATTTGAAAGTATATTCCTTTGGGCCTAATTAAAACACTGAACAAAATACATGTATATGTATATTTTAAATGAAGACATTCAGCAGCCAGAATTAGCTACAGAAATTAATTCAACTCGAAAAGTGCACCGTGAGTACATTGTTATTATTAACGTAGCCAACCCTCTTCCCTGAGATACCTCAAATAACGGGCATCTGATTTAGTGCCTGCATGGGGTGACAAGTGGGCTTGGCTTTAAAAATACCACAGTCTACACAGTGGCTTATCCCACGGGTGTTTTAACTGTGCTGCTGCCTTCTGGGAGGAGGAGAATTTTCTGGGCGCCTGTGACGGCGTCAGCGAGCTGGGATCTCCTCCAACTGAGGAGAGCGTCCTTGGCCCAACTTCTTTGCACAAAGGGCAGTGGTCTCTGCCTTGGGAGGCTGTGGCCAGAGCTAAGGGAGGAATGGGCTCTCTTTAACGGACAGTAGCCCTGACAGGCACCCAAGCTGGCATCCAGGAGCAGGTCCTTGCGGCCGGCCCGAAGACACACAGAAAGGACTTGAGGCTAACGATGAGAAGTCAGGAGCCGAGGATGAAGGAGTGGCTGATACAGAAAAGCAACGTGGTTCCACCACTGAACCAAGGACAGAGAGTGAATGCATTCAGCACGAGCCTTATCCCCAACTCTTTGGTGGCAGTAAACTAAAGGTGCACCGGAAACCCAGGGGCCACAGGCTCAAGGCAGGACTCCAGGCTTCAGCAGGGCATGGCTCGCTGATGACAATTTTGGCCAATGACAGAAGATACCTCAGAGGTCAGGGGACTGACCAGCGAAACCTCCTTGTCCATGCACGTGACCCCTCAGTCATCTGGGACAAGGCCTTGTTTCTAGGCTACGGAGCAGGACTTCTGACCATGACCCTCTGGGATGTGGATGGGCCTTGCACTTGGCAGGAAATCTCTCCAGGCCCAGTGAGGCCCCAAGGACCAGAAGAGCCCATTTGGGGAACAGAGGCGTGTGTGTGTTAGCACAGGTGTGTGAGGATAAAGCACAGAAAGATGAACTTTCTCCAAACGGTGACCACATCTGTGCTGGCTGACCGGTGACCTAGAACCCCAATGGCAGGCAGACCATGTCGCCCTTTTGTTCCTTATGTCTACGTGGAGACATCAGTGGTGTCTGTCCTCCAAGGACTGATGTGAGGATTGGCTTGAATACTTCATACAAAGTATTATTCCTCAGAGCACTAAGTGCTTCATACTCATTCATCATTATTCTGGTTATTCTATAAGTTACTGACCCATATTCCAGTCCCTGGGTGGGGAGGCAGGGGGAGTTCTCGCTCATGGACTCCTGAGAAAGCTCTGTAGAACTTCTAGAACTTCCCAGGCTTCCCTTCACAGGCTGGGGAAGAAGAAACTACGCCAGGTGGGGTAGGTGCAAACAGCAGGGCTCAGCCTGACCAGGACCATCTCCTGAAAACACTTCTGTTGGTTCCACCACTGGCTTTAATGCCACAGTCGCAATACCTGATGCCAGGGGGATGGGGGGACCCAAGCCCCCAGGTCAAATCTCTCCATTTCCAGGTGATTTGTTGGAAGACCGGTGGCTTCTATCAACATCTCTTAAATATTAAAATATTCCACTGGAAGCATATTGGCAGGCACGTCGTAAAGATTTCTGGGTTCATGGGACTTCTGAGATCATTCGTTGCCATGCACGGCCTTCTGCATTTGAAGATGCCGTGTCGTTTCCCGTGAGCACGAGCCCAGGTGGAAAGAGGCTGGGCCCGAAGAGGCCTTGCAGGGTGTGGTCAGCAGGGCTCACGCACTCCGTCGGACTGCTGTTGCTTTACTCAACCAGCACACGTGTTCTCCACGAAGAGGCCCAGAGAGCTTCCCTCTCCTGCCTGGCACGCATCCCGTGATCAGAGCCCTCAGCAATAGCCTGTAAGTCCAGGAGCCCCTACTCCAGGGCGTCCAGGTCTAGGGGTGGGTGCGGATGGGAAGTGGGGGGACGGAGGGGGACGGGAATCTGCCTATCGGAGGAGACTGTGAGGAGAAGCCGAGGTGGAAAAGGTTGACTGGGCCTCTTCTGTCCTGAAAGGCAGTGGCCTGGTCCCAAGCCTTCAAAGGCCAGGAGGGATGCAGGCTTACGTTCCAGGACGGCGGGGGTGGGGGGGGTGGAGGGGGGCTTTGTTCCAGTGCATGCACGGAACACCCCTGGGTAAGGGGCTTCAGAAGCTCACCGCTCCCCAGGAAGTGATGGAGACAAGAGGTAGAACCGGACTTCAAGGGCTCCAGGGTGGGTTCCACAACTGCTGAGAGGAGGTTCTGGAGGGCAGAGGACTGGGCGCAGTGTGTTGGCTTCTAAATCGCTGAGGGAAAGGCCAAGTGGCCCAGGGAGCCCTCCAGCAGGGGCCTCCAAACACTTACTGGTTCCCGACAATGCGGCCCTTTGCCTTAGCATTTACTGTTCCCTTGCCTAGAACACCCTTCCTCTCGCTTTTGGCTTCCAAGACTCAACCTTCATGGAACATTGTGTGGATTTGAATGGCATTTCTTTTTTTTTCTTAAATGTTTATTTTTGAGAGAGAGACAGAGACAGACACAGAGCATGAGCAGGGGAGGGGCACAGAGAGAGGGAGACACAGAATCTGAAGCAGGCTCCAGGCTCTGAGCTGTCAGCACAGAGCTCAATGCAGGGCTTGAACTCACGAACTGTGAGACCATGACCTGAGCTGAAGTCAGAGGTTTAACTGACTGAACCACCCAGGTGCCCCTTGAGTGGCATTTGAAGAAGAGGGTGGGCAGCATGTGGATCAGGCTGAAGTTGGTGTTGAGAGAGCAAGGAAGAGAAAGATGTCAACACAGGACAAATGAGTGTTTTTCTTTTTAATGTTTATAATTTATTTTTAAGAGAGAAAAAGGCAGAAAATCCCAAGCAGGCCCCAGGCTGTCAGCACAAACCCTGATGCAGGGCTCAAACCTATGAACCGTGAGATCATGACCTGAGCCCAAATCAAGAGTGGGGGCTTAACTGACTGAGCCACCCAGGCGCCCCAGGGCAAATGTTTTCAATGTTGAAGTGTTTGGGGCTGTAGCTTTTGCAAGTAGTGGGGACATTGGAAAGGAGGTGGGACCCTGAAGGGTGAGATGCTCTCCTTCCTTTTGGACAGGGCAAACTTCCTGTCAGCAGCATAGCCGTGGAAGACAGCTGAAGTCACCAGCAAAGAACACTTTGAAGACTCAGGCCTGGGGTGGGGACATGGAAGTCACTCAGGGTGCTGGTGGCAAGAACTGGGCTTAAGGGTGACACACTCAGGGTGGGGGACTAGGCTGGGGGAGGCAAATGCAGGCCAGGTTGGTGGGGGCAGCCAGCAGGAAGTGGGCATAGGCCGGGCGCCCTGGCCTCTGGCAATTTTAACATTGTCACATTGACTCTGGCTTTCTTTACTGCTCTGGAGGGTAACCCAAAGCTCCAGGACTCAAAATCCAATGCCACTGCTCAAATGTAACAACAAAAAACGTTCTTTAGCCCTTGGAACTTGCTAGTGGATGGCTCTCCCTGGAGCCCAGGCGTGGAGCTGGGATGCACAGGATCGGCCAGATAGGAGGGTGGGGAGGGTGTGCCCCCAGCCTTCAGTTACCAGAAGAAAATCGGATTCTGCCAAGGACTGAGACTGCAGTCTACCGCCCTCCTCTGCCTTAGGCCGCAGTCCGCACACAGGCCCGGTGGACCGTCCTTAACCCTGGAGTCCTGGCCGCCTTGAGGGGGGTGGGGGGGAGGGGACAGGCCGCTCCTGAGTGGGCAGAGTGTGGCAGAGGGAGTAAAATGCCTCCTTCCAGGGGTAGAAAAGCGGGCTGGGGGAGGGGGAAGCTTCCCATGACCAGGAGCAGCGGAGGGAGGTGGAGGCAGAGAGCCAGGACCCCCCCACCTCCGCGGGGGAGCCAGCCCCGCTCCGCAGCCCCTCTGCGCTGAAGGCCTCTGCATGGGAGAAGAGGAACTGGGGAGAGGGGGCGCTGGGCATGTCCTCGGGTCGCTGCGGTGGGCGGCGTTGGGATGACAGACTCGGGCCGCGGCCCCTCTCGCAGGTTTGGTGTTGTAAGGCCTCAGCCCCCAGTCGGGGTGCAGTGGGTGCCCCCCGGGCCCAGGAGGAGCGCGGCGGGTGCACGCGGGCAGGGGACGCGCCCTCAGGTCGCCTGCGGGCGAGGGGGAGGCAGAAGCAGGCTGCGGGCACCCGGACCCGTCCCTTCGAGGGCGCCGTCCATGGCGGCAGAGTGGACGGGTTCTGCGGCCCTAAACCACCCAAACCTCCACTGGCCCGCGAAGCGTTCGCTGCTGCCGCAGGCGACAAAAGACCCCCCAAGCGCGCTGCTCAGGGTACAGCCCCCCCCCCCCGCCCCCGCGCTCGGAGCCAAGGCCCTGAGGGCTGGCCGCGCGCCCGTCCCTGCGCCAAGGTCAAGGACGGCTGTCTGGCGCCTCCCTTTCCTCCTCCCTAGCGCTCAGCTCTGTAGGGACCCCTGCCCGGCTGCAGGACCCACGCTATCTCCGATCCCGGTCCCCACAGCCTGGCTCGGGAGCCCAGGCACCACTTGGGTACATGTGTGTCGGGGGTACTTCGGGTCACACGCAGATTCAGGGCTGCCCGGGGCCAATCACTCAACCGCTGCGCCAGCTGCCAAGAAATGCACCTTTCCAACCGGCACCCCCACCCCCGCCACCCCAAACCCCGCCGCCCAGGCGGGGAAAAGGGGCGGTGCTGGTCCCACAGGCTTGCGCCCTCTCCTTGCACTTTGGTACATGCTGGGAAAGGGGCCCCCCTGTGACAGTCACGTCCCAGCCCACTTGCTGGCGGGCGCCATGCCCTATCCACTTGGTGCAGGCTGAGTAACGAGACTCGGGGTGGAGGGGCAGGCAAAGGTGTGAGAATTCCATGTCAGCCTGCGGTCCTAATTGGAAGTGGATGTTAAAGATGAGAAATTCAGTTTTGTAAAGTGAAATGTCATGGATTTAGAGTCTCAAACCCACCCCTAGCCTTTGGTATTTGACTATCTTTATCCTTGGCAGTGTGTGATTTCCCATGTTTCAAAGAAAGAACTTTAAAGGTTCATAAAGCTCCAAAGATTTCAAATAGCTCTTTTAAAAGCACTTTGATGGTTTAAATGCAGACACATGCGTTACATATCTCTTAAATTATACAGGGTTTTAAATCTAAGGGAAACTGTCTTAGGCAAGATGGATTAGAGTTTTGTCTTGTGCAGGTAGTTTTTTAAACGGTGTTGGCAACATTCAGGTTGGTAGCGGGAAGAAAAGAGAAAGGAGGCATTGGGGAAGGATGTGCAGACTTCCTGCCACGTGGTCCCTCGGAGGCTCTCAGAGCGGAGCAAAGACACACCCACCGGGGCCTTCATGTTCCTCCCAGGCCAAAGCAGGGACACGGCCATCCGTATATGGCTCCTGAGGGCTGTGGATGAGCTCTTCCAGGGAGGGACATGTCTGCCTCCTCATGTCTTCTCCCCCCAGATCAGTGGTGGATGAATTAATGATACAAAGAACAAATGGATTCAACCATCATCTCTCCATTCTTGCTACATCTGCAGCTTCCCCATGGGGCCTACAGTGATTGATCGTTTCAATCTTCCCAGGTCAAGCCTTCAGGAAACTACCAGCAACCAGGGGCCCTAACCTAGGAGGGGAGGCATTTGGCATATGGTGAGCTCAGGCTTTGGAGTCAGGCTGCAAGGACTCAAATTCCTGCTCTGTCACTTATTATATGGATTATCTCTTTAATCTTTAGTGTCCTCATCTATTAAAACGAGATCACAGTGGTCCTTCAGTCACTGTCTGAATTCCATGAATTTCCCACTGTATGTTAATCTAGGTACATGTACTGGGCTCCCAGGCACCTTTAAGAATACATCGTGATGGGTGATGGTGGTGATCTTGGTGGTAGTCATGACGGTGTGACAGCGATGGTGGTGGTGGTGATGGTGTGACAGTGATGGTGCTGGTAGTGATGGGGATGGTTTGATAGTGATGATGGTGGTGATGGTAGTCACAATGGATGGTGTGACAGTGATGATAGTGGTGATGTTGATAGTGATGATGGTGGTAGTGATGGTGGTGGTAGTGGTGGGGATGGTGGTGATGGTGTGACAGTGATGGTGGTGGTAGTGATGGGGATGGTGGTGATGGATGAGGTGGTGATGGTGGTGGTAGTGATGGGGATGGTGGTGATGGATGAGGTGGTGATGGTGATGGTAGTGATGGGGATGGTTTGATAGTGATGGTGGTGGTGATGATAGTCATGATGGATGGTGTGACAGTGATGGTGCTGGTAGTGATGGGGATGGTTTGATAGTGATGGTGGTGATGATGGTAGTCACGATGGATGGTGTGACAGTGATGGTGGTGGTAGTAGCAATGGCACTACTATTGATGGTTATATACTGATGATGATGGTGGTGGTGATGGTACTGATGGCGGTGATGCCAGTCGTTCCTCAAGCTCTCTCACCCACACAGCGGTGGCAGCTAGAAGTCTTGCAGGATGGTAGGATTACCCCTCCCATCCTCCCAGGCCTGAGAGATCCATCTGTTGATGAAGTGGATGTGCAGAGAGGCAGACTCTCCCACCCTGCGTGGGCACAGGGAACTTTGCCAGGGTCTTCTACAGCTGCCAAGGAGTCCTTGAACAGTCTTGGCCTTGGGCATGCACAAGAGATGGAAGAAAAGACGAGAGTTCTTTGAACTATTTCCTAAAGCAATAAACTTGGCAATGAAATTTCCTTAGAACAGAGGGTTTTTGGAAGAGAGCTTCCAGGGGTCATAGGCCTTCCAGAGAGGCAAAAATTGGTGAGCAGGCCCTGTGGATGGACCCTGTCTATCCAGACAACTTCCCCTCTCCAGCGTTTCCCTGCAGCCCTTTGCACAGAAAGAAAAGTCCCCTTCAGAACACCTCACCCCTCCCCAGGAGTTCTTGGTCACTCTTCCACACCCCTGACTTGACAAGATGCCTGTTCTTATTTGGTTTGTGTACTTGCTCTAGATTTGTTCATTCATCTGGCTCCTGTGCCCCCCTTCCAGCTGGGATTATAAGGCTGTGGAGGGCAGGATCCCCGATTTGCTTCCTTGAATGTCTCACAAAGCCCTTAGTAGATAGCAGACGGATGCCCCCCACCCCCACGTTCAGCATCTCCCCTGTGTCTACCACCATGCGTTACACATCCTGGGTGTTGGCTAATGCCAATGAATAGACAGATAGCTGGTGACAGAGGTGAGGGTGCATGTTACGTTCTCAAGGCAAGCTCCGCTCTTGTCCTTCCTGACTCAGGTGACCCCAAATGCTGTGTGCTCGGGGCCATAGTTACGTCTAGGTGGGACTGTCGGAGGCCACCACGTGAGGTCCCAGCCACTCCAAACCTGTGTCTCATGTCGTAAACAGCCTAAGAGCTCCTGGAGAATTTGCCTCCTCTTGCTCACTGAGAAACTCTTTTGTGATTTTTAAGCCATTGATATTATTAGATTTTTAAAAACTAATTCTTCATCCAGCCAATTCTCATTCCGAACTCAGAAATGCTCCAAATCTCAAAACCCTCCACATCAGAACATGCGGTTAAAAGTGCTAACCCTTGATTTTACCAGGTGATCCATCATGGGTTTGGGGCTGCCGGGGTGGGGACTGAGCTAGAAAATCCCAACAGACCGCCACCGTCACCCTAATCTCTCTCCATTACGGAAACGGATGGCAAGGCGGGGATTACTGTGCCTATAAATCAGTGTTGTGTTCTGGATAATCTAATACATTTTTCAAGTGTTGTTCTCGCCATTTGGCATGCACGGAACTGCTCGGTTGGCACAAAGTTTGCAATCAATCTCTCCTGCCTACTCCCCACGCGGCCTCGCCACCTCCTCGAACCTTCCTAATATTTTATACATAAACCAGTTTGGATTCATGGGGCATTCCAGCTAGTAAATGCTCTGAAGATTCATCTTTATGGACTAGCAGCCCAGCCTTGTAGCGTCTCAGCTTCTCAAGATGAAAAGGGATTTTATTTGGTGTGTTATGCCACGCGGGGAATGGCTGCTGGTGGGTTGCTAGGTTCTATTATTATCGTGTGTGTTCTTCTCCGGGGAAGGTGAGGCAAGGCCGGAGAGAAGGCTTCATGGGTGGGGCCCTCAGAAAAATGACGCTCCTCATTTCCCCTCTTCTTCCCAGAGCCTCCCAACAGTGTGTCAGGGCCCCGAGAGGCTCCCCAGGACCCCAGGGAATGGGGGTGGCCAGTTTTGAGCGACCGGCATGCGTGTCCCTGCTAGTCCCGTTGCTGCACCCCTGCACCGTGGGAAGAGGGACCAGGGCTCCTCTAGATTAAGACAACTGTTGGGGGAGGGGCACGGCCCCACCAAAGGGAAAGAAAATAGTGCAGTTTCATTTGCTTTAAAGCACAGCCTCGTAATAAATGTGCACAGCAAATGTGCTGAGCAAACACCTCGGCATTCATCAATATGCGGGGGCTGTTTATTGCCTCATAAACTTGGAAGCAAGTGATATTGTCTCTTAAATCAATGGCTATGTGGACAGCCTTGGCGCTCCAGGAGAACAGGACATCCAGGCCACGCGGCGCTTAAATTAATGGCTGGAGCAATGACTGAAAGGTGCTTAGTCACTGCTGGGGGATTAGGAGCCATTCCCGAGGACGCAGAGCATCTTTAGTATGTATCTGTGTCAGGATGACAGGCCAGGGCACCTGGTGGGCTGTGGGGCCCTCACCCTGAGCTGTGCTACCACAGCGGGCGCAGAAGAGGGGCCGATGCCCCAACCCTGGGGGCGGGGGGAGGGTCCGTTTGTCTGCCTCTCTAGACTGTGGGTCCTCAGAGCTGGTCTGGGTCCCTCCATTCTGGACCCCCAGCAGCTGCATCAGGCCCCATCTGGGGTAAATCCTGGGAGAGGGTGGGAGGGGAGGAAGCCAGGCAGCCAAGTTCAGATCATGGGAAGCCTGCGATAGAGAAGATTCAGGAATGGCCCTGCCACGCTGGGAGGCACCGCTTCCAAGCAGGATGGGGACCAAGACACCTGCCACGGAAGGAGGCTGTTGGGTCTATGAAGCCCTGGCCCAGCTGAGAGACATTTCTCAGGCCATAATAAAGGGCCAGGGCAGGGGGGCATTAGCAAGCCGAGCCAAACTGTCCCCTGGGCTCCCTGTGGTGCCCTGAATGGGGTCCCCCAAAAGACAGATGTCCATGTCCTAATCTCCAGACCCTGTGAATGCAATCTTATTTGGAAAAGAGAGTCTTTGCATATATAATTAAGGATCTTGAGAAGATTATCCTGAATCATCTGGGTGGGTCCTAAATCCAAAGACAGGCGTCCCTAAAGGAGAGAGGCCGAGGGAGGTCTGAGACAAGACAAGAGATGAAGAACAGAGGAGACAGTGAGGAATGTGACAGAGGAGGCAGAGGTGGAGTGATGTGGCAGCAAGCCATGGAATTGTGAGCAGACACCATAAATTAGGAGAGGGGATGAACAGATTCCTGCTCCAGTCCCCAACCTTGACTTCAGACTTCTGGCCTCCAAACCATGAGAGAATACATTTCTGTTGTTTTAAGCCACCACGGTTATGGTCATTTGTAACAGCAGCCACAGAGGCAGAATGTGCTCTTCTTCCCCAGACTTGGGCTCAGAAAGGTATACTGTCTTCCAGGCAGGTGTGCCTGCATTCTTGGGGAGAACTGGTTCTGGCTAGAAGTGCCCAAACCAATGGGGACAACCCGGCCTAGCAGAGTGCTAGAAAAACTCAGCGTCCTTGCTTTCCTTCCTCAGCCTCAGCAAGTGCTCTTATAATAATAACACCATCTGGGGCACCTAGTGGCTCAGTCAGTTAAGTGTCCGACTTCAGCTCAAGTCATGATTTCATGGCCTGTGAGTTTGAGCTCCACGTCGGGCTCTGTGCTGACAGTTCAGAGCCTGGCTCCTACTTCAGATTCTATATCATCCTCTCTCTCTCTGCCCCTCTTCTGCTCACACTCTGTCTCTCTCTCTCTCTGTCTCTTTCTCTCTCAAAAATAAATAAACATTAAAAAATTAATAAAAATAATAATAGCACCATCCAAAGCACAGGTGACCTTTTATGCCTGCATTTGTTAACCCATTCAGGTGTTCCAAGACTCTTGCCCAGTAAAAGTCTTAATTAAAGCAGCAATCACCCCTGGAATTTTACTGAGGTCACAATCAGCCTTGGGGACACGTAACAGGAGCCTGTGATGCCAGGCATGTGGTCTGTACCCAGGCAGCTTATGTTGCCTTGGGTGGTTTCCTTGTCTGGACCCCAGTCATATTCAAATTCAATGTTCATCCTTATCCCCACCCAAGGTAGTTGCATCTAGACTTTTCTCTTTCTTCATGGCCCATCACCACTGACCCAATCCCTTCCATCTAGGAAGCATGGGCAGCCTCTAATCCAAGCCCAGGCAAAGTCATAATTCAGTCATTTTGCAAGTTGGTGAGTTAATTGACTTACTGACATGGTGGAAGTTTCTAGGGAGGCAGATTCCCTTGGATAAATTAAAGAAGGTGCCATGGGGAAAATCTGGTATTCTCTCAAGAGCCTCCTGTGACCTTGATAATTTTCAGTGTGGTTTAAAGTTAAACTCTCTACCTTAAAGGATCAGAAATCCTAAATCGTTCACACCCAGACACAAAGGCCTTCCTCTCACAAGGAGCTCACGGGAGACTGTTATGGGCTCCAGAATGACAGTTTATTAATCTACAGCGAGAAATAGGCTCAACTATGTGAAATTGCCAATATTCAAATGCTTTCGAACTACAGAAGTGGCAATTTCATATGATTCAATATTAATATCACCATGGGGATCTGAAATGCTCAGATCTGTATGCCCACAATTGTCCCCTGTAGGCCCCCTATGTGGGAAGCCCAATTATAATCAAAGAGGTACTTGGTGAGTGATGAACCGGAGCAAGGATTCTGGGGCTAGATGGTGAGAAACAAAAAAGCAGGCCCTGGCAGCTGTCAGCTGGGAGTCGGCCTGGCACTCACAGCTAGGCCATGGTGTTCTTTTGTTGAACAAACACAATTTCACTGAACACCAACATCGAACAAGGTCATTCTGTGACCGGGATGGAGAGAGACAAAAACAAGGCCACTCCTGTAATCATGTCTGAACACACACAAAAAAAAACCAAGCATACTGTTTAAACCACAAAATGACCGCATGTGCCTCCTTCCCACCTGGTGTGAATGACAGCCACTCCTTTGCCAATTACAGCCTTAGCCTCACTCATTCATCCACCTCCTAGATAAAATTAGTGATGCCCAGTCCTACCCAATTTCAACGTTCTGATATCCCATCCAAAGCGACAGCCTCCAACATCACCTAACACAAGCTGAAATCCTATAAAATGGTCCCTCCATCACCTCCTTACCAAGGTACCCCAAGATTCCCCATAGTGTGCAGTCTCCCTTGGGGCAACAAGTACCAAGAAACCCAACTTTGTTCAACTACCTGTGTGTTCCTGGTGTCTTTGGAGAGTGGGCATTGATCATGGCAGGAGACTTTGCCAGCCAGACCTACCCAACTCTGCATCAAGGACAGGCCCACCACCACCATGACCACCATCACTTCCACCATTACTATGACCACCACCACCATTCTCACTACCACCTTTACCACCCCAGTCATCATGACCACCCTGCTAAGTGCTTTATATACATTTTATCATTTTATCCTTCTTCAACTCTGTAGGGTAATTATAGTTATCCTCATTTCCCCAAGTAAAGCTACTGTGACTCGGAGAGGCTCAAGATCATACAGCTAGTAAGTGGCAGAGCAGGAGTTTGAAACCCCAGCCAGCCAGGGATGCTCTACTGATTCTCACAAGGCAGAATAGTGCAGTGCTCAGCCCAGAGGTATCCTGTGACCTCCCCAGTCTCCCCTGTGCCCCCAGCTCCTCCTTCCCCTGAACTTGGATATGAGCTGCCAGCAGCTGCTTCTGTGACTGTCCCTGTGCAGTCCTAGCTGACCCCCTTCTGACTAGCCTGCTGTTATGTTTCCTTAAGGTGGTTGTGCCCATGTTTGCTCTGGTCTCTTCTACTTTTTTAAGTAGGCTCCACGCCCAATGTGGGGCTTGAACTCACAATCCTGCGATCAAGAGTCGGATGCTCTACCAACTAAGCCACCCAGGCAGCCCTGCTCTGGTCTCTTCTGTGTGTATTTCATAATTTAACTTTTACAGGAATATCCTATTTCCTTCATATCCAAGTTCCTGAGTCTATCTCCCTGTTGCCTCCATGTGCCAAACGCAGTGGACACATAAATTCTTTCCAGAGCCAAGAATAGAAACTAAGATTTATGAGTTCCCCATCTATTCCTGTAACCAGCAGGATCACTTACTCCCCAGATCCTTTATTTCATGACCATATTTTTCTTCATAAATGGCACCTTTTTAAGATGTTATATAAAGAGGCCCAATTCAAAGTTTTAAATTCAAATTATTTGGGCTATCTGAGAACATACTAAGCATCTGAACTATGGATGGAAAATACCCGTTTTACATGCTTCAATAAGTCCAAAACAGCTTAAAGGATTTTCTTCAATTTAAAAAAAATAATTCACTTCTGGACCGAGGAAAAAAATATGATAAATTTCTACACAAAAGCAATTCCTTGAGAGAGAAATAGCTTACATGGCTGTGAAAACCAGAGGCTTTGTAGAGAATTCAACCCCGCATACAAGCAAAGCTTCCTTGGGTTCATAATGTAGATATCAAGGGTGTTTTCCAGAGGACCGGGCTCAGGTGGATTTAGGGGCTGTCTGAATTCTGAGATTTCTTCCTCAGATGTATGTGTTAGGGACGGAGGGGGGTTAAATACCCACCCGTGACAAAGATTAGAAGCTGTAATTGGTCTTACCAGACAGTGTTGTAAGTTCCTTCTGATGCTATTGAAACAGGGACTTCTCAGGAAAGTGGAGTCTCAAATTGGCACAACTCACAGGCCTTGCAGCCAACCCCCAGATGCCACGAGGAATCCCCCCTTTTCTTTGCGGTAAGGCTGTTCTGTGGTCCTGGTCTGGAAGCAGCTTCCCAAACTCTGCAAAAGGCCCATCGCTTGTGCTGGTGGCTGCCTGCTCACGCAGCTCGTGCACAGAGCACTTCCCGGCCGCAGCCACGAATGAACGCACATGCCCAGCGTTTGGTGTCTGCGGCCCTGGCTGGTCTGCCGTGGTACAGCGCCCCAGCCGCGCTGCCCAGAGAGGGACCCTGCTCTCCAGGCTCTGGGGCCCTCCCACCCCAGGCTCACAGACAGAGGGGTCACTCTGCCTGCAAACTACCACACAGCAAGGGACGCCATGCCTTTGTCTTTCTTGAGAAAAACCTTGCAACTCTATTGGAGGCCTCTGGAACAGCACGAGTGTATCCAGTGACTTTGCTTTCCTTAATGCATCATTTCTAAAAGAGAAAAAAAATTACAAAGGGTCCATAGAACACTTGCTTCATCTACTTTGCTCACAGCCAACCCACCTCCCATGCAACAAAACACAAAAACAAAACAAAACAAAACAAAAAACCCAACAACCCCATCTCCCCAAAGACCTTGGGCAGCTGCCAGCAAGGAGAGACATGCTTTTCATGGGTGTCCAGGAGGTGACAGTCTGTTGCTTTAGTATTAATATCTCACGACGGTGATTGCAGCCAGAAACAAGAGCATTACAAGGCTCCCTGTCTTACCCTTTTGTGCCTGGGATTAGTGTCACCCCTGCTATGGGGTCCGGTGCCCCCGTAGAGTGGCAGATTGTCAGCAGGAATCTGCATTTTCTACAAGCTCAGGGCTGGTGAGTGCAAGCGCCCCCCCCCACGTCTTCCTCCACCC
Source organism: Cryptoprocta ferox (assembly GCA_028646485.1). Lineage (NCBI taxonomy): Eukaryota > Metazoa > Chordata > Mammalia > Carnivora > Eupleridae > Cryptoprocta > Cryptoprocta ferox. Next base: position 10,129,011 of record CM053577.1, on the reverse strand, counting down.
CATGCACCCTGCAGCCTCTGGCACCCCTCGCCCTCAAGCACCACCCCCTCCAGCCCAGCCCCTACTGGCCTATAGCAGACTCATCCCAGCAGGTAGGAGGAGCCGTGGGGGCATCTGCTGCCCTGGCCCCCAAGGCCTAGGGGCTCTACTCTGACGCCGCCAGCATCCGTTAGCCGCCTGGGAGCCACAGGGCCAAGAGAGATCAACGCATCCGCAGCCGCGTCAGAAATACATTGATTTTTGTTACAGCCACGAGCCCTATCCAATTAAAAATAATCACTGGCATGTTCCAAGTCTTTATTCCTGCCAAGTGAGTTGACTGCCACTCACACAGAACAATGCTGTTTGTCAAACATGACCTCATTTTCAGAGCGGATCTGAGAAGTTTTGAAGCACAACCTTCCCCCATTACTGGAAGGTCTAGAGATTTTCTAGGGTGATCTTACTCCACAGTTAGGCCTCTCTCCTTGTCTGGGGTCTGGAGTTGTTTTAGGTTTTAAGTTCTCTATCTAGGGTTACTGAAACAGGCCAAGCTGCTGAAGAAGAGACAGGCAGGGGAGAGAAAGAGAGATTGCATGTGTAACTCCTGCCTGGGAAGTCTGTGGAAACTGCTGGTGGGGTTGGGAAATGATGTGGTGGCCGTTAGAAATGACAAAGCAGGGGCGCTCGGGCGGCTCAATCGGTTCAGCATCTAACTCTTGGTTTCAGATCAGGGCATGATCTCATGGCTTTGTGGGTTCAAGCCCTGCATCAGGCTCTGTGCTGACAGTGTGGAGCCTGCTGGGGACTTTCTCTCAGCCTCTCTCTCTGCTCCTCCCCCACTTGCACTGTCTCTGTCTCCCTCAAAATAAATAATAAATAAACTTAAAAAAATAAAAAATAAAATACGGTACTTGTATATAGTTTGAAAAAATTTTTTAAATAAATAAATTACAGTGCAAACCATGAACACATATCTGTTACCATTACATGAAAGATGAAAGACAAATAGGAGGGACGTAAGGCAAGTACATCCCCCAGGAGGACCTGTGTCTGTATATCCAAGAGACCAGTCCCCTGGCGGAAGCCGTGAATGGAAGGGAAAAGACAGGGACTGATATCAGACTAACCCGAGTTTCAATCCTGGCTCTGCAACTTACGAGTTGTGTGACCTTAGATAAGTTACTTAACTTCTCTGAAGGCCAGTTGAATCATCTCTAAAATCTGGCTATTCATACCTTCCTTCAGAAACTCAATGGCATTATCATTTATAAAACCTCTCTAGCAGTAGGTAAATACTACCTCCTAGTCTAAGAGTAGGTAGGGGCACCTGGGTGGCTCAGTCGGTTAAGCACCTGACCTCGGCTCAGGTCATGATCTCCCAGTTTGTGAATTTGAGCCTGGTGGTCTGAGCTGACAGCTAGGAGCCTGGAGCCTGTTTCAGATTCTGTGTATCCCTCTTTCTCTGTGCCCCTCCCCTGCTCGTGCTGTCTCTGTCTCTCAAAAATGAATAAATGTTAAAAAATTTTTAAAAAATAAGAGTAGTTAAATATTGGCAAATATTATGTGATTGATGAACAACTTTCTGCAACTTTTGGCAATCTTCCTAAGGTCTCCATGCACAAATCTGGAAGTTTATCAAGAGTCTGTATTTAACTTTTTCCATTCTGGTTGAGGGTAACAGAAAAAGAACTTATACACACACACACACACACACCACACACACACACACACACACACACACGGATTCACTGAGAAATCCCACTTTTCTTCCTAGAGATACTCTTCATGTTTCCAAACTTTTCAAACACTTTTTACCCCAAATATCTGATAAAGAGGTGCCAGATAGGAGGGGGTGAGGAGTAATCTTCTGTATGTTGACCCAGGACACTGAGCTGTACGTCTCTGACATCAAATTAACCATTATTTTGTCATAGTGCACTCTTCCAAAATAACTTTTTCTAGAAAGTAACCAGATTATTTCTGACTCATATTTGAGATTCCAATGTTTTGCATCATCACCAGAACTTGATATGGTCAGTCTTTTTAATTTAGCCATTCTTTTTTTTTTTTTTTTTTTTTTTGAGAGAGAGACAGAGTATGGGAGCGAGTGTGAACGGGGAAGAGGGCCAGAGAGAGAGAATTCCAAGCAAGCTCCCACTCAGCACAGAGCCTGACACAGGGCTCGGTCCCTGGACCCTGGGCTCATGACCTGAGCCAAAATCAGCCCAACTGACTGAACCACCCAGGCGCCCCTAATGTAGCCATTCTAATAGATGTCATGGTATCTCAAGGTTTTCATTTATATTTCCCTGGGGATGAATTTTTTGAGCATCTTTCATGCCAGCCGTGTATCTTCTTTGGCATTACCTGAGAATTTGGTAAATTGTCTGTTCAGATCTTCTGTCTTCTAGTTTTTAATTGTGTTGTTTATTTTCTGTGGGGTTTTGAGAGTTAAAAAAAATACAATTTGGGTATAAGTCCTTTCTCAGATAGGTATTGTTCAAATATTTTCTCCCAGTCTATGGTGTGACTACTTTTCATTCTCTTATTCTCTTTCGAAGAGCAAAAGTTTTTAATCTCGATGAAATCCAATTTATCACCTTGATTTCCTCTTACGAGTCCCGCATTTGGTGCTGTAGCTAAGAAACCCTTGCTTAACCAAGGTCACAAAAATGTTTCCTATGTTTTCTCCTACAAGTTTTACAGTGTTCTTCTATATGCATTGAGGTACGTGGTCTATTTTAAGATAAACTTTGTAGATGGTGTGAGGTTTAGATGGAAGTTTGCATTTTGCATTGAATATCCAGGTTGTTTTAGCATCATTTATAGAAAAGATCATCCTTTTCCCCCATTGAGATGCCTTTGCACTTTTGTTGAAAATCAACTGTTGATGAGTGGGTCTATTCTGGAACGCATCTTGATTTTCACCGTATAGTCCTGTATTGAAATTCTCAGCTGCCATGATGCCCAGACAGGAACCGCTCTCTCTCCATGAGCACTGCTTACTGCTGGGTCCCCACCACAGGCAGCACTGATGGCTTTTCTATAGCCTCGAAGCTTCCTGCGCCTTGCCCTAGTGGGGCTGGGTGCAGACGCATGCACAGATCTCCCAGAAGTCAGGAGGGGGTGCCCCATCACATTTTCCAAGAGTGCACTCCCCCACTCTGGAACGTAGTGCTGGGTACCCAACAGGCTCTGAAACCCTGGCCAACCTGGATGACCCAGGGCTCCCCCCACCCTCTCACCCTCCACCCCAGCACGCAGCCTCCGCCCCCCCCCCCAGCTTCTCTTCATCCCAATCAGGCTGGAGAACCTTCAAGAGAAGGATTGATTAGAAGTTCCATCTGCCTTACAAAAACACGGGAGGTTAACCCCTCTGGCAGACCCATCTTGGCCGCCTGTCCTCTTACAGCTGCCTGGGGAGGGCTGTACAGAGAGAGGGGAACATCAGAGGAATCGCTCGCTTATTTCCCCAGCAGTTAGGAATTAGATGAAGTCATAACCAGGTCTACATTTGGCAGAGCACCTGGACACAATAGTATGCTTAATGAAATGATTAAATGTCTCCGCAGCGGAGCCCCATTTCATTTATTTAACTTTTATTGACCTCTAATGAATGTCTGCCAACATACTAGCACAGAGCACGGAGGAGCACGAGCGAGGCGTCCGCCCGCTGCCAGGCGGGGTCTAGACTGACCTTGTGGTCCCTCCTTCTTCCCCAAGCTGGAGAACTCATGCAGTTGTCCTCAGTCTTTCATCCACAGCCCCTGTAGACAACTGAATGGGTACTGAACTGAAAAAAATCACAATAAAAATGTTACCTTTTTAAAAGAAAACTGGCCCTGGCCAGGCAGAAACACAGAGGGCTGTGTTCCTTAACCTTCCCACCTCTCTCAAGGATGAGGCACTGCCTTTTAGGACATTCCGTTGGCTGAAAACCATGTGGTTTGTATCCAGAGACATCGTGCAAGGTGGCCCACCAAAAGAAATTCTTCAAAGGGTGAGTTTTAATGGTAAAATTCATTTGAGGAGCTCATCTGCCCTATCACTTCTGCAGGACCCACAAAGAACCTTATCATATTAAGGGCTTTGAGAAGCCCTTCTGCAAATTCACCTGGAAATTTCCCAAACTTACGTTAAGAACACTTTTTTCCCCCGCCAAACACCTATTAACGCCAGGGAACTTGGTTGAGAAATGATGTTCCCCCCAAATGCCATAAGATGTTCTGATAAAAAGTGTCTGTTGCTTTATTCTACTCAACTTAGAATCAGTGAAGGGTGAAGACAATGAGGAATTTGGGGTTTCCCGGGGCTCCCTGCCGGCCTCTCTCTGGCACCCAGCTTGGGATGTGGGAAAGAAGCGATGACATCTTCCAGCCCCACTGGTATGTGTGTGTGTTTGGGGAGCGGGGGAGGGGGGCGATGGCAGAATCCCCAACCAGAGCTCTGCCACTGACTAGTTGACTAAGACTGCCGGAAACCGCTGGATCAGAAGAGTCTGTCTCCCCAAAGTTAGCACGTATAGACCTCTGATAACACAGTCCATTTCTAGCACATAGCTGTTTCTTCTTTCCTCTCATGCTAGTTTCCCACAGCTTTATTTTCTCCAAATATCACAACTGAATTAAAAACACCCCCCCCCCACTTCTGTACCACATCTCCCTCCTCCAAAGTCACGTTTGGGACTTGGGCTCAGCTGCGGAAAACTTCCCATCTGTCTTTTAAGGGGTGTCAGCCACTTTTAAGTGGCTCCCCCTCCTCAGCTCAGTGCCTCCGCCTCTGTGGAATTAGATTAAGCGCTGGCTGTCCCCGAGAATGGCTCTCCTCACAGTCAGGGAACAGAGAAACCACCGAGTCAGCAGCTCAGACTCCTCCCCCACCCCTGTGTCCCCGATCGGTGCACTGGGTTGTCATCTGGAGCGTGTGCACTCATTCTAATTCTTTATGCCTTGTTATTCTGTCAATTTCTTAATCTATTTATGCTGACTTTATTTTTAGCGTGCCTGTTGTGACAGCAAATCCTGAAATTGCCTGGGTTGTTTTCTGAAAATGGCCGTTACCAAACCATAACGCAGACCCTGGCTAAAATAATGTAAGCCCCAGGCGGTTTCGGGCGCCCACAGCAGCTGGCCACTTTTAGAGCTGCATATCAATTCCCCCCTCGGAGGGGCTGGCCGGGGAGAGGCGGCCAGGAAAGCAATGTGGTGTCATATTTAGATGAGCGTCTCTGGGTCTCGCTGAAAATGCTCACTTCCTCCCCTTTTGGAGAATTTCTTCAAACATTAATAAATTCCCTCCCCTCTCCCTATCTTTTGTTGGCAAACTATAAAAAATGCAAATGATCCAGAAACCAATTAATTTTTAGAAGGTTGCAGCTGTTTTGCCATATTCACAAGACATGGTGGGCACATTTAGGGTGTGTGTCTGAGAAAGCACACACATGTGGAAGGCATCCGACCGCTCATCACAGACGCATCAGATCTCCAGATATGAGCCATCATTCAGCCTCGTCAATGCCAACACATCCGTTTCAAAGCGCATTCCACACCCAGAGAATCAGGAAGGGGCACACAGAGGCCAGAAGGCAGCCACAAGATGGATACGCAGTAACACAATAATGCGTCACCTCCTGGGACCGAGGAAATGTCTTTCTTTTCTGGTGGTTCTCCAAATGTCAACATTGTATTCCTGCAGGAGAACACCGTCAGTTTTCCTCTGCCTCCCAATCCATCACCCCACAGCGTTCACGGCCCACCCGGCAGCCACTCCCCAACTCTCATCTCACTTTGCCGGGAGCAGTTGGATTTGGTTGAGGTAGAGGGATAGGGGTTCCGTGCTGTCAACCTCACAAGGTACAACTGTGATTCCACGATGCTCGGAGACTGGGCACATGACCCAGTTGTGACCAAGGAGACATAGGGCAAGTCTGCTAATGGGGTTTGAGGGCTTCTGATGTCAAGCTACTCTGACAAAGTCAAGAAAGGAAAATGCCATTGTGCACGGCTGCCTCCTTCCTGTCCCAAAGAACACTTCTATGTGCTGATGTGATGGTCATGGCTTGCTGGTGTCCCATGACCATGAGGTGGGAGGCCTGGGATGGTGGCGTGGAAGCCATCCAGCACCTCGCCCGTCCCGGACCAGCCAATCTCCAGACTCCTGGCCATGTGAGATGATTACCTCTCTCCGTTGCGCTGATACTGTTTGTCAGGTGTTTTGTTACTTGTGGGCAAAAGCATTCCTGATTGATGCGAGGTTCTCCTGTTGGAAGAGACTTACAGCTATGTCGTCTAGAATTGCTGCCACGGGCTTCTTGGCTTCCTGCTCTAATATGTCCATGCGGTGATCGTCTAAATTGTACTTCAAAAGCAAAGAGGAGGACCTGTGCTCTCCTGGAGCACCAGGGCTGCACCCGGCACCTCTGCTGGGAAGTCTTCATGCGAGGAGACGATTCACTTCGCTAGCGTTCTGGAGAGAGTGGTGCCTGAGAGAGGCAGGGGGGCTGCTCCTACAAGGGATGCCGGGACTGGGGCTGAGCCCCCCTGTGAAGAGCCAGGGGGTGATGTCAGGCTTATTGAGCTATAACTCACATACCATACCACTCACTCATTTAAATGCACAATTCAGTGTTTTTTAGTTTATTCATATATGTGTGCAACCATCACAAGCCAATTATAGATCATTGTCATCACTGGAAAAGAAACCCTGTGCCCATTAGCTATTGCTTCTCTACTCTCCACACACACCCTCCTCCCCCAGCCCAGAGCAACCACTTAATCTCTCTGTCTCTAGAGATTCCCCTATTCTGGACATTTCATAAAACGGAATCACATAATACGTGGTCTTTGTGACTGGCTTCTTTCACTCAGCATAACATTTTCTTTTTTTCTTTTTTTAATTTTTTTATGTATTTATTTTCATTTTGAGAGACAGAGACAGAGAGGGCAAGGGGCAAACTCCAGGCTCTGAGCTGTCAGCACAGAGTCCTGTGTGGGGCTCGAACCCACAGACTGCGAGATCATGACCTGAGCCGAAGTCGGATGCTTAACCGACTGAGCCACCCAGGTGCCCCTCAGTGTAACATTTTCAAGGTTCATCTATGTTACAGCATGTATTAGTACTTCATTTCTTTTTATGGACAAAAAATATTCCATTCGATAGATATTCAGCGTTGTTATTTTTGGTAGTTACATTCTATAAAGTCATCACGATCATTGAATTAGCAAATACCGCACCATTGCTGCTAGGGGAAATATAGGGTTAGGTTTTTGGAAGCCACTGGTCAGAACATTTTCATCAATCAATACACAACCTTGGGGTGCTTGGGTGGCTCAGTCGGTTAAGTATCCAACTTTGGCTCAGGTCATGATCTCACGGTTCGTGAGTTGGAGCCCCACGTCGGGCTCTGTGCTGACAGCTCAGAGCCTAGAGCCTGCTTCAGATTCTGTGTCTCCCTCTCTCTCTGCCCCTCCTATGGTTCCTCTCTCTCTCTCTCTCTCTCTCTCTCTCTCTCTCATATACACACACACAAAAATAAATAAACATTAAAAAAAATTTAAAAACCCACAGCCTTGATGTATGTGTATTTCTGCTTAAAGACACGGTATTTAATATACATTATTATTGGTTCATTAACATTGAACTTAGAGCCAACAACACTATAACTCCTATCTGAATGAGTAGGGGTGGGGGTAGGAGAGCTGCCTGAGAGAACGCTGAGGATTAGACACACCTGTATCAACCCAAAATTGGCCCTACCTAGGATGACCAAGTGCCCTGGTCCTTGGAAACCCTGAGGGGTCTCCCAGGAGGTGGGACTTTCAGGGCTATAACCAGATAGTCTGGGCAAACTGGAATGGTAGATTCACCCCACCTTCTTCCCGAGGTCTTCTGTGTACCCACAGATTTTACTTCTACCCTTTCGAGGGACACAAACAAAGAAGACCCTCTCTTTCACGAGAAGACCCATCCATTGTTTGAAGATACCTGTTGGGTCCTCCCAAGTTTTCTGAGACTTGACATCCTCAGTTTCTTGGACCTCCTTCACACTGGGCAGAGTGACAGAGGTCGCTGGCTGATGACAGAGCTTCTCTTATGGCCTCATGGCCACACCGCACTTCCCACCCTCTCTTGAAGGTCGGCGTGGCCCTGGGATGAATGTGAGCGCAGGGCATGTGGTCATTTTCAGACCTGGCCTGTACATACCTTCCACTCACAGTCCCCACGTTCCTTCAGCACGAAGGGAGGCACCCGCCCTGCTGCTGGAGGACGGCTGCTCCCCACTTAGAATCATCATTTAGTGAGCAAGTAATAAGCTACTGCGCTCTGTCTCTATGGCGAGCACCTTATATATCACTGCAGTGAGCCTCACTTTGACTCACATGCTTTCAAGCCCCTGCGTTACCAGCTCCCTCTCTGCACATGTTCCTGCCTGTCTAGACTCTTTCTCCAGTGGGCACCCCAAATCTGTCCACGTGTGATCTGTCTGTCTAGGGCAAAGGTTGATGGTCTCCCTCTTCCAATCATCCGGCGTAGCTGGGGACTTGGGGACACAACATCAGCTTAACCGTTAAATTCAGCCATCACCATGACTTGGTGAGATACTCTTGATCCTACTCTGCCCAGTGGTGCATTTACTCCTCCTATCCCTCAGTGCCCCACCCCCGTTACAACCAGGGTAGCTGTGGTAATAACAGCCAATACCCAGATGGTAAATTCTAGATGCTTCACAAGTCTCATCTCTTAACACTCTTAACAATTCTAAAGGCAAAACTACTATGATCCCCATTATATAGCTGAATAAACCGAGCCACAGAGGTTAAATAACGTGCCCCAGGACATTTAGCTCACAACGGAGCTGGCTTTCATTCGCTCCAGCAGTACAGTGCCAGCCCAGATTCTTAACTGTTAGGTTAATACGTTTTCTATGCCCCGTCATGTCTGAATCCAGGTGTTACACAAATACACAACAAGGAGGTGCCAAGGGCAGTGGGGACCCTCCCCTGGACAGCCCTTTGAACTAACACTCATCTGCTTTGGGACACGTTTTAGGTTCAGCTGTTCAACTAGTGACTCAGCCCTCTGAGGGCTAAATGTGTCCCCATTTTAGTCACAGGGATGTCCTAGGAGATGAGGATCTGTGCCCAAGAAAGAAGGAGGATGGACTCAGAGCTCTGCAAGTTTGAGGCCCCCTGGGCACGGCAGCCCGGAATCTTTAAGGACTTTCTGCCAAAGCTCAAGGGGGTGACCTTGAAGATGCAGGAAATAAAACAGAAAGAGCTTGCCTTCCTGGGACCAGGGGTGTTAAAGAGGCCAGACCCAGAACTAGAAAGGCAGCACCGAAGCAGCCCTGAAAGCCAGGCCATTACTCTGTGTCAAACTGAAGAGAAGTATTGAGAGTGTGTGCTTGTGATTTACCTAACAGTATACGGCGAGGACTCAGAAGTGTATACCCTCGTAGAAGAATCGATCTTGCCCTCTAATCACTCACCGAAGGCATTCTATGCTGAGGTCCTGCTCCGCCGGACTGCATAGAGCGATCGCTTTCCAGCTTTATGCGAAGTAATTGGCCAAGCATTACACAAAAAATGTATAATCCACAAACTTGACCCTTGTCAAAATTATTTTCTTTTCTTATCACTGTACGGCCTGGGTGATGGAGAAAGATGAAAGGAAATTGAGAACTTGTTTCTCCAGTGGTGGCAGCAGAGGCCGTGAGTGGGAAGATGACAGGCTGGTTACACAGCGTGTCCTGAGTCTGGGGCCACACACAGCTCCTGCTGGTTCCCATGGGCGGTAAGGACTGCCTTCGGCAAGCAAAGGCCGGGGCTGGGATTGAAAGTGGTTCCAGAGCTGGGGTATCCATGGTAAAGCTCTTCTGGAAGCTTCCTGTCCTTTTGGCTCACTCCGACCTATCGAGCCCCCGCAAGGCAGCCCCAGGCCCAGAGTCTTCAGGGAAGGACAAGGAACCTACCTCAGGGATGGGCAGTGAGTGGCTGAGTTTCTATCAGTTCAAGGATGCCTTTCAGCAACTGAGAGGTTGCAAACAACAGCAAATCCTGCTGAAGAGCCTGGAAATTCAGCTAATTCACTCTGCAGGTTCTGTCCTGGGATCTGTGAAGATGACAGCAGGGCCGGTCCCTTCTGGAGGCTGTGGGGGGAACACCTGCTCCAAGCCTATCTCCTTGGCGTGGAAATGACCAGCTTCCGTTCACGTCATGTCCTCCCTGTGTGTGTCTGTGTCCAAATCTCCCCTTTTTATAACGACACCCTGTCATTTTGGATTAGGGCCCTTCCTACTGAACTTATTTTAATGTAATCACCTCTTTAAAGGCCCAGTCTCCAAATGTGGTCCCATCCTGAGGGACAAGGGGTTAGGGCTTCAACATCTGAATTTTGGGGTGACACATAATTCAACCCCCCACGCTCCTTTCCCCACCTCAGGATTCTCTTACCAGTTGTTTGTGTTTTTGTGTTTTTGCCTTCTTTACTTTAAAGCATTTGTTAGTACCTGCAATCATTTCATTTATTTGTTTGGAAAGTATCTTTCCCACTTGAATGGAACTTCCCTGAGCGTCTTCTCCCCTGGGGACCTACCACATTTGCGGACAAAGTGAATCTGGGTCTCACCTGTGCCTCTTGCAGGCCCACTCCCCCTTCTAGTGACAGTGTCACTATTCTCAACCCACATCTTCCAGGTGTGTGCAGCCCTGGCTGCCTAAGGCCCCAGGAAACCCACTGGGGACAGAGAGGAGAGGCCTAAATCTGCCCCAGAAGGCCTAGGAGGTGACAGAAAGATGACAGCCTTTCTTATTTCTTGTTATCACCTCATTATTTTTCAGGTCTTGGCCTCCTTCCAGAAATAACAAGATGGAAAGTCCATCACATAGCTCATTTTAATTCACATTTCTCTGTGCTGCCTTAACTGATGATTATTTATTTTCCATAATAATATCATTAATTTTTTTTGAAGAGCTATCTTCTGTGTGAGAAACACGGGGGCAGGTAAATGCCGTTAGAGAGAGCCACTCAGGCCTGGGTCAGCTGCTGTGGAATTGGCCTGAGATTAGGGAGGTGCTATCTGGGTTGCAAGCCTGAGGCTTTCTGTAGCACAAAGGTCCTTCTAGAAGGAGCTTCTCCTTCTGTGGAGGAGTCAAGGAGCTCAGGAGTGGCCCTGAGAAGCCAGGGTTCTAACTCGTGCCTCACAAAATTACCATCCACACCACCACCACCACCACCATCATCACCACTACTACACCGCCATCACCATCATTATCACCACACCACCACCACACCATCATCACCGTCCCCATCACCATCATCATCAGTACTACCTCACCATCATCATCAGTACTACCTCACCACCACCATCATCACCACCATCATCATCACCACTACTACCTCACCACCACCATCATCATCACCATCATCACCACCATCACCAACATCATCATCACCATCATCATCATCACTACTACCTCACCACCACCATCATCACCATCACCACCATCATCACCATCACCATCATCACCACTATCACCACGATCACCATCATTATCACCACACCACCACCACACCATCATCACCATCCCCAACACCATCATCACCATCATCACCATCATCATCACGATCACCATCATCATCACCACTACCATCATCATCATCACCATCACCATCAGTACTACCTCACCACCATCATCATCACCACCATCACCACCACCACCATCACCATCATCATCAGTACTACCTCACCACCACCATCATTACCACCATCATCACCATCATCATCGTCATCATCAGTACTACCTCACCAACATCATCGCTACTACCTCACCACCACCATCATCATCACCACCACCATCATCACCATCATCACCACTATCACCACCATCACCATCATTATCACCACACCACCACCACACCATCATCACCATCCCCATCACCATCATCATCAGTACTACCTCACCAACATCATCACTACTACCTCACCACCACCACCATCATCACCACCATCATCACCACCATCATCATCACCAGTACTACCTCACCACCACCATCATCATCACCATCATCACCACCATCATCATCACCATCATCATCATCACTACCTCACCAACATCATCACTACTACCTCACCACCATCATCATCACCATCATCACCACCATCACCAGCATCATCATCACCATCATCATCATCACTACTACCTCACCACCACCATCATCACCATCACCACCACTATCACCACGATCACCATCATTATCACCACACCATCATCACCATCCCCAACACCATCATCACCATCACCATCAGTACTACCTCATCACCACCATCTTCACCATCATCATCATCATCACAATCACCATCATCATCATCGTCACCACTACCATCACCACCACCATCATCACTGTTGTCATCATCACCATCATCATCATCATCATCATCACCACTATCATCACCATCACCATCTTCATCACTACTACCATCACCACCACCATCATCATCACCACCGTCACCACCGTTGTCATCATCGCTACTGCATTTACCAAGTGTCCACTCTCTATCAGGTCCTCTGTTCAGTGCTTTACCCACAGATCTTCTAGAAATAGCACCCAAAGGCCAAAACACTTCTTTTGTCAAAGATGTGGTAAACCAATACAAGTTATGAAAATATAGGTGCAAACAGAACACAGAGGATCCTCACCACCTCACATGCAGCCCATCACCAAGAACCTCAGTGCCACCTGATAAGCACTTATAGGGGCAGCTGGGCAGCTCTGCTCACCTCACTTGGCCTCGCTCAGCATCTGCACCTGGCTTAGAGCCACTGTTCCAGGCTGGGTGTGACTGGAAGCCTCAGCTTCTCCCCGAGGAGCTCAGGGATGACTCTCCTCCAGGCGTGTGGGTGCTCGGCCCAGGCCTGAGGGGCAGCAGCTGCTCCGAGGAAGCTTTTTCTCATGGTAATGGCAGAAGTGCAAGAAGTCAATGGGAACAGACAAGTTCTCCTCAGAACCATCACGTGTGAGTCTCCCCTGATGCTCGCTGGCCTAAGCGCGTCATGTGGGCAAGCCTGGAGCCAATGGAGCAGGGAGGCCTAGGGCATCGTCATGTGTCACTAAGGACCTTGGTGGTTTGTGACGCTGTGAGCGTGGCAATGATACGTCACGCTCCTTTCCTTCCTCTTCCATGCGGTGGAGGCATCTCCTGCTCCTGCTCCTGGATAGGGAAGCCAGGTCAAGGTGAAGACATGGTGAAGAGCAGGGGCCAGGAGGGAGAGGGGGGACAAGAGGTGGACAGCCATGGCCCCAGGCAGGGGCGTGGAGTAGCCCAGGTGCCAAGAGACTAATAAGGATTCAATTTCTGTTTCTGTCACCTGCCAGCTTTGTGACCTCAGACAAGCCAGTCAACCTTTCTGAGCTTCCGTGACCGCGCATGTCTGTAAAGTCAGGATAATGATGGCCCAGGGGTGAGGATAAGAATTAGCATACGTAAGTCCCTGGCCCACAGACAGAAGGCAGGAAATGGCAGTGTCTTCACTGCTTCCGGGCCGCAGTGGGGCTTGGGTAGAAGCGTAAAGAGACGTGATTCTCCCTTGACAGCTGCTCGCTAGAGAAGGTCAAGCAAAGAGCGTGCAAACGAGGAAGAGCGGGAAATGCCCCAGGTGAAAGGCGGCAAAGCCAAAGCAGGACTTGACTCCACAGAGGCCTCGGAGGTGTTTCCAGCATTTATAGGATCCGGGCGCGGTGAGGCTGCTTCCCGCAGAGGCCACCGAAAACGGCGCCAGGTGTTATTTCACAGCAGGCGTCTGAAGGTACGGGGGCACCAGCTTCGGCCCGTGGGGCTCCGGGTCCCCGTCGAGCTGGACATCCAGACACAGTCTCGAGACGACGGGCGTCTCTCAGGGCCTCTCCCCTGCCAGCCCGTAATGTGGCCGGCGCTGCTGGCCGGGCCCACTTCTGGCCAATCACTGCCAGGGAGCTTAGCGCGCGCTGGGGCTTGGGCCAATCAGGACGCGCCTTGGCGCTGGGGGTCCGCCCGGAAGGAACGTGGTGGTGTTGCCGGGGCCGCGAGGCGGAGGAGCCCTGGCCCAGGCCTATGGCCGGAGGAGATGGGGCGCGCGGCCGCGCTGCGGTTCTGTGGGCGCCGCGGGGCGGGGCGCCGGGCTCGCAGGGGCCGCGGGCCCCGGCGCAAGTCGTTCCGAAGGACCTAAAACCCACCGAGGCCTCCCCGTAACTGGAATCGCCGGGAGCCCCGCACCGGGCGCAGGTGCAGGTGAGCCTGGGCTGCAGCGCCGCGTGGGAGGCGCAGGCGGTGGGCCCCACCGAGTGTCGCGGGGCTGGCAAGCGGGTTCCGCCAGCCCAGCCGATGGGTGGAGGGGTGGTCTTGGGACCTGCAGCTTCCCACGCCTGGCTGGCCCGCGGGGCGTTCAGCGTTGGCGCCGGGGAGCCGTGGGTGATTGGGGAATTGCGTGTGCCTCCCACGCACCACCTCGCAACCAGCGTCGGAAATCAGGTTCCCGCAGGAAGGCTGGGTTCCCCGGACACCGTCTTCCCCGGGCCGTAAGGGGGAGTAGAGGTGCTGCACGAGTGGCTGCTGACCACCCGGTCCAAGTCGAAGCTCCCAAAGCTGTGGGTGCAACTGGGTTTCCCAGCTTTCTGGGGGAGAGTTTTCGGGATGTGACCAAAATCCCAAAGGAGACTGTGGGTGCTAAGTATCCTGATCCCTGAGCTGTGGCTCTCTGTCCCCAGTGAGTGTTTATTCCCACGTAGGGGCAGTAGTTGGTGATGGAGAGTTTGGGCATAAGAGATAGGCGGGGGGTGGGGGGGGGGGGGGACAGATCTCAGACCTGGTGTCTCCAGCGTCCCATATGGTGGGGAGACCTCTGGTGGTTTGGTTCATCTATAAACCGGGTAGGACAGCCTCAGTGTGTGCCACTGCATAGCCACCCAGCACAGACAGCTGTAGGGACGTGCTGGTGCCTGGAAATGCTGGAGTCACCAGGGCTGCTCCTGTGCCTCTGTTGTCCTTCCTGCCCTTTCTCCCTGGACATCTGTCACCTTTAAAGGGCTTTTCCAGCACCTGAGCTCCCTTTCTCTCCAGCCCAGGCAGTCTTCATTAAAGGGCGTGGTGATGTGACTCCTCAGCTCTTCTCTTCCCAGTTCATCATCGTTGGGACACACCTCTGGCTGGACCCCGCCAGAGCTAGTCTCTCAATTTCCCAGTGTCCAATAACTGCTTTCAAGACAGCTGTCTCTGTGATGAGACTCAAGAACCAATTTTAATCTGAAAAGCCAAGCACTTGACACTCTCCACCCTGTCCCCCTGTCTCTGGGTTCTTTCTATTTTCTGGGCAGGGTGTGCGGCTGAAGTCATTGGAAGAGGGGGTAACTACATACAACAGGGAAGTGTGCATGAAAGAACCTCAGTTAATGACACCGACGATTATCCTGTCACAAGAATGTGATTCAGTTGAGAACTTCTTTCTTTCTTTCTTTTTTTTAGTTTATTTATTTATTTGAGAAAGAGAGAGAGCACAGGAGTGGGGAAGGGGCAGAGAGAGAGAGAGAGAGAGAGAGAGAGAGAGAATCTTAAGTAAGGTCCACACCACCAGTGCAGAGCCCAATCTGGGGCTCGAACCCACGAAACCACGAGATCGTGACCTGAGCTGAACCAAGAGACCAATGCTTAACTGACTGAGCCACCCAGGCGCTCAAGAATTTCTGTTTGATTTGAGATGATTGGCTAATCAGAGTGTGGGACAAAGTCGATAAAGAGTTTGTGTGGAGAGCAAGGAAAAGATCACTTGTCTGAGAGCGGACTGGTGGAGCTGAGTTCCAGTTGGGGGCTGCCGCTCTCTGTGAAGCTTGAGGCAAGTCTTAGCCTCTCAAAGGCTCAATTTCACCATCTATAATACGGGGCTTAACGAGATGATTGTTTTGGTCTGTTCCAGCTCTGAAGTTCTGTAATGCTAGGATTCATGCCAAGAACAATTAAGGCCAGAAGCCAGATTTCTGATCTTGCTGAACTGACCACCCCTCCTTTAAACTGAGGTTTCTTTTCCATCTCTAAATCTGATGGTTTCTGTATTGGGCATTAGGCTGACAGTGGACATCGGATGACAGCTGGACCCCCGTGTAAACATTGGAATGTAACAGGAAAAAGATCATGGGCTTTGAGGGTGCCTGGGCCGCTCAGTCAGTTAAGCGTCCGACTCTTGATTTCAGCTCAGGTCATGATCTCACGTTTCGGGGGATCAAACCCTATGTTGGGCTCCATGCTGACAGTGCAGAGGCTGCTTGAGATTCTCTATTTTTCTCTCTCTTTCTCTCTGCCCCTCCCCTGCTTACACTGTCTCTGTCTCTCTCAAAATAAACAAATAAACTTAAAAAAAAAAAAAGTCATGGGCCTTGAAGTTCGACCAGCCCAGGATTTATGTTAGGAGGTGTTCAACTGAAAATAACTAATAACTACCTGACTAACAGTGACTTCACCCATAAAGACATTTACTGCTTACTCAACAAGAAGTCTGCAGGTGGGAGGTCCTGAGATTGGTTTGACAGCCCAGTGGCCACGCATTCCAAGTTCCATTTTGCATCTTCAGCTGATTGGCTTTATCCTTGTCACCTCCTGGATCTTAAAAGCCTGCCCCAGGCCACACACCGTACATTCCTACAACACGCCCACAGGCAGGAAGGAGAGGTGGTAGACTCAAACGGTGTTTGTTCTTGAACTGGTCACCCCTTTCTAGGAGGGAGAAACTGTTTCCCAGAAGCCCCTGCTCCCACGCCTTTCTCTCCGGCCTCATTGTCCAGAACGGGTCCCATGCCCCGTCCCGTAGCACCCCCTGGCAGAGGACACCAGGATTCTTGTGACTAGCTAAGCCCAACTATAACGCTCACAGGATCTGCCACCTGGTTTTTAAAATTTGGGCTTCACTGGGGCGCCTGGGTGGCCCAGTCAGTTAAGCATCTGACTTCACCTCAGGTCATGATCTTGTGATGCGTGCTGACAGCTCAGAGCCTGGAACCTGCTTCGGATTCTGTGTCCCGCCCCCCCTCTGCCCCTCCCCCGCTCGCACTCCACACACTGTATGTCTCTCTCTCTCTCAAAAATAAATAAACATTAAAAACAAATAAAATTTGGGCTTTATTTAATTGCCTGTGTGATCTTGAACAAATCACTCGGCTTCTCTGAGCCCCGTTTTCAGCAGCTGAAACACAGGCATAAGCACACCAACCCTCACAGGAAGGACGGAGTCAGATGCTGTGTGCGAAGTCTCCAGGGCATTTGACCATCCCCTGCACATGCCACGCGCTCAGGAAATGGTAACTCTTGCCCTTCCTGACGTCACTTTGGATGACAGTCGGAGAGGGTAGCCTCACTGAGCTCTCTAGTCCCAGTTTTCAATTTCGATAAACTCCATTTCCATGACAAGTCGAGCAGGAGCTTGCCAAAGTCAACACGTTGGGCTCCAGTGTTTACCGCTGTGACACCTGCTGCTCTGACGGGCTCTGTGCCGTTCTGTACACAGTGGTTTTGGACAGTGGCCGCCGCACATTTTGTCTTTGGATTTCTTGTGGGGGAGATTTAGCATCTGGCAGGATGGCCTCTGACTGTGACCCGTCTCCAGCAAGCACTGTCGCTGCGCGCGAGCTGCGATGAGATTTCTGCGAGGAGAGAGAGAAAGGGCGTCCACCTCGACAGAGAGGCTGCTTCCCTGGGAGAGGGTGCCCCTCTGTGCTCCCAGGGGGTTGGCATGGGGGGGGCGCCTCAGGCTGCAAATCAGGCAGGGTTCTAGGGCTTCCGTCCCCTCCCCGCCTGCAGCCAATCCATCAGCTAAAGCCCCCTTCCCTCCACCACCTCCTCTCCTGTGGTCCCAGCAAGCCACTCCCTGGTCCCCCCCCCCCACTCCCCACCTGCCCTTCCCTCCTCAGTGCACGCTCCTCCCAGCCGCCAGGCCATGGTTCAAGGACAGGCACCATGTCACATTGTGCCGCAGCTTGGCCCCTCCTACGGCTTCCGTTGCAGGTGGAATAAAATCTAAGGTCTCATGGTCTGACCCTGCCCAGCTCTCAACCCCTGTCTTCACGCAGGGCCACCTCCAGGGCCACTCGTCTGCAGCTCACAGGCCCCAGGCTTGCTTCTTCCTCTGCTGTCGCTGTCTGGAAGTTCTTAATAATTTCTTTTTTTTTTAATGTTTATTTATTTTAGAGAGAGAGAGACAGAGCACGAGCAGGGGAGGAGCAGAGAAGAGAGAACAAGACACAGAATCCAAAGCAGGCCTAGGCTCTGAGCTGTCAGCACAGAGCCCAACGCAGGGCTCGAACTGATGAACTGCGAGACCATGACCTGAGCCGAAGTCGGGCACTTAACCGACTGAGCCACCCAGGCGCCCCTGGAAGTTCTTAATAATTTCTGAAGAAGGGTCTGTGTTTCCGTTTTGCATGGGGGCCCCTGAATTATGTCCTGTCCTTACCTTCTTGCCTACCACACTCAGCTTTCCTGTCTGAGAACAAGTTTCACCAGCCTGCGGGGTCACTGCCTTCTCTGCGAGCCAGCCTCAGAGAAGACCCCCACCCCCTCCCAGGTTGCCCGCCTGCACATTTCCCACCCAGCACCCACCCTCCTGTCACACTATCTTCCGGGGCTGAGGCATCAGGACCCTTCCGTGATGCGCGAGGCTCACCTTGTCCCTTCCACGCCAGAGGCCCTCCCCACCCAGGCACACGTGCTGTTACGTTCATGTATGTTCGTCACAAGTGAAGGGCCTGACAAACGTCTGATTCCAGAACTTGTGTTCTGTGTGCGGCTCGGAGGAAGTAACTAGGGAGTTAAAAAGTGTTGTTCACAGAGAGCGTTAGCTGTACTGTGACATTGACTCGGGACAGGGGTTATCTGAAGGACAGAATGAGTACAACTGTCCCTTTGGCGGTACTGGCACTGGCTCGTGCACAGATGGGATTAGTTGAATACCCTGAATATGCAGTGGAGGGCTCTGATGGAGTAAAATTCAGAACCGGAGCAAAGGACCGTGCCCAGAGGAGAGCACCTTACACACACACACACACACACACACACACACACGCATTAGCATGCACATAGACACACACGTACAGACGCACACCATAGACACCTACGTACACACACACCACACACAAACATGTACGTACACACACATACAAGCACATAGACACATACCTACCACACATGCGCATGCACACACACACACATACACGGTCTCAGGCAGGGTCTGTCTCTTTTTTTTTTTTTAATTAATGTTTTTTATTTATTTTTGAGAGAGAGATCGCAAGTGGGAGGAGGACAGAGAGAGAGAGAGAGAGAGAGGGAGACACAGAATCGGAAGGAGGCTCCAGGCTCTGAGCTGTCAGCACAGAACCCGATGTGGGGCTCAAACCCACAAACTGTGAGATCATGACCTGAGCCGAAGGTGGACACTTAACTGACTGAGCCACCCAGGCGCCCCAGGGTCTGTCTCTTCTGGGCAGCTGTGAGGTCTCTGCCCGAAGCTGGGACTGAGCCCCAGATTCACAGGACTGGGGGGGCTTCTGGGGAGGCACGCACGCCACCCCCAAAGCCCCAGGGTCCAGCCACCTCTGTCCCTCTGTCCTCTGTGTCAGACTGAGAAGGAGGCTGGGATTCAGAGGGCCCAGGGATGGCCAGCCTCTCCGGGTGGCCCAGGGAGCACCTTCGAGAGCCTGAGAAGCTCCATTGCCCAGCGGGAGTTTCTGTCCCTTCTAGAGAAGATCTGGGGCGCATTTTAGGTTTGAAGACTAAAAATTGCCATCTCTTCTGAAGACCCTGTCACTGGCCCCAAACGGCGTGGCCTGAGGCTGAGACATGAGGCAGCCTGGCTCTTTGAAATCAGTCACTCGTGTCCTCAGGGGGTTGTGAGGCTCCATGGAAAGACACAGTGAGGTGCTCAGTGGAAAGTCCTGGCTTCTGGGGAATGTTCCGGAAGCGGTGGCTGATCCCTCAGGTCTCTGGTTCGTGAACAACTGCACGCACCTGGGCCAGTTTAAGCTGAAAGGGAATGATTGGTTGTTGGGTGATCCACAGAAACCTCGAGAGGGCTGGAGAAAGAGCAAGGCTGGTCTTCCAGGATCCGGGGCTAAAATCATCCCACACATCAGGTGGCAGGAGCTCAGCCCCATGGCCATCTCAGCTGCCACCGCACTGATGCCACTTCTGCCCTGGGGACGGGACTGGCAGCTCTGGGCGGGCTCTGCAGCCCCAGGCAACATCTTCACCCGAAACTGGGCGTGTTTGCCTCACCAGGGCCAGCAGAGCAGGAGCCCCCCGCCGAGCCCGGCCCTGCACGGTCCTTACCGCTGAATCGAGGGCTTGCGCGGTCGGGGCTCATGGATGGGGCTGCATTCTAGCTGCGAACCCGGGCTTCTCCAGAGAGAATGCCCTCAGCGTGAAGACTTCCTCAAATAGGGACAGCTTAGTCAGAAGACAAAGTAGCTACAAATGCAACAGCTGTACACGATGCGGAGCATGGGCACCAAAATCAAAGGGAACTTTAAAAACTAGCCTTCGCGTAAGCCAAGGGCTTGGTTTCTCTGCCCAAGGCCCGTTTGGCATCAGTCTTTGTGGCGGTGGTAACACAGTGTCCCGTGAGGAGACTGTGGCAGGACTGGGGACAGATCACTGGGCAGGTGGACAGCCTCTGCCGACAAGTGTGGTCTGGGGCTGGGTTCATACAGGACTAATGCCCCAGCTCCCAGGCCTCTGCAGCTTCTAGTGGCTCCTGCTTTGAATCCCAATCAAAGTTCTAGTGATGCAGTTTCTCCAACAGGCTCTGAGGCCAGCACGTGCCACCCAAGGGAAATAATAATAAAAACGATCATCGTTCTAATTTGCGTCGTGCCCAGCACTGAACCAAGCACTTTATTTTTTTTTAATTTTTTAATGTTTACTTATTTTTGAGAGACAGAGTGAGCGAGCAGAGGAGGGGCAGAGAGAGAGGGAGACACAGAATCCAAAGCAGGCTCCAGGCTTTGAGCTGTCAGCACAGAGCCCGCCGCGGGGCTTGAACTCATGAACCATGAGATCACGAACCTGAGCTAAAGTCAGACACTTAAATGACTGAGCCACCCAGGTGCTCCTGAACCAAGCACTTTAAATCCCGTATCTCTAAATACTCACAGTTACCCCACAAAGGTGGTTGATTACTATCCCCACCTGACAGGTGAAGACAGCGATGTGCAGAGAGGCTAAGAAAATCATGCAGCCGGTACGCGGAGGAGCTGGAATTCGAACTCAGGTCCTTAGCTACTGCACGTGCTGTTGCTTTGCAGGCCGTAGACGCGAATTCTCAGTCTCACTCCCAAACTAGCCACATACACTACCGCACAGAGGCCACCGTGGGTCATGTGGATTATTCACAAGGTCCAGTGTGACGCAACTGGGTGTGTAGAGGAAGTAGTTGTCCTCCACAGGGTAGGGACATCCCCTAAGGACCCCACAGTGTCCCTCCCACAGAGGGGGAGCAGGGGAAGGCTCCTCACAGGCAAGCTGTCCGAGGAAGGGGGTGAGCCCTTCATGTCTCTGAGGACATGACACAGCTCCTGCAAGTAAGTGCTGGGCTTTCCAAGCGGGAGGCCCGGAGGCTGGACATAAAACGTGCAAGACCCCTTTGGCTGGGGGACGGGGGGAGGGGAACATGGCCCAGGCTGCAGCTTCTGAAGATGACTTGCTGCGGAAGATTGTTCTAGCTCAGCCTGAACCACCACTTGCCTGGTGAACTTGATCAGCTCACGGTAGGAATTTGGAGCGTAAAGTACCGTAGGCCTGTTTGTTGGTCTGCTCATTCAGGCTCTGACTTGATTTTAGAAAAGAATCTGTTTTTAGAAAAAAATCTGTTATAGAACAGAATATATATATATATATATATATATATATATATATATATATATAAAAGCCCAGGAGAGTGGTTTTAAAAAAAAATTAAGACAAGGATAAAATCAGAATGCAAATATGTAACCCATGGGGGTCAGCCTAAGGACCACGGTGAGTCTTCCGTGTGGTTTCGAGATTCTTCTTGGCCGGAGTGAAAAGAGACATCCAGTCAGCTCCCTGACTCCCACCTGTTTTCTGATCTCCCTGCTTCTGCCAGTGTCTTTCCAGGTCAGAAGTCCTGTTTTTAGTCTGCTCTCATGGGGAACCTTACTCCTGCTCTCTCCCTTTCTGCCCTCATTTTCCTTGCCCTTCCCGGGGTTTATTTTCAGCCGCCGTTCCTTTCTGAAGCTGCAGGGGCTGCACAAAGGAGGCCAGGTTCCAGCCCTCCGGCCCCTCCCCTCCTTGGGGGGAACAGGCCCATCTCAGCCCCTCCCCACGTGGCCCGTGAGGGCGGCCAGGTTCGAAGCCAGCGTGGAAGGACACCCGCACCTGGGCCGGCAGCGGCATGGAGCAGAGCTCCGGCATCTCCTTCAGAGCTAAGGGACCGCTCTGACCTCCCTCGTTATTCCTGGCTCGTTTATAATCAGCTTTTCCATTATCTTGCAGCGAAACCCTCCCAGAATCACATTAATTGCCTATAACTACAGCTGGGTGGTTCATTTATTCTTTCTAATTTGGAAGATCCAAATGGTTTAACCCCTATTTTTATTTTAAAAGCTTTAGGGGTTTTGTAAACTTTGGAGGCCCTAAAGCCAATGTGGCAGACACATGCTCAGGTAAGTGCAAGTGCACGTGCACCGTCACACACCCCATGGCACGTGCCACAGCACATACCATGATACACGCAGGACGGACCTTTTGGGTAAGGAGTGGGCAGGAGGGTAATATGACCTGAGCGATTGCTATGTAGGCAGCACTAGTGCCATTATCACCCACACCAAGGACACCAACACCACTACCACCACCTTCACTGTCACCGTCTCTACCTCCACCCCACCCCCACCATCATTACCACCATCACCATTACCACCTCCACCATCATCCTCACCATGACCGTCACAACTACCACCACCACCACTACCACCTCCACCACCACCATCACCACCACCATCACCACCACCATCATCATCACCATCACCACTACCACCTCCACCACCATAATCATCACCACCACCCCTACAATCACCACCACCATCATCACCATCACCACCGTCACCATCACCACCACCTCCACCACCATAATCATCATCACCACAACCACCATCATCACCATAATCATCATCACCATCATCATCACCATCACCACCACCACCACCACCTCCTCCACCATAATCATCATCACCACAACCACCATCATCACTACCACCATCATCACCATCACCACCGTCACCATCACCACCACCTCCACCACCATAATCATCATCACCACAACCACCATCATCACCATCATCATCACCATCATCACCATCATCATCACCATCACCACCACCACCACCACCACCACCACCACCACCTCCTCCTCCACCACCACAGTCATCATCACCACAACCACCATCATCACCACCACCATCATCACTACCACCATCACCCCCACCACCGTCATCACCATCACCTCCACCATCATCACTACCAGCACCTCCACCACCACAACAACTATCACTACCACCTCCTCTTCCATCACATCCACATCACCGTCACCACCATTCATCCAGGTGCCTGAAATTCCACCATCGCAGCTTCATTCCTTTGACTTAATCACAACTTTCTTCAGCCACTCTCTTTGACGCCATGACTTTAGTGGGAAGTACTGAAACCCAGACCACTTTTCTCAGTGACTGAATGTCCCTAGGAGTAGAGCCAGGTTCTGAGGAGAGGACTCTCAAAACCCGAGGAGAGTTCGAATGAGTGTGTGTGAGGCTGACACTGTGTGTGCGCGCACACACGTACATGCACACACGTGCGTGCCTTATCAATTAAATAATGAACAAAGAAATTTGAAAAAGGAAAATTCTACCGACTCCTCTGCAACACTGTGGGAGCTCTTATTGTTTACACATTCGTATCTTAACGGAGCAGATCGTAAGTTTCTGTCTTAAGCAGATCATAAAAAACTGGATTATACTGAAGATAAGTGGTTCTCAGACTTTATCATGCAAGAGAACACCCACAGGGCCAGTGACTGCTGAGCCCCACCCTGGCCTTTCCCATTCGGTAGACCTGGGGTGGGGCTTGAGAATTTGCATTTCTAACAGGTCCTCAGGTGCTGCTGCAGCTGCTGGTTCAGGACCACGCTTGAGAATGTCGGTTAAAACACACCCAGGCTCCCACACGCGCGCACACCACAAACACGTGCATAAACCCCTGCAGAATGGTGCAGTCCTTTTTCATGTACAAATCCCCGTCAAAAGAGAGCTTGAAGAATGTGAAGAAATTAAAGTGATGAGCTAAAATCACAGGAGCCAGCTGAAAAGAGTAGTGTTCTAATATCGGCCCAGAGATGTGGATTTGGGGCTTCCAGAGAGGATACGAAGTTTTGAGGTTCAGGGAAACATAAGCTACCCTAGGTGGGGGATGGAGGCCTTCAGGAACGGCTAGAATATGGAGGCCAAACTTAATCGGGCCGAGGGGGAGCTGGGCAGGGGACTTGGAGAGGCTGCAGGCAGGGAGGGGGTCCTGCCCCAGGAAGAGGCCTGAAGGGATGAGCTCGGGGCGCAGACAACATGGGGATGTGGCTTTCACCTGGGTCTGGGCCCAACCAGCTCCCGGGGAGGTGAGATGCCGAGTCCGGTGGGGACAGGACCACAGACCAGCACTGGCTGCCCTGGGGCCTCCGGCGGCCTGGAGACGCCTCCTGTTGCTCTGGGACCTCATCTCAGCAGATTGGCCTTTCAACCTCTTGCCCTTCTTTGCCACCAGGACTTTTATGTCTGGGGTGGAACCGACAGGGCCTACGAGTGACCAGTCAAGGCCACGGCCGCTCAGGCAGTGCTGCAGGTAGACCACAGCTCAGAGGCTCCTGGGCCCCAAGAGAGGGTGGTGACAAACCTCTGCAGCAGTGGGCCTGGACCTTTGTACTATTGCCATTGGGGGGGGGCAGTTCTGTGCATCGAGGGGCGCTCCGCAACATCTCTGGTCTCTATCCACTAGATACTAGGAGCAGTCGCCCCAAAATGATAATTAAAAACATCTTCAGGCATTGCCAAATGTCCCCCGGGGGGGGGGTGCAGAATCACCTCCCCACACCCCCACAACGCTGCTCCGGAGGCCCATCTTTCCTGCTCCACATGCAGAAAGGAAGAATGTTATTCCTTCGTGTGTCAGTACAGATTCATTTCATATCGCTCTTATTTATTTTTTAAAAGAGATGTGTTCTTTCCTTTAAAAGAAGTTTTTTTAAACATTTATTCATTTTTGAGAGAGAGAGAGACCGAGCACGAGCAGGGATGGGGCAAAGAGAGAGAGAGAGGGAGGGAGCAGGCTCCAAGCCTGTCAGCACAGAGCCAGATGCAGGGCTCAAACCCACGAACTGCAAGATGATGACCTGAGCCACCCAGGCGCCCCCTATTGCTTATATTTAAGGTCACAAGAGAGGGGGCACATGGACCGCTCAGTTGGCTAAGCATCGGACTTGGGCTCAGGTCACCACCTCGTGGTTTCTGAGTTCACGCCCCGTGTCTGGGGTCTGTGGGGACAGCTCGGAGCCTGGAAGCCTACTTCGGATTCTGTGTCTCCCTCTCTCTCTCTCTGCCCCTCCCCCGCTCGTGCTTTCTCTCTCTCTCTCTCAAAAATGAATAAAACATGTTTTTAAAAAGTCACAAGAGAGAAGAACCACTCTACAAAGGGCGGAGTTGTTTCAACTCAAAGGTGGGCAGGGAAGACGAGAAAAGGGACAGGAATGGGGTGTTCTTCCGAATGCTCTAGAAAGGAACAAAATGGACCCTGGGGAGCTGCTGCAGGGAGGAGACCTCACAACCGGTGTGGGCGGTGCTGGCCTTGGGGCCAGCGGGTCCCATTGCTCCAGCCGGCGGGGCCTGGGGCCTCCTGGGTGCGTTTTCCGCCGCAGCGCCGTCAGAGGGCACGTTCCGCTTGCCCTGATGAGTGGGAAAGCGGGGTACGGAGGTCAGCGGGACGGGGCCATCCCTAGTTTGGAAAAAGAGTGTGTATCTGTACACACCCCCAGCCCCAGCCCAGCGCAAGATGTGGCTGTAGATACACCGCGACGCCGAAGCGGTTACGGTCAGAGGCCGGGATTTCAGGTGGCTTTTTTCACTCGCTTGCTTCTCTGTCATTTTTCTGCCGTGCACATTGCAGTAACCGGTAGGAAGGAAAAACAGCACGCGGGGAAAAGGCAAACACTTGGGCAAAGGCACGAGGCCCGAAGCGGCAGCGAGAGAGGCGGGCTTGCCCCCCGCCGCCGGGGCCCCTCTGCGGACGCGGCGGCCCGCGGGCAGGTCTAGAGGGGGAGCCGGGGAGGAGGCTCAGAGAGCGCGGGGCACCGGGCCGGGGTGCGGGCACACACCCTGCACACCTCCGGGGACCTCGGTCCAGGCCGCCGTCACGCGCCCACAAGGTCCCGCGGCTGAGACCACGCCTCTGGGACACGGGGGTCTGCAGGGCGCCGCGTGGGGGCCCGGGAGCCCTCGACGGCCCCGCGGCAGCGGAAGGGGCGCAGAAGGCGAGCAAGCGAGGCTTCGCTCCGGCCCAGGCCGCGGAGGCGCAAGCCGGGCCGGGGGACCCGGGCGGCGGCTCGGCCCGCGCGTCGCCGGCTGCGAGGAGCCTGCGCCGCGGCCGCCGCGGCCGGGTTCGCACAGCCGCCGCCCCGCCCCGCGCCCCCGGCACCCCCGGCGCCCCCGACGGCGCCGCACGGAAGGCCGCGCGTAGGAGCCGCGGGGCCCGGGCTCGGTCGCCCTCTGCTGGGCGAGGCGCGAAGGGCAGCCTCAGGTCCCTCCTGCGCCCCCTGCTGCCAGAAGGCTGCCTGAGTCGCTGGGAATGCAGACGCTGGGAAGACTGTGCAAGGGGATGGGGGTAGGGTGGAGGGGTGGAGGGGTGGAGGGGTGGAAGCGCGCCTTAGAAGGACAGGGCCTCGTGGTGCATCAGAGGAGAGCAGGAGAGGCTGACCTCCGTGTCCCACTGGGTCCCCGCATGAGGACATTTGTTCAGCATCTTACTGCAGGCAAAGTGCTGAGTGCATGGGGGGCGCGGGGAGGCAGAGGAGAGAGAAGTGGACCCCACTTCTCCAGGACCTGGCACATTGTGAGAGGGACAGTCAGGCAATCCAGCTCAGTGGGATGGGGGTTGGTGGCACAGGTGGCTTCATTAAAAAGAAGACCATGGAGGAGCCGGCTCTGGGTCAGCAGGTGGGTGTGGAGCACACAGGGGCCTTGTATCTGCTTCCTGGGGCAACTTCAAACAACGCAAGCGTTATTTCCTCTGGGAGAAATTTATTCTGGAGGCCAGAAGTCCAAAATCAAAGTGTCAGCAGGGTCACACTCTCTCTGAGGTCTCCAGGGGAGACTCTGTTCCATGCCTTTCTCTTAGCTTATGGTGTGCCTCGAAATCCTTGGCGTCCGGTGACTTGGAGACACACTTCTCCTATTTCTGTCTCCAGCGGGGGCATGGCCAGCTTCCTCCTGTGTGCCACCAGTCATATCTGATAATATCTGTGCAGTCCCTGTTTCCTGGGTGGGCAGGAATGTCCAGAGGGGAGCACAGGGCTGAGCTCCAGAGGCAGAGAAATCAGGAAGGGCAGGATGATCTCATCTCATCTGAGCGGCCCTGGGCAGGCAGGACCCACCCAGGCATACTTCCAGGAGGTGGAGGCTGTGATTCTGCAGGGAGGCAGTTGGGACTTTTCTCCTCCCCCAGGAGGGATTGGACTCGAGGACTGTTTAGCGTTTACATCGACCAATATACTGTAGGCAATAGTTTTTTATTCTCAAAAAAAAAATGCTTAATCACTTCTTCTAGTTAGAAGAGTCACCAATGCTCACAGGGGAAAAAGAAATCAAGCAGTACAGAAGAGTGTAAAGAATGATTTACAAATCACCCAAACCTCAGCTCCCAGGGGTAACTGCATGTAAATGGATGCGTATTTATTTATGTACGTAGTTTAATGACACTTTTCACATTGAGAGTAATGCCACATAGCCAACCTTTCTGGAGCTGTGGCTTTTGCTAGCACTTTATAAATTTGATTTTGTAGATCTTTTTAAGAGGCCTATACTTGCCTCAGTTTGGCCAGCAATTGGGACTTAACTTTGCAACTGGCAGGTGCTTGGCACATGTGGCCCAGAAGAGGAGGAAAGTGCCGTCTTTGCCCGCAAGGCTAGGTTAGCTCAATGGGAGGATGACCTTGGCCGGGAGGCCACAGAGAGAAGCAGGAGATGCAACCAGGGTGAATAGCCAGGGTTATGGCCAGAAGAACCAGCCTGTGACTTGTGACTGTGGGAGACGGTCACACTTCAAGTGTGAGGTGTCCAGAGGGGACAGGAATGGGGACAGAGACCCTAGGGTCTAGACGGACAGAACAGGGCCAAACTGGGTGTGGACAGGAGTTGAGAGGAGAAGGTCAGAAGCTCTCCTTCAATGTGGCAAGCTCTCCTTCTGGATAGTGGTTGGGACACTAGATAAGGTGCTGTGGCTTCAGGACATGGGAGCTGAAAAGGAGCCGGAGGAGATGGGCAAGAGGGGTGTGTGTGTGTGTGTGTGTGTGTGTGCGTGCGCGCGCGCGCACTTACTGCTTCTTTTGATCAACTTTCTATTCCATGCTATTCTATCATATTCTATGCTGTGCTATTCCATTCCATTCCATTCCATTATTCCTTTCTATTACAATTGCAAAATACTGATAACATTGCATGGCAAATTATCTAATCTCACAGGACAAGATTTAAAAAACTAGAGCATGCAACAAAGTCTCATCCTTCCCTCACTTTCCCCAGCCTTAGGGCAGAAGGTGCCTTTGTCCTGAACATGGGTAGCTCAGGGGTCTCCTCAGTTAGAACCCGGAACTCCCTTTAGACCTAATCACAGCCTTCACTTACCTCTCTGCAAGCCCTGTCCTACCAGCCAGGATGTTCCTCCTTCCTTTGGTCCCTTTCAGGACAGCAGAAAGAAAAGAAATGACATCTGAACATCTGTGTTAAAGCATGAATTCCTCAAGACCACTCTTCTCCAATCAGAAGTGACACGATGCAACGACCCCCCACCCCAACTTCAGCCATCCCAGGTTAGCTAAGAATAATCCCCAGTTTTAAGCTAGACTTGCTAAGATTTAGGTGAGGTGTCGCAAACAGCCACTGCTCAAAGTAACAATGTTTACAAACTGCTTTCCCTTGAAAATTTTTCAGCTGTGAGTAAGGGATTACAGCAACCCAAGATCTTTTGCAGAAACAGACATTTTCAAAACGTGTCGGTGCATAAAATGTTTTGTGTTGAATTTATCACAAACGCCACATCAGGACTTCAGATAAGTCCAGAAATAAGAAGGTGACAATGGGAAGATTTCAGCGGGATTTATTTTTATTTATAATTTATACCCTGTCAGCTCCCCATAAGGATTTGAGGCAGCACCCGATAAAAGACAAGGTTGCTAAAAATGGGAATAGAAAATTGAAAAACTCAAGTGGAAGGAGGAGGAAGAGAAGGTGATAAAATTACTGAGCTGAACTGTAGCGAGCTTTCTAGTAGCCACAGCAAGGATGGAAACCCGAGCCTGGGTACGTTTCCTTATCTGAGTAAAGATTTTAAAGTCGCAAGCCGCGCATTAGTTCTCCAAGGGACATCAGCGCATCTCGGTACTGTTTACTTGGTGACAATTACAAGGGCCTCGGAGGAACGCGTCAGCAGGGTCCAGCGCCCACAGCCCGAGGCTAGAGGGGCAGGGACAAGCAAGACACTGTGCCCAGGAGGGCCTGGGTTCCGGGTGGGGCACGGGGGCTGCACGAGGCAACCAGACCTGCGCTGGCCGCCTCCCCGGGCCCATCCTCTCCCGAGAGGCCTGTCCTGCAGGTGTTCACAGCCCTGGGCCCTAGCGGGGTGCGGGGCGGGGGAGGGGGGAAAGGGCACCTGGACTGCAGGCTGCGGGTCCGCGCATGCGTGCAGGCAAGACCCTTGCGTTGGGGGTTGGAGCGGGGCTGCGGGAACGAGGGTCCAGCTCCTGAGCCCCGTCCTGCGGCCGCGCCTCCGGGGAGCCTGAGAAATCTACCTTTGAGACTGGTTTCCAGGCTCCCGTGAGGCTGTGGATGCCAAGCAAGGAGACTAAGTGCGTTTCACTTACCGACTCTTCAGTTTGAGTTCTGCTTTGGCGACTACCTTTGCCGCGGCATCGAGGCGTCGGGCCCGGTGGCCTGGGGACCGCCGGCCTCCGTTGGTGCTCCGCCCCGGGGCCTAGAGGGCGCCTTGCAGGTCAGACGTGCAGCCATGAGATGTGTGACCTTGGGCGGGTTATTTCTCCTGGCTCGAGTCCCAGCCTGTGACCTTGGGAACAGTTCCATAGCCTCCCAAGGCCCCAGTTTCCTCTCGGTCCCCGGGGCGCTTAGGAGACTAAACGGGCTTACACGCATGCACGGCTTCAGGACGGCTCGGAACACACAGTAAAATGCCATGCAAGTGCCATGTTCTTCTTATCGTTACTTGGATCACTGGCTGCGCCTCCCTAAGCGGGTCTCATCTGATTCTCCCCCGCTGTGGGGCCCCAGAGTCCGGGACCAGACCCCGTGCTCAGCGGCCAGAAACTGGGGCGTCTGGTGCCGCTGCCTGCAGGACCGACCCCACCCTCCCTGAGCTGTGCTCCTTGCAGTTCAGACACCTCGCCCGAGGGAGGACGCGGGCTGCCGCTGTTACAGCTCGGCCATGCCTTCTCATCCGCTCTCTTTTCAAAAGAGCCAAGTCAGTGCCAATGAGACCTATTAACGTGCAGCTCTCAGCCCACACCTTGCGCGTCCCCAGCCCCAGGTCTCAGCGGTGCCTCTGGTCCTTGGCGCCTCCTGCTGGCCGCTTGAGGTAGGTGCCTCACCAATGCCGGCCACTGTCGGCTTCCAGTCCGTTCTCCAGTCTAAAGACCTTTCCCTCTGCCTCTCGAAGGAGGGACTCTAATCATGGTTGTGTCCCCACCCAACCCCCACCACCCACTTAATAATTGTGCTTTAAAACCGTAAACGAATGAATAAATGAATGCTAATTTCCTAAGTCACAAGCTCAGAAAACTTCATCGACTTCCCATTGCTGCTTATCGGCAAAACCCAAACTTATCCACCAGCCTAGGCCTTCGGCAAACTGACTCCCCTCCCTCTCTCACCATCCCAGCACCACTGACCCAGCGTGGGGCTCGTGGGTCCTGCAAACCCACCTCTCCTGCCCTTTCCGGGTCATTCTCTCTGACAAGGTCTGTGGGGAGGGACTCTCGTCCACACTGTCCCTTCCCCTTGAGGTTATTATCCCCATCTAGTTGCCATTTACTGTCACCTTGTCTCTTTCCCCAGTTATACTGTAAACAATTGGGGACCGAGACAGGCCAGCCACTTCCAAGTGCTCACTGCTCATTTCGGAACAACTCCCCGCGTGTGTCTGGGGGTCTGTGGCCTCTAATGCATCTGATGTTCGTGTGCCAGGGCCTGGGGTGGGGAGTGAGGCAGGGAGTGGAGGCGCTCATTCCACACTGGGGGCTGGATGAGGGTGAGGATCCTGCCAGGGGGAGCAAATCAAAGGTGACAGGGGAGGGAAGGTGCAGAGCCTGGGCATGGAGGGTGGCAGCGACCAGTGTGTTCCGCAGTTGGGTGAAGGCAGAATCAGGAACGAGGAGCCACAGCTTTCACAGGAGCTCAAGAAGGTGGTCTGTAGTAGCAAGTGAAGGCTTAGCCCAGATGCTCTCCTGAGACACTTCTTGTCCCCAGCACGATCATCAGGGACAAAGAAAGGGACACAGACAGAGACAGAGTGGGGGGCCCTGGTTCTCACTGTGGTGCCTGAACCAGCGGGTCGGCATCCCCTGGGACTTGACCGAAATGCAAATTCTCAGGCCTCACCCAGACCACTGAACTGGAGGCTGTGGGGTCACCTGTGTTTTCACAAGTGCTCCCAATGAGGTTTGCGAACCATGAGTCCAGCCAGGCTAACGAAGGTGCACAAGGCCCTCCTTTCCCCAATCCGAGTCTTTCCCTGCTCCCCCTTTAAATTTTTTTAAATGTTTATTTATTTTTGAGAGAGAGAGAGACAGAGTGCGAGTGGGGGAAGGGGTAGAGAGAGAGGGAGACACAGAATCCAAAGCAGGCTCCAGGCTCTGAGCTGTCAGCACAGAGCCCGATGCAGGGCTTGAGCACACGAACCGTGAGATTATGACCTGAGCTGAAGTTGGACGCTTAACCTACTGAGCCACCCAGGTGCCCCTCCCTGCTCCCCCTTTAGCTGCCCAGCGGTCCCTGAGTGCTCAGGGGCATGTCAGGGAGGAGCATGGACTGTCTCCTGATGATGCCTGGCTCACCAGCAGGTGTGGCCTCTGAAGCCCAGGCCGGAGAGGGCTCCCACCTGCTAGGGGACAGGTGAAAGGTGGGTAAGATCTGCAGGCCCACGCTCTGGGAGGGGCCTTTGGGAGGGGGTGAATGGGAGTGTGCTGCAGGAGGAGCCCAGGGGGTTATTCAGTATCAGATCAAGTGTGCCCACAACACAGGCTGGGAGGGCTCACTGGCTGGCTGCTTCGTTAAACACTGAATACATTTAATCCTCCCCACAACATGACGATGTGGGAGTTCTTCTTGCACCCACTTTAGAGATGGACACACTGAGCCTCCATGGGTCATTGCCCAAAGTCATCCCAGCTGTAAGTGGAGGGGCTGGGCTTGGGGTTAAGTTTGGGAGGGTGGAGGAGGCTTGGAGGAGGCTTCAAGGGTGGGGTCAGGTTGGGGAGGACCCAGGTGAAGGGACCCAGATCTCCCCTCACCCCACCAGCGGCTCCAGGAAACCCCCTTCAGGGATGATTATGAAGAATTTTTTAAATGTTTATGATGGCGTTTGCCATAAAGGTGTTTTAGCTGCAGAGAAAACGTTTATTGGCCCATCACAGTACTGAACAGACTCTTAGTAACTCACTGTGAACAAAGGACAAGGTTTGGGAAGTGACTCCCCAGGGCCGGGAAGGATGCTGCTAGCTGAGTAATGGGCACTGGGCAGAGCTCACGGCCACACGGGCATCCCAGAACAAAATCACTCATCAGCCGGCCCTTGTTGAGAAAGAAAAGGAAGACAAATTTAACCTGCCGATATGCTGCTCACTTGAGTCTCCGTTTGGAAAGCTAGGACTGGGCTTGGGGTAGGATCCACCCAAGTGACCCGGGGGAAATGCAAACAGGTTTCCGCAGGGGCTGGTGCAGGGCACTTGGAGAAACATGAGATGTCATCAAAAAACCAAGAACTGTGACACACACACACACCCCTCCAACGGCCTGGACCTTCTGCCAGTGAAGGGGTTAGAAAGACTTCCCCCAGGTTGGAGTAAATGTTCCTCTGCTTATGAAGAGGATCACACTCATGTCTTGCTTTCCTGGGCGTTCATGGAGGAGGTTGAAGCCCGAAAGAGGTGGAGAAAGTCTAGGTGAGCCAGAAGACTGAGGCCGGGAGGGAGGTGTGGCATCATCTCGGGTGACTGCAAAATCAAACAAAAAGGGAAATGGAGAGGAGGAGAGAGGAGAGAGGGGCAGTCCCGGGCTGCGTGCGTGCCCCTCATCAGGACCAGCAGTACTCGCACCAAACCGGAGGTGTCTTGTGTTTAGCAGGGGTTCACCCGAAGTTACCGAGTGATTTCAGGAATGTTTTCTGGGGCAGACCACACAAGTGCAGGCACTCAGCTACACGCATCCTGCCACTGCACTTACCTCCGGAGTTGATCACCATCTTACGACTGGGGACACCTCGTTTTGGGGAAGGCATCTGCCTTCTGACCTGCCCTGTCGCTGACCGCCGCTGGGTATGAACATGACCAGAGTGGGGTGATGTAGTTCTTGGGGCAGCAAACAACTACCATGAGAGGGTGATTTTGAAGTTTGGAGCCACAGAGAATAGTCGTTGTGTCCGGTCAGGATGGCTCGGGGCCCGTTAAGACCCTCAGCCTGTCGTGTATTTGAGAGAGCGGTTTTTAATTTTAGTTCTTAAAGCCCAGGCACGGAGTGTGGCATCACACATTGATACCGAAAGGGGTGATATTAACCTGCCAGCCCGAAGTTTTCTACTAACTCCCACAGCCTCCCGGCAGGCACAACCCAAGAAAACCAGCTGACCCGAGGGTTCGTCATGTTAGGTAATTAATGTGTGATGGCACTCAGCTCAGAATGATTTAGCGACTAGCAAAAAAGGAAGATGTAACACCAAAGCTTACATCAAAGGGACAAATTGGGTAGATTAGGTAGAATTATTGGACTACCTTCTAGGGCATATTAAGTTCATGTGGGAGCAGATGGTGGGTTGGTTGCTGTCTCATTTCTTCAGTGAACAGCTCCATGCCCAGGTGACCCCGGCCCACGGTGATTCCGTGTGCTCTTCCCACTCCCTGGTACTCAGAGTAAAGCTTCAGCTCCAGGGATCTGGCTACAAAATAAAGCTCTTCACCCCGAGGTGAGGGAGGACCCTTATTTCTAGATGCTGTTGCTAGAGAGTGAAATTTCTAAAAATATGAGAAGTGCCAGAGATTATTTTTCTGACGTCTTTTGTATGCTCCCCCATCCGGAGGTATCTGGGAGCCTGACCAGGTTCAACAAAGCAAGACTGCCGCCTTCTCCTCGCCAGACACAGGGTCATCCTGAGTAATACTTGTTCACATGGTTCTTAATCTTATCTGTTTCTTCCTGCTCAGTATGTCAGAGTTGGTGGATACCTTAGGATCTTGCTTTTAATTTTTAGTTAAGAAGTTGTTTAATTTTTATTTCAGAGAGAGAACGCGTGAGAGGGGGAGATGAGGGGGGAGAGAGAGAGAGAGAGAGAGAGAGAGAAAGAGAGAGGGAGAGAGAATCTTAAGCAGGTTCCATGTTCAGCGTGGAGCCTGACATGGGCCCCAATCCCACGACCCTGGGATCATTACTTGAGCTGAAATCAACAGTAGGATGTTCAACAGACTGAGTCACCCAGGTGCCCCAATTTTTAACTGTTGGACCATCTGGTCATAAGACTGGGAGTTAGAAATCCCTGCAAGGGACCAGGACCTGCCTCAAAAACTAATTTTTCATCATCCTGATGTGATTTTTATTTTCTTGAGTTTTGGTGGCTGAGGTCGGTGTGGTCAGCATGGGTGAGAAGGCAAATGTCAGCTTCAGCAGGAGCTGGAGGTGAGGTCTTGGATGCATGGACCGTCTTCCCAATGAGAAAGTCCCTCCCTCCCCCCCCCCCCTTTTCTTCCTTCCTCCTCGCTACCCCTTTCCCTTCCTTCCCCGCCTCTTTCTGTTGAGCTTAGTCCTGAACCTGAAAAGACCGCGCAAGGAGGAGTGTCTACTTCCTGGTCGGGGAGGCAGGTGTTTCTCTAGAGTCTCACTGACCCATTTTTAACCTAGCCCTTTACTCTCTGCTCCTTTGGTAATATTTGGAACACTGAGAAGTTACAGCAAATGTATTCCTGTGGAGAATATGGGTTGCACCCCCAACTCATTGTTAGTAGACATATCAGAGATGTTAAATTTGGACAGTTCCCACGGGAACACCTTTGATGTGAGAGATATTTGGAAAGACACAGGGAAAACTGCTGCGCAAGAGGATTTGTTGAGTCAGAGCCCCGTCTTGCAGGCTTCCGTGCCATTGACCTGCAACTCTGGATAAGCCTGAATAAGGTCCAGAGGCCCTACCTCCATGTTTTCTCGACTGCTAGGGTGCAGCCTCCCTCCTCACTTACTGTGGTGCACAAAAAGTCTTGCTCTTAACCAAGGAGTTGGTGGACTTGCTGATGTACTGTTTCCACAGATACTTTACTACAATCATCTGTAATAAAAATCTATGAGGAGATTCCGGGCTGGCCCACGAGCCAGCTCAGAGCAGAGGGTTTCATCAATCATTCTTACCTTTTGACAAGAGGTCTTATGTTAGCTTTGCATGAGATTTACTATGCTAGACTTTTCTTAGCTTTGTAACCTCTATCCCAACTAAAGGATCTCTAAGTAACTGGCCATTATGGACTGACGGGAGCTGGAAGGACAGGTGGAGGTGGCGGTGGTCATGGTCCACACTGTAACCCTCCAAGTTTTCCAGGGGAGGATGTCTACCACTGGGGCTTCGTTCAGAGTAGGAAACAGGGATTCAGCCCCTGCAACAGGGATGACTGGAGAAGACAACCAGTGGCAATAAAATAAAAATAAATACATTCCCATCACCCAGGTTGGCAGAGCAAAGGGACTCCACAGAGTTGGACACAACTCAGTAAGGACTTTTTGGGCAAATCCAGGCTTTCTTTTATACTCACTTCTGTCCACCTGTTCTTTTCAGACAGCAGCCCACGCTCGCTGGAGACCCAAGTCTGTGGTCAGTCACCTGGATGTGTCTGGTGGAAGTCATCATCTGTCAGGCTGCAGACCTGAGCCCCCACGCTAAGCCCAGGGCATCAGGCAGGGGCAGAGTGAAGATGGATTTTGGAGCGTTTTCAGATGAGCGGGTAGGAGGTGTTGTGTAAGTGAGTCAAGTCTGCCTGATTGAGCTTCTTAAGAAAGTCCATTAAGAATGGCCTTTACCCTTCTGTCATTGAGAGCATTTGTACCATCTCTAGTCTGCTTTCACTATTGTTTTCTTTTCTTTCGTTCTTTGTTTTTGAGAGAAAGAGAAAGAATGAATGGGGGAGTGGCAGGGAGGGGAGACAGAGGGTCCAAAGTGGGCTCCATACTGACAGCAGAGAGCCTGAAAGGGTTCAAACCCACAAACCCGTGAAATCATGACCTGAGCCAAAGTCAGACACTCATGGTCAGCTGAACCACCCTGGCATTCCTAGAGTTTGGGTCTTTAAAGGAAAAACAAATCTTTTTGAGTTAAGGGATCAAGCCTTACCAATGCAAGAAATACAAATTAGGTCCTGAATCACGCCGCTATGACTTGGGCAGAAGAGTTGAACTCTGTGTGCTTCCTGGCGACTGCTAGTCTCATTTTTTTCCCAAACTGAGTTATCCTCCATCAGGCAAAATTTGCTAACGGTCTCACTCATTATTACAGATTAATGTCACTGCTTGCCAGAGATGCTTACTTTCCTCTTATATAGCACAGCCTTTGATAATTAATTCTGATAACACCAATATAGAGACCTGAATACTTGACATATTCTTCAATGACTCTTGGCAGAAAGGGAGACTATCTCACTTGAATGTGATAAAATACTATAAAAATCTGTTATTTTACTAACTTTCATGAGGAATTTAACTATTTGAGAAATAATTTTATATTTTACCTGGCTGATTTTAATTTATATTTAACTATTTGCTTTTTTTTAAATAAGATACATGAAAATAGGTGATAATATACAACATTCTCCATGAACCAAACCTAGGAGAGATTAAATTTTGCCCCAAGTGAAATAGCTAAATTCAGTGGATTTTAATTACTTTTGTCCCCATGGGCTTTTTTTTTTTTAATTTCTTATATTTTCCCCTTAGGTTGCATGATTAATTTGCAAGTTGAGTCCCATACTGTTCATGAAACTAAGCAGAACACAGGACAGGCGAGGTGATTAGGTGCCACCTTTTGACTGAGCACTGAGAAAGGTTTCAGCCAAGATCAGCCTGTGTCACTGCGACAGAACGAGGGTCACCTGCGGTCACGCCTCAGCTCTGCAGGGCCTGGTGGTGCCTCACTCAAGCTCCGGGTTATTAGAATCCCTGTTTCTTGTAGAGATAGGCTGCTAGGCATCATGTGAGGCAGTTCCATGCCCTATGTTTCATTCTGGAATTGTTTGGAAATCATATTTTCTTGACACTGAAAATAACAGCTGCCCATGGATACATTTTTACAGGGCAGCAATAACTTACCAGAATACATGTTTTGTTTTGTTTTGTTTTGTTTTCTTGAATGAATCCCAAGGCCTTGGAAGTCGCCCCTCCCTGTCCACTACATTTTCTCTATATTGCTTTCTCTAATAGCTCTTTCGGTGCTGAGGTTCTAAACGTAAAGCTTAACACTCAACCAGTGTAAGCAACGTTCTTATGGAAAGCTGCCTTGATGTTGGCTTACACATGAAATGGAAATGGCTTGTGTTATCCATCCTTAAAAAAATTTCTAGTGCTCAGCCTCCATGAAATGGATTGCTTATGGGGAGATAATGTCTGTTCTATTCCTTTTTAAGTCTGTGAAAAATGTCATCCTGGTTAATAGGGTGATTAAAACTCTTTATGCTCCAGGAGATAAATGTGATTATGTTTGTCATACTCTACCCAAGATAAAGACAGCAAAGAAGGCAAACTTGAAATTCCATAACATTTCCTCTCTTCCATATCCGGGAACATTCAGAACTCAATACACAGATGGTACTTCACATAAAGAATAACATTATCTGTTAAACATTTTTCCTTTCCATTAACCAATTTAACAATATGCCTCTGGTATAAAAGGAATAGACAAATGACTAAATCTTCTGAAATCTGAGTTCTGACTGTAGAAAAATACCACTTCAGTCATATTGCTTGTTTTCCTTTTAACTTTCATCTTTGTTACTTCATTTCTGCTTTTAAAATGCAACTGGAGTCTGTCCCCATCAACCTTCCCTCTGCAGAAGAATGCACGATCATTCTTATGGGAGCCCCCTTGCCAACCCTCAAGGACAGCAGATGTATATGAAAAGGGTTTGTAAACAGACGTATGTACCCAGACATTCGTGCCTTCAGGGCTCCCACAAGCCAGGTCCTGCAGGAATGGAACATAGCCTCCAAGCTCCTAGACTCCGGCCACTAATACGGACACAACCTGTTCCTTCCTTCCTTTCATTCAAAGGCTAGAGATCTTTGCATAGCAGAGATTTAGTTAAAAATGAAAGCTGAGAGAAAAGTTTTTGCCTCTCCATATAGCCTGATAAATTCCACAATCCTTTCCTTGTAGGCTTGATATTTTTTAACAGGTTACATATGAATCCCAGATGCTGCTTACACCTGTTTAATTAATTAACAATATGGCAATTTTAACAGGCCCAGAGAATTTAACAATTTTAAGCTGGCCCAGAGAAAAATGTTACATTATGCACTTGACATTTCATTTAAAAATTTTCCTTAGAACTAGAAGGTTTCATGATAACAGAAAAAAATTTAAACATACTTTATTAAACCTGATTGTTAATTAGAGCCTAAGTAGTTACAAAGAAATTGCACAACTGATACCCCACCATATTTTTCTAGGTATACTGACATAATGAAAGTACTTTTCTTTAAAGAATGTTAATTTCAAGTAAAAATAATTGCGTGTAGACATTATTCTCTGTTTTCTCTAAGACATCACGGAGGACAGGAAAGGGCTGGGTGTGCAGATAAGAATTCACCAGTAGTTTCATCAGGCAGGCAGTACTGACTACTTAATATTAAGACTCAATACTCAGGTAAATTTCTGGTTAAAAATATTTGTTAAGGTAGGTGATAATTGGACTGTTTTTACATTGACAATTGAGATAAAACAACAAACTGTCAGTCAGTGTTTAGGGACACAGAACCAATTTCTCAAAAGAATACATTTTATATCCATGATATTGTATTATTTTAGCATGACCACCTTTTCAAGTCCTCATAATTTGTTACTGGCTTCTTACCTATGTATAAGACTTGCAGGGCCCTGAGATGAGCTCATCAGCTAACTAATTAGCACGTGCCAACCCAGGACTGCAAATTCAGGACAAGAGAGCCACATCTGCTGCCTGACATACAGGGGTTACCTGTTAACCTGTTGCTCTGGAGTCGGCCAAATACGGACAAGCCTTTCAAGCCCTGAGAATCACACACAGACAAGAAACGCTGTTGAAATTTGTTTAATTAGACACACTGAGGTACTAGTGCGGTTAGGAGTCTGTCTATAAAGATTTTCCATCAGATGTTGTTACAAATTTTTTCAGGTACAAAACTTGGCTTCAGCTGTTAGAAACAGAAGTATTTCCCCTGGGATCTTCTCCACAGAGAGGTTATCCATATAATTATTTTTAAACAGTCTTCCTAATTTTGGGAAAACCTTATACATACACATGCCCATGTCAATTTTAAAGTTAAGTGCACAGTCGGCCTCCCATGCGGACACTGAACGCCTTCTACCCCATGGGTTCAGTCTGCAATGCACATGTTCCTGATGATAAATCAATCGAGTCCCTTTGCTTCTGTGGCATCTCCGAAGCCGCCCTTTCCAAAACAACCGTTTTAGACTTCCCTCGCCATGCTCATCTCATTTGGATTTCAACGCTTCCTCCCACTCAAGAGATGATTCGGAGTTCTTGGGAATTGCTGGAAATATTGATTGCATTTTGCTTCGAAAGTCTTTCATCTAAAAGAAGGGAAAAACATCAGTTATCAAAATTAAAAGAGCCAAAGCAATTAGAGACAGGCTGTTGCCGCTGGGATACTTCACTGCTTGTGGGTGCACTAAAAGGTAAAGACTCTGCTCCAGCTACCTTGAGAGGAAATGAGATACACCTCCGTTCTTCTTCCAAGTAGTAATCTATTGGGCCTTAAATTACATGAAACACCACTCTGAATCTGGGAGGCAACATAATCTAAATTGTCAACCTTCCATGATACCTATTTCCTACCAGAAAAATGCTATGTATTGTTGGCTTTTTCATATATAAAGATACAGCTGAGAATGGAAGTTCGGTTTATCTTAAACAAATATACCGAGGCCATTCACAGAAGCATTTTGGAGCTAGAGGGAAGAAGTAGAGACAAGAAACTTAGTAGGGGGTTAATAAAAAATGAATCAGTGGATGGCAGATAAATTAGAATGTTCTTACATGCCAAACAGCGTTGAAAGCTCTGTGTAGAGGTTTTACCAACAGAGGTTGATTTGCAACCCGAGGGTCACAACAGGAGCTGGAAGATCTTTAATAGGAGCATCAACCCGCAGAACGTGGTCCCACCTGCGGAACGCCCCGTCCTAAGGGAGGACGGATCATCTGTGAATTCGATAGTGCTAGCTACACGCTTTTTGATTCATGATTTTAACCTGTCTCGTCCTGTCGTGAAGATACTTCAGCGCTACAGCGGAGCGTGACGACATTCTCCTCAGCCACATCCAAACTGTATTTCTCAAGGATACAGATCTCCTCAAGCAGATATGTGAAGCACCTCAGACTCATCGACAACACCAAGTTCATTTCTTGGACTGGTTATGTTAAGAGTCAGCTGATATTTTTTATATTGATTCTTATTTCACTTCACTTCACGTTGCTTCTAAATTCAGCAAGTGCATCTTGTTCAGGACTTGTAAGTTCCTAGGCATTCACTCCAATCCCTGTAGCACTGCTATTCGCAGCACAGACGCTGCTATCAGATAGACCTCTCTGTTCAAATCCCAACTCCACTACTGGGGAAAACTCCTTCTCTAAGCTGCAGTTTCCACATGTGTAGAATGGAGATAATTGCCTGCTTATAGGGTTGTGAGGATTAAGTGAGAGAATACAGGTAAAGCACAGCACCCAACACATGGCAGTCCTCAATATATACTGGCCATTGTCATTATAGCATCCTCAAAGTATGTGTTGTGTTTCAAGAACAAAGTTCATATGGATATAAATAATATGGTAGGTTAGTTAAAAGCATTACTATTTTAAAGTTCTGTATTATTTTGGTTTAAATATTTTGACACTGGAGGATACACATGGTTATCCATTATATGTAGTCTATAGGACGTCCATGCCAACCATCTTTTACCATTTGGGTCCCAGATACCAATACTCAAGACACACACGTCCAATGCATGGGTGTCTCTCCCTAGCCCCATCTTCCATGCAACTCTTTGTACTGTGACAAATCTTTCATAACATGTTGTCACCTAGATGCAGTACTGGGGAGAAACTGGAAATGTAGTTCCAAGTAGCAGTCCTCAAATAGTGTGATAATTTTGGTTGCCATAATCACAGGGAACTACTATTTGCGCTGGGGGGTGGGGGACAGATTCTAAAGATCTAGAATGGTCACAAAAAAAGTGTGTTGTCCAAAATACTAATAGAGTACCATTGAGGCATTTTTTGCATAGACCTTCTAAGTTCAAAGACGTCTCTGGCCAGGGTCTGCTTGTGCGGCCTCTTACGTCCCTTTGCCTTTATGGCTGAACATCTGTTACAACTAAATCCAATGACAAGAGTTTTCAAATGGAGTGTCAGAGAGCGAGGACATGAAGAGAATCATTTACCATTCCACCTTTTCAGTGATGTGGAACATGGTCATTTCTGAGAAGACAGAAGCTGGGAAACACAGATGAGGTCTGGGTAAGAGTAAAGGGTAGCTGTTCTATTCAGCATGGGGGAGGGGGTCCCATTTCCTCCTCTTGGACTGATTTTTTTTCTTTCCTTTCATTTCCCAAGTATTGTATCATTTACTTGTCCCCAGAGTCATAAATGAGTTACTAAACCACTACAAGAAATCATCTCTGAAAAAGAGCCAAATGGGGATAGATAAGCTTTGAAGAGGGGAAAAGGAAGGTAGGCATATGGGATAAGGAACACCATTTAGGCCTCTTCTTTAATTTTACAGCTGTGGAAATGGAAACCCAGAGTCTACAATGAAGGAATAAAGAAGGCCTCATGTTACTCTGAACAATAGGGTTCCACAGGTTTTTAAGCTACTACTATTTATGTTATATGGATAGGACATGAAAACCTTCAGTCCCCACTCCCCGTATCAATACTGGTCTGATATGCAGTTCAGAGGTGTTGGTGTTATCAGTGATACACTATCACAGGCCAACAGAACATT
Source organism: Cryptoprocta ferox (assembly GCA_028646485.1). Taxonomy (NCBI): domain Eukaryota; kingdom Metazoa; phylum Chordata; class Mammalia; order Carnivora; family Eupleridae; genus Cryptoprocta; species Cryptoprocta ferox. The sequence goes on along the minus strand of CM053577.1, from coordinate 10,086,228 downwards.
CTCCTGCTTAAAAATGTGCTTGAAAAAAAGATTTAGGGGTTGAGTACATTTAAGCAAATTTGATTATAAAACCAATGTACTGAATTCCACAACAACAATGGCCGCTATTGCCACAAACCATCCCCCACCCTACACCCTACAAGTTTGGTGAGGACAGGACAATGTTGGGAACTAGAGATCCAGCAACTCAGTTTTACTCTGAAGCATTTTCCGAACTCTGGGATCTCTTACCTGCTGTCTTCCGTTTCCCTCTTTCCTCTGACCAGGGAGAATTTTTCCCTGGCTATGGGTCCCAGGGCTACGCTTCTAATCAGGGCCACTGTGTACTGCACAACTCCAGGCGCTGCTCTCCACAAAGACCGAGACAGGAGTGGCACCCCCTAGGCAATGAGCCACTGCTCAAGAACCTCATCCCTAAGTCCCAATGATTGTGTCCACAGTGATGGGCTGTAATATTATCAGAAAGTATTACTTCCTAAGGCAGCAAGGCTTGAATAGTGTCATGGCAACTGGGAAATGTATTACAAGTAATTTGTTACTAATATGGACATTCTGAAGACTGGGTACGATCAACTTTTTAGATATTAGAACAGCTTCGAGACTATGTCTCTAATAAGGTTATTCTCCCTCACACTGCAACAGTTTTTGGAAGGGCCATAGAGCCAGTAAGCCAGGAGAGAAACGTGGGATACTGTCGCACATTTCCCATGCATGTTCTGGCAGGGACAAAACAACATGAAGACTTTTGGTCTACTGTGTGGTATGCTGAAAAACTCCTTCAAAGCCTAGGATATGTACTCAATTAGAGAAAACCCTTACAGCATCTATTCTTAAAAAAAAAAAAACAACAACAGTTATTGGAATTAAAAGCTCCAAGTTGTATAATGTCTTTGCCATTGACTAGCTCATTTGGCTTCAGCTGCCTCTTGCAGGACTTCGGAACTAGAGGTAGAATGACGAAAGCTTTATAGGACCAATGGATGAGAAAGCCTCTGGATTTGTCAGTAATTATGGTGCCAGCAGTAATTTCGAAGAACCTGGAAATCCAGCTTCTTCATAAAACAGAATAAGACAATAACTGTTACTTGAACAGGAATAATAATGGCTGCCATTTGAGATTACCTATGTGCCAAGGCACTCTACCAAGCATTAGACTATTATTTAGTCTTTACAATTCTTTGTGGCAGAAATGAAAACCACCACTCTACATATGAGAAACCAGAAGTCAGAGAGGTTAACCCATCCATGGTGACATGGTTTCTAAGTCCAACTGACTGAATGATGTCCAGGGCTCTTTCACCAGAGCCACTCTGGGTCTGTAACCTAGAAAGACTTGGTATCTCTATAACCTCTAATCACATACCAGCTTTCACTAAAAATGACTTTAAAAGCATATATACCTCTTACAATGGCTACCATTTTATTTAGAATGGTATGGCAGATTATTATTAATGTTCACTGATACCCAGTAGTCATGTACTTCTAGATATAGGGGGGTTAAACTTCTCCACTTCTCCAGCTAGGTAACCACATGACTAGTTCTGGCAAAAGAAATGTGCATCACTTCCAGGTTGAAGCATTTAATTGCAGGTGTTTCCAGGCCAATCTTACCTTTCCATAGCAATCGTGGAAACCTGTGTTACTATGGCGGTGCCTCAAAATCAAAGCAATCAGAGGTACAAAGCCACCTGTGGAGGACAGCTCCCCTAGGGATTCAAGTAAACCCACAGTGGATTTAATAAGAGAAATAAACCTTAAGCCACACATTTGGAGACTGTTTTTCACTGTAGTAAACCCAGCCTATCCTGACTTGACATAGTAAAGAGAATTACAAAATAGACCTAAGGCATGCTCTGATGCCCTTCAAAATTACACTAAACTTGGCTGAAACGTGGCTGAATAAAAACTCAAGGGCTGGACAAAGGGGAAAAAGAACTCTGTGCAGGTAAGCTTAAAAAGCTCTTAGAATCATCTGGAACCAAATCACCATTCTTCCCACTTTCAGAGCTCAGTACATCAATGAGTCCCATTATAGGACACTGCTTCCTGGGTAGTCAGAACATTTCTAGGTGTTTCTAATAAAATAGTATGGGAGCTCTGATCAGTATGGTAAAGGATCATTTTGGGGGGTGGATTGCTGTCCTGTCTACTTGATAAAATTCAACTAAGCAGAACTGGTTTTATTTAGAGAGGAGATACTGGTACCTTTCAATTTTAATAAGCTTGGCTGATGTCCGCATGGATCCTGAGATATGTTTGAACATGCCAGATTATTTAATATTCAATTGCATTAAGAAGGCTAACATGAATTTAAAAATCGTTCTCATTTTCTAAGTTATCAGTACACCATTTAGGTAGAGGTCAGACAAGCATCTTCACTTTCTCCTAAACCCTCATTGTATCACATGCATAATGTCTAGAATCTACAGTAAAGTCAATTGATTTAGGAATAAAAGTGAACGTGTAACTTTCTGAGAAATACAATCCCTGAAGTACTCATGAAAATAGCCAATTTTTATGACAGCGATTAACAACAGGGACGATACAAAAGCAAAATCTTTGTTAATGTGAAGTAAACCGAGCAACAGGGATGACCTCAGAGCATCTCAGGGCTGGGGTCCACTCTGCTGGTAAGACCCGGCCTGGCAAGAACACTTTGTAACGCTCTTCCTGACTTAATGTACAAACAGGTCAGGTTCTCAGAGGCAGTTCTCAAATAATTTCAGTCAGGCTTTATGTTTAGTTAAACGACGAAATTTAGGAATGTTTCTCTGACAAATAAATGACAGTAACACTTGCCACCTCCGTCAGACCTTTCTAAAAGCTTTGTATTTTATATCTTTTTATACTTCATATGTTATATTGCATTAAACACTTTATAACTGCTACCCACCAGATCCCTACTATTTTCATTTTTTAGCCTAATGTCCCTGCTTCACTGGCATCCATACATGAGCATGTGTGTGCATGTGCGCCTCCCTTCCCCCAACACACAGGACCTACTCGCAGCTCCCATTTTATAATGCCTTTTTTAAGGCCCAGCTTATAGGTTGTCACAGGGGAATGAAGGCAGCAGATGGCTCCCTTACAGTACTTCTGTCTGTACAAATCTTTATTTTTACGTTGTAGAGAAAGTCACAACTTCTTAAAAATAGTATATAAATGAACACAGGTGTAAGCCAGCCAGAATGAAAAAATTAACATGTACTTAATGAAAATTATCATTTCTGTAACACAATAAACACCTATGTCCTTTATCCTTTTGGACCAAATAGCAACTCTCTAAATATATATGGCAAGTACGGGCACATCAGTGGTACAAAAACACCTTCGATGCACTTAGGAATTGTGTGCAAAAAAATCATCTGACATTTATATAATAAAAAAGCTGGGGACTAAGTAAACAGATGAGTCACTGTACTTCCTTTCCTGTTTCCAACTCCTAGCAATTTCAAGTTTATTAAAAAATTTGACTTATACAACCTCACAGCTACTATCTCTTCAATAACTGCTGAAAGATAGTTTCCAACAACTTTAAAGCTTGAGCTCCTTCTGAATTTCCCACAGTGTTTCTGCACTCTTCTTCAGACCAGCCTGTTCTTCAGGGCTCAGCTTCACCTTTATAAGGTCTGCAATACCACTCTCTCCCAAGACACATGGCACACTGAGGAATACTTCTTCGTTTATCCCATAGAGACCCTTAATTATGGTGGAAACTGGATGCACTCTTCTAAGATTCCTCAAAATGCTTTCTGTTAAATCAGCTACAGATAGGCCAATGGCCCAATTAGTATAACCTTTCGTTTTAATAATCTCATAGGCACTGGCAATTACACCACTGTGGACATTTTTCCACTTTTCAGGATCTTTCTCAGTTCCTATATATGAGTTCAAATCCTTCAGAGGGACACCAGCGATGTTCACACCACTCCACACAGGGACACTGGAGTCTCCGTGCTCTCCAAGGACCCACCCATGACAGCTTTCAGAGTGAATACCAAGCTTCTGCCCAATCAAGAAACGGAAACGGGCAGTGTCCAGATTACAACCACTCCCCAAAACACGGTTTTTGGGAAATTCACTCAATTTCCAGGCCACATAAGTTAATATATCTACTGGATTGGACACAACAATCAGTTTGCAGCGAGGGCTATATTGGATAATATTGGAAATCATCAACTTAAAGATGGCCACATTGCGCTGGACTAAATCAAGGCGTGTTTCTCCTTTTCTCTGGCGTGCACCTGCTGTGATGACCACGAGGTTGGAGTTTGCAGTGACAAGGTAATCTTTGCTGGAGGCAATAGTCGGCATTTTCACGAACAGACTGCCATGTTGCAGATCCATGGTCTCACCCTTCAGTTTGTCTTCATCAACATCCACAAGGGCAAGTTCATCGGTCAAGCCCTTTAACAGGATGCTGATAGCACAGGCCATGCCAACTGATCCGGTTCCTATAATGGAGACCTTGTTGTGATGAACGGCCTGCTCTGAAGTGAAATTCTTGATAAGCTCACACTTGACGGTGGCCATCCCAGACACGAGGGTGACACGCCAGGCGTCCGGGAGTGGGACGTCCGCTGGTTGGCGGGGACACAGCGCCCTTCTCGGGCACAGGAAGTTCACTCTCGCAGCCTCCACTCTCCGGCCGGCCCGCAGGACTTCCACAGCCCATCTCATGGCTACTCCCTCAAGAGGTGGAGGGAAACAAAGGAGGAAGGTGGCAGACTAGCTCTGCGGCGTGAAAGCACGGAGCCAGCGACTATTAAGACGTTTCCTGCGCCTGCTACTGCGGCTGCGCGTGGCCGTGGCAGTCGGAAGGCCCTCCCCTAGTTCACTACTGCGGCTGCGCGTGGCCGTGGTTGTTGAAAGGCACTCCCCTAGCCCACTACTGCGGCTGCGCGCGGCGGTAGCTGTTGGAAAGCTCCTCCAGTCCACTACTGCGGCTGCGCACGTCCGTGGCTGTTGGAAGGCACTCCGCCCACCCCAGCCCAAGCCCACTGCTGTGGCTGCGAGCGGCCAGTGGTGTCGGAGGCCCCGCAGCCCGCTGCCGAGGGTGTGCTGGTGGCCAGGCTCGCGTGGCATCTCAGGGGCCTCCAGAGTAGTACTTTCCACGTCTGCTCGGGCTGGGGTGGTAAAAGGGGTTCTCTAGCAAATGAATTCTGTAGGTAAAGTCTTACATGAATTTTCTTCAATTTATAACCTGTATAATGGGCCGACCCAGATCCCTGGGATTATTGATTTTCTATTTTTGCTACAGATGCCAAGTAAAAATAATTCCAGAAAGTACAGATAAAAATAGGGTTAAATTTTCTGAACTGTATCCCTGCCGGAAAGATTAAGGTACATGTGCTCTGTCTCCAAATGGCCGCCTTCACCATTTCTCTGCATCTATAGGAGAAGCGGGGCTCCTGTTTTACGTTGTATCCAATTTGAGAACTTTGTATTTGGAAAGGTTCCACTGCCTTTATACCAGTCACGACCATGACCCATAACTGTGGGGAAGTCACAGCGCTGGCAACAAGGGGAAGTGGCCGACTGTGAGCTAGTCCAACGGTAGAAAGTCAAAGGGAGATGCCCTTCTTTGTTACGCCAAAGGATACCTTGTGAGTCACCGTCCTGATCTCAAGTAGAAAGGTGGGGACATACCCTTTTATTAAAATGAAGACCTAGCTTAAAGGTCTTTAAAATGGCAAATTTTGACCAACGCACAAATCAGGTAATTGATTAAAACAGTAAAATAAATATTAGCCAGTACAACAGGGCATCACTGTATCTTTCCTTCCACTGCATTTCTCTGGTCAGTCTTCCAAACTTCCTTTTAAGTTTCTAAGGAGATAGCAACTTTACATCTGATGAAATATAAAGAGAAACCCCAAGAAACCCAGGAAACTACAAAAGTCCAAATAAAAATAATGGCACTTTCTCCCCACTTAGGAAACAAGTCTGACCATGTAATAATTCCTCAAAGTTCTCCTCTCCTTTTAAGAGCAATATGCTCTTCCCTAATAGGGCTCTTGGCACACACAAACCCCCTCCCAGTCAGAAAAAAGAGATTTAGGTTTCAGAACACCAAATCTCGACAAAATGAATATTTTATATTCAGGACTTAGAAATCTATATTCCTTCTGTCACTGCAATGCAGTCCAGGAAAAGAGGGAACAATAAGCAGAGGAGTTGGTGAGGGGTGGGGAAGTGTGGCAATTAGTAGGGTTCCTGCAATCCTGTTTCATGTCACTCAGCACTCTCGCAGGGACCAGACACCCTGTCTAGATGGTATAGGGTCACAAGCTCCATGACACACAAAATGGTGAGAGCATCACAAACATGTGTGCTCTCCACACTGATAGATTTATGGTAACCACTTGTCAAATTAACCACCGTAACTTTAAAAACAACCATCTTTATTTAATGGTGGCTAACATCTCGGATCCTTTTAAAAGACCAACTTGTGGCAGCTGTAGTTCCTTTTATCCCAGTCATAATAGAAATATTTTAACCTGATGCCTGGTCCCACCTTCTTCCTATAATGATTCCTTTGACCAGTCAAGTCATTTTCCAAGATAAGTGTTCTTGAGGATGAAATTCAAGCACATAAAGACTCTTAGCTAGATGACTTCTTTCTATAGTAATTTTCTTTCTAGAGTTTGAACCTCTTCAGAAATAAAATCTCTGACAGCTGCCTCTTCAGCTTTTCCCCTTGGCTACAACTAAATCAATTTTGAGAAAATAACTCTCCAAAATAAAAATACCTCAAACAAAGCAGCTTTTTTATTTACAGTAAGTCTTGAGATAAGAAGGGAAGAACTAAGAAAGACAAAGACATGAACATGACCTCTGCAGCAGATTTAGGTCTACTCAAAGATGTGCAAAGCCATACAGCCAGACAACTCCCTAATGACCTGTCTTAGGTGGTTCCTTCTTCCTTTCGAATGGAACACCTAACTCAAACTATCTATTCAAAAGGCAGTGTAAGATTATTGCTGATGGCAGGATGATGCTTGATTACATCACTTAGGAAGGAGGAAGCACAAAATGAAGATGATCAGCAAGTCTCTGGACCAGGAATGGTTCCAACTAAGCCATTCTATTCCACCTGCTTGGACTCTCACCCCCAGCTCCCTGGCCCTTTTTCTATCTAGGAGTCTGGTTCAAATATTCCATCCTCTTGGTCTTGTACAATCCCCCAAGCAGAACTGACTTTTAAAAATCATGGGGCTCCTGGGGAGCTCAGTCGGTTGAGCGTCCGACTTCAGCTCAGGTCGTGATCTCACAGTTCGTGGGTTCGAGCACTGCATCGGGCTCTGTACTAACATCTCAGAGCCTGGAGCCTGCTTTGGATTCTGTGTCTCCCTCTCTCTCTGACCTTCCCCCACTCACACTCTGTCTCTCTCAAAAAAAAAAAAAAAAATCCTATGCCACCAGTGTCTCTTGTACCTCTCCCCATCAAAGGATTTATCACACACAATGAAGTGTAATTACTTGTGAATTTGTCACTCCAAAGAGATCACCTTTTATTTACAGCATATCATTATCCTCAAGAACAGAGCTTGGTAAGTGAATTCAGTAAATATTCACGGTAGAAAACAATGAGTTTAGGAGTGCCTGGCTGGCTCAGTCGGTAGAGCATGTGACTCTTGATCTAAGGTTGTGAGTTCAAGCCCACGTTGGACATAGAGGTTACTTTAAAAAATAAAAATCTTGAAAAAAAAAAAAAAGAATGAGTAGAACGGAGTGAAGTAAGGCTAAAGGTGAGAGAAACAGAAACGCATGGCTGGAAAATCCACCTGGTACTAGAGTTCCAAATGAAGGGGTAGGTAAAATGTGTAGATGCCTGTTTGGGATTTCTTAGCAAGGCTGATGTATAAATTTCAGACAAAGCTATGAATAAGCTAAAAGATTTCTTAACTATTTTCAAAGCCAAAGCCAATACCTTCCTTTACCAAGTTAGAACATACAAAAAGATAAATAAATAAATAAATCATAATAATAAAAGAAAGAAAGAAATTCTACAGTGCTAGAAACACAGTAAAATAAATATGCAATGACAGAATATTTTCATTCTTTAAAAAAATATTTTGTTCTTTGGAAAGCTTTTAAAAAATAACCACTGCATAAAAGCCTTGATTTAAAAAAAAAAGCTGCAGTGAAAGTGGTGTTAATTAATATTATAAGCTGTAAACTCACCAGCAAGCAAGTAGAGCATTATATAAACACAATTATTTTAAAAGTCTTCTTTGTAATTTAAAAATCATAAAATGCAAATTATAATTTTAAAACAAATTCGTGGGCTATGATTTTATTGCTCATATACTAAAATCTATAGAACTCTGTAATCCTTGTGTGGGGGTTTTTTACAAATACCAGCACCTTATGTGGTTTCCTTTGTCAGCGATACTGGGAATGTTGGGGAGGGACAAAACCAGTGTCACAAAGCTTTGTCTCCTGATAGAACAAAGGTAGACTGTCACTGCAAAATAACATTGGGATCAACTTCCATTTATGGTATTCAAATAACATAACAAGAACTGGCAAATTCATCTAATAAAGTACCCAAATCTCACTTCTGTTCTTTAAAGGCATCATCAAGGGTCTCTGGATGCCTCAGGTGGTTGAGAGTTCAACTCTTGATTTTAGCTCAGGTCATGATTCCAGGGTCGTGGGATCAAGCCTCATGTTGGGCTCTACACTGAGGGTGGAGATTCTCTCTCTCTGTCCCCCTCCCCAACTAGCACTCTCTCTCTCTCTCTCTCTCTCTCTCTCTCTCCCTCTGACCCCTCCCCTGCTCATGCACCCTCTCTAAAAAAATAAATAAAAATTAAAAAAAAAATAGGGGCACCTGGTGGCTCAATTGGTTAAGCATCTGACTTTGGTTCAGGTCATGATCTCATGGTTGATGGGTTTGAGCCCTGCCTCGGGCTCCGTGCTAACAGCACAGAGCCTGCTTGGGATTCTCTCTCTGTCCTTCCCCTGCTCATGTTGTCTCTCTTTCTCAAAAATAAATAAAACATTTAAAAAATAAAAATAAAGGTATAATCTATACATAATCTTTGATATACTTAAAAGAACCACATGTATTACTCATTTAAAAGGAAAAAAGAAATATTTTAATGTAGGACAAAACATGAAAAACAGGGAAATTAAAATTCACTGGTATGTGTTTAAACATCCCAAATTGTAGTTAAAAACCGACAAAGTTTAATTTTATGGCTATAGGCTCTAACTGAATAGGTGTGGTTTTATTAATTCACTCCAATTATTCTCTGCAATTGAGTTAATATAAATAATATCATAGTCCTGGATAACAGTTCTATTCATCAAAAAAAAAAAAAAAAAAGAAGAAGAAGAATGGGTTTGTATATGGAGGTTATCATCATTTTAGGTAAAAACTGAAATTTACCTAAGGGTAGAACTTAAGCTACCTTTATAATCTCTAAACCGCCAAGATAGAAGAGCTCCCCGTTGTAAAGGTTAAAGATGTTTGCCTCAAGACTCCATTTAGGCCAAGAGCAGAGCCAGCGTCAGGAATACTGGGCAGAGCAAGGGGCGTTCAGCGGGGAGATCGGCAAGGACAAGGCTCGGAGGTTAGGAAGAACAAGGCCTTTCGGCCTGGCTAGAACGCTCGGTGTAACCGAGAGACAGCCACTCTCAACCACAGCACTAGCGACATCTGCACCAGATGGCTCTTTGTGGGGCCTGTCCTGTGCAGGATGTTGAACCGCACCCCGGGACTCGATCCACCTGCTGCCAGTAGCACCCCCACGGTTAGGACGACCAAAAATGTCTCCAGATATTGTCAACCATCTTTCTTGGGCAGGGAGGGGAAGTCAAAGTTGCCCCATTAAGAACCAATGGGTTAAAGAAGAAGTAGGGGCCAGATCACAGAGGGGCCAAACCGTTTCAGGGAACGTGGATTTTATTCCCAAGGGAAGCGTGAGCCGGAAATGGCAGGAACTGTGTGTTCGCGTTTCATCTAACAGATGTTTACTGGACGCGCCCTCTGTGCTAGGCCCTGTCACAGGCGCTGGGGATACAACAACGAACAAGACAAAGGAGGTCTCTATCCTCAAAATTGACATTCTTTTTGCGAGGCCAGATAACACAAGAGAATGGTCAATATGACTTCCTTTTGCCACCGTGCTGGCAAGAGAAGAAACCGGAGCGCTGTCAGAGAGGAGCTGAGTGGTGCGGGTCAAGAGGCTACTGACCTTCGGGCCAGACGGTCTGGAGAAAGTTCTCCGAGGGGGTGAAATAACTTGGGGTTGGAACTCTAAACGCCAACCGCAGACCTGGGGAGGGCGTGTCCCGGCACAGCGGGAGGAAGGGGCCCAAGGAGAGAGGCCGGAGTGTCGCAGGGCGTGGGGGCGGTGACCCGGCGACGCCCGGGGGAGGGCGCGTCCCGCCCATCTCGTTCAGTGGGAGCCGCTCCGGGGCTTTTCGGAGGGGTGACGTCCCGACCTCACCTGCCGACTCTCCCCAGCTGCTGTGCGGAGAAGCTCGGGGAAGGGAAGGCGGGGCCGGGAAACTTCCAGGGCCCCGGGGGACACGGGAGGGGCGGCGCTGTGCGTCGCGGCACAGCGCACGAGCAGCCCTGGCCGGCGGACGCGACGAAGGGAACGGAGGCAAGTGGGAGAACCCGGGATGAGCGTCTGCTGGGTTTTGGCTTGAACAGCCGGGGGGCCGCGAGAGGCGGTCTGGAGTGGGGAACGCGGACGCAGGGGGCGCGGGGCGTGCGGAACCCGCAGTCCTGGGGGAGACGCGGTGGCCGACGCGCCTCCTGGACCCGCAGCCGACAACGTACAACGCGCAGCCGTGAGGCAAACCTGGCATCAGGTTGCGCGACGGTTTTAAACGCCCAGGACGAGTTGAGGGGAGCGAGGGCCCGAGCACAGACGCAGAACAGAAGCGCGCAGGGGGGAAGCCACTGGCTACTCCCCGGTTCCAGGTCGGCCCCGGAGGAGGCGGCTCGGGAGGCGGCACGGGAAGCGGGCAGAGGTGGCCAGCGAGGTCGAAGGGCTCTCGGAGGCCAAAGAGAGTGTTCTGTGGAGGACAGAATGCTCAGTTGTGGCAAATGTTGCTGGGAGTCCATTAACAGTGATACAGACCTGGGTGTGGCAGCAAGGAGGGCACTGGTGACCCTAGCCAGCGGCGTCCCCCAGGACTGAGCAGAGAAAGGGGAGGAGGTGCAGGCAGTGACCATGGCAACTCTTTCAGGAAATCTTTGTCTTTTAATTTTAGAGAGACAGAACATGCACGTGAGCAGGGGAGAGGGGCAGAGGGAGACACAGAGTGTTAAACAGGCTCCACGCTCAGCGCAGAGCCTGACGCGGGGACTCGATCCCACGACCCTGAGGTCGGGACCTGAGCTGAAATCAAGAGTCGGTGGCTCAACTGACTGACCCACCCAGATGCCCTGCAAACCTTTTCTATGAAGGGAAGCCGACCAATGGGCTGACAGCAGGAGAAAGAGGAGGAATATCAGAGAGAATGTGTAGAGGTGGGAGTAACCGGAACATGTCTGTACCCCAGGCAGCAGAGGGAAAACTGGCAATCAGCTAAGGCTGAGGATAATTCCGGAAACAAGGCCCTCTGGCACATGGTAGGGGTGGGTCTTTGGTAGCAGCATGGACACCTCGCCCACTGTGACATGAACAAGGCAGTGAGTGGTACAGATGCAGGGAGACGTTTGGGGAAGATGAAGGCCATAGACCTCTTGCAAAGTGTGGAGAAAGGACTCTGGAGAGGCCCGGTGGGAGGCCAGAGAATGGAGATTAGCTGTGACCATCGTGGGGCAGGGAGATACCGCCACTACAGAGGCTGTGGGGGTGTCAGAGAAGCAAGACTTGGTGACTCATTGGAGACAGGGGTGAGAAAGGCTGTGGTCATGAACAGACCGAGCTCTTCTCTCTGGGCAGCTCTGGGGGTGATTCCCTGAGAGATGCAGGAGGGGGATGCGAGGTGAGGATGGGGTGAGGGACGGCGAATGACTGTGCAGGGGGGACGTCCATGATGCCCACCGGGCATCCAAGCATCAGCAAGTGGGTCCACGAGCAAGGAGCTCAGAGGGCGACTAGAGACGCAGACTGGCAGCCTTCTGCATGTGGCTGAAGCCACCAGAGTGGAGGCGGCTTGCGGAGGAGAAAATTCAAGGGCAAAGTGAGGAACCTATCATCTAATGTGTCAAACAAGGCAGCAGCATTTCAGAAGTAAATGGGATAGTGGGAAACAAAAAGTAAGAGCCAAACAAGGATTGAGAAAACTTACAAAAATAAAGAACTCTAAAAGCCCAGCATCCGTTCAGACAAGCAGCAAACCGATATATCTGAGTCATCAAAAAATAGTGAAATTATGTTCCACGCAATTCACATTGCGGAAAGATATATAGAGCACATTAAAAAAAAAAAAAGGATTTCTTCTTAAAATTGTTAGAAATATTTCAGTCAGAGAAACTCAATTTGAGAGACCACTTCATTGCCTGACATACTGGTAAATGAATAATAATATATATAAATATACCAACATATACGTTTTTTTCATAGAGTCTTAGATATTTCTAAGTGACCAACCAAGAATAGGTAGCTTTGATTTTATTTAAAACTTTTTTTTAACGTTTTCATTTATTTTTGAGAGACAGAGAGCAACAGAGAACAAGCAGGGGAGGGTCAGAGAGAGAGGGAGACACAGAATCCCAAGCAGGCTCCAGGCTCTGAACTGTCAGCACAGAGCCCGACGCGGGGTTCGAACCCATGAACCATGAGATCATGACCTGAGCCAAAGTCGGACGCCTAACCGACTAAGCCACCCAGGCGCCCCAAGAATAGGTAGCTTTTATAACAAAGTTTAAGGGGGCAGCAGATGCTATCAGGTCTTCACTCCATAATGCTTAATTTACAGAGATTTCCTCATGTGAGTCCAATTTCCTATGCTCAGTAGAAGAAATAAGGACAAAGAAAAAGGAAACCCAAGTGAAATCAAGGCTACTTTTCCTCCAGTGGAATAAGGCTGGGAACGTTCCCGAGGTGAGGAAGCCTGATTTGTGGGAGGCTTTGGAACAAGAAGGCTTTCATGGCAGACCTTATCTTTTCTAGTAACGGCTGCACATTCCTATTTCATAAAATGCTTAGGGCCCTATTTTACTTATAAAAGGAAATGTGGGTTTTTAGAAGAGGTATATTGGCAATATACCCAAAAAGCTGATTTTTCCATCCCTTTGGCTCAGGCAAAAAAAACCCCAAAACCAAAAAAAGACACTGGCCATTATCTCCCGTTTTAAACTGAGCAAGTCCCTGTGATTCAGTCTCTCTGTCACCAAATTGCTCCTCCATATTACACTGAGTGCCTCTTACCACCAGATGCCAAGCCCATTAGAGCTGCAATGAATGGGAAATAAGGGTTATAGAGATGTTCTTGTCACCTCAGACTAGATTTAAGTGATGCGCAGTGCCACTTCCAATTAATTTAAAAATGATTCCAGGAATATATTCCTCAATGCTTACGCTGTTTGAAGGCCCTGAACTTGACAGACGGAACTATCAGTGCAAGATCACGATGACTCTGTGTTCTGGGTGTTCTAGTAAGTACTATCAGGAAGTGGACGTGAGGCTGGGTCAGCTGGCGTTATGGCCATCAGAATAAGGAAGTGAAGTCTTCTTTCTGCGGACAGAAGCTGGTAGAGCTCTCTGGAAGCTCTGAAATTAATTAGGCAAGGACGGAGAGCATATTTCAGTCACTTTTCAGATTTCCCCTCTACAGATCCCTCAGAAGCGGCTACCATTAAACAATTTGCCAGGAGACGGATTTGTTTTTAATCTTTGACCAAACCAATGAAAAGTACAAAGCATAGTCTATTTCCTTCTTAGATATCTTAGAAGTTAAAAACTTCTAAGCTTTTCCATAGTTTTATTTACATATGCAGTTCTAGCATTCACCTACAATGTTGCTTCATTTGAAATGAATAACTTAAAAATGGTGTAGGAATAAATGTATTTAATACAAGATATACCAGATGTTGAAATCAGCAACAAGTCAAAAGAAAGAGATTTGACTGTAATTAGCAAAAGCCCTCAAAGCTGGTCACAAGGACATTAAGAAATGAGCCTAAATATTAACATAAAAAGTATACTTAGCAACAGCTACAAAAAAGAGCTGGAGAAAATACATTTCATTAGAATGAATCCAATATTGCCCTAGAGAAAAGAGATAATGTTACTTCCCTTAAAGAATTTTTTCTTAGAATAGGAAAGTCGAATGCCAAATTTTAGAGAAATATTTAAAATGTGTTTTATTTACATGTTTTACTTTTTGTTTTTAAGGAAAAGGAAGCCTGGGCTCTGGAGAAAGAAGCAACCTATTTTCAGCAGATGAAGACACAACACTGGGGCTGGAGAGATACAGTAAGACTCCAATCACAAGTTATTTGCATAAAAGCCTTTATAGCAGCAGGGACTTCAAAGAGATGCAGTAAAGGAAGAAAGAGATTATTTCCCATCTAACAGATTGGCAAACATTTCAAAGTAATAGAAGCCACTAATGGCAAGGGTGCTAGGAAACCTGTATGCATTGTCAATATCTTCTAAATGTAAAAACTTTGCACTGAGCAATAGATATCAAAAACATTTTTAAAACGCGCTTGATTTAACAATAACACCATCTGTCTTTAGGACAAATTTCCTGACCAAGAAAAGTACAAAAAGATGCATGCCTACAGGGTTCACTATGGTGTTTAAATGGTGAAAAATTACGATCTAAATGCTATTGGCAGGAGACTGATTAAGTAAATTATAATATAATGGAGCACCAGGTAACCATTAAGAGTGATGGAGATTTATACAGTCTACTGTGCAAAGATGTTCTGTGGCTATTCAGTGAAAAAGGTTCCAGAATAGTACAGTAAAACAACATTTATATATAATTATATAAATATGCTTACAGAAAGTCTGAAGGGAAGTTTTTATTTTAATAAGTTATTACAACTCAGTGAGATTTCTGGTGAGTTTTGTTTCCTTTTTTGTACTTCTCTACACTTTTTTTTTTTTTTACAATGAGTACATAATTTTACAAAAGAAAAGCCATCTTTGTTTTAAAAAAGATAGGTCCTAAATATGTTTTTCTTTAAAAATAAGCAATATAGGGACACCTGGGCGGCTCAATCGGTTAAGTGTCTGACTTTGGGTCAAGTCAGCATCTCATGGTTCGTGAGTTCGAGCCCCGCCATCAGGCTCTGCGCTGACAGCGCAGAGCCTGGAGCCTGCTTAGGATTCTGTGTCTCCCTCACTCTCTGCCCCTCCCCTGCTCACACTCCGTCTTTCTCTCTCTCAAAAATAAACAAACATTAAAAAATTTTTTTAAATAAGCAATATATGTAACGGGTGCTTGGGTGGCTCAGTCTGTTAAGCCTCTGACTTCGGCTTAGGTCATGATCTCTCAGTTTGTGAGTTCGAGCCCCACATCAGGCTCTGCACTGATGAAGATGCAGAGTCTGCTTGGGATTCTCTCTCTTTCCCTTGTTCTCTCTGCCCCCCACTTGAGCTCACTCTCCCTCTCAAAATAAATAAACTTTAAAACATAAGCAATATATGTAAATAAAAACAATATCCCATGGTAAAAAACAAAACAAGTTCCCTTTATTAACAAGTACATTTTTAAATTTAAATTTCTGGACAATTTGAAGTATTTCACAATAACTAAAAATCTTTTCATTCATGGCTTAATTACTATTGAGGTTTTAGCACCTCTGAGGGCAACAAGTGTAAATTATCCGTAAATTCTAACTATACCAAGGTTTCATGAATATAGTAAGTACAAGGCACAGTAAATGTTAGCAACGGTGATTCTGATCGGTACTCTGAGCCAACATCACCTCCAACAAATGCTGACCATGAGTCCACAGGCATAAAAAAAAAGGGGGTGATGGGCATGAAGGAGGGCATGAGCACTGGGTGTTATATGGAAACCAACTTGACAATAAACTATAAAAGAAAAAAAAAAGCCCTAAAGCTCCCAGTCATATCAACTGGGAATTATTTATACATCGAACATTTTTCCTTCTTTCCTTTTCCTTCTAAGGGGAGAATAAAAAGGCAAAATAGTCTAACTATAAATATGCTCAGAAATATGGATTTCTCAGAAATCCTTTCAAGTATCAATACTTAATATAAATAAGAAAAAGGTAGAAAAGTTAAGTCTTTTGGGCTTAAGTAACATGTAAATAATTTTAACTGGCATGGTTTTATCTTTTGATAATTGGGGAATTACTATTTGGTATTCTTAGAGATCATTATTTACTCACTGACAAGCATTTATTTCAACTATTCTCTAAACCTAAAATACCTGCCCCTAATAAAAACAATCTAATCATACGGCCGTGGTGTGAACCTGACCTGAACGTGGCAGTCTCCCAGGGTCATCTGCGTCGCCGCATTAGGGAACCCATGGTAAAAGCTCATTCTTTTCACAGTTAAGTTACTGCGATAAAATTAATGCTGACTCAGTCATAATCAGACGATAAAATACTGTAATTTAAGTAATTGATGAATTTATACTGAGCAATCAGGCCTCGCTTGCTGGTCCAGACGCTGCTCAGCAGGCTGGAACTGGGAAGGTGATCCCAGGCTGACCCTGAACTGGTTCCTCCACGAAGGCAGGGAGGGTCCCCTCTTAAATCTTGGGCACGCTTACCCGCCAGACAGCCTCCACTAGCTCTCCTTTATTTGAATCTCTAATTAAGTGATGTACCATCATGCAAAATACAAATTTATATCTGAGG
This sequence comes from Cryptoprocta ferox, assembly GCA_028646485.1. Taxonomy (NCBI): domain Eukaryota; kingdom Metazoa; phylum Chordata; class Mammalia; order Carnivora; family Eupleridae; genus Cryptoprocta; species Cryptoprocta ferox. Next base: position 10,069,463 of record CM053577.1, on the reverse strand, counting down.
TTTTATACAAGTTCTATGTGAGATGAAATGCCATAATAATGATGAATATACAAAGAGTAAATCCAAAATACTTCTAAGAAACTGAAGACCTTAGCTTCAAGCATTTCAACATGTTCTCTTTCAGGCCAGCAGATGTAGCTGTGACTTAAAATAGGGAATGTCAACTGCTCTCCCTCAGCCATTAGATGGCACCCTTTTTTTTTTTTTAACTGGGTTTATATTGGCAATTTAATATAGTTCAGGGTAGCTACCAACAATTATTTGACACTGGAATTGATTTTGATTTACCTGAATTTACCTAGAATTATCATATCAACTATTTATTGAGTGCACACACCTCGGCCATTTCTGGTCAGCATTTTCTAAGATTGTTTTCTTTAGTCATAGAAAGATGACATTTCCAAATATGAGGCAGTATAGTGTGATAAAAGTTCCACACTGGACTGAGGGCTTGGGATTCTCACAATTATCATCACAATTATCATCAAAACGCTCTAAATGCAGAACTGGAATATACCATATTACTCGCTGCAAGCCTCAGAGTGGGTCATATAATAAGAATTTGCTTAGAGTCTTCACCCCTAAGTCTTCCATAATCACAGTCTACAGTGCTTGGCTCAGGGTAGGCCCACAAATGTCTTTTGAATGAACAAATTATCAAACACTGCTGCTTTTAAAAGCTGTGTCTTTGAAAAATTATCAGTGATTCATTTTCCTGTGAGACTTCTCAAGAGGTGGAGATCAAACTGATATTCCTAATGAACTACAGGCAGGGAAAGAGTGTATTTATATTCCCACTTTTTAAAGACATGAAGCTATAAAAAGATTCCAAGTATCACTGTACTCAGTAGTGCCAACCAGAAAATAATTTTTCTTGTTCAACTACTTTAGGCAACAACCCTCCTATTGGTGCCATAAAACAAAGAAGCTCACATTCTAGAAACTAGAATAGCACCACATAGCCCAGAAAGCCCAAGTTCTTGAGCATTTAACTTAACCTAAATAACCTAATTTTGTTGGTCTATGGAAATTTGGATTGATTCATTATGATTCTTCTAATTTAAAGACTATTCAGATTTTCAAATATCTTAAAACTTTATTACTCAGTTTATGACCTACGTTACTAAGTTCTGAAAACATCATCAATTCCATGAAGTGCTAACAGGCCATCATTTTTATAGAAACAAAAGGCTTAATAACTTTCATGCCCCCACGCAGATTTCACACGTGGTCCAGTGGGTTTCGTGAGGTCCTAGGCAGCGGTGCTTCATTTTTAGCATAAATTAATAAACATAAAATCTAGCACTATTTTTTTGAAAAGGTACTATTGTGAAAATACATACTTAAGAAACACAGAAAAGTAAAATAAAAAATTCACCCCCACACCCATTTTTACATCCACATTTTTGTTTTAAAATTTTTTACTGTTTATTTATTTTTGAGAGAGCGCAAGTTGAGGAGGGGCAGAGAGAGAGGGGGACAGAGGATCTGTGCTGTCAATGCAGACCCTGATGCGGGGCTCGAACTAATGAACTACGAGGTCATGCCCTGAGCCGAAGGTAGAGGCTTAACTGACTGAGCCACCCAGGTGCCCCTCATCCATATATTCCTGCCAGACATATTTCCTCTCAGTTTTTTCCACTTGTTTTCAAATAACTGCTCTCATATTATATATACACATGAATCCTGCTTTACCATTTTTCTACTGAAGATGAAGGCTAAAAGAGGTCTTCTCTTTCATGATAAATGAATGGCGAGTCCTATACTAGACCGATGTTAATTACATTGTTGGGAGATGAGGCCCACATTGAAGAGACCCAGTAAAACCTGTCGAGTTATCAAGAATGTGTGGGTGTCGATCATGTCATAATCAAAACCAAATTCACTGTCTCCTCCCCTCATCCTGGTCCCTTCTACCTACTCCTTGATTTCCTACCTTAGCCAAGGGAGGTAACACTGGGAAAAAAAAATCTAGGTTTTAAAGACTATCAGACTTGGATCCAAATCTTGACTCTGTCAATGGTAAGCTGTGTGATCTTGGACAAGTGACTTAACCTCTCTGAGTCCCAATTTCCTCATTTATAAAATGGGGATATTAATACCTGCTTCATAGTTATGTGAAGATTAAGTAATCTGCTATGTCTAAAATGTCTGGCACAATATTTTCAATGGAAGAAGAGATTTTATATTGGTCAAAAGCAAAATCGAGGTAATAAAAAAAATTTTTTTTGTCATGGGGAGGCTGGTGGGGGCTAAATGGGTGCTGGGCACTAAGGAGGGCACTTGTTGGGATGAGCACTGGGTGTTACATGTAAGTGATGAATCACTAAATTCCACTCCTGAAACCAATATTACACTATATATTAACTAACTTGAATGTAAATTAAATCTTAGGAAAAAAAAATCTTCAGTCACGGCTCTTCTAACTTTTCCAAGTAAACCCGACTTTATTGTCATAAACAGTTACCAGCCAGCAAAGTGACTTTAAAAATAAATGTCAGACTAGGAGAAAAGCAACATCTGTTTGTCTATCAGTCTATTTTGAGTGAAAAGTACAATAATGCTGATGTTTAGTTATGATTAAACCATATGGGAAAAACACAGTAATGCTTTTAATAAAAATAATACCTATCATTCTCCCTCCCTTGCAATTTCCCCCCCTCTACTGAATCACTCCCATCCGCATACCCACATGCTGTTAATTCTCCCAACTTAAAAAAGAAAAAAAGAAAAACCCTCTCTTGATCTCAGGCCTCCTTCTAGCTACGACCCCATTTCTTTCTTTCCCTTTATAGCAGAACTCAAGATATGCCTGTACGTACTGCCTCCAATCTCTCTCCTCCATTCTTTTTTGTACCCACTCCACTCAGGCTTTGCGCACCAAGGACCGCCATGCTGCTCACTTGCAAACTAGGAGTCTCATCTCACATGACTTCTCCCCAGTATACACCTTCTTCACCCGTGGCCAAGTCACCAATCTCCCGGTCCTCCCTGGTGTTGCCCTTTGGTAGGGAAGTCTCCTTTGCTAATTTCCTCCACGTCCCCTAGCCTCTACGCCTTGGGGGCGCCCAAGAGCTCCTTCCTCCGACCTCTTCTCTCTCTACGTTCACTGCCTTGGTGAACTCTTCTGGTCTCGTGCCTTTAAATATGATCCATATACTGAAGAGTCTCAAGTTCACATCTGCATCTTGTACCTCTCCTCTGAATTCCAAACTTCTATATCTACCTGCTTGCTGGACTCTCCACTTAGCCATCTCACAGGCACGTCAAACTCACAAGCCGCAGCGCGGGCTCCTGAGATTATCCCCGAGCACCTGCTCCTCTCACATTGGTTCCCGTCCATCCTCCAGCCGCTCAGGCCTAAAGCCTCGGAGATCCTTGAAGTCATTTTTTTCTCTCACCTCTCACATCCGATGTGTAACAAATCCTTGCTGACTCTAATTTCAAAATATACCTAGAACCTCTCTTCATCCACTCCACTGCTTTCCCATTCCAAACCACCATCAATTCTCACCTGTCACAAAGAGCCTGGTCCACAGAACTTCCTACCAGTAGTCTAAAAAAAAAAGCCAATCATTCCTAATATACAGCTTTTTAGCTTGGGGTATAAATTACACACATACTTCTTGAAAATCAGGCAGATTTAGACCACAGAAAGTAGAATAAACATTCCAGATATCAATTACAGGATTGTAGTTACTTACACTATGTACTCCTAAAGCTTTCCAGACTGCGAAGCTGATCACACCAACCCCACACCACGCATAAAGTGAGCCCCAACCCAGGGCTCGCAGGGCAAGGCAAGACCCACTCTCCGGTAAGGCAGCCGTGGCCATACTTCCCTGCGATGAAGACAGAAAGGGAAAAATCATCAGTTCAGAAAGAGTAATTATTTGGGAAGTGTTTGAAATTCCTGACTCTCTGAATTTCATCATAATATGGGGAAGCCAGACCAACCTAAGTTCACATACCACTTTGCTACTTAGTAACTGCAGGACTTAGGTCACAAATTCTCTGATTGACAGATTGAGTAGCAGGGCATTACCAGGAGCTGTGCGACATATTGGAGAGAAAAAAGTAAACAGAGTAACTTCTTTCTGACTAAAGATGTCAATCATTGGAGGGGACACAGACTCATAAAATTATGATCTAAATGGAATGTTCAACAGAACTATACATGGTCCCAGAGGAGGGCACCCATCTCTTGCTGTAGTTAGAGGAAGTTTTAAGGAGGGGTTCCTGAAAGAGGTGAGCTAAATCTAAGTCATTGCAAAGACGTTTAAATATATACGCACAATGCGGGGCACACAGTAGGTATTGATTACGGCAGCTATTAACGAGAATGAGAAAATAAACAATGACTCTCTTGTTGGGTGTCAAGAAGAGATATTAAGGTAAAAATCTATAATCACAATAATAGAACAACTTTCAGACTCTCAGAGTACAAATGTGACCAGAGGAGAGTAAGAATGCAACGCACCTTCAAAAGGGAATAACTGCCCCATCACTGAAGGTACTGATCACTGGTTTTTTTCCCCAAAACTTCTCTTTGCTATTTTTACTATAACTCTTCCAGAAAAACCCTATACTATCCTGTCAAGATTCCTCCAAGTCCATTAGAGTGTCATCAAACTGATTGGCTAATGTGATAAGAGATAGAAATTTTATGTTTTGTCTTCCTTCTGGACACGTATTTCCATTTACTCCAGACCCTTTTTTTATAATAATTTTCTTTATAACGTTCAACCCATTGAATAAAGGATTTTAGCACAGGTATTGTGACTGTGAATGTTACTGGTAGCACATAGAAACGCTTGGTTTATGTGGATCTTTATGCCTTGACCCAGTAGATACTCAGTATTTGCTGACTTACCACTTTTTTGTAGATATGAGACCCAAACCAGATTCTCAAGAGATTTTTCTTTAGCCACTTTCTATGATAAAAATAACTCTCTTCTCCCTTTTCTTATGAAGCTATAGTTTCAGAGTGTTTCCCTGGATATCACACATCTCATATAAATTCACTAACTTCTAATTGGCCTGAATTTTCATCCAGAAGCAGTACCATTAACCAAATATTATTATACCACGGTCGATTTAGGTGCCAAAATTTTATTTTATAAACTTAAAGTTCCTTATTCCCGTGGGAAGGACAGAAATTATAAATGTATTACGTACGTACATGTATTTTTTTAAAAGCCACTTTAGCTTATACCTTTCTGTTTATTCAAGAAAGGACAAAGAAAAATGTTCATTCATTACTTACTATTGCCTTTCAACTCCCAAGTTTTCTAGCATGAGACTCAGCTAAGACAATGCAATTTAGACTTTAAAGGAATGATGATCATCCTCCTGAAATGAAAGCAGTATAGACAGTCCCCAACTAAAAGCTGATCATTTTCAAGTTCTTCTGAGTTGCAGTCTGAATCTGTATTATCATTAATACCTAGATTCCGGACAGACTATTTAAATAAAAAGTTGCTAAAAATAATATAATTTCTTCTCCAAAAATAATCAAAGATGGAGAGAGTGCCATGGTGAGCAAGTTGTTTAACCCATCTGTGCCACAGTTTAATGGGGGCAATACAGTAACAGTACCTCACAGGGTTGAGATGGGGGTTAAGTAAACCCAACCCTTACAGTGGCAGCTAGCCCATGGTAAGCATTCAAAGGTTAGGTAGCATTATCACTATTAATGTCAGAGAAAACTGCTGCGCAGGGACTGTGAAGCACACTGCCTGAGTGCTATTCTTTTTTTTTTTTTTAATGTTTATTTAATTTTGAGAGAGAGTGACAGAACAGGAGTGGGGGAGGAGCAGAGAGACACAGAATCGGAAGCAGGCTCCAGGCTCTGGGCTGTCAGCACAGAGCCTGACGCGGGGCTCGAACCCACGAACTGCGAGATCATGACCTGAGCTGAAGTCGGCCGCTCAACCGACTGAGCCACCCAGGTGCCCCCTTAGTGCTATTCTTAAATGGGTGCTTGGTCGGTGTAAATGCACTGCGTGCTCCCGAGCCTCTGCGGTCCTTTACAAACCTTTACCTCTCAAACAGTCTGGATCAGCGGTGATGCTTTAATTCAAATGTCTCCCCAGAGGGGAGGCAGAACTTTACACAACATGTTCAACCATCAAGAACAGTGGTTCTCAAACTTTCTGGTCTCAGGATCCACTTATGCTTGGATCCCAAAGCTTTCTGATTATATGGATTATATTTACTAATATTTAATATATTAGAAATTAAAACTAAGAAATTCTTAAATTTTATGTATTACTTCATTTAAAAATAAAGCCAATATAGATTAACATAAACCTATTTAGTATAAACAACTATCTTACAAAAGAATTTAGTGCAAGGAGGCGATGGTTTACATTTTTACTAATCTTTTAGATGTCTGGCTTAACAAAGGACGGATGAATTTTCATAAATGCTTCTATATTCAATCTGTTGCAGTATGTTTTTCAAGTATCTCAATAAAATCCAGCCTTACAGAGGTATGTGGTTAGAAAAGGGATAAGTATTTTTTTTAATGTTTATTTATTTATTTTGAGAGAGAGAGCAGGGAGGGGCAGAGAGAGAGAGAGAGAGAGAGAAAGAGAGAGAGAGAAAGAATCCCAAGCAGGCTGAGGGCTGTCAGCACAGAGCCTGACACAGGGCTTTATCTCAGGAACTGTGAGATCATGAGCTAAGTTGAGGTCAAGAATCTGAAGCTTAACGGACTGAGCCACCCAGGTGCCCCAGGGACAAGTATTTTAATAGCCTTCCTTTTTTGATGCTACACCAAAACTTCACAAATAGTTGCACTTTGGAATCTGAAGTCACAATGATGAATTTTTCTACTTTGCTACATCAAAATCCATTAGTCTACTTTATACTTCAAATGGGTCTTTCATCCATGCATTATGATCGTTCAGAAAATATTGATTAACCAAGTTATGCAGATCTTCCCAATGTTGACACCGTTTATTAAATACTTAAAATTTCACACCAATATTACCACCAATCTCACCAGAAGAGCCTTTAAGTACTGAGCACCTATCAAGATCAGAATGGAAGACACAGGTTTCCTAAAATCTAATTTTCACTTGCAACTCGAATTTTACCATTGGCAACAAATACCAACAGTGCTTGTTTGAAGAGACGCAGGCTCATTCTGTTCATTTGGAAGGAAATGTCTGCCAAATACCCACTTCTGAGTAACTACAGGGGGTCGGTTGCTCTTTCAAATGAAAATGATTATCACATGAAAAAAAAAAGCAGCTAGTTCAGCATGCAACTTAACCACACAACTGCTCTTCCTGGAGAGAAAGGTCTTTCTTTGGTACAAAGCAGAACTGCTTTATGCCTGCTGCCCATTTCTTCACATGGAATATTACAGAGGTACATTCAAGGGTTAAGACAATAAAATTAATAATTTTACTGCTTTGACAAGGGCATTCTTACACAATGATGGCTTGTTTTTTGTTTTTTTTAAATATAGGTGCATGGTAATGAAAAACACAGTGACTACTAGTAGTTTGGTGCCACTGCCTTGATTACACCAAAGAACCAGCAGTTTTACCCCATTTGCTTCCACACATTAGGACAAATGTCTTAGTGTTATTATGAAAACAGTTTTGACTTTACAGATCTCCCAAAGAGTCTCAAGGATCTCTAGGGTTCTGTGGACCGCAGCTTCAAAACCACTATGTTTGAAAGAGCATGTGTGATAATAAAATCTTAGAGGACACAAAATAGAATGCCAAGTTCTGAACATGAATATGTGGGCTTTTTCCTGAGAATCCCTAACTTTCATCAGATTGTTAGAAAGGCCTGTGATCCAAAAGTTAACATGGTAATTTAGGTTTAGAAATCAACCCAAATTCCACTGTTAAGGCACCACTATCAGTTGGGCTTTACTGATTCCTGCTACAAGATCTATTTCTGCACTGAAAATAGTCTATAATACAGAGGGGAAATGACCACAAGGTTCATTACAGTGATCTGAGTATTTGAGTAGCTCCTTGAGCATTCAAAAGCACTTTAAATGTGGTCTTTTTCCATTACGGTATTTACAATGCTTAAGTATGATATTAGATTATTAAAGAAAAATACAAGTGGAAAGGGAACTCGACTGGTTTATGATTTTCACATAATACTGCTCTTCAAGTTGCAATTATACAGTTCTGTGTAAATATTTGTTTAATATCTGTCTCCTGCATCAGATGCTAGCTTCCCGAAGGGCAGATGTTTTGTTCATTTCTGTATCTCCGGCTCCTAGCTAGCACAGTGCCTGACACATAAAAGATCCCAAGTTAATATTTGCTGAAGCCATGAAGTAATGGGTAAATAAACCATATGGGATGGAGAGGGCAGAGACAAGCCAACACACGCAAGCAACAAGTCAACGTGAAGAAAAATCCTCACCAACTGCGGAAATGAGGTACATATGACCACATGAGTGATTACTCAATCTTGCTCGTGGAGTAAGAATTTTCTGCCTTAGGTAGGTTATGGTCATTCAGCCAAAATTTAGTGAGCACCTATGTGTCAGGCCCTTTTCTGGGGAGTGGGGGGCAGAGGATGCACTGCACAAGCATGTGTGGTCTCTGGGTTCAAGGACCTATGTTTTTCACTGATGACAAGATGCACTTTACTTCAATAATTTAACATTTTTGAATAGGAGTCCCTCTGGTGCCTAGCTGGCTCAGTCAGTAGAACATGTGAGTCTTGATCTTAGGGTCATGAGTTCAAATCCCACATTGGGTGTAAACCTCGCTTAAAAAATAAATAAATAAAACAAAATGCCTCTGGAGATCAGTATTATGTCAAGAGTTAATCTGGCATATTTTTTTCTTAGTGGTATATAAAATGTGGGCCTCTTACTACTCCTAGGGAATTGCCCAGATTTAGTCTTGTTCTACTAAAATTTAAGAAAGCACATAATTAAATACATCTTTTTAAATGGAAATAGGGGTGCCTCGGTGGCTCGGTTAAGCATCGGACTTCAATTCAGGTCATGATCTCCTGGTTGGTGAGTTTGAGCCCCGCATCGGGCTGTGCTGACAGCTCACAGCCTGGAGCCTGCTTCAGATTCTGTGTCTCCCTCTCTCTCTGCCCCTCCCCCGCTTGCTCATGCTTTCTCTCTCAAAAATAAACATTGGAAATTTTTTAATGAAAATAAAGATCATTAATTTGTACACTTCTTGAATATATAAATGTATATAGGGTTACTTCTTAAAACAATATGAAAGGCCACCAACACTTTCTCTACCTTCCCTATGCACAACACCTGGCAGCTATCTGTAAGGAGTAACACTGCTATTAATGGATTTCCTTGTCACAAACCTTATTGAACCATTCAGGACTTTTCTTTTTAGCCAATGATAATGTTGTAACAAATCCGGCTAGCATTCCTGCTGCACCAACAGTACCAAGGAAAACTCCACCTGCCAAGAGTTTGGGGGTAGGGTGTGGAGGGTGAAGAGAGGTTAAAGGGGGGGGGGGGAACACCTTAAGTTAAAAAGACATACACAAGTAAGTTTCAGACACTAATTAAATTAAATTACTTTTTTTTTTAAGAGAGAGAAAGAGAGATTATGAACAGGCTCCATGCTCAGTGTGCCCAAGGAGGGGCTGGATCTCACCACCCTGCGATTATGACCTAAGCTGAAACAAAAAGTTGGTGGCTTAAACGCCCCTTTAAATTACATTTTAGGGCCGTCTGGGTGAGTCAGTGGATGAGTCTGGGACTCTTGATTTTAGCTCAGGTCATGATCCCAGGGTCCTGGGATTGAGCCCCACAATAGACTCTGAGCTAAGCGTGGAGCCTGCTTAAGATTCTCTCTCTTCTTCTGCCCCTCTCCCTCGCTCGTGCACTCTTTCTCTCTCTTTAAAATAATTATAATTTTATAAACTATAAAAAATAAATTACATTTTAAGTCACTTCTGAAATTTGAGAAACGCTAACTAGGCAGTTCTTGATAACTAGGTATCTCTTGCCAAACATAAACTATAGCAACGTGAAACCTCTGGTGCCTGCGGTCACTCTGAGGTATCCGTTCCCAAGCGCTGAGAATTGCGCAGGGTCCCTTACCCTCTTCCCCGGGATGGTGGCGTGAAGTTTCTCCCGGGGAGGAGCACGAGACAGTGGGAGTTAGAAAGGGGACGGCACGAGAAAAACTGCAGAGTGATGGGGGAAATGCAGCACACACGACACCTCGAGGGACCAGCCCCTAGCCCAGGGGAGATTCCACCGGGGACGACCCCCGATCCCCGGTCCCCACCCGCTAAACTCAGCGGCAGCCCAAGGGAAGGTCTCCCAGGGCGGGGTGTGTGTGGAAATGGCGGCTTCAGCGCAGGCGCCGGGTGAGCTCGCCCGGACACCGGCACCTCGCCCCACCACACCTTTAACCAGGAAAAGCCGATCGTCTGTAGATCCCGGAGCCTCCAGACGAGAGGACGGCTGCCCAGGCCCAGCACCGGCCGTCTCCATGTTTCCAAGCCTCTGCAATTGCGTCCGACGCCAACTGAGTCCGGGTGGAAGCGAGAGCGAGGCGGAGGAGAAAGGTTCCGCTACCGCTTCTCCCGGTGCGCTCTGAATACTGGTCCGGGGAACGGCAGCTCACCCCAACCCTCCCTCCTCCCTCGCCGACGGGCGAGGAAAACAAGGTGGCTGCACGTGGTGTCCCCACCCCAGCCCCGAGGGTTGTGTCCCCCCAGGCCGGCTCCAGGTTGGATCATTTGCCTGCCCCAAGGTGATGATCGCTGCCCTTGAATAAGGTCTTTTTCAAACAGTGCTCGGCCCTGACTCTAGGAGGCAGTAAGCGGTCGCAAATTGAGCCAGGAGCCCAGTCCCAGCCAGGTTTGAGACCCTGGAGCACAGTTTCCTGGGCAGCCTTACATTACGTCCAGGGATTTAACCAGCGCTAATGTTTCACGATTCTAAAAAACAGGTCTCTGTCTTTTCTCTGCACTTTTCTGGGAAATTTCGTAGCGGTCTTCACTCTAGGTGTAAGTGACAGGTTTTTATCCCTGGAAGAGAGCCAGCCTGACAGCTCCGCTGTGATGGATCTTCTTCTCCGTAGTTTGATTGATGGCCCTACAGAGAGGAGAGGATGGCGACACTAAACTGCAGCGAGGGATACAAATGGGCGGGAACAGCTGAGGACAACTCTGAGGGGTTGCTCACACGACTGCAAGGCTGCACTGGAGTCCTTCTTGCCGGGAAATGCTGGTGCAGGCGACCCCCAGACAGGCCTAGTCTTCACAGTAGGGGAGACTGATCTGCCCACGGGGGTGGCTTCTGTAAATGGTCACTGAGAGAGAGAGGCTGGAAGTCATAAAAAAAAATCTTTTAAGCCTCTCAAACACAGACGCATGACACCATCTTCCAAAACGAGACAATTGTCGTTTGTTCATTTTGAACACATACACAAAAGCCATGAACTTCTTGAGGATGGGGATGGAGATTTTTATTAATTTTTATACTCTATGGCTCTCAACGTATTACCTGGTCACGCGTAATAAATTTTGTGTGAATGAATAAATGAATGCATTAGTTAATTGCAATTAGTAGCTTAACCCTGGGCTCAGGTCCTAAATCACTTATCTGCCACGCAAACTTGGCTGAGTTATTTGGGCTCCCTGCCTCAGTTTTCTCATATGCAAAATAAAGAAACCGATAGTAGCTGCCTCATAGGTTGCTGTGAGAAGTAAAGGAAGCAATATAAGTAAAGAAGTTAGCATAGTGTCTGGCACAGATACTCAATATATGTTGGCTTTAGTTATCATACCTTTCAATTTCCAGTAGCTGTTTTGCAGCACTGCCTATGGAAAATTTTAAATTATAGATGCCCAGGGCCCACCACTGAAGATGATTGCTCTGAAGGTCCAGGCAGGGAAGTATAAAAGCTCCACAGGGGGTTCGGATGATCATTCGGGTTGAGAACTACTGTTCTGTTTCTGGATGAAACCACACAAAATTTATCTAAACTGTGCGTGTCTGAAAAGGCCCTTTAAACTGGTAAATGCTGTGCCAACTTGTTGAAGGTCTTTAGGACTTATCCTTTCTCCTTTCTCTTGTACAAAATGGTGATCATAGCAGCTAACATTTTAATTTTTTGAGTGCTTTCTGTATGTCTGGCATGGTGCTAAGTGCTTCAAATATGTTATCTCATTTAATTTTCTTTATAAACTCAGAGAAACTAACTAACTTGCTCAACTCCCACAGCTGTTAAAAAGTAAAGCCAGGATATAAAAGCAGATCTGCTTCTAAAAGCAACAAAAGCAAAAGGAAATAAGGGCTACAACAGGCCAAAAGCTTCCGCACAGCAGAGGAAACAAAATGAAGAGGCAATGTACTGAATGGGAATAAATATTTGCAAATCATATACCTGATAAGGGGCTAATATCCAATATATATAAGGAACTCATACAAACACATTCACAAAAAAAACCCAAAAAGTATAAAAATTATACATGGACAGAGGATCTGAATAGACATTTTCCCAAAGAAGACATATGGATAGCCAACAGACACATGAAAAGATGCTGTACGTCATTAATCATCAGGAAAATACAAATCAAAACCACAGTGAGATATCACCTCACACTTGTTAGAAGGGCTATTATCAAAAAGACAAGAGATAACAAATATCAGTGAGGCTGTGGAGAAAAGAGAACCCTTGTGCACTTTTGGTGGGAATGTAAACTGGTGCAGCCACTATGGAAAACAGTACAGATGCTCCTCAAAAAATTAAATATAGAACTACCATATGCTCCAGCAATTCCACTCTGGATATTTATCTGAAGAAAATGAAAATACTATCTTGAAAAGCTATACCCTGAGGTTTGTTGTATCATTATTTACAATAGCCAAGATGTGGAAACAATCTAAATGTCCACCAGTGGATGAATGGATAAAGAAATTGTGGTATGCATGTATAGTGTAATATTATTCAGCCGTAAAATGAATGAAATCTTACCATTTGCGACAACATGGATGGACCTCAAGGGCATTATGCGAAGTGAAAGAAGCCAGACAAAGAAAGTCAAATACCATAGGCTCTCTCCTATTTGTGGAATCTAAAAGAACAAACAAAAAATAAGCTCATAAATACAGAGAACAGATTGGTGGTTGTCAGAGGCAGGGGGTAGAAGGTAGGAGGAATGGGTGAAGGGGGTCAAAAAGAAAAGGAAAAAAAAAGAAAAAGAAGTAAGTAGAAACAGTTCTACTCAAATCCTTATCCGCTGTCCAGTGGTCCTCAAGCTGGAGCTTGATAACTGCAATCCGCTGGGAGGGCCTCACTCCCAGAGTCTCTGATTCAGTGGGTCTGAGTGGCCCTGAGAACTTTCATGTCTCGTAAGTTTCCAGGTGATGCTGATGTGGCTTGTTCCACTCACAGACGGTCTTCTCCTTGCTCTACTCTCACAATTTATACCTCTGAAAGCCACACCATCCACTTTAACACCCGGAATTCTCTTCTCCCAAAACTGTTCGGAGAGAAAACGTGCAGGCTCCCTCACTCCCTCTGTCTTTGCTGTCCTTCCCCTCCCGTCAGCAAAACCACAGACTTTTTTTATTTTAAGGATTAAATTTCTATTTACTATAAGGAACAGAAAAGAGATTTTTAAATTTAGGGATGTTACAGCATCCTGTACTCTAGAGCCCGTCTCTGTTGCAAGGCAATAGCTCTGCTGGACCCCTGTCTGCTTTCATTCCAGGAAGTAAACATCTACCTTCGTTCTAACTCCCCAAGGTAAAGGTCAACTTTCCTCCTTCCTACATGTAAATTCAATTTCCTGGATACAGAGGGTGAAAAGGCAACCAAAGCAAACCAACAGGTAGCCTTTGCCTTAGATGAGCAATTTGCACTTTGAGGATCCTTGTCAGATACACACCTTGGAGAGGAGAGCCTGAGAGCTCCTTGGACAAGGTGAGCTTATTGTGTGAGGAGCTTACAATCCCATTCCTCACTGTTCCCAGGCTCCCACCATTTGCTCCATTCCACATTCTGGAAGATAGTGGTTCCAAGGCCTGGGAAACCCACATAAAGCAAGGATGGGGCGTCCCTGGCCTTGAGATTAGAACCACATTCCAGGTATCCCAAATTAGGATGCTTAAAGAAAATGCATTTTAATTTTTTAAATGTTTTTATTTATTTTTGAGAGACACAGAGAGACAGAGAATGAGCAGGGGAGGGGCAGAGAGAGAGAGAAGGAGACACAGAATCCGAAGCAGACTCCAGGCTCTGAGCTGTCAGCACAGAGCTCGACATGGGGCTTGAACTCATGAGCCATGCGATCATGACCCGAGCCGAAGTCGGCCGCTTAACCAACTGAGCCCCCCCGCAAGTGCCCCAAGAAAGCACATTTTAAAGACAATGTTAACCTACAGTGTATACAGTGTGCTCTTGGTTTTGGGAATAGATTCCCACGATTCACTGCTTACATACAACACCCAGTGCTAATCCCAACACGTGCCCTCCTCAATGCCCATCACCCATATTAAAAAAAATTATAATAGTAGGGGAAACTGGGTGTGGGGGGAAGGGAGGTATGTGGGAACTCTACACTTGCCATTAAATACATCTGTAAATCTAAAACTGCTCTAAAAGAATAAAATCTATAAACTAAAGCAAAATAAGTAAAGACAATGTTAACCAAGATCTTTTATTTCTACGTTCACACAATTAAGTACTTCACAGGCAGTCTAATTCCTGGCCTGCTCTCTGTACCCTCAAATCCCATCTATCCTGATTTCTACAAGAAAGCATGATGTAAGCTCCAAACAGGTGACTTGCAAATATTTGGAACATAGTGTCTCTGCAAGACAAGGGATGTTAGTTCTGAAACAGCAAGACGGGGCCTATTGCAAGCATGGACACCAGTGATGAGAAATTTGCAGAAGTTTGGTGCTCCGTGCAATGTGGGCAGGACTGTTGTTTCAATGGAAGCAGATTCCCTTTTAGGAAAATGTAATAGAAATGTCTTGCAAGCAAAGAGGCTGCTGGGAAAGCGAGCTCATCTAAGACAGACTCTGTTGCTATTTTGGTTTTTGTGTTAGTCAGCTGAAAGTCCATACCATCTATGCATCTGACCACATACTTATTTCAAATCTTTGGGCCCCTGTAGATTCTATTTCAAGGTTTGACAGCTAGAAAACCTGTTAGCATTACCGTTCCCAGAATGTGGGTACCCTAGCTCTCTCTAGTTCCAAACACTGACAGGCTTTTTTTCCCATCTATTTTTAAAACATGTCTTTGGAGCTTCAATGTCTCCCTGTTTAAAGTAGGAGGCTGAATTCTTTTTTAAATCTGATAAAGGTCACATATTGGTCATTCTTCTCACTGCTACTTGATAGAAGATAGTTGTCAAAAATAGAGTGCAGAAATTCTTTGAAAATCATTGCCTAATTAAGTGTGTACATGGAAGAAAAGATCTGCGGGACTTTACGCGGAATTATTAACAGAGGTTACCTTGAGGGAAGGGGGGAGGTGAAACTTTCCAATTGCATTTCATCTACTTTCTGCCCTAATAAGCACAATGCCCACCAAAGCAACAGTTTTACATAGTCCTATAATGCTTGAAAAAATTTAGCAAGAGCTTCGTATTACTTTTATGAAAAGGAAAAAAAAGGGAAGAAAAACAAGAAACATAATTTAAAAATGTATCACATCATTTAAAGAGATGGATTTTTTTTCCTGTTTAAATAGAAATCTTATGTAGGTTTCCAGAGTAACTCACCAGACCCTCCTGCAGGATATCCAGTGACAACACTCTCGGAAAGCGAGGAAGTAACAGCGAGAAACATATGTCCCCCGGAGAGACTCTAGGCTGGCTGAGAACCCTTGCCAAATTGGCATCCCCCCGTTCTGATGTTATCAGAGCCTCTTGAATTCTTCCCAATATCTGCTCTGGACTCCCAAAGTTACAGCCACCTCGAAGTGCACTGCAATCAATACAATGCCATATAAGTGCTAAGTATGGTAATAATTTCTCTTCAGTGAGCTGCAACTCGACTTGCAAAGCTTACATCTCATTATTCACTTCCGGCATCTCATTACTTATCTCTTAGAATAGTGTTCTATAACTGCCCGGGGTTGAAGTCTGTCTTCATCACAGGAAATGCTAGGTGCCATTGTAGGTATCTTCCTTTCCATTTTTCCTTCTGGTGGAGAGTTTCTTTCCTATCTCCTTCCATGCTATCGGTTGGATTGTTACTGTTAATGATAGACCGGAAATCTTTTTGAAAGCTATTCTATTTCACGAGCCACAGATATTTTCTTATAAAAGAGTGATGCACACAATTTCCTTTAACGGCATTCCTCTAGCTTGTGAGGCACAAATACGATCCCATGTGTTCAAGCATTTTGTAAATTGTCAAGGATTCTGGAAATAAAAGGCATTCTTATTTTTAGTCCTGTGTGTGTCCCAGTCAGAGAAAAATCCTTTTAACATTGCCAAAAGTGAAATATATTTCCATCTATGCATTTCATTTTGCCAGTATTTCATACACAGGCACATATGTTTCATTCACATTTACTAGTAAGATAGGTAATATCAGCTCTTATGTCATTAATGGTTATTGTGTTTATTGTATTTATTTTTATGACTTATTGTCTCCTCTTCTGATTATAAACCGCAAAGGGGCTAAAAACAGGTTCTATCACATGCGTAATGAAGGAGTGACTACATAAGCTAGTGACGCCTTTTTTGACTAAACACTGTGTTTACATTGATTTTCGTTTTTCAGCAAGTTTTAACTAAATGCCTATTATGGTCTCAGGTGCTGGATTTACTGTGTTGAAGAAAAGGGACTTAGCCCTTGGCTCATTGGAGCATAAAGTTCCATGACCCTCAGTTTTCTAAGTCAGTGAGAATTTTTACCAAAGCATCTTTCCATTGCCATGTTTGGGGGTGATATTCTTTCTGGCTGTATTTCTTCTACTTTCTGCCTTAACAAGTAAAATATGGACTAACGCAACTTTTCTCTTTCTTGCCTATGAAGTCTGCAGTGCTCAGGTCACCCCTCTGAATAGGAACTGTTATTGTACATGTGGATATAGAGAGCCTAAGAGATTGGTTTGTGTCTATGCTGAGCCTGGACTGTCCAGGTCTTGGAATTTAGAGGGAAGGGACTATGTCTCAGAAGTAGGCTCAGCAACTGAAGCCCCACAAATGATTCAGAAGCAAGTAGGCTTGTCTTGGGGGACAAAGCACACGCCTAAGGGATCATGGCAAGAGAGGCCTGCAGTCGTGGTGGTCTAGTTGTGAGATGAAGTAGGATTTCTAAGTAATTAACATGGTGTTTCAGAATCCAGGGCAGAGAAGGGAGTTCAGAACTTAGCAGGGAGGCTAGCAGCACCTAGAAGTGTGTCCATGAATAACAGCGTCCTGACCCTCGGTGGAACTGAAGACATAGAAATGGTATCTGGTAAATGCAAGGCACACCCAGTCAAGATAGCAAGAGCACGATAAAGAGACCACAGTGAGGAGCCCAGCTGTGATAGGGTCAGTGGGATTCTGGTGCTGAGTCTGCAAGGAGCATTGCAAGGTCCAAAGTCCATAAATAGAGCCTGATTCAGGTCGGGATGAAGGCTGGGTCTGCAGGTGGGAATCGGCTCAGGCCCATAGGGCCAGAGGGCTGGAGGTGAGGGAGGGAAGCAGACAAGGCCCCTAATTTTAGTTGTGTGACTTGTTCATTTGAACGAGGGCCTCTATCCCATGGGACAGGGGCTGAAACCCCACCTGCGTTCTGCTCACCAAGCCATGTGCCCTGCCCGGGGACCCCAAGTGCCTCTGGAAAAGGCCACCTTTTCTGGTTCACAATACAGTACCGCCTGGGCCAGTACTGGATTTGGAAACATGATATTCAGAGGTTAGGAACGAATTTAAAATATTCCAACTGATGAGAGTGTACATTGTATTAAGACAGAAAAAAAATGTGAGAAAGATTCCAAAGTATCCAGGGCTAGGGTCTCAGGAACAATTGTGTGGTGCTAACATGCACATAGATGCAAAGTGCCTTTGGAATTCAGAGAATGAGTCAGAAAACTGTTGCTTTGGAAGAGTTCTAGGGTGCTTAAACTACTTGAATTTACATGAAAAAAATACATCTGTGGCCTTTGGACAATTTTGGGGGGTAATTTTGGCTCACCAACCATTGCTCTGACCGTACTACAAAAGAAGTGTTTATGGTTACGTCTCACTGGGCAAACACTTCCATTTTAGCAATGTATTTTATTGAGATTTGCCCTCCCTTTGATACATTCTTGCAGTAGAAGTAATAACTCCTTAGAATGTGATTATATAGAATGATAAAATATTTCACCATGTAGTAAATTACATGCCATTTAAAAGATTATCTCTTATTGAGGTCAACTGTACAGGGCTCAATGCCCTTTTTAAAACATTCAAGGCGTTTGATGGATTCATTGCTAAGCGCACTATAAATAAATACAACCTCAAATTCCAGACAATGAAAATGTGTGAGGGGATACATCAAAGCCACAACCATTACCAAGGCCATTTTCAAGGTGATAGAAAGAGACTAGACTAGCTCTCTGGAAGCCAGGATCTGGTTCCCAACCCTGCCAGTAACAGGGCACTGTTGTCACCACGTGTCTTAATATGGGCTTCATTTTCCCCCTCCATAATATAAAGGGAGGGTCGCATACATCAGCACTCTTCAAAGTATCTTTCCTAGCATGTCGGTTCCATGACATGACACCTAGCTGTCAGGTGTTACCTAGAGGGGAAAAAGATTTTGTGATTAATTAAGTCTGGCAACAAAATATAACAGGTTTCTTTGCTTTGAAGCTTTTCAGGGTCTTCAAGAGGACACAGTAAGCGGTGATTCTCTGAAGTACTTGGCCGACAAATCCTCTGTTTAGGAGTATCTTGTGTACCTTAGCCTATAGTTTGAGAAATACTGACCTAATCAGTCACTAGGATTGTTTCTACTCCCCCCCAAACTCTGATTCTCACCCAGTTTGGAGAAATGAAGTTATTCTGCATAGAGGGAAGAAAGCAATACATCTCCTTCCTCTTGCAGCTCAAGGTCAGATCTAAAATTTAACGTCTCCACTTTCCAGTTAATCTGAACCCACTGGGTGGTCGGAAAAGTGAAGACTAGATTTCACTCAGGGATCGAAACTTTCATTCTACTCAGGCCAAAAATAATGTCTCACTTTCCCACATCAAATATAGAGCTATTCTTTGCATTCTAAGAGAGAAGAAAGAGAGCTATTTGTTGGGGAGGGGGGAAGCCAAATGATCATGAATAATCTACTTCATTCCAGTCAATTAGGAAGAAAAATGCAGTCCCCAAAGCACATTCTGAATTGGTATAGTTGAGAAACCAAAATAGACTGACTTACAGTAGAATTAGATTTACTATTTCAAGCCCTGCTATATATTTATCCTTATTTGGTTGCTTTTCTCAGAGTTGCATGACTTTATGGAAATGGAGTGACCTTTCGAGGTCACGGAGCAGATCATCTCATGTCCAGGAAGGATTTCACTCAAAGTCTCATTACTGATCCAGCAGGAGGTCCGTCTTGACTCCTGATTGTAGAGCAAGGAGCTGGCTTAGGCATATCCAGCCCACACGTAATTCCTCTTAAAGGAGCTCAGCGTGCTGTAGTTCTGGGAGCAGAAGGTGCTGGAGGAATATCCTCAGCCTCTTAGGAGAATGGCCATAGGCAGTCACACCTGCAGACGGTTCTGTGTTTCATGTCACATGATCCAGTTTCCCTGGCCAAAGCACACTGGACTAGGGTCACCATCAGACCCAAAGACAGTCATCTGTACACCAACAACTCTGCCCAGTAGGAGCCCTACTCACCGGCAGGTGCACCCAATCTTCAGCATATGTTTTGGCTACTCCCTCTCTCTTGAAAGCCTACTATTCTCTCCTTGCATGTCCAGAAGCTGACACCCTTCAAGGTGACCTACTCAGCCCCCCCTTCCTCCGGCCACCATATTGTCACTGGAGGGATCTTTCATGGTGTTGTCACTACTCCTGATGCCTCTTTGCTAGAATTGGGAAAATGCACCCTCTTTCACGTAAAATTATGTCATGTGAGTAGACCATTGAATACTTGTACACATGTGCCACATCCTTTCCCACTCACACACCCTCTGGAAGCCAAGGTGCACACAGTTGCCATGAACTGAGCAACTGGCTATACTTCCCATTTTTACTTGCGGTGGGTTCTAATGCCCCCTCACCCCAGCCCATTATGTAGGTCACTCCCTGAGCCATACCTTGGTCCAGGTCCTGGCTTCTCCCTGTCTGCCCTGCTCCACTGCCACACTGTGCCCATAACCGACCACATCACGGCGGGGGGGGGGGTCAACCAGGACTCTGGGCACTGCTGTACTCTTATTTCAGAAGACTTTTGACAAAATCCTTCATTTCATAACTTTATTAATAAGGCTGGTTGTTTTTGAAACAAGTTGGGCGCCTATGTTCAAAGAGTAATGATTGATGTCTCGCCTGGAAGGAAACACCTGAGGTTACGCAGCCAAGTCCCTCTCCTCAGCCTTGGCCATTTCAACATATTGGTAGGCAACTTGAACCTAGACCCTAGAAGGCACACCTATTACATTTTACAGATGGCACAGAACAGGAAGCTTAATTATTTAATGAGTGAGATGAATGGCAAAAATGTCTTCACATGGCTTAGGCAGATGACAAAGGTAAGAAAACAGATAAAACGAGCTTTAACAAGGACAAATCAAATTTGCAGAAAATAACCAAGTGCAGGATGGGAAAGAGTTGGCCTAAAGGACATCCTGTGAAAGAGACATGGACCATTTAGTTGGCATGTGTGAGGTCTGCCTGCTCAGCATCCTCAGAGAGCAGGGCAAGTGTAGGAGACAGTGACTGGGAGGTGAGAAATCTTAACCATGCTGTCTAAGAAAAAAAAGAGTCGAGGGTAAGTGCTAAAGAAAGAGGTCGAATCTCTCAGGAAGCATAGGGAAAAGATAGACTAGGTAGATTGTGTTTCAAGTAAAAACCTTTGAAAATTTTGAAGTGTCCCCCAAACAGAATTAAGAACTTGAATTATATTGTGTTCTATCACTAGGACTTTCTGAGCTGAAGTTGGATTAATATCTAATGGAGATGATGTAGAAGAAATTCCTACCCTAGCGACAAGTTAGAAATTCCAAGAAGGCTTATGAAGCAGCTCTTCTAACTCAGTTCTGCTGTCTCTGAAACTTGGTTTTGTCAGCAGAGCCAAAGCAGAGTTATCTTTCGGGGAAGAATCACATTAATCAGGCTCCAAATGCCAATTTAATACTGTGTAATGAAAAATATGGTAAGAACTATAACAGGAAGCCAGGTAGCAATCAGAAAGCTGTGTGTGACAGCCCTCTTCCAGGGTCTGGCAGATTAAGTAGACAAATAACAAGTAAGGTAAAGCTTCTAGAATAAATTGAGGATTCCATTAGTGGGTTAGCTGTAAAATCAATCTTATAAAAATCATTAGTGGGGTGCCTGGGTGGCTCAGTCGGTTGAGCATCCGACTTCAGCTCAGGTCACGATCTCATGGTTCGTGAGTTCAAACCTGGGGTCGGGCTCTGTGCTGACAGCTCAGAGTCTGGAGCCTGCTTCGGATTCTGTGTCTCCCTCATTCTCTGACCCTCCCCTGCTTGCACTCTGTCTCTCTCTCTCTCTCAAAAATAAATAAAAAATTTAAAAAAATCATTAGCTCTCCCATATATTGGCTATAACTGATTAAAATACAAAACAGAGAAAAAAGAGCCCACAATGTGATAATCATAAAACTTTACTGACACATGGAAGTGGGCTTACGATGTCATATCTCTAGTTTCCAAAACATAACTGTACAGTTGTTAATTCTTTTCAATTTACAAATTTAATCCAATTCCTTTTGAAATCAAAATAGAAGCATTAAAAAAAACTTGACAGAATGGTTTAAAATTCATCTGAATACTAAATATTCAAAACAGGTCAAGACATTTTTATAAAAGCCGTGTGGGGGAGTGGGAATTGCCCTGTAATTTTTAAATGCATGATGTTACATTACTTGAAGTAGTAGTCATAGACAGGAATAGATGACTACACCAATGAAACAGAACAGTAAGTTCCAAATGGACTTAAGTATATCTAATAGCTTAGTAAACAACGTATTTCAAATTAGTGGAGAAAGTCCAAAAAAAATGATTTGGGGACAACTAACCAATTATTTGGAAAAAATGTCTTTGATTTCTATCTCATATTATAATGAAAACATGAAAGTGATGTAATAAAATATAGATAGCTATCTACTGGAATACATCCTTGAGTTGAAGAACAACTTTCTAAGCATGAACCAAAGATATAAATACAGATCTCCCTCAACTTACAGTGTGGTTATGTCCTGGTAAACTCATTGTAAGTCAAAAATATCATAGGTGGAAATGCATTTTTTAAAGATTATTTATTTATTTTGAGAGAGAGAGAGAGACAGAGAACGTGGAGTGGGGAGGTGCAGAGAGAAAGGTAGAGAGGGAATCTCAAGCAGGGTCTGCACTCAGTGCAGACCCCAATGTGGAGCTCGATTCCACAAACCATGAGATCATGACATGAGATGAAATCAAGAGTCTGACACTCAACCGACTGAGCCACCCAAGTGCCCGGAAAATGCATTGAATATACCTAACCTACGAAACATCACAGCTTAGCCTGGCATACCTTAAACCTGCTCAGAACGCTTACGTTAGCTTACCATTGGGCAAATCATCGAACACAAAGCCTGTTTTATAATAATGTGTTGAATGTCTCATGTAACTTCTTGAATACTGTACTGAAAGGGAAAACCAGAATGGGTGCAGAATGGTTGTCGTTATGTCCCAAGTCTCATGCTGGCTGGGGGTGGAGGCTGCTGCCCAGCACCATGAGAGAATTCACCTGCAAATTACTAGCCAGGGAAAGGACCCAGCTTAAAAATTTGAAATACGTTTTCTACTGAACGCCTATCGCTTTCAGACCATCGTGAAGTTGAAAAATCTTGAGTTGAACCATGGTAAATTGGGACGGTCTGTGTAGCCCAGTTTAGCTATATAAATCTGAAAACCACTGTAGGGCAGACAGTGTAAATTTGCTCACACAATCCCAACTTCCCTTCACCTTTGCGAGGCACTCACTTGCTACTGGAGTGGCCATGTGACCAGTTCTGGCCAATGGGCATAACAAGCAAGAGGCAGCTGGCGATGTCTCTTCCTCCACCCCCCCCCTTCTGCCTAGCACACAGATCTAATGGCTACTGCTGCAGCAGCCTCTTAGTGACCATCAGATGACAAGCAGGAGGCGGCCAAGAGAGGACAGGAGTTGTCGCCAAATTAATTCCAAAGTCAAATTCATTCCTAAGTGAGTCTGAGCTTAAGGCAAAACACCCCATTTCAATAAAAGGCAAATAAAAAACTGGGAAAAATATTTGTATATATATCACAAAAGTTAATATCCCTATTAATACAAAGACTTCTATAATAAATAAGAGATACCTCAATAAAAGACGGACCATGAATATGAATAGGAAGATACAAAAAAAATCAGATGCCTAATAAATTCATGGAAAAATTTTCAGCTTTACTACTATCAGAAAAAATGTAAACTAAAATAATGACCTAATGATTTATCACCTATAAAAATTGGCAAACGCTGGAACAATTATAATATTTCTGGAAAGCAATCTGGCAAATATATCAAAAGTCTTGGAGTGCCCATGCCCTTTGGGAAGAGAAACGTGCAGAGAAACAGTTAATGAGCTGCAGATATTTGCTGCCAGTCTGTCTCCTGTAGTGCTGTTGATAATTTAAAAATGATGGAGGGGCTCCTGGACTCTGTGCTGACAGTGTGGGGGCTGCTTGGGATTCTCTCTCACTCCATCCCCTCTCTCTTCCCCTACCCTGATCATGCTCACTTTCTATCTCTTTCAAAATAAGTAAATAAACTTAGAAAAAAAATTAAAATGATGGAAATGGCAGAAATGTGTCATAATAGAGCCCCTGGTTAAGTAAATTATAGGATTGCACACCTAAAGAAATATGTATCCATTAACCTGCTGTGGAGGTATATTTGTCAACACACAAAGATGTTCATTATTTATTTTTAAGTGAAGTCATAAAACACCTTAGTAAAACATTTCTATTTTTGTTAATATGTATGTATATTTATGTATGTGGAAAATGGCATGGGAGAAAATAAATCAAGGTATTAATGTCATCCCTGGGCTTGGTTCACCTTTTCTGATTATTTTTGTAATAAACATATTGAAATAAGAAATAAGAAAATCATTACTATAAAAACATTTCTTGATGAGCACAGAATTGGAACAGGGGGAATTAGAAGAATTGATTATTTAATGGTATCTGGCTGAGAAAAGCTGAGGTGTTTGTCTCACTAGAAGGATATTAGAACATTCTGAATTATTTGAGCTTGTGGCTCTGCAAGCTAATTCACTGAGCATAGTTGATCCCGTTTCTATGATTCTCCATTTCCTGGCCTCTTCTGGCTGATGTATTTTTGATTTAGGTAGTTTAATATATTCAGTCCAGCTAAACCCAAGCCTTATGGTTCTAAGGTCCTTCAACTTGTAAGGTGACTTTACATTTCTCTGTTCCCATCCAAGACATGTGATTTAAATTTGAACTGGCTGTGGGGCACCTGGGTGGCTCAGTTGGTTAAGTGTCCAACCTTGGATCAGGTCATGATCTCACCGTTCATGGGTTCGAGCCCCGCATCGGGCTCTGTTGCTTTGGATTCTGTGTCTCCCTCTCTCTCTCTGCCCCTCCCCTGCTTGAGCTCTGTCTCTGTCTTTCTCAAAAATAAACCTTAAAAAAATAATCAATAAATAAGGTTGAACTCTCTGAGACTAATCTTATTTCCCTGATTTCCAAGATTTGGAGCAGGGAAGAGGTGAGGATATACCTCATCGTAGCCCGTAAATATTGGCCAAGGGGTAAGTGTTGGATTCCTCTTGAAAGATAATTAGGACTTTGCCTTCAAGGGAGAGATGGCTGAGAAGGTGGAAGGAGCAATGACAGCAGGATCTTCTGACAGCTTGACTCTGTGAACTCCTGCACTGACTTCTAACTTCTCATTTTTCATATTTCTTAATACACCAGCCATGTATGGTACAAGCAAGGATTGTCTTCCCTTTACTGTATTTCTCCACTTCACTTCCAAGTAATACTAAAAATGGCTATTTCCCTAAGGCAATTATCATCATGACCTTGCAAAAGCTACATGTGCCAGTTGGAAATTCTGTAGAATTTCTTTTTTAATGATGGCAAATATTTTATTAAACTAAGAGCATGACTGAGAGGGAAGTAGGCTGCATGGAAAAATATTGAAATTTATTATAATTACCTCTATCAACCAGGGTCCCAGCAGGAGATAAGAAACCTCTCAGCTAGCTCAATAGAAGATTCTTTAATGAAGGGACTCTGTGAAGAGGACCAAGCAGGGTTACGGAACTACTAAGAGAGGTCGAGGTCCCCAGAGACAGCGACAGTAGCAGGCTGTTCTAAGTCCTGGGCATGGGGGGAAATGGGTGAGATTTGGAGGCAGGCAGAAAACACTCTCCCTGAAGGGAGATTCAGTCATAGAAGCACGATGCCATTCCCATATCAGGCATGAAGAGAACAGGGGAGACTTCCCTGTTTCCTGCCCTGCCCTCTACCGTCCTCTGGTACCACCCATTGGCCACATCCAACAGAAGTCAGCTGAAAGGGGCTCCACGTAAGCTCTTGGGAGCTCGAAGAAGGCAGGAAGGGTGTGTATCTGAGGGCATGAGTGGAGAATGACCAGCTCATTCCCAAAGAAGCGTTTTGTTCTTTGAAAGGAGATAACACATAAAGGACAGTTTTGGCAACGCTTAGCTATGGTTCCTCAAGATTCATCTACATATGGTTTCAGGAATGTATCATTTTCAAGTGATTAAAAACACACACACACACACACACACACACACACACACAAAACAAACAAACAAAAAAACCCCAACCCAGGCTCAGTGGAGTCTCAGAGAACTATACCATTATGGACTGAACGTGTCCCCTCAAAATTTATATGTTGAAACCCTAACACCTACAAGGAAGGTATTTGGAGGTGCAGCCTTTGGGAGGTAATTAGGTTTCGATGATGTCATAAGGATGGGGCCCTCAGGATGGGATGAGTTTCCTTATAAGAGGGTGAAGAGACCAGAGCTTGGCTCTCTCTCTCTCTCTCTCTCTCTCTCTCTCCCTCTCTCTCTCTCTGTCATGCAGACACAGCCTGCGAGTCAGGAAGAAAATCCTCACCAGAACCTGACCATGCTGGCATCCCAATCTTGGACTTCTAGCTTCTGGAACTGTGAGGAATAAATTCCAATTGTTTAATCCACTCAGTCTGTCGTATTCTATCGTGGCAGCCTGAGCTGACTAGGACACATACCTAGAAAGTGCAGATATGGAAGACAGTACTGGCTGTCATTTATCAAGCACATACTCTGTGCCAGGCATTGCACCGGGTTGAGTTTGTTTAAGCCCCACACCAGTGCGGTAGGTACTATTGTCTCTGTTCGACATAGGAGGAAACTTGTTCGAGGAATGGCTCATCTCTCACTCCAGGTCGTGTCGCCAGTCAGGGCAGAAGCCTTCTAGCTCTGAGGGAAGACTGCTGGACCCTGAAGCAGGGGCTGCCACAAAGTGGGCCCACGGTGCAAATGCCCAGGGTGCAGAGGGCAGCTGGTGGGGCCCTCAGCCACAGGGGGGGCTGTGTGGATCTTGGAGATGACTGGGGGTCCAGCAGCGTGCTTACATATTCACTGGTTTCTCTCACGGGGATGATAGTAGGAACCTGGTGGGTCGTGTTCATCACTATATCTGCACTCCCCGGTACACAGTAAGTGCTCAATGATGCTTGTGAAGTGGATTCATGACTGACACCTGATAGAATCGATGTTTGTAACTTACATTCTTTAACCCGGTCACTTTGTGGTGACTTTCCTCAACAGGGGGCCTCCCTGTTTTTAGATCAGGAGTTTACAGGTGCATCTGAGCAGAGGGAAAGGTTGCCGCGTCCGGTCTAGATCAGCAAGGTGCAGTGGAGAAGGCTCTGCCAAGGCACCATGAAGGGACACTCAGCAGGGCTGGCATCACCAGCATGGTCACAGAACCAGGCGGTGTGGACCTGTGTCCACAACCAGTTATCTACTGGTGAAATGTCTCTAAGAGCTGGGGTCTGGCCACTGGGGAAGGTGAAAAGAATTAAAATTCAAACGGACTGTGAGGGATTAGAGAAAGGTAACTGAAATCTTAACGAGGATGCAAGTTTCCATTGTGCCCCATCAGGTAGTAATGTTGAAAGAAGTTTTAGAAGATTATGCTATCACCTGAACCCAGGTGGCAAGGGCTTTAAGATTTACCCCCTGCCCCCCGCAAGATGAGGACTTGGGGTCCTTTGTTGTCCTATTATAAGAAAGGCTTACAGGTCCATCGTTGATGCAGGTAGGACTCCCCGGGACAAATGCAGCCTTCTGGAGGACTCAGCTGTCTGGCTAGTAGTGTTTCCAACATCTTGAGAAGCTCAGGTTGTTTTGGGGTGATGAAATTGTTCCTTTAATGCGTGAATTGTATTTCTAGCCCTAGAAATTTTAGAGTTAGATGTGGAAGTATATCAAACCATAATATTCATACTTCTGTGTCGTTCAGGAATATATTTGAAATCATTGAGAAAATCTGGATGTACTTGGATTTCATTGTAATAAGAGAATTGGGTATATTGGAACACAGACAGACTAGCCTTGGGATTCCAATTTAAAATGTATAATTAAGTAATTGATCTTAGGCTTGTGATAAGCACAAAAATTTGGTTAAATTTATAAACACTGTTTGAATGTTTAAGTGAACTGGAAGTCACAGCATTTATAGGTTTAATTTATTAGATTGATTACAGTTGTATAAGTATTTGGAAAGGCTTTGCTGCTTAGGATAGATATTTGAAGCAGCTCAAAAGAAAATTGACTATGTTAAATGTATAACTGCAGTCTAGCATATTTGAGGGTATTTAATTAACCAAGATGTAGATGGGAGTGATTGTTTAAGGGAATTTAGTCTGTTCAACTTGGTATAATCGGTCACTAATGAAAGAAAAAGTGAAATTATTCTTGTTTTACTAGATGTATACATTGACTAAGAGTTGTCATGTGACCTTGGAGGCCTAAAGAAAACTCAGTTTGAAAATCTGGCATGACTTTCTCCTTTCCTGTCCCCTAAAGCCTTTGCACAAGAGCTCAGGGGTCCCTGTGGCTTTGTGAGATTGGTGGAGGGGCTGCCCACTCAGCCTTGGGGATGAGCACAGAGATGTACTTCTGCCTTTCTAGAAGGGACTAGAACTCACTCTACTTAAAGGATCAAAAGGAGACCTGGCTCTGTCTCTCGGACAGGTGCACTGCCAGAAGACCACACACATTCTTCCTAAAAAAAAAAAGAAGGCCTCAGAGACGAGGGCCAGCATGGGATAAAACCAGACCACACTTGACAGAGCCCAAGAGACCACCCACTGACCCCCCAAATTTGTCTAATTTAAATCAGCCTTTAGCTCCTGAGACTCATGAGTGAGTTCTTTCACAAGATTTTTTTTTAAATATTTTTTATTTATTTTTGAGAGACAGAGAGAGACAGTGTGAGCAGGAGAGGGTCAGAGAGAGAGGGAGATACAGAATCTGAAGCAGGCTCCAGGCTCTGAGCTAGCTGTCAGCACAGAGCCCAATGCGGGGCTTGAACCCACGAACCGGGAGATCATGACCTGAGCCGAAGCCGGACGCTCAACCGACTGAGCCACCCAGGCGCCCCTCACAAGATTTTTGTTAAGACGGGAAGATCTATTTCAGACAGAACTGATATTATCAAAGACTCAGAAATACATTTGGGTCTCTTCTGGGAAAGCTCCCTTATTCTCCCTGGTTACGACAGAAGCATCTTTTCCATATTCCTGAAGTGCAGTTACCCAACCTTCACACATTCCTTCTCTGCACTGTCTTGGGATCACTGGTTGTTAGGTTTCTCTTCCTTTTAGACCAAGAGCTCCTTGAGGGCAGGAACTACATCTTTGTTTTTAGTCCCAGGTCCTAGTCCAATCCCAGGTATGCAGCAGACATTGAGTAGATGCCCGCTGTGTGACTAAAGGAATAGTCCAGGCGTGGGAGATTATGGACTTGTATGTGCAAAGGACATGGGGAATCGACCCTTGGTGCCTATTTCAGTCTCCTTCTAATGGCCTTCCTGTATTGAGGAGACTAAAGAGCCAAAGCTACACTCCCAGACTCCCCTGAAACCAGTTTTATGAATGTGGATTATATTCTGCCAAACTGACGTACTCCTCTGACGTGCTAGGAGGTAGGAGGATGGAAGCCATATTTTCCACCTGAGTTATTGATGTTGGCAAGCACGGTGGTGGATAGGCTGGGTTTATTTCCAAGGGTCCAGTTACTAGTGTTAGGAGATTTGAGTATCTTTGTGGGGTGACTGGGTGGCTCCTTGATATCTGGATTGCAGCTGTGATGGGTGTTTTTGAACTTAACACTTCCAGTGGCTGCCTCTTGCACTCCACCTGCCTGATAGTGGCAGAGGTAGATGTCCACTGGCGATCCACCTGAGAGGTGTTGCTCTGAGAGCCATTCCTGGAGGTCAGCCTGTAGAAGGCTTCTTCAGCCTTCCAATAATTCTGTAAGGCCTGGTTTCCCTGTATTAAATGTCTTTCTGCTCAAGAAAACTGTAGTGGTTTCTGCCTCCTGCCTCTGAACTCTGACTGACATAATGGAAAGGAGAGAGGGAACAAGTTGGAGGAAAATTCAAAGGAAGCTCAATAAGACTTGATGATATGATGTGGAGAATGAGGGAGATAAGGCAATGAGAGGAACCAGGAAAGGTAGTTGGCAGTGAGAAGCACCACAAACCCAGATACGCGGGGTAGGTGGGTAGTTCAGTTTTAGACAGCATTCACCATGCTAATGGATCGCGTAAGTACAGGTGTCTGTGAAAGGATCAAGGAATGAAACCCAGTAAAAATTTAGAATTAAAAGTGTGTATGGCGGGGGGGTAGATAGTCACCCTGAAAAAGACATTGTAGAGAATATAACTGAGAAACACTTTTTATTTATTTTTACACTTTTAAAATGGAAGCATAATATACAGTAAAGGGCACACATTTTACGAACTCAGTTCAATGAATTTTTACAGAGTAGACGCAAGTGAGTAGATCAAAATATAAAATATTTCTTGCACCCGGAAACCTCCTTCATGCTTTCTTCAGCCAAAAACCCTTCCAAAGGTAACCATTATTCTGATTACTGTCACTGCAGATTTTTCCTAGTTTTTGAACTTTCTATAAATGAACTCATATAGTATACACTCCTGTGCTGTGTCTGGTTTTTTAAAACTTAATATGGTATTTGTGAGATTCGTTCATGCTGAGCATTTACCAATAGTTTGTTCATTTTCACTGCTGTATAGTACTACGTTACATAACTATTCCACAATTTATTTATGTATTCTGTTCTTGATGTGTATTTATGTTATTTATAGTTTGGGGCTATTACGAACAGTGCTACAATGAACATTCTTCTTGTACATGTCTTTTGATGCATTTCTGTTGGGTATATACCTAGGAGTCGAATTGGGAAATAGCGAATGTGTTTAGCAGATTCTGCAAAATCATTTTCCAAAGTGTTTTTTTTTTTTTTCAGTTGGCTTTTGCTGCCTAACAAACCACCTGAAAATGTAGTAGCTTAAAACAATGACTCATTGTTCCCTGGATCAGTGTAGTGGACTGGACTTATCTGGGATGGTTCTTTTGTGTTCCGTGTGTGTCAGCTGGATTCAGTCCTGCATTAGCAGTCAGCTGGCGGCTGGAAGCCTCATTTACTTGCTTGGCTGTTGGTTGGTTGTCAGTAGGAGCGATGGGGCTAACTTAGAGATGGGGCACTCCGTAATCCAGCAAGCTGGTCAGGGTTCATTCACATGGTGATGGTGGCAGTTTGCCAGGGGCAGCAGAAGACAGCAAACTCCAACATATCAGCTCTTTTCAAGCCTTTACTGGTGTCACATTTGCTCCCATTGGCCAAAGCATGTCTCATGACCAAGCCCAGATTCCAGAAATTACACTCCTACTGGCAATAATGGGAGAGCGTTTGTTCATGTCCTCACCAGTACTTGGAATTGTTAGTCCTTTTCCTTTTAACCATTCTGCTGGATGAATGGTGGAGTTTTCTTGTTTGTTTTTTTTTAATTTTTATTTTCTTGGTGACAACTGATACCAAATACCTTTTGCATGCTGATTGTCCATCTGGATGCACTTTTTTTTGGAAGAGTCTATTCAAGCCTTTTTTCTATTTTAAATTAGATGATCTGCCTTCTCAACTTTTTATAGGATGTGCACACACATATACATACATATTCGTTGTTTATATATTCTTATATCTTATCACTTGCTTTTTCATTATTTTTTATTTTAATGGTGACTTTTGATAAACAGAAATTATAAATTTTAACGAAGTTCAGTTTTCCACCTTCTTTTTGCATTTAGTGCCTTTTTGTGTTCTGTTTAAGGGCTCTTTGCCTCCCCCAGGTGATGAAGATATTGCCCTGGGTTATTGCACAGAAGCAATATCATTTTACCATTCCCATTTAGGTCTACGATCTACCTGGAATTGATTTTGGGGTGTAAGTAGGGGATTGAGGTTAATTTTGTCCCATCTTGATACATCACCACTTATTGACAAGACCGCCCGTTCTGAACTCTGAATAGCAGTGACCTATTTTATTTCCTTTCACCAATACCACATTTATTTAATTTAACTTTCCAATCAATCTTGAGATCTGGTAGTGTAAGTCTTCCGACTTTCTTTTCTTCATCAAGCTTGTTTTTGCTTTTTTTTTTTTGGCCCTGGCATTTCCATATAAATTTTAAATAAATTTGTCAATTTCCAATTTGTCAGTGACCTATAGGCATTTTAAAAATGGAGATTGCATTGAGTCTATTCATTGGATTAAGTATAACTGACCTTTAAAATATTGGGTCTTCTAATCCATGAATTTGGTATTTAATAAACTTACACTTATTATGGTCTATTTAAAATTCTCTCAGGAATGTTTTGTAGTGTTCAGCAAAGAGAACTCATAATCTTCTATTTGTTTTATTCTTATTAATTTGATAATTTTTGCTGTTATTGTAAATGGTGTTGTTTTTTAAATTTCATTTTCAATTTTTTTGGCTAGCACATAGAAACAGTGTTTGCCTTGCCTTTTTGAGGGTAATCTGTCCTATTCCTCAATTTACTATAAGATTTTCCCCCATTAGTTCTGGTTTTCAGCGATCTTACTATGATATGCCTGGTGTGGTTTACTTTTGTATGTGTCTTGCTTCCAGGTCATAGAAATTCTTGACTCTGTGACTTGATGTCTTTGGTCAGTTTGGGGAAACAGTTTCTGCCCCATTCTTTCTCTGGGAACTTTAGCTACACATGTATTAGTCTTTTCCAGCATGTACCATGTGTCTCTTTCACTCTTTTCTCTATTTTCATGCTTCGTTTCTCTGTGTGTTTCAACTTGGGCTTTTTAACTCACCTATCTTCCAGTTTGCTAACTCTCTCTTCTGTTTATAATCTATTATTAAATCCAATTTTTGAGTTCTCAATTCAGTTACTGTACATTTCAGTTCTAGAATTGCCGTTTAGTGCTAAAAAAAAGACTGTAGTTCTTGGTGAAATCCTCCATATATATAGAACTATTTCCACGACCATTTCAATCCCAGTTATTTTAAAGTCAGAGTCTGAGAACCTCAATATCTGGATCACATGTGTTTCTCTTTCTATTGTCTTAGCTTTTTTTCCCCTCTTAAATCTTAGTCATTGGTCATATTTCCTGGTATGCCCAATAATTTGGATTGAATGATGGGAATTGTGTGTAGAAAATAATAAAGATTCTAGATAATGTCTACCTTCCTATAGAGAGGATTTAACTTGATTTTGTCAAGAAGATCATTCATTGTGACTCAAGCAGGAATTGAGTTGATTGGAGCTGAGTTTCAGCCTTTGAAAGGGCTCTTCTATCCCTGAATTATCTCATCTTTTCTTAGGGTATGGTCCTTCAGAGTCCCAGCTGAAAGTTTGGAGTGCATGCCAGGACTCCTCTTTCTTAGAGAGTCTTGAACTCCAAGTTTTGTCTTCCAAGCTTCATGGACCAATAAAGTCTCTGATGACCATTCTAGTCTGAGAAATTGTCATATGGTTGCTTGGTTTCTTCCTCTTGGACTGTGTCTAATTAGTTTAGGGATAGGTCAATCCCTTGAGGGGAAATTGCACAAGGAAGGCGGGGCTCAGTTCTCTAAGATGCTGGATCCTCACATCCTTTCAGT
Organism: Cryptoprocta ferox; assembly: GCA_028646485.1. NCBI lineage: Eukaryota > Metazoa > Chordata > Mammalia > Carnivora > Eupleridae > Cryptoprocta > Cryptoprocta ferox. Next base: position 10,036,072 of record CM053577.1, on the reverse strand, counting down.
TTGATAGTCCTGAATTCTACTTTTCATCTCCTTAGCCCAGTGAGACTCCTGCAGCACTCAATCATTTATGTACACATGTATGTACATACCTATGTATACGTGTGTGTGTGTGTGTGTGTGTGTGTGTGTGTGTTTCTCCATGGCCTGTATACTTCACCAAACTCCCTGGGAAATAAGAGTGGTAACTATCTGGCTCACCTCAGTGTATTTTATTTCTCTTCAGGATCTTGATCCCTTAAGTCCTGACTGTTTTGGTTACTCTCCATTGTTTTAATAGTTGTTTAATTTAGAGGCGGTGTTTTATGACTGTTTATCTGGGAGAGTTCGTCTGATACAAGGTCCTTATTCATAGGTGCAAATGGAAGTTTACAATTCTTTAATGTTTAAAGAAGAATAACACGTTGTCAGAAATATGTGTTATATGAAGGGAAAGTTCTTTCTTTCCTGTGCAAGTATGGAGGTCTTCTCACGCTTTTTATTTATTTTCTGAGTATCACTGCTTTATTTGACATTTGACTTCAGACAGGTTTGGATAGTTCTGGTCACAGCTGCTGTAACTTTCCATTAGTCCCCGAGGACCTGAAGTTCTTCAAACTCATCTCTGGGGAACAGAATGGTTCTCCATGGCTGCTTAGCAGATGGCCATGTGGCTATGGCAGCATTAGATGATTCTCCAAGAGTATGCTGGGATTAATCTTGAAGAATCCACTGGGATAAAATATGGGTTTCTGTCATCCAAAGCCCAACAAGAAAAACCAACTTAAACAAATAATTCTCTGTGAGGACATGGCCACTGCCGTGCCTAGGGAAATGGTTTCCATAGGAAACAATAATAAAAATAGCATTATTTTTAAACTGGGAAAAAATGACACTTTAGGTATCCAGATTTTAAAATAATGTAACAGAGGAAATATTTGAAGATTCAGATATTTTGGTTTTACAGAGTCCTTGTTACATTCTTTAGATTATATTACCTGGAACCACACAGTGGATGATAGCTCCAGTGTCCATTGAATGTGTTCCCAAGGGGTTGAAAGCAAGGGCTGTCAGTGGGTGGTGATCTATCCTACTCTTAGGAACAATGAAAGCCATAATCATTTAAGTATCTTATTGTATATTCATAATTTAGACAAAAATTCTCCCCCAATTATATCATCTAAACTGTTCTTAAAACTAAACTTCTTTTCTGGAGAGATGGAGAAGAGCTAGCTTCTCATATCCTGCATATGCTTGAAAGAGGTATTGAGGAATTGAAACATCTTCAGTCTTTTCTTTGGGTACAAAATATGAAACACAGGAACTGCAATCAAATGTTTCTTTCTTTCTTTCTTTCTTTCTTTCTTTTTTTTTTTTTGGTCCAATGAGAACTTTTTTCTTTTTCTTTTTTTAATATTTATTTATTTTTGAGAGACAGAGAGAGACAGAAGGTGAGCAGGGGAGGGGCAGAGAGAGAGGGAGACACAGAATCCGAAGCAGGCTCCAGGCCTTGACCTGTCAACACAGAGCCTGACACGGGGCCCGAACCCACAAACCGTGAGATCATGACCTGAGCTGAAGTCGGACGTTTACCCGACTGAACCACCTAGGTGCCCCGAGAGCTTTTTTTCTTAAATTGTTGAGGAATCTTTCAGCAGACTGAGTTACCAACCAGCTGTCATAAACTTTTCTTTTCATAAGAAATAATTTGCTTTTGATAAGAGCAAATGACTCTTTCCAATTTTTCCTCAATATCTGGCTTGTTTTCTATAGGTATCCAGAAATTACTCTATGCTTAAGAAACCCTCTCTAAAAACACACTTTCTCTCCTGACTATGGGATTGGACACGTCTGATTGTGACCAATGTGAAAAGTGTTATTAGTATTTTAAAAACAGATTTATTTTAACAATTACTTTCTGCTTTCTGGTGGGGCACCTCAGCCAGTTCGAGACAGATTCCGAGACAGCAGCGTCCAATGTGGGTGCTAGAGACTTCTGGGAGAACATCAAACGGACTTTCCCATCAATGCTCTGCCTTGGCTCACGATGTGAACTCGACCACTCAATTCCTCTATCCTCCAATTTTAGGGACACAAAGGATTTTAGAACTTTACTTAACAGAAAACAATTAAAGGTGAATTCAGAGAATATAGAACAGAGCCGTACTTAGAAAGTCCTCCAGCATGAGTTCGGGTTGCCCCAGACAATGCCAGCCCTAGCAGCTGGTCCACACAGCACTCAGAGATCCCTACGCAGACGAAAGTGGCTCTTGTCCTTTACGGAGGTTGCCACAGCTGGTTAGCAATGCACATCTGAGCATGCCCAGCTCTGTCTGCCGCTGCTACGGAATGCTGGTGTCCTGAAGGAAGTAAAGATGATGGGAATAAACATGGTGGTGCTACTGAAACCTTGCTAGTTAGAGACAGCGTGAGAAGAGCTGGGAAGGAATAACCCAAAGAAAAGCTACCAAAAAACAGATGTTGTTTTGATTTTGTGGTAAAAGGAATCTCCATTTATTAAAATTCTTCCTACCCTTCAAACCCAAACTTTTAAGCTCTTTATTTTCAGAGATGTCTGGTTTCCCAGCCAGGAGTTGAACACCCGGCCTCTCTCCTACAGCATCTATATTCTGCTTTCAGGTGTGGTTACCTCTGTATGTGCCTACTTGCATTACCAGGTGCAGGGTCCTCGTTGAAGGGACCGTAATGTATAAGTCGCTTCGTGCCCTGTGTAGTGGCCAAGAAATGACCTTAAATCAAGAAGTGTGCTCAAATACACAACTTTTCTAAGCCTCAGTTTCCTCATCTATAAAAAGTGGATGGGGGACCTGGGTGGCTCTGGTTGGTTAAGCACCCAACTCTTGGTTTTGGCTCAGGTCATGATCTCATGGTTTGTGGGTTTGAACCCAGCATCGGGTTCTACATTGACAAGTGCGGAGTCTGCTCAGGATTCTCTCTCTCTCTCTCTCTGTCTCTCTGCCCCTCCTCCACTCGCTCTCTTGCTCTCAAAATAAGTAAATAAACTTTAAAAAAGATATTTTTTAAAAAAGGGCGATAGTAATAGCAGCTACCTAATTGGGCTTGTGTAGAAATTGAATTAAATATTTCAAGTAAAGTACGTAGTATGCTGCTTGGCACAAGACTCTCAAACACATATAGTGGTAAATGTGTATATATAATTTCATAATACTGATGATATGTCATCCCAGAGCTACCTGGCTAAGACGAAGGAAGAAAGATCAGTGCCTAGCACACTTTCTAAACACATGCTGTCTCCCTCACTGTCTCCTCTCTTTGCTTAGTTTTTCTTGTCCCTTATTCTAAGGGAACCTGGCTAAGATTCACAGAAACTAGACACGAAAGCATGTTCCTCATAGTCAAATCAGTTTAGAAACGCTTTGTCAGGTTATAGAACTTTTCTAATAACAAATTATGCTGGGTGCTGCCAGTACCTTTGTTGCTCTAGAGGCTACTAAGTGATTTCATTGTCAAGGCCTTTGGTTTTAGAAGCATCTTTCCCATTAAGCGAACACTATAGGCTAATTGACAGCCTATACACTAGAGTCCAGAAACATCTTTAGGCACCGTGCAGAATACGGCAGCTTCGTACACGTTGCTAAGGTACTTCTCCGGGTTTCTAGGGTAACTGGCATCTCAACATCTCTGAGTTTGTATTCAGGCTATTCCTGGTATGATCATGACAGTCTGCTTCTCTACCTGAGGGTCTGTAATTCTTCTCACGATTCTGCCCTCGCTGCCTGCCTTCCTCACTGCCAATTCTTTCCTGCCTGGCCTCACCACTGCTTCAAACTGCTCTCTGGGGACAGCATGACCCCCTGGCTTCAAATGCAACATTCTCCTCCCAGGCTCCACGCAGCTCTTTGCAGCCTTTAACCCTCATTAGCACCCTGTTCCTTCTAAAACTTTGCCCTGCATGGGCGTCTTTGGGATATCCTCTGGGTTTCTCTCCTCTCTGACCAATCTTTCTTTGCCTTTGCTTGCTTCCACCTCTGTCCCTTAAATATCAGCATTCCCCAAGGGTCTGCCCTGAGCTACATTCTTTTCTTGCTCTATATGTTATTCCCACTTGAATTCATCCACTCACATACTTATTAAAATGCAGAAGAGCCTAATGGAGAGAGTTTTAAAAAAATCACACGAAACATCAGGGATAACATTTGTCATCTTTCTATCTATATTTATGCATTTAGTTGCATGGTTTTATAAAAATAGGATAATTCTATACATGTGTCTGCTTTCTTTTTTAAAAATGTTTCTTTCTTTATTTATTATTTTAAAAAATGAACGTTTATTTATTTTTGAGAGACAGAGCGTGAGTGGGGGAAGGGCAGAGAGAGAGAGGAAGGCACAGAATCTGGAGCAGGCTTCAGGCTGAGCTGTCATCACAGAACCTGACCTGGGGCTCGAACCCATGAATGGTGAGATCATGACCTGAGTCGAAATTGGATGCTTAACTGACTGAGCTACTCGGGTGCCCCTCTTTATTTATTTTTGAGAAAGAGAGAGAGAGAGAGAGAGTGCGCAAAGAGGGCAGAGAGAGTGAGAGTATCCCAAGCAGACTCTGCAATGTCAGCATAAAGCCTGAGGCAGGGCTTGAAGTCACAAACCGTGAGATCATGACCTGAGCTGAAACCAAGAGCCAGATGCTTAACACACTGAGCCATCCAGGTGCCCTGTGTGCTTTTTTTTTTTTTTTACTAGACAATACAGTTTGAGTTATTATAGGCTAACACAGGAATTTTGACCATCATTTTAAGTGTACTATATTGTATTAGTTTGCTAGTTCTGCCATAATAAAGTACCACAGACGGGGAGGCTTAAAAAATAGAAATTACTTTTCTCCCAAGTCTGGAGGCAAGAAGTTTGAGATCAAGGTGTCTGCAGGGTTGGTTTCTTCTGGAGTCTCTGTCCTTGGCTTGTAGATGGCGTCTTCTCTCTGTGTTCTCACACGATCTTCCCCTTTGTATGTCTTTAAAAATGGATTAAGTTCATTTGAAAGCCCTACCTCTAGGTACACTCATATTCTGAGGTGCTGGATTTAGATTAGGACTTCAACAAATGAATTTTGAGGGAAGGGGACACACTTCCACCCATAACACATATATTTTAAAAAATTCTTCTTCATTCATGCCATATTTTCAAATAGTTAAACAATGTCCTTATACATGTCTTTCATCTTTGTTTTTTAAAATTTATTTTTAATTTTTAAAAATTTTTTTTTTTTTTTGGTCTTTGGTTTTGGAAGTTTCTTTTTATCTCTTTGGTTAAAAATGAGTTGAGTTTTGGTAAAGGTCCAGACCAAATGTTGGCTTGCCCGTGAAACCAAACTGTCCACAAGTAGTTATTCCTTTATCTCTGGCCCGAATTTTTATTGCATGACCATTGTGGTGGCGATTATCTGCCCCATGAGTGTCCTTAGTTATCTTCTGGTTACAATACTTAACAAAGGAGACTAGTTCTCATTCATGTCTGCTTCCCCTAGTCTATACCACAGCCTGGGACTCTGAGGATGATGGATGAGTTATAGCTCATTGGCAATCCTGAAATTCTTAGCTACCCAAAGTTTTTAAAGTTCAAACATTACACTTTTCATATCATTTTTGTCTCCTTTTTCTCTTCTCAGTTCTCCCCTTCCATAGTTTTTTTTCTAACCTACAAGAACTTTTTTTTAACATTTTGCCTTGAGCTCACTGAACATCTGTGTTAATCTAGATAGTTAGATTGATTTCACTAAGATACCAAAGCTAAGAAAATGGAATTTTTATTACCCACTTTCCTTTTTTCAGGTGGATAGTAAATATTTATCAGAAAAGAGCTGGCTGAGATCAAGTACCATCTTAAGTTTTTCTTGTGGTAATGATTTTACATGTGGACAGAGCCATCATGGGGGCCCAAAAATATTGATGTGTATCTTAGTGCTCTACCTTAATTACATTGTTCTAGTAAATGAAACATGCCTTTCTTCTTTTTCAGGTATTTCTTTTAACCTGAGCTTGACAGCTCCCATATTTTGCCTAAACTTCAATTATTAACCCTGTGACTAAACTGCTGTTCTCTCTCTCGGTTTGTGGATGCTGACTTCCCTCATAAAGAGTACAAGGCCAGGAAGGGACTCACTAACTATAGAATAGAAAATGTCAAAAAGGAAATTCTTTACATTTGGTGGTTTTCAGAGGATAGATTTTTATCTGAGAACATATGTTGTCTGGAAATTCTTTTATGCATCTCTAAACAAATTGGGATATGGAAGTGAAAAGGCAATCCTGTTATTCCAAAAAATATTACAAAATATTACATAAATACAGAAAAGCTTAGATAATAATACAATAAGAATATAATAATCTCCCTTGTATCAATTATACAACTTAAACTCTTGATCCTCTTTTTCTTCTTTCTTCACTCCTTCCCTTGCTAAACAAAGAAACAAACCCCCAAACATTGAATTTTATATTTATCCTTCCTTTGGATTCTTTTTGGAATTTGAGTATCCATGTATATAACCATAAACAATATATACTGTTATAATTCATATAAAAGATACAATATATGTGTAAGCTTCAGCAACTTTCTTTTTCATCTAGTATCATTTAAAAAATTTATGTGTGGGGAGCCTAGATGGCTCAGTTGGTTACTGACTCTTAATTTTGGCTCAGGTCGCGATCTCACAGTTTGTGAGTTCAAGTCCTGCTTCGGGCTCTGCACTGATACCACAGAGCCCAGTTGGGATTCTCTCTCTCTCTCCCTGTCTCTCTGCCTCTCTGTCCCTCTCTCTCTGCTTCTCTCAAAATAAATAAATAAATTTTTAAAAAGCTTTTAAAAATGTATGTTTTATACTTCTCATTATTCCATTTCACTCTGTATAATATTCTATTGTATGAGTACTCCACTGTGTGTTTTTTTTAATTAGTCTCCTAATGGCCATGTAGGTTGTTTCAAGTTTTAATTCCTTTTACTATGAAAAACACCACAGTGTTTCAGTCAATGCTCTTGTATGCATCTTTTTCCAAATGGTACTAAAGACAGATTGGGGCAATATATGTGAATTCTGTTGTTTCACCTCCTCACCAGCATTAATTTGGTATAGTTCCAACTGGGGTTTTTCATCATCATCACCATTTACTACTGAATGTTGTGCTAGACTGGAGGACACTAACTGAAACCCCAGGCTGCTCAAATTTCATCTTTAAATAGAGGTATTAAAAGATTGAAATATTTAATCATAGATTTACTTAAGAAATGGTATCTTCTAGGGGTTTATTTGAATGGGCACTAAATAAAAATATAAATTCATTTTCTCTAATAAAGGGTGCTCAACAAATTTTCCTCTCTTATTAATCCACAGAGGGATTGTAATCAAGTTGCGTTTGATAGAAAGCTGGCAGTTTGAATAAGTCCACATTGTTCCCTCTCAATTTCAATTTAACTACTAACATCTACTCTTAAGCTGGAGATAGTAAGCTGCTGGGAGTCAAAGGGTGAGTTAGTCTCCAATCCTGCCGGTGTCCAGACAGGGAGCCAGCGCAAGGCTCTTCGCTGTGTTAGTCTAAAGCCCAGAACTGGAAAATCTGGTGAGCTTCAGGAAGTTCCTCCTGGAAAGGGCATGGTCTGAGGAAACCCACTGGTCCATGGGAGAAATGACAGCACTGTACTGCATTAGTTTCCCTGGTGGGACACAATTGAGCATGTATCCACAGAACACTTAGAAACATCTATCATGAGATATCCTCCACAAGCCCTGATGGAGTAACTGCTACTTAACTAACCCTCTCTCCATAAACTGATCAAAATATATAAGGACAAGGGGCCTGTCTGACAATCAAAACTGATAAAAATATATGAGTTTTGTCTTTGGATGTTGGACAATAGGCAGATAATTAAGTGAGTGCCACAATCATCTCAGCTCTTTGCCTGAGGGTATTCTCTGGGCCAAGGTGTAGTGAGAAGGAGCCCATGCTCATTTAGCCCACTGTTCCATAGAGGCAAAGAACAGGGTTCAAAGCTGCTAATGCAGCTGGGGTTTGTGGGCACAGAGTAGCAGAATGAAGGGAGTTATGCATAAAAGCAGCTCCAAAATTCTGCTTAGGGATTCTCTTAACTCTTTGACTATATACTGAACTGTGAGCATATGGGCAAGACTCCATTAGGCCTGGAGGTTTTACAGTGCTGAGAGATACAGGAATTCCAACAATCCAGAGTGGAAAGACCCCAATGAACATCCTCACCACACAACATGCCAAAAAGTCCACATTCTAGGGATAGGGTTATTTTAGCCCTAGAGTAAAGACTACTTTAAATCCACATTACAAAGCTTAAACACAAACCTTGAAAGGCTCAAGCTGCTGTAAATTAATTGTAAATTAATTGTAAATTAATTGTGCCAAAGGAAAAAAAAATCTGAAGATTAAAAAATCCATACTCTCAACAATATAGCATTAATAATGTGCAGCAACAATAAAGAAAATACTAGACGTTTGAAGAAGCAAGAAAATGTGACCCATGTACAAGAAACATACCAAATGAGATGGACCATGAGATAACTCAGATGTTGGAATTAGCAAACAAGGACTTTAAAAGAGTGCTTATAAATATGTTCAAGAACTTAAAGGAATATACAATCATGATAAATCAACAGATGGACAAAATTCAGCAAGAAAGAAAAACTCTAAAAAGGAACTAAATGGAAATGCAAGAAATGAAAAATAAAATATCTAAAACAAGAAATTCATTGGATAGTGTAATTACTAATTGGAGATAGCAGCAGAAAGGGTTAGTGAACTTGAACTCAGATCAATAGGAGTTATCTGATCTGAAGAGCACACAGAGGAAAGACTTTTTATTTTATTTTATTTTTATTTTTTTAATGTTTATTTTTGAGAGAGAGAGAGAGAGAGAGAGAGAGACAGAGCACGAGTGGGGGAGGGGCAGAGAGAGAGGGAGACACAGATCTGAAGCAGGCTTCAGGCTCTGAGCTGTCTCATAGAGCCCCACAGGGGCTAGAACTTGCAAATGTCAAGATCATGACCTGAGCTGAAGTTGGATGCTTAACCGACTGAGTCACCAGGCGCCCCAGACTTTTTAAAAAGTAAATACATAGAGTCTCATTAATTTGTTGGACAATATTGAGCAGTTTAATGTATGTGGAATTAGAGTCTCAGAATGGGGAGAGAGAGAGAGAATGGGGCCATATGCATATGTTTGAAAAAATAATGACCAAAAATTTCCCAAATTGTGTGAGGAATATAAACTTACAGATCTAAGAAGCTATGAAACTTAAGCAAAATAAATAAAAAAGAAAACACCAGGGTACATCACAGTCAAACTGAAAAACAGTGTTGAGACTAGCATTTTTTATGATAGGTGCCAAATTGGGGAACAATAGCACAAATGTCAGCTTGCTTCTGATCAAAAATAATGAATACCAGGGGCACCTGAGTGGCTCAGTTGGTTAAGTGTCTGACTCTTGATTTCAGCTCAGGTCATGATCTCACAGTTTGTGGGTTCAAGCTCTGTGTTGGGCTCTGCGCTGACAGCAGGAGGCCTGCTTGCACTCTCTCTTCTTTTTCTCAAAATAAATAAATAAGCTTTAAAAACTAAAAAACAAAAAATGAATACCAGAAGCCAGTGAAATAATATCTTTAAAGGTCTGAGGATAAAGCACCCATCAACCCAGAATTCTAAATCCAATCAAAATATACTTAGAAAGTGAAAATTAACCAAGATAATTTCAGATAAAGAAAAGTTTTCTTTAGCATTTCTTTAAGGCTGAAAGAAATTGACATCAAGTGGAAATTTGTTTCTACAGAAAGGAATAAAGATAATCAGGAATGTTAAGTATGTGACTAAATAAAAAAGACTATTTTTTCTTCTTTTGATGTCTTTAAGTAACATTGGTTATTTAAAGTAAAAATTAGGGCACTATATATTTTATGGTTTGTAATGCATATAGTTATAATAAATGACATCAAGTGTACAAAACACAGGTAAATAGCCCTACACTATTTCAAGATTTTAAAATGTACACTATATTAACTCTAAAGACTGTGACAAGTATATGTATTCTTATCCCTAGAGAAACCACTAATAAATTAGACAAAGGGGTATAGCTAAAAAGCCCATAAAGGAACTAAAATGGAAATTTTTTTTTGATAAAACCAAAAGAAGGCAAGAAAAGAGTAGCAAAGAGCCAAAAGAGCCATTCAGGCAAATAGCAAACAAATAAAATGGTAGACCTAAATACAATAATATCAATAATTACATTAAATGTAAATGTACTAAACATTCCCATTAAACACAGAGATTGCTAGACTAGGTAATGAAGCAAAACCTAACTACATGCTATTTAAAGGAGTTATGCTTTCATAAAGTATCAGAGGGGTTGAAAGTCAAATAATGGGAAAAGATTTACCATACAAACTACACATAAGAAAGGTGGGCTGGTTAAATTAATAGTAGGAAACATTGACTTCAACAAGGAATATAATATAGAGAAAAGAATTACATTTATATCAATAAAATGCCCAATTCTTTGGGGATACATAACAATTAAACAATCATACATGGATACACTCCTAACAACAGGGGTTCAAAAACATAAAGCAAAAACTGAGAACTGAAGGGAAAATACACAACATCCACAATCATAGTTGGAGATTTTAACACCTCTCTTTCAGTAAATGATAGAACAACTAGAGTAAAAATTGGTAATGATATAAAAGACCTGACAAAATTATCAACTACCTTGACCTAATTGACATTTAAAGAATACTGAACCCAAGAAATTCAGAAACACATTCTTCCCAGTGTACCTGGAATCATGACAAACTGACCACCTGCTTGAAAATAAAACAAATTTTAATAAATTTAAAAGAATTGAAATCTTGCAGAGTATGTTCTCTGACCACAAAATAATTAAATTAGGAATCAATAACAATAAGATATGTAAAAATTAAACAACTGACTTCTATTTTTCTTTTTAAGTAGGTTCCATGCCCAGCACAGGGCCCAATGTGGGGCTTAAACTCATGACCCTGCGATTAAGAATCAAATGCTCAGCTGACTGAGCTACCTAGGCACCTATAAACAACTCACTTCTAAATAAAACATGGATAAGGGTGTCTGGGTGGCTCAGTCAGTTAAGTCTGACTTTAGCTCAGGTCATGATCTAGTGGTTCGTGAGTTCGAGCCCCATATTGGGCTCTGTGCTGACAGCTCAGAGACTGGAGCTTGCTTCAGATTCTGTGTCTCCCTCTCTCTCTGTCCCTCCCTTGCTCGCTCTCTGTCTCTCTCTGTCTCAAAAATAAATAAACATTAAAAAAAATTTTTTTAAATAAGACATGGATAAACTAAAAAATTCACAAGGAAAATTAGAAAGTACTTAGAACTTCGATAATGAAAATACATGTTAAAATTTGTGGGATGCAGTTAAGTGGTTTTTAGAGGGGAATTTATAGTTTGTTTTTTTTAAAATTTATTTTCAAGTTAGTTAACTACAGTGTAGTCTTGGCTTTAGGAGTAGAACCCAGTGATTCATCTCTTACATATGACACCAGTGCTCACCCCAAAAAGTGCCCTCCTTAATGCCCATCACCCATTTAACCCACACCCAAACTTCCCCACTCTAGCAACCCTCAATTTATTCTCTGTATTTAAGAGTCTCTTATGGTTTGCCTCCTAGAGGGGAATTTACAGTTTTAAATACTTATATTTGGAAAGAAAAAAGATTCTGACTTAAGAAAAAAATTAGCAAATCAAACCTAAAGTAAACATATGGAAGATAATTACAAAGATAAGACCAGATACAAATGAAATAGGAAACAAATGCTGGCTTAGATTAACAAGGCATAGAGTTGGTTTTCTGAAAAAATTAATAAAATTGATAAACCCTTAGCAACTCTGATTGAGAAAATTGCCAGTATTTACAACAAATGATCTTATAGACATTACATGGGTATTAGAAGAATATTATGAGCAACATAATTAAGAACATCTTATAAAATTCAACATCCATGTATATATAAACTTATCAAAGCAGAAATAGAAGGAAAAATCCCTCAATGAAATATTTGATCCTTTTTCCTAAGGTTAAGAACAATGCAAGGATGTCCAACCTTTAGTTTTTGCTTATTTGTTTATTTTTGCCTAAAATAAAAAGAAACAACTCTAAATGATTATTCAGTTGTGGTTTGCTGGTTTGCTTTTCATGGTGGCATGGACTAGCAGTTCTGAAATTGTCTTTGTAGTCTAGGCTTGAGGAAATGAATAAAATATATTGAGGATTATGGTTTGGGGTTTCAAATAAGAGAAGTAGAGAAGCAGGCCATATAACCCATATTCTAAATTAGAATTGCACATGTCAGTTTAAAAACATGGTTTTTAACATTGAGAAAAATAATGTACATGTTTATGCATGTTCTATGTTGTTGTAGAGATGACAATAGACAGAGGTGTATAAGCATCTATATTTATTTTTTCTACTGAAATGAACTAGGACCTTTGGAGAAGTGATAGATTGCAGGACTGAGACAGGGAAAGGACAGGATGAGCCAAGAACAGCTGATTGAATCAGTTAGCAGGGAACCAAGGAATGATCGGGTCACATCGAATTACTCAGGACTTGGACTGAAGGGGCCAAATCTGGAACAGTTTGAATATCAAAATAACTACTGATAATAACAGATTATGACCTATTGAATAATACAAACATCTATGAGGCCATTCTGATATAAATAAACTAGTGAACAGACATATAAGCCGGGAAGAAGGGAATAAAATACCATAAAGTACCAAGAAAGGGGGCAGGAATGGGGAGAGGGAGAAAAAGGGAGAGAGGGGAAGGGGAAGAGAGAGAAGGAAGGAAGGAAGGAAGGAAGAAATGAAGAAAGGAAGGGAGAGAAGGAGGGGAATAAAATTAGGAAATCAAAATGAACTTCACCAATATTGGGACAAACCAACAACATTTGACCTGAGGTTGAGAAGGGCACAAGATCAATTCACTGATACTCACTCCTACCAAAATGCATGACCTGATTTTTTTTCAACATATCTAAATAGGCTAAATAGAAAGGTTGAAATAATGCTGCTTATTTTAAAAAAACAACTTATATCTATGTTGTTCCAGAAAAGACGTAAGAGAACTAAAGCATAACTTACTATGTTATGTTTTGAAATGATTTTAAATCTAGAAATAAGTCAGTACTAGAACAAATTAAAATGTCTCTTAAGGTGAAATATTATTAAAGGAACAATATAAAGTTATAAAAATGAAATTTTCTGGAAATATATTGGCACTCTTTATCTCATTGAATTACCTATAATTAAGAATATCCCTGATATCTTTATACCCCAAATAATAATAAACTTCAGATTTTACTAATGTATTGTTATGTGGATGTTTTGGGGAGAACCAAGGCGTACATTCCCCCCCCCCCAAATTAGCAGTTAGGCTATAGACCAAAGACATCCAAATGAGTAAGTAGACTTTCGTAAAGGTCTCAACTGCCTTTTGAAACAAAACAACATAAATAGTGAAAATGTCTGAGAAAAGGGAAAATAATTAGAACACAATTGATACTTGCATACAAATGTATTATTTACAAGGCACTTTTGTATATATTTTTTGACCTCACAACCAACCTTTGAGGTAGGTAGGTTTCAGTTTTTCATTCCAATGAGGTTTTTATTTCCTAGAAATGCCAAGGATGCCAAGAAAAGTTTTCTGTTTGTTTGGATTTGGTTTCCATGTATTCAGAGAATAAATAGAAGTCCAGCAAATCGTTTTACTGGCTAGCTTTAATTCAGAAATAGCCTTAGACATTTCTCAAAATCCATTCTTTACAGAGGACACAAGAAATGTCTGAAATCCACTCCGGATGCTTTTGGAATTCTTTCTGACTAAGCGGCATTTTCAGTTGAGAGAAGGGTTTGTTTTGCTCCTGTCCTTTGAGGAGCAGATGGCCATTGACTGTGCAGATTTGGTGTTCTGCACAGCAAGCCTGGGCTCTCGCCCTTGTAGCCACTTGCAGAATTCGGAGCTTTACTGTCCCGTGTCTCCCTGCGACATTTCATCTCGGGAGCGGTAGACCTGTTTCTCATCGCCCATAGGAAGCTTTTTCTTTTGCCATCACGTTTACTGTTCCGTTGCCTGTTTTATGAGTAATCAACAAAGTCGTTTTGGAGTCTTCATGCCTCTTCATAATTTTTGCTTCAGCACATTCTTTTTTGCTTCTCGGTTAACAAGTGTCTGCATTTTAGGCGTCCGTTTTGGCTTGGGCTGGAGGCACATTCCAGCTCTATCCAGCACCTGTTGGCGGAAGCAGCATGAACATGCTTCTTGAAAGTCTTGGGAGAGGCTGTATGCCTCGAGGAGGCAGCGGGCCTGACTGAGGCAGGTGGCTTGTAGTTTCAGCTATGCTGCTCGACTGCACAAGGCTGAGAGCTGGTGAGAGTTCTAACCCGGGTTTTATTGTGAAGATATGCCAGGCAAACCCAAATTGAACGACACCGCGCAGAATAAGTGGCCTATACTCTTCTAAAATGTCAAGATCAAGAAACAAAAGACAGGAAGTGATGTGACTGTTCCATATGGAAGAAGATTCCAGAGACTTAGTGATGAAGTGTCCTGCATGAGCCTGGGCTGGATCCTGACCCGGGACAAAGTAACCATAAAGGACATTAGGACAGTTGATGAAAGTGCAATGTGGACTATCTGTGTTTGCCTATAATGATGAGTCTCGGAGTATGTATATTGTTAACATGGGTTACTTGGGAAAGAGTACCCCCATTTATTTATTTTTTGCTTTTTTTTTTTTTTTTTGGTAATCTTTATTTCTGAGAGAGAGAGACAGAGGGAGACAGAGACAGAGAGAGAGAGAATGTGAACAGGGGAGGGGGGAGGAACAGAGAGAGGGAGACACAGAATCTGAAGCAGGCTCCAGGCTCTGAGCTGTCAGCACAGAGCCCAGCATGGGGCTCGAACCCATGGACTGTGAGTTCATGACCTGAGCTGAAGTCGGATGCTTA
Organism: Cryptoprocta ferox; assembly: GCA_028646485.1. Lineage (NCBI taxonomy): Eukaryota > Metazoa > Chordata > Mammalia > Carnivora > Eupleridae > Cryptoprocta > Cryptoprocta ferox. Next base: position 10,021,057 of record CM053577.1, on the reverse strand, counting down.
ACCAACTGAGCCACCCAGGTGCCCTGAAAAATATCCCCATTAAAAACAAAAAAGCATACAGGATGCAAACATGATATGATAGGATTCCATTTTTGTTAAATGATATACGTGTATGTATATAAAATGAATTATGTAAAGATGATCAACAAAATGTTAATGACTATCTTAAGGAGGCAGGAATTTGAACAACCTTTACATTTTTCATATTTATGTGCAATATATTTCTTTTTCTGTAGTATAATTTTTCAATGCATTTGTATTATTTTTATGAAAATACTAAAAAGTATTGTTTTAGTGTTAAAAGGCAAGAAAAAGTCAATTGGGGCTGGTTACAAGAAACTTTTGGGTTCAGTTATTTCTGCTTCATCCACTTTTTTCCTATAGCCCTGAGTTTATTACTTTAAACGTCTTACTCATCTAGACCCACGATGTTCCCAGATGTGTGGAGCACATGTAAAAATGTGAGCTAACTCCCTGGGTTGGAAAAAATTAGGGTGTCTGATGTTCTGGAGAATTCTGTTTGATATGGGAATTTCAGCAATTACTCTCTGCCATCGGAGAGCTCCCAGAAGAAACCCCTTTCTGTGACTTCAAAGTTCTCCTTAGAGGACTGTGTCCCTTTGACCTCTAGGCACTTTGACCACACTGGGTGCACTTTCCTCCTGAGTACATAAGATATATAAATTATATCATGTCCTGGATCTGACTTTCTTCCCATTTCACAATGGATAAGACCATGCTTCCTCTTGGCTGCCTGAGGTATTCTGAGAATTACCGAGGTGGGTTTGTGGAATGCTTTGAGCTGCTCAGATGAAAGGAGCAAAGCTCTAATTTTGTTAATAACATAACCCTGTTGTCAGCGGGCCCACGGAGTCAGGTAAAAACAGGGAAAGACCCGCCCGAATCTAAGATACCCCCAACAGTCAGGGGAAGCCCAGCGTGGGGCTCATGGAGGTGCTGGCTATGGCAGTTTCGGGAGGGTGGTCAGATGTTAAGGAGCTAGAGTCAGTGCTCCCAGAATGAGTTCTCAGCTAGTAATGGATAGGGTGGTGGATAAAGGTCAGCCCCCTCAGCCCGAGGGTGGGTAACTGAGAGGTGGGTTCTGCACCACTTCCCAGTGCTCCCTGGAGGCCCTGAGCTTCAGTCACCTGCATTGGTAACTTGCTTCATAATGCTTGTTCGAGAGTCTTTGCTCCCTCTATTTCACTTCGTTGTGCCAGGTGTTCTCTGGAACCCCCTCCCAGGTAAATGACTCGCACTTGAATCCTCGTCAGTTCTAGTCCAACTAGAAATGTCACGTGTTTCCCCATCACTCCCATTGCCCTGGGATCCCGGCCCCCTTGACTCAGCCTATCCAAATCGCCACAGCCCCGGGCTCCACTTTGAGCAAAGTCTACCCTGTTGGCAGCTAGTCAGACACAGCATACTCTTTCTGTTGTGCCGCCGGCCGGCGTAGAAAGAATCGGAATCCCACATCCATGCCTGGCCGAAGAATCCTGGTTCAGTTACTTACTAGCTGTGAAACCCACATCACCCAACGTCTCTGAGCTTGTTTACTCTCCCGTGAAATACTGATAAGAACGCTTACCTCATTGGTTTGTCCTCTGGATCTCATGAGCTAAATAACAAACCAGGATATTGCCTAATACCAGGTGATACTCCAGAAAAGAGTTATTTTTATCGCACCATTTTCTTTCATTATTTACTTTCTGTTCGTCTCCATCTTGTTCCCCAAACTAGATTGTAGTTTCTCTGCCACGTTCAATGTATTTATCACACTGTCTTGCACATAAAAGGCACTAAATAATTATTTGTTATCAGTTTTCTGAGGCTTTAAATCAGAGAATGCACTGTTTTAATTTGGGATTTGTTTATGGATTATTTGTTATTGTAAAGCATTCCCAAGGAATTTTTCAGCAGGTCATTCCTTTCCTTGGCCTCAGTTTTGTCATTTGCAAAACAAATGTTGTAGGTCTATAATTCTAGATGCACCGACTAGCATTACACTTTGGAGTCTAGGTATTATTCTTCGAAGGCCAAGTACTCTAGGCTACTCTTCTGACCCATCAGGACTTAATACAATGGTAGTCACAGATTAAGTGCCTTCCCAGTGCATGTGGAATTAATTCCAGTCACCTTACTGATCCTGTGTACTCCCAGCCTTCCCTTTTAACACTCCCCTTTCCCTCACTCTATTCCAGCCAGACTGTCTTTAGTTTGTACCCCTAAGAATTTTCCAGGCTTGAGGCCTTTGTCTTTGCTGTTTCTCATCACTTGGTTCTCTGCTCAGATGTCTCCTTCCCCAGTTCTATTCCACAACCCTGCTTTTCTCCCCCTTATAATTGCACTCTGAAATCGTCTTATCATTTAGTATTTGCTTTGTTTGCATTTTATTTGCATTTATTGCTTGTTCTCCCCACCTCTGCCTCTAGTTCTCCAATATAAATGTCTATTTTGGTTCCTTTTATAACCCTGTCACTAAACTAGTACTTAAAACAGATCTGGGACAAACTAGGCCCCTTGATAAACAATTGTGAAATGAATGAATTAATGAGTAAACTTTACCATAATTTAGAGCATTTAGATGGTGAGCTAAAATCTATGCCATAACGCCAGGTTCTAGTGAACTTCTTTAGATATGTATCCTAAGTGAATCATATATCCTAAGTGAATCAGTTGCCGTAGGTCTAAGTTAAACACGCAGTGGGAAGAAACAAGGAATTCCTAGGAAGACAAGTGCAAACAATCATACCAGCTTATCTAGAAATTTATTTGTAATGGGAAATTTATATATAATTTATTTCTTTTTATTTAAAAAAATGTTTTTTAAATGTGTATTTATTTTTGAGAGACAGAGAGTAAGTAGGGGAGAGGCAGAGAGAAGGGAGACACAGAATCCGAAGCAGGCTCCAGGCTCTGAGCTGCCAGCATGGAGCCCAACACGGGGTTCGAACCCACAAACCGTGATATCATGACCTGAGCTGAAGTTGGATGCTTAACCGACTGAGCCACCCAGGCTCTCCTAGGTATAATTTAAAAACAAATAATTTATTTCTTTTTATTATGGAAAATTTCAAACATAAACATAAATAGACGTAGATAAGGCAAACATAATGGAAAGTGGACTCTCTTGTGCCCTGTGGTGGACCCTCGGTGTGGCCCCCTCATCCTAGTACCCACACCTTGTATAATCTTCTCCCAAGTGTGTACAAAACCTGTGGCTTGCTTTCTAAGCAAAATAATATGGCAGCTTGATGCCACCCCTTTGTGATTCCCTATGTTATATAAGATTCCATCTTGCTAACAAACTCACTCCTTGAGGGGACTCTCCTTGCTGGCTTGATGAAATAGTGGCCATGCTGGGAAAGGGCATGTGACAGTGAACTCCAGGTGCCCTCTAGGAGATGTGGGCAGTCGCCAGTTGACAGCTAGCAAAAAGCCAGGGTCTTTGGGCCTACAGCTGCAAGGAAATGAATTCTGCAGTGATCTGAGGGAGCAAGGAGGCTGAAACTTTCCCAGTTGAGCCTCCAGATAAAACACAGCCTCACCAACACCTGGATGGTAGGTGTAAGATCCTAAGCAGAGGACCGTAGGTGCCTGGACACCTGACCCATAAAAAGTGCGAGATAATAAATTGGTGTTTTTTTAAAATATTTTATTTATTTTTGAGAGAGAGAGAGAGACAGAGAGAGAGAAAGAGAGAGCGTGAGCAGGGGATGGTCAGAGAGAGAATCCAAAGACAGGCTCCAGGCTCTGAGCTAGCTGTCAGCACAGAGCCTGACGCGGGGCTCAAACCCACAAACCGCGAGTCATGACCTGAGCCGAAGCTGGACGTTCAACCGACTGAGCCACCCAGGCGCCCCTAAATTGGTGGTGTTTTAAGCTGCTAAATTTGTGGTAATGTGCTGGAATAGGTAACTAATCCAGATATGTCACCCAATATAAGCAATTTTCAATAGTTTGCCAGTATTGTTTCACCTACCCCGTGATGGTTTGGGGGAATGGATGGTCTGGAGTATTTTATTATTATTTTCATTTTATCCTTAATTATTTTTTAAAATATAATTTATTGTCAAATTGGCTAACATACAGTGTGTACAGTGTGCTCTTGGTTTGGGGGGTAGATTCTCTTGGTTCATCGCTTACATACAACACCCAGTGCTCATCCCAACAAGTGCCCTCCTCAATGCCCATCACCCATTTCCACCTCTCCTCCACCCCCCCCATCAACCCTCAGTTTGTTCTCTGTATTTAAGAGTCTCTTATGGTTTGCTTCCCACCCTCTCTGTTTGTAACTATTTTTTTCCCTTGTCCTTCCCCCATGATCTTCTGTTAAGTTTCTTAAGTTCCACATAGGCATATGATATGTGAAAACATATGATATCTGTTCTTCTCTGACTTATTTCACTCAGCATAATACCCTCCAGTTCCATCCATGTTGCTGCAAATGGCAGGATTTCATTCTTTCTCATTGCCAAGTAGTATTCCATTGTATGTATAAACCACATCTTCTTTAATCATTCATCAGTTGATGGACACTTAACCTCTTTCCATAATTTGGCTATCCTTGAAAGCGCTGCTATAAACATTGGGGTACATGTGCCCCTATGAATCAGCACTCCTGTATCTGAACAGGAATTTTGGATAAATTCCTAGTAGTGCTGTTGCTGGGTCATAGGGTAGTTCTATTTTTAATTTTTTTGAGGAACTTCCACAGTGTTTTCCAGAGCGGCTGCACCAGTTTGCATTCCCACCAACAGCGCAAGAGGGTTCCCATTTCTCCACATCCTGGCCAGCATCTGTTGTTTCCTGAGTTGTTCATTTTAGCCACTCTGACCCGTGCGAGGTGGTATCTCAGTGTGGTTTTGATTTGTATTTCCCTGATAATGAGTGACATTCAGCATCGTTTTATGTGTCTGTTGGCCATCTGGATGTCTTCTTTGGAAAAGTGTATATTCATGTCTTCTGCTCATTTCTTCACTGGATTATTTGTTTTTCAGGTGTTGAATTTGCTAAATTCTTTACAGATTTTGGATACTAACCCTTTATCTGATGTCATTTGCAAATATCTTTTCCCATTCACACGCAAATACTTTAGTATGCATTTCTAACAGAGAAGGACTTAAACGCATTACCATTATGCCAGAAAAATTAGGGCTTCAGTGAGAACCAAAAGGGGAGTCTTTTTAAAGCCAGGAAGTCAATGGATCTAGTGTATTAATTGGGCAGGAGGAGAAAAGGTACTTGCTAGAAACTGAGTAAGAATAACATCCCCTTGATCCAATGAGCCGAAGAACAGTAAGTATATGAGAGCTTTCACTTGAAATGTGACTTGCCATTTTTTTTATAGAGCAGTCACAAAGTACTTTATGCTAGTCTGTCATACAAAGTCTAAACTCATTCAAACCCAATTCCAATTTTATGTTTAAGATCCCATCCGTTCCCCTAACCTGTTCTGGAATGGACCCTTATAAATTTCATTTTTTATTCATATATCCTTATAATGTCAAGTCATACTATAACTGCCATCCCTACCACTTTTCCTTTACTACAGGTAGCTCTTTCCAACTGGCCCCAGTTCTTTTTCTCTCTTGGATAAATCAATATCATCTACCTTTGACACTGCTCACGGAAGCAGCGCTTTGTAAGGGAAATTCTCAGGGCTCAGGGTTCAATCTCATCGCCACAACCGGGGCGCTTTGAGATCTCTGGCAAGAAGTACAGCGTTTTCTAAGCTGGATGCGACAGTGCTTTGCAGGGTTCCAGTGAAGATTAGATAAAGAACATGTGTAACGTGCAAAGTGCCCAGCACAGAGCAGGTACACAGGCGCCCCACCATTCCCTTTGTTAGTTCCTATCTCCAGTCTCCGAGCACCAGAACGCCCAGCACCGCGCCTCTCCCGCTCTCGTCGCGGGGGATGCAGGGATTTGTAGTTTTTTCGTCCCCAGGTTGTGTTTCCTTTCGGAGCCAGTCGGCCAGAGGAAGAACTACACATCCCAGTGGGCGATGAAAGGAAAGTGGGGCTCGGAAAACCGAGCGTCCCCGCCCGGCTGCCTGCGCTTTCCGCTGCCCACTGGTTGTGCCCACCACGCTAGGGCTGCGACCCCGCGGCAAAGCCGGGGAGGGCTCGAGCTCGCGGGCCGGGCGACCGGGACTGTGGGGCGCGGGCCGGAGAGAAGAGCGGCGGGTCCCTCTGCTGCCGCGGGAGCTCGCAGGGGAAAGGGGAGAAATAAAGCGAGTAAATCGCGAGCGCCCGTGTCGGAGAAGTGAGAAAGAGAGGGTTGGGGAGGCGGTCACCCCAGCGGAGCCCGACCGCCACGGGCTCGTCCTCCGGGAGGGAAGCAGCGGCCGGGGCCGGGGCGGACCCAGTCCCGCGCCGCTCTTCCCTTGGGAAACCTGGAAGCTGGCCGGGCCCCGAGACCCCCCGCCCGCAGCCCCCATCCCGGAGTCAGGCCTGCCTCGTACAGTCCCTCCCCATCCCGTCGCTGGGCACCCCCGCCCACTCCCGGGCAGCAGTGCAGCTGCCCCCCGCAAGTCTACCGCGCGCCCTGCAGGGGGAGGCCGGGGTGGGTCACCTCTCCGCGCGGGTTCCTCAGGTCCCCTGGAGTCGCAAGAATGGATTTGCGTGTGGCCGTGTGAATGTATGTGTGTGGAGGCGGCAGCTGCGGCCGGGAATAAACGCGGAGGAGACAGTCGGCGGGCGAGTGCACGGCCGCGGGCACCGACCCGGGCGGTCCGCGAGCGATGTCGGAGGGAGCCCAGCGCCTGCCCCGGGGCCGCGCGCGGCCCGTCCGAAGGGACTGGGGCGGGGGCCCCCGCAGAGTCCGTGCGGGGCTTCGCGGGCGAGAAGGAGGAGCCGGAGGAGGAGCCCGGCTGGCGAGGCGAGGGCCGCCGCCCACCCGGCCGGGAGGAGGCGGACCCGCTGCGAGCGCCGCGCGCGCGCCGGGGCTGAGCCTTGCAAACAAGTGTCTGTGGCGCTCGCCCCGCGGCCCTGAGACGCGCTCCGCCACCCTCGGCGGCCCTCCCCGCGCCCGGCCCGGCTCCCTATGGGGCTGGAGGGAGCGAGGGAGCCGCTGGCCGTGCCGCCCACGAGCCGCCGCCGCCGCGACCCTCGGCCCGGGCGGCCCCGGCAGCCCCGCGCGGGGGCCGCGGTCTGGGCTCGGCTGCCAGGCGCGCCGGCGCGGGGTCGCAGCGCGAGCAGCGCCCGGGCTGTCGCCGAGCCCGCTCCTGACAGAATAACGTGCTCGGTTTCCCCACCCCTGGGAGGGGTTGCCGGTGCCGCGAGCTGCCTCCCAGTTTCCATCGCTCTCTCCTGGGGGAGGATCCGCCGCCGGGAGGAAGGATTAGAATAAACCTGGCCGAGGCGCCGAAGTGGCTCCCGAGGAAGCCGGGGCCGCCGCCTCGTGTCCCCTCGGGGCGCAGCGCTCGGGGGTCGGCGGGCCGGAGCCGAGGCGCGGCCGGCGGGCCGGGGGCGGCGGGGCCGAGCGAGGGGGCGGGCGCGCGGCGAGCCGGGGGCCGGCCGGGCGGCCCCCCGCGCTCCGCGGGGCCCCGGAGCCCCGGCGCGCGGGCTGGAAGCGACTGAGGACCGCCGCCGCGGGCTGCGGGCCAGCACCGTCCCTCCCGGAGGGGGACCCGGCTATGACAGCTGGGCTCCCGCAAGGGTTAACCTGGGTGTCCTCGGCAAAGTTGTCGCCGAGCCGGGAGCCGGCGTAGGGGCCGCGGCGCCGCGGCTCGGGGGGCGGCCGGGCGGCCGGCGGCGGTCGTGGCTCGGCGGGGCCCGCGCGGCCGGGGGGCTTCTGGGGGCGTCGTGCGCCCCCAGCCGGCTGCCCTCGTGGATGCCTCCCGGCGGCGGCGGGCCCATGAAAGACTGCGAGTACAGTCAGATCAGCACCCACAGCTCCTCCCCCATGGAGTCGCCCCACAAGAAGAAGAAAATCGCGGCCCGGAGGAAATGGGAGGTTTTCCCGGGAAGAAACAAGTTCTTCTGCAACGGCAGGATCATGATGGCCCGGCAGACGGGCGTCTTCTACCTGACTCTCGTCCTCATCCTGGTCACTAGCGGACTCTTCTTCGCCTTCGAGTAAGTGGCGGCGGAAGCTCCGCGACGCCCGGCTCCCCTCGCCTCTCCCCGACCCCTGCCCCTCCCCTCGCTACTTTCGTTTTCCAGAAGCCTTATTTGCTGTACCTTGTTATATAATGCAAAACCCGCGTCTCCCTCTCCCCCCCCCCCCAAAGGTCTGTTGCTCTTTGGTCCCCCCGAGACAGTGCAGCCCCTGGGGCGGACTCTGGGAGTGGACAGGGGAGCGGGGACCCTTGGAAGGTGTGCCGGCCTTGCGGCGTGCGCGGGTCGGCTGGCACCTCGCAGGGGACTGATTCTGGGCTCTGTCTCTGCTGAGTTTGGAGACCAGCGAGCCAGCCCAGCCGTAGCTTTCTGTGGGAAGGGAGGATGAGGCTGATTTCTCAGGCAGCGATAAATAGAATTGACTTCCTTCCCTGCTCACACGCTGTAGGGCGTCTTGTTCAGCTCATTTAGTGAATCTTCCAGGTGCCTTCGCTGAATCGTGAAGAATCTTGGTTATTTCAGGTTTCAGAGCGAAGGCCACCCGGTGTGGCCTGGAAAGGGTAATTTCATTTTTCAGTCTCCTTAGATGGTCACCCTTGATCAACAATTTCTGATTGACCATGAGGTTTCCAAACTCTGCGCTTTTAAAAAAGTTTCCATTAAAAAAAATGTTGCCAACAAACACCTTCTCCTCCCTTACTAATGTTGGGGAACAGGTGGTGAAAGGGGACTTCCAGCCCGTTCAGGAAAAGTGTGACGCTGCATGGTAACTTCTGATTCCAGAAACAGTACTTTGGGACTTTAGGGCTCTGATCTGAAAAAAAGCGCATGCAAGTCTTCCCCGTTTTCAGGAAAATCAAGTTGGCCAGTGGCAACTGTCCTCCTGCCAACTAATGAAAGATCTTCTTATTTATTAATAGATTAGATAAAGTACTTTAACCACATTCCAGAATCAATTTCAATTGCTCTTATTGGGTCCAACATTGGCAGTGCAGCTTCTTATGTAATTCCTGGTATCCTTTGCTCAATAAAAGTTATAGCCACGCCCCATCTCCACTTAAAAAAAAAGGTAATACAGTTATTGGGAGTTCTTTGTGCTTCCGGTATCCTGCCTCTTACGGGGCATGGTAGCGGCCAGTCTCCATCTTCTTCTGTTGCGTAGGGTTAATTAAACCTTTGTGTTTATTTGCTTTTTGTCTCTGATGAGTATTATAGGCTCTGGTTTTGTGCCCAGTGTTTGGTATTCCAAATACGACATCAATCAGAAATGAATGATCTCTTGATAATGTGATACTTGCCGTGTAAAGCCCTCTGACTCTGAGGGGAAACATTTTGTGCCCCAACATTGTGCTGTGGTGAACAGTTATAGCAGGATTGAGTTAGAACAGGTGAGGAGAGAGATCTCAGAGGTAAGCCACTCGCCTCCCCCAGTCCTCGCACACAGCCCCTCCATTTCTCTCCTGGAAATTTAACTTTTTTGGGCATTTTTGCAACTAGGGTGGAGCCCGTTGGGGGACTTGGGGATGGATGGGAGGGGGAGGCTGTCAAAAGGCTTTGGGAATGGCAGGAGAAACGCTCTGTTCTTTTGTTGTTCCCCTTGCCCCTTTCCAGAGCCAGCTGCTCGTCCTGACAGACCTGAGTCTGAGTCATAACAGGATGATGCCACATGGTTGAACGCAAATGCCATCCTTCTAAGGGTGGCTGTCATTTCAGGTGGTCTTCTAGACAGAGTATTCACGATGTTGCTAACGTTAAAGTTTTGAACTATTGGCATATTTTTAAAAAGCAGTTTTAAGGGTGGGGAAAATGGGTTAATTTTCTGAGCTCAGCCACAGGTGTGTTCCATGCAGGATGATGAATGTTTCATTTTCTGCATGCACCCAAATCCCCACTGTCTGGTCAGAGATTCCCTCTAGTTATACTTGCTTTTATTTTCTTCATTCAAACATTGCTTGTAAGCAAACAGTCCCTTCTGGACCCCTGTGTGTGTTTCTTCCAAGAGTTCCCCAAAGCCGTCATTGGTAGGTTGTCAGGGATCTTTCTCTGCTCTCAGCATTGTGTTAACCAGCGGCTGTAGGAATAGACACATGTGCTGGGATTTTATTAGCTCCTACTGGTAGCTTCATTTTTCGATAAGCTCTGTGTGTGTTGGTCTTCCTGAGTGTTGCTTCCACTAGGCAATTGGAAATTTCAGGAAAATAGGCCAATCCTGGGGCACCTGGGTGGCTCAGTCGGTTGAGTGTCCTGCTTTGGATCAGGTGATGATCTCACGGTTCGTGGGTTTGAGCCCGGCCGGCATCGGGCTCTGTGCTGACAGCTCAGAGCCTGGAGCCTGTCTTCAGATTCTGTGTCTCCCTCTCTCTCTGTCCCTCCCCTGCTCACGCTCTCTCTCTCTCTCTCTCTCTCTCTCTCTCTAAGATAAATAAAAACATTAAAAAAATTAAAAAGAAAAAAAGAAAATAGGCCAATCCTAGGATGATGCCTCAGTTGGGAAAAATCATAGTGCTGTTCAAACTATAGAATATTATGGTTTGGCTCAGAATATTTGTCACTGTGTTGCTTTTAAGTTCTTTATCATTGCTAATGACAAAGTGAAATTAAATAGCTTTGGCCAAATTAATTTGATAGACTTGGAGAAGCAATTAGTTCCATACATAGGATATGAAGTGCCAACAGCCTAAAAGAGAGCAAGAGAAAATGCCAGTTTTGTCTGCTCCCTGCCTGCCTTCCTTCTACCCTTCCTTTAGTTATTGAGTATATACTATGTGTTTGCCTATTTGGTTTAATTTCATGTCTAGATAACTTTAATATGAGTAGAATTCGTGTTCAAACATTAGAGTCCATGTTTCCCCATACAGTTACAAAAGGCAAGGACAACATTTGAAGACACACTACTTAGCTTCAGACCTCTTTTTCCTGCAACTGTTCCCTACCCTATCTCTCATTCCCAACCTTGAACAGACGACAGGGAAGTTCATCGGAGAGAAAGGGGGTTATGGGAACATAGCAACAGGTGTTGATACTGCCTCTCACCCTGGGAAAAAGGCAGGGTAGAAATGATTATTACCACGTTGAAGAGGAAGTGACAGAGGCGTCCAGAGGTGAAATGACCACCCCGGGTCATATACTAACTAGGGGCAGGAGCTTCTGACAGCAAAGCCAGTGCCCTTTCTGACCCACTGTGCTGCTCTTCCTCCAAGTATGAGTAGTCCTTAAAGGTTTGGACTTTGGAAGGTCAGATCCCAAGATGCTAAGTATGACCCTGGGAAGATCATTGGATTTTTCTAAGTCTCAGTTTCCCAGTCTGTTAAATGGGATTAATAATCTCTACCTTAAAGTGTTGTGAAGATTAAGTGAAGATTAAGTGAAGAAGTATACTTAATCCAGTGTCTCATCCATAGTAAGTACTCAGGAAATGAGTACTGTTATTAGAACAGACCTTAGAAGTAGCCTCCCAAGGACTCCCTTTTCTGAGAGCCTTGGAAGGAGGGAGTATGTGGGTTAATAAGCAAGTATAATAGTGGTAGCAGATTGGACTGAAAAAATGCAGACCTGTGTAGTGTGCAGTAAGTAAAGACCTTTGTATGAATCAGGGGAGTGGCTCACTCTTGCCTCTTCAGAGTGGGACTCTTGCAGAGGTGTCTGGGGACCGCCCTTGTTCAGACCTGAGCAGGAGCACAGAGGAAGCCTCCAAGAAGCAGGGACTGGATTTCATTGCCATTTCTAGAGCTACCGTCTTGGAACTGTGAAGAGAGTAAAGAAAGCCACGAGAAGCAACCTGATGCAACTCTACTCATTTTCAAGTAGGGCCAGGCTATGCGTTTGGGGGCATCCTGTGTTCCCCGTAGGCACCGCTGGAGAGTGACAGCATTTTGTAATCGTATTCAAGAGGGGAGGGAGGAAGCTGGTCGCAGTGCTGTTGAGGCTTGTCACTGCTCCTTGCAGTCACTGAGGGGCTGGATCATCTAAGACTCACAGCAATGTCCTCATTCTTGTATCCCCATCCGCAGAATTGCAATTTGGAAAGATCATTGAGGGTTATCCATTTCTCTGTCTCTTCTTCTCTGACATCCACATACATATATCCTGCCTTTGTTTCCAGTTGAAGTTTTGAAAATAAAAGCCTTTGGTCCTGAACTATTGACATCCTGTAGTCTCTGATCACAGGGACAGAAAGAAGCAGATGAACCAGGCAGCCGGATGAGGTGAGGGGAGGCCTGCTCAGCTCTTGGACTCGACAGTCTCGCAGTGCTGTGCTGTGGTCACAGACAGTTGGGAGATGTTGCTGGGGTGCAACACTCGGGGATGTGGAAGCATTCTTCAGTTTGTCATTACCGGAAGTCCATTGATGATTTTTTTTTTTTTTAAAGCCACCAATGTCTTCTCCTTTCTGACTTCCTTCTCTCCTTCCTTTTCTCCTTCCCTCCTTCCCTTTGTTTCTTTTTCCTCCTTCTCCTCCTTCTTTCTTTGGCTAATCTCCTCTGAAATAATTGAGGAATAATTGGTAGTCAGTGGAACTGGGGTGATGTTTGCTTTGAAGATGGAACAAGGGACCATCCTCCATAAACAACAGTGCTATTTCCTTTCATTTCTCCCTTATAGATTGGAAATCCTTTATCATTTAGTAGAAGATGCTTCCATTACAACATATAAGGACCCTCTCTTTTCTCAACTGCCCTATTCAGAACTGCATCAAGTTTTCCGCCATCTCAGAAAGCATATGGAACGTGTCCTGTCTTCTGGCCGGATGCTGGCCATGCGGTGCCTCATCGAACACCACGGGTTTGATAGTAGACGGTAGAAGATGAGCCTCAGGGTGCTACCCTGACCATTCCCTATTAATCAAGCAGATGCCGTCAGGGACACTTTATAACCCACAAGATCCACAAGAGTTTTGGATCCACGGGAATTTCAGGTGGCATCAAACCTTATTAATGACCTCTTGACTTGAGGGCACCGATCTGTTCATTGATGTGCAAGTTCAACACATGTAAGTCCCATGAGGATAGGGAATGCGTTAGTTGTGTTCACTGTTGTATTTTATCTCCAGTACCTAAAATAGTACCTGGTACATAGCAGGCTCTCAGTAAATATTTGTTGTTTATGGAATAATGGTAATATTGAAACACTGAAAAATAACTCCCTCATGCTTCAGTTTTTCATCTTGTAAAGTTGTAGGGGCGCCTGGGTGGCTCAGTTGGTTAAGCATCTGACTTCAGCTCAGGTCATGATCTCCTCGTTCGGGGGTTTGAGCCCCGCATTGGGCTCTGTGCTGACAGCTCAGGGCCTGGAGCCTGTCTTCGAATTCTGTGTCTCCCTCTCTCTCTGATCCTCCCCTGCTCACGCTGTCTCTCTCTTGTCTCTCAAAAATAAATAAGAAACATAAAAAAAATAAAGTTGTAAACACTATAATTTCTAATTAATAATGCCTTACAGAACACAGTTGCCTCAGAAACTTTGATTATTAGGTGTAATTCTTCCGAGTTTAGAATCAGGTCTCATCCCTTTTCAAATACATTAATTGAAGCAGAGTAAATGAAAGGTTTCTTAGCTCTTTAGAAAACTAGTGACAGAGCTGAGATGTTCACCTGGCTAACTAAGCCCTCTTTCTAGTTTTTCTTTATTTTTTAAGTAAATGTTTTAAGCAAATAAAGCACTCTGATATATATATATATATATATATATATATATATATATATATATATATGTTACTGTTACCCAACTATCTCTAGTACGTAGAATAATTTTACATTTTATAGGTTCTTGACTTTTGATACTTAAATTTATTTAATAAAACTCTTAAGGAGGCTGTTGACTCTGAGCTAGTGGAAGTGATACCCAGTTATGCAGAAAGGACGCTTGTAGGTTCCTGCAATAAGGTAATGATGGTCAGTTACTTAATGGGCCATGTCTACATAACCTGGAGATTTTTCCTTTGCAGTGCAATGTTGCACATAATTTATTCATGCCAGAGTTACTATGTCTTAGCAAGAGAATTTAAATTAAGTGTTTCAAGGAAGTGTATTCAGTTTTCTGTGGCTGAGATTGGTAGGAGAGGGAAAGCAGTGGTGGACAATAGGTATTTCTGTTTAGTTACATCCAGGAATTTGGATCTGATAAAAAGTTGGTTCAGGTAAGTGTTGGGAACCATCTTAATGTTTTTGTTTAGTTCTTTACTAAATATAAATGTTGGTCCCAAATCAAACTAATTTTTATAAACTGGATGATCTTCTATCTCCTCAGTTCTCCCCTTTAAATAATATATTCATACAGATGATTATATGTAACATACATGCAAGTGTTGAAATAAAGTACTATAAAGAGTACCTGTGAAACTAGCACTCAACTCAAGAGCTACGTCGATATCAGGGCTTTTGAATCGAATCACACCCTCTGGGTTTTAGCTCTGTTCCATGTCCCTGTCCCTCCCTGATGTCATTATCACCGAGCTGAGTCATTATTAACGCCTTGCCTCCTTTTCCTCAAGGTTTTTAAATGTATACACTCCCAAATAATAGATTATTTAGTTTGGCTTGTTTTTCTATATAAAAAAATAAGTAAAAATTTCCTATATATATAAAAAAGTAAATAAATCTTTTATACATACAAAAAAAAAAAAAAAACCTTCCATCACTCCCCTTTCCTCTCCTCCTTCCTGGAAAAATAAACAGTAAGTTCCAGACATCATACCTTTTATATCCAAAATTTTCCGTATTTAATTCTTTTGTGTGTATGTGTGTCAGAGAGAGAGACGGAGAGAGAGAGGGAGAGGGAGCGAATCTCAAGCAGGCTTCACACGACATGGGGCTCTATCCCACGACCCTGGGATCATGCATGACCTGAGCTGAAATCAAGATTCGGCCATTCAACCCACTGAATCATTCAGGCCTCTCTCACTCACAGCATTTAATTCTTAAGCAAAAGACTTTTTCTTATATTAACGTGGTACAGTTGACCCTTGAACAACAACACAGGTTTCTGCTGCCTGGGTCTACTTATATATGGATTTTTTTCACAGTACCGTACTGTAAATGTATTTGTTCTCCCTTATGGTTTTCTTAATAACATTTTCTTTTCTCTAACTTATTTTATTGTAAGAGTACAGTATATAATACATATAACATACAAAATCTGTGTTAATTGACTCATTACCTGTAAGGCTGCTGGTCAGCAGTAGTCAGTTAGTAGTTAAGTTTTGAGGGAGTTGAAAGTTCTACACCAATATTCAACTGTGTGGGGTGGAGTGGTGTGGCACCCTAACCCCCGTTTTGTTTAAGAGTCAACTATAATGGTATCAATTTCAGTCAATTTAATGTGGTTACAACTGTCCATGGTCACATTTTGCTATTTGTCCCAATATTGTTGTGTTTACGTTTATGATCTTAGTATTTGTTTTGTGCTTATCTAATATGTATTGTTAGCCTTCATTTAAGTGAACTGCATATTTTTAATATTCCATTTTCTTTCCTGTAACAAATTTAGTGTTTTAACAAAACACTAAAAAAAATTTGTGTTTTTTAGTATTTTGAGAACTCAGATATGCATGTTTACCCTATTAAGAGTCTACCTCCAAATAGTAATACTGTACTTCACAACTAATGTAGGAAGCCAAATACATTATAATTCTACTTACTTCTCTTCCACTTTGTAAATCTTGTTGTCATATGGTATATACCTGTGTGTGCTATAAAGCCAGTAATGTTACTACTTTAAAGCTGTCAATAGTATGTAAAAGAAACATAAACATATATACATACATGAAACAAAGATACTTTAAAGTAAAACATATACACACATAAAATCTAAAATAACATTTATACATGTATAAAATAGAGATAATTTTAAGTGGAGTTTTATATTTATCTTTACATATTTACCATTTCTAGTACTATTTATTTTTTCCACCTGTATCATTTCTCTTTAGCCTAAAGTATTTCTTTTAGTATTTCCTGATGCAGGTCTGCTGGTGACAAGTTCTTAGATTTTGCTTTTTCTGAAAATGTTTCTTTTGCTTTCATTTTTAAAGGAGAGAAGATATTTTCACTGGATATAGAATTCTAGTTTGACAATTAAAAAATTTTTTTAATGGTTATTTATCTTTGAGAGGGAGAGAGACAGAGTATGAGTGGGGGAGGGGCAGAGAGAGAGGGAGACAAATCCGAAGCAGGCTCCGGGCTCAGAGCTGTCAGCACAGAGCCTGATGTGGGGTTCGAACCCACGGACTGTGAGATCATGACCTGAGCCTAAGTCAGACACCCAGCTGACTGAGCCACCCAGGTGCCCTGAGTTTGACAGTTTTTAAAATCAGAACTTTGAAGATATTGGCCCATTGTCTTCTGGCCTGTTTTGTTTCTGATGAGAAGTTAGCCTTTATTTTTAGCATATTCCCCTGCGGTATGTAATGGGTGAGTTTTTTCCCATCTGATTTTATATTTTGTTTTTTGTTTTCAGCAACTGAACCAGGACATTTCCAAGTGTAGTTTTCTTTCTGCTGAGGCTCACACTTTGCTAAGACGGCTTGGATCTGTGGGTTGATATCTTTCATCAGTTTTAGAAATTTTTCATCCATTATTTCTTCAAATATTTCTCTTGTCTCTCTCTTAGCCCATGTTTTTTAATACTCTTTTTTTTTTAATTTTTGTGTTTCAGTTTGAATAATTCCTATTGATCTAACTTCAGGTTTACTGATCTAACTTCAGGTTTACTGATCCTTTCCTCTGCTGTGTCTTGTTTATGTTAAACCATCTTTAATTCTTATTTTTTTTTAAATTTTTAGCATTTCTACATTTAAAAAATAATTTTTATATAGTTTAAAAAATAATTTCTATTCTTTTCATGAAATCTCCATCTATTCATGTCCATATTTTCCACTGGATGTTTTAACATATTTTTTTTGTTATTGTGTCTAATGATTCCAACAGCTGTATCATCTCTGGGTCTACTTCTTTTGGCTATTTCTTCTCTTGGCTATGGGGAATATTTTCTCCCTTCTTTGTGTGCCTCATAATTTTTGATTGCATGCCAGATATTGTGTGTAAAAGAATCATAGAGGATGCAGTAATATAAGAGAGCATGCCCTTTTATCGGGCCATGAGTGTGTGGGCTGAGTCAATCTAATGTGTTATTGAAATGTGTGTGATCTTGACTGAAGCTTTAATTAGATCCATTTTATCATTGAGTTCAAATGTTCTGAGGACAGAGACTTTCCCTTTATCAGGAATTGAGATCTGACCCCTGGCTAAACTCTTAAGTTTTCTTTATGCTTCACAACCCAGCAGCAGCTTACCCAACTGTGGAAGATTTCTGTTTTTCAGCCAGTAAGCCAGCATTTTGGATTACTGGTGAGTTTTCTTTGCTTTTAGTACTGTGCTTCTTTAGCACAGCACATCTCTCTCTCTGTCTAGCTATCCAGCCTCAGCTTTTGGAAGGCTGCTGCAGTGTCTCTGGTGAGGGCCTGAAGTGCATAAGGGAGATTTTTTCAGCTTTTATGCTCTGACCCCTGCCTACTCTTGGGAAGGTCCTAGAGCCCCCAGGGAAGTTGCCTCTCAACTCTCCTGCCCTACCCCCAGCCTTTGGTGCACTCTTGTGTGTTTCGTGGAGATCTATGGGAAGGAGTTGGCTGGTGGTGCAGACTTACTTACTCTGTGGTTCAGGCTCCCTGGAATTCTTATTCATATGGCTATCCATATGGCCATTTAACTTGCTTAAAAATTTACCTGCTTTGTCTTTACTCCTGGCTATGGTGGATTCCTATTTTTCCTGCCACTTTGCTAGGAATGGAAGCAGCTGTTGGCCTTTCTTCTCTTGGAAAGGGCTCAACATAGTTAAGCTTCTTTGCACCCTCAGCTCCCCAATATATTTTTAAAACCTGCTTTTGTAGCTAATCTGGCCTTGTTCTCATTGTCAGAGTGGGAGTGATTGCTTTTACAACTTTCAGCTTGTGATTTTTTTAAAGTTAATATTGTGTTTCTTAGATTCATGCATGTTGTTGCATATATATGTAATTGGTTTTTGTTGCTATAATATTTGGTTTGTGTAAATATACTCAATTTATTCCTCATACTATTTCTGGTCTTTCTTTTTTGGACTTCTTGCTGATTCTTGGCATTTACTGTCATTTTAAGGGATACAGTTTGCAGTGCTGCCTCTTCATAGGTTTTGATTTCTTCTTAAATGCATCCTGGCAATGCCTATGACATCTGGGCCCAAATGCTTAGGCCTGGGTAGCAGAATTTAGCATGGGATTCAATCTGTTATGCTTTTATATGATGGTAAAATAGTTATCAGAAGATAAATCCTATCAGCTGACCGTTGAAGTTATATACAATTAAAAGCAAGGTTTATAGAAATCTATATCCTTGTGATAAGTGAGATACTTTATCACAAATCTTCATCTGCCCATTTAATTTGATGCTAGTTTTTCATTGATTTAAAAAGAAAGCTTAACTTTTTATCCCCCACTTCTAATACTTTGAGTACGGAAGCTCTTCTCTGATCTCATGTCTAGCTTAGATACAAACCCTCAGAATACTTGTAATTAAGGTTCTGTTACTGACCTCTTGTCACATAGCTGGCTTTAGTTCAAAGTCCTGATAGAAGGGATTTATGATTGAACCAGGCAGCCCTCAGCTCTTAGAGACTCTTCAGTCTGCCTGGTGCTCTCCGTGAGAGAGAAAAATCTCTTCCTCTGCCATGAGCAGTCCCAGAATGAAGAGAAAGGTGACAGTTGTGTGTGTGTTTGTGCATGTGTGTGTGTGTGTGTGTGTGTTCTTTTCCCCTGACTCCATTCCGCCAGTCTGTAGATGCTGTGCTACCCTTAATTGAGGCCTATTTTTGCCTCTGCCTCCTTGGCCCCTCACAGCTGGGAGCTAGAATACTGTCGGAATAGGCGTCTCTGTCTCCCTCTAGGGATTTTTGAGGTGGCGTTTCTTTCAACTGTAATGAGACCTTTTTAGTTTGGAACACTTGAAGCACATTTGGACAGAACATGCCATTTTTAAAAATAGGAATACAATAATTTCCATACATCTTCAAACTGGGTTTTAAAACTGCTGACCTCAAAGTCCAGGGGACCGTGGTCTTGCTGTTGAGAGCCATCACAATGTGACAAGGCTGGGCAAGGTGGCCGATAGAGGAGTGCGTAGCCAGTGGCCTCTGCGGGTGGATGTGGTTTGCCTTGAGGTAGTCTTTCAGTGAAGGAATGGCTGTCTAACCCACCTGGGAAAGGATTTAAGCTCCCTAAGGCTGGCGTCTTGTCAGGTGCCTCTCACGAATACAGAAACAGTTTATTGTAACACAAAACATGGAAGTTGATTAGAGGCATTAGTTCTACTTGCTGAGGTGAGAAATTATTGCCTCCCCTTGTACAGATAGTGTACAATGGGCCCCCAAAGTGAGTGTTCCTGACTACTTCCTCGACAAAATCTGGTGTCCTTCTTTTTGGTTTTTGTTTTTCCTTTCCTTTCAGTGGTGTGGGAGATTGTGACTACTTTCTCTTTACTTGAAATTTTTTCTTCTTTTAGCTTCTAGGTTGTTCATCTTCTGCTTACCTTTTTATTTTTTTTTCTCTCTCTCTCTCCTGGATTGTATCTGTTGTTTCTTTCCTGCCCTGGATTCACTTTGCTCATTCCCCTTCCGCCTTTCTTACTTTCTTGAGCAAGCTTGAATCATCCTGGTGATCACTCTTGCTTCTTACGTTGTGACTTCCATCTCTCATTCTCTTTCTCCCTTGCTTAGAGCGCTTGCCTTCTAGTCTTGAATCACTCTTGCCTGTGGAGATCTCTTACCCAGTTGTCCTCTGATGCCCAGAAGGCAAGGCATTGAGCACCACATGTGTTGTTCGTGGATCCACAACTCTCAGTGAAGAGGACAGACACCTCCCTAGTCCCCTACACTGTGCCTCAAGTGTGCTCCGGTCTCACCCTTTCTTATGTACCCCAGCCATCACCCTCTCCTGATGCTTTCCTTTAATGTCTCTTGGGCTATATTCTTCCTCTCTGTTGCCATACGTGCTGTGGTGGTTTTCAAACATATTCATAAAATCTTTAATCTTCTTTCCATAGAAAAACAATGGAGTATAATTCTTCTCATTTTCAAAAAATGTTAATTTATTTCTCATTTTCAAAAAATGTTAATTTATTTTTGAGAGAGAGACAGAGCATGAGCGGGAGAAGGGGAGAGAGAGAGGGAGACACAGAATCCCAAGTAGGCTTCAGGCCCTGAGCTGTCAGCACAGAGCCCGACGCGGGGCTTGAATTCACAAACCGTGAGATCACGACCTGAGCCTAAGTCAGACGCTTAACTGACTTGAGCCACCCAGGCGCCCCAGTTCTTCTCCTTTGGAATATATGAGTCTACATTAGTGACCTTAGAAAGGAGGTTCTAAAGATTAGAACATGGCAGAGGTTGAGCTATGTGATTTCTGAGACTAGGTTACAAAGGTGATGAAGCTTTCATCTGGGGCACGAGTTCCATCTCTCCTAGGACATGTACCTTCAGAGCTCTGAGCTACCATGTGAGAAGTCTAGCTACATCGTACCGAGATTCCATATAGTACAGAGACCGTGTAGAGAGTCCAGACCACACAGAGAGAGGAGCCCATGGGTCCTCCAGCTCTTCCAGCCCCCAGCTGTTTGAGTCTTCATGGTGCAGACATGTGAGCGAGTGAGCCTTCCATTCCCCCACTTCCCCGAGTCTCTGAGCCACCCCAGCGGAAGCCAGTGGAGCAGGAATGAACCATTCCTGCCATGTTCTCTCCACATTGCAGATTTGTGAACAGAAATGTTGTTGTTTTAAGCCACTACCTTTTGGAGAAGTTTATTAGACTGGAAAGCTTAAGTACCAGCAAATCTCAAATGAAGTGTTGAGACTGTTTTGGAGTATGCAGCAATTAATGTGTGACTAACAACACTAAAGTTATAGTGCTATAGCTTGAGAGGTTTTTTTTTTTTCAAAGGTTATTTATTTATTTTAAGAGAGAGTGAGAGAGAGAATCCCAGGCAGAGTTTGAAACCATGAAGCATGAGATCATGACCTGGGCCAAAGTTGGATGCTTAACTGACTAAGCCACCCAGGTGCCCTTACAGGTTGAAAAATTTAAAAAATTTATGGTAGCATCAAGGTTAGCTTTTCTCACTCACCACTTCCATTCAGACATGTCCTTTAGTAGGAGAGAAAGGCGTTACTACTCAGTAATGCATCCACAATTGTGCCAAACCCTGGGTCTCCCTTGGGAGAAGCGTTTTTGCTGGAAAAGTAGTTTGAACTCAGTGTCGTAGGTCCTCATCAGCCCACACCTGGACCACAGCTCCTGGCCTCCTTTCTCAAATTTTCTGCCATGCTGTGTTTGTGATAGACTCACACACCCATTGCGTGTAAAAGTAAATTTACACAACTGTTGAAATCTGGTGTTTAAGACCTGTCCGTTTTTCTTACATCTTATTAGTAGCGACAGATGACAATCTCTAGTATTCTTGGAGATCTCTGTGTTGAGCGATTCATCTGTTGACTTTGGAGAGGGTTCATTTGGAAATGTGACCCTGGTAGGGACTCCTCTTCATGATTGTTTTGTTCCAGGATACTCATTCTTCCCTGGGTTGAGACTGGACACCTGGCTTACCTACCCTCCATGCTTTTGACCCACTGAGTCCTTTCCAGTAACAGCCTATGGTCGCCTTGTGTCTGCAGAGCCATGCTGCCCCAGAAATGGGCAGCTATACAACCAGTGACCCAGTGGCCTGGTGTTTTGAGTGGGCCTCAGATTTATATAATCAATGCAGTTTATCATCTTGAATGGTACTATTTTAAGGTCTTTTAATGCCATCAATTTCTCATACACACATTCTTGATGACAGATAAGGGCATTTTTGAACATATAAGCCAAAGTCAAGTTAAATTCTGTAGCTATATATAGTTTATTTGTCTTTCTGACCAGAGAGAAAAATTCTTTACTCAGATCTCACACTTACTAGCTTGGTATAATTTTTCCTGCTGCTCTTTAAGATAGCAGCCCATGCAAATTAAATTCTGGAATGGTCCCAACACACACATTTAAATGGTGTTTATACTCTGTTTTGGAGACATACTGACTTTGTGTTTCTGTTTCTGTTCCATTAGCTATATGCATATTTTGTGCAGATATTTCAAAAGGTTTTGTCATGTCTTTGAAAGGTAAATAGATACTGAAAGTTAGAGAATCCTATTCTTTGCCATTAAATTATTATTTAGTCAGGATTAACATTGGATAACATGGTATACAGGAATTATTTCTTTGGCTCAAAATAGAATAATGGTAAGAAGTATTATTTTTTAAGTTATATTCCTTGACTGAACTAGACAATTATGAAAATTCTATTTTTTGTTTAAAAGTTGAAATGGCAACAAAGTGTCCCATTCATTCATGACTGAACTCCCTTGCCTCTTGGTTATGGATGCTTATAATGGTACAAAAAACGATGGACCTGTTCTCCAGGACATGAGATTAATATTCATCTCCACTCTAAAGAGGGTGTGAACTTTCTGATTTTAGAAGGTTGTATGGGTTTGGTCCCATCACCCAGAGTTGATCCTGGTTGGTGTTTTCACGAAAGATCTCCAGCTTTCCTGAACGCAAGCCCTGATCACACACAACAGGGAGAGTTAAAGTGTAGAAATAAATGGAATTGTTTTCCTTTCTCCTCATTCTCTCTTTCCTCTGGATAAGTGTTCTGTTGCTGCCATGACAGATTGCCACATACTTAGTAGCTTAAAATCACACACATTTATTATCTGACAATTCTGTAGATTAGAAGTTGGACATGGGTCCCCTGGAAGGGGCAAGACCTTGGGCTGGCTGTCTTTCTTTAGTTACAGGTGGTTTCCTGGAATGGACTTGGCTGGAGGCTGATGTATGCCAGCATTCCAGTAGCTGGGGGAACAAATGCTTCTGTCCTAAAAGAACAGACAGTGGGGTAGGGGCCAGAGGGATCTATGGCAGACGACAGCATCCACTATGGTTAGTGACAGTTGAATGTTGCAGGTGGGTTAGCTACCTGATGGGATGACCCGGGCGGTCAGGGGGACAGACCAACAGCAGGGGGAGAGAGGGAGCCCATCTGGCAGATCACAGATGGTATCAGGGCAGCCCCAGGGACCTGAAAGTGTCAGGCAAGTCGCTAGTTCTGGAGGGTCACGAAATAGAGCCTCAAGTGCAGGGAACCTGGGGAGTTTGGGGCAGGGATGTGCTCCTGGGACTGGACACAGTGTGAAGGCAGCACAGCAGCCTCCTGGCAGGGGGGAGTCCCCGAGAGTGAGGCTGTGGTTGCTCTGTCCCCTCTAGGTCTGTGTCTTAGGACCTGCGGAGCCAGCTTGCATTTGTGGGGAGAAAGGGGAAGGCAAGGCTGGGAATCAGGCTGAACCTGACCGTTAACTCAATTTTCTTCTCCGTGTGAGATAGACCTTTGTCCCCCGAAAAAGATTTTAACATCGTCATTGTTTTCTGCCTCTGTCTTCACCGAAGACAGAATATGGCAGGGTTTAGTGATGCTCTAGGAGAAAGCTTACAGAAGTACTCTCTCTTCTGAATCAGTAAACCTGTGGAAATAGGAATGCAGTTGATTATATCAAATTGAACTCTTTCTTCTTGTATTTTGGAACAAATACTGTCATTCTTATTTATTTTCCTTTTTTTTTTTCATTAGGCATAATGATTCCTCTACCAGTAAGGCTGCTCTTGGCAGCTACACTGACCAGCACAGGGATGGGGGAGACAGGGGAGAGCTCTGACTGTATGCGCAGTACACAAGCAGGGCAGGTGCGGCACGTAGCTTTTTTGTTTCTAGAATATCCAGTCAGTGAGGTTCATTCAGCCTCCAAGGAAAAGTGGTGTTTTGATTTTAATGTTTATTTACTTATTTTGAGAGAGAGAGAGAGAATACAAGCAAGGGAGAGGCAGAGAGAGAGAGAGATCGAGAGAGAGATCTTAAGCAGGCTCCGCACTGTTAATGCAGAACCCGACTCGGGGCTCAATCTCACAACTGTGAGATCATGACCTGAGCCGAAATCAAGAGTCAGACTCTTAACTGACTGAGCCACTGAGGTGCCCCAGGAAAAGTGGTTTTACTTGAAATGTCTTGTCTAAAAAATTGATCAAAATACTTAAGACATTGGGGCACCTGGGTGGGTCACTCAGTTAAACATCTGACTTTGGCTCAGGTCATGGTCTTGCGGTCCATGAGGTTGAGCCCCAAGTCGGGTTCTGTGCTGACGGCTCAGAGCCTGGTGCCAGCTTCAGATCCTGTGTCTCCCTCTCTCTCTCAAAAATAAATAAACATTAAAAAAATAAATAAAAAATACTAATGAAGACATCTGTGAACCTATGCTTTATTCTGGAGGAAAACTAAGATGTTTGTTTCCAGACCGTTTGATCAGACTGTGCTTTCCTGATTCCCACGCTTAGACTGATGGGAAACCTCATCCTTGTGAACGAGGGCTCCATCTCATCCCTTCAGGCCATCTATTTCTTCTCAACACTCTTCCCATATCTTTCTCCATGAAACGTTTACTCCTCTTTTACTTCTGCTAATATTTCTGTTCTCTTCACTCAAGAAGTACCTGTGGAGCATTTAGTGCACCAAACACAAGGTGTCATGTACTGGGGATTCTTTGTCTATCACGTGGCACCTCTGTGCTACGTGCATTGAGGTGTGATGGTCAGCTGTCAGGGCCAAGGTTAGTATTTTCCGAGTCTCTGAGTAAACACCATGCCATGAGATAAGACATAAAGGTGTTTGCAACATTTTTCATGAGTAATTATATGTATATGTCTTTTCTTCCGACAGGCTTAGATCTCATTCTTTTTTTTTTTTTTATGTTTATTTTTGAGAGAGAGAGAGAGAACAAGCGAGGGAGGGGCAGAAAGAGAGGGAGACACAGAATCCGAAGCAGACTCCAGGCTCTAAGCTGTCAGCACAGAGCCCCGCGCGGGGCTCAAACCCACAAACCATGAGATCATGACCTGAGCTGAAGTCGGACACTCCGCCGACTGAGCCACCCAGGCGCCCCGCCCCTCTTAAGATTCTTGTTTCAAAGGTACAAAACAGTTTTTGTTATTGTCATTCATATGAAGAAAACAGAGCCCCCAGAAGGTTCATGGTTTTGTGAAGAAGAACGGTCTGGAACCAGAAACTGCCTTCCGTGCTCTTTCCGGTACCGGAGCTGGGCTTTTCTGCTGGGCTGGAGCTAACCCAGACGTGGGCGCTCCCCCACGCACACGGTTTCGCACGTCACCGCTTTTTTGAGGCTGTGCCTCATCTTCCCCATTCTCTGTGGACCCCTCCCAGGGACCAGGCTGTTGGACAGCCCTGATCCTGATGCCACACACACCGTCCCTACTGTAGACGCAGGCCTGGGGCGGGCCCCCAACAAACACTGGTCAGACTGCTCTGCAAAGGGACAGGGATGATGACATCTGTACAAGGGGAGTTTTGCTCAGAATCAGGTGTCCTTACCACGGAGGCTAGATGAAACCCTTTCAAAAGCCATGAACACGAAGAAGTTTCCATGGCCAGCCCCCCTTCCCCACCACCGCATGTAACTTGTATACAAAAATTAATTGTAAAACACAAAAGTCCCCTTCTTCCAATTGCAAAATTCGGAATAAGCTCGCTGAAGCTAAACTTTTCTCCGTCTTCACGCCCTTGCTGTACTGATGTCCTAAACCGTTGTGTGGTTTGCCCTGGGGATCGTTCGCGGAGGTCTCACCCTAGAGAGTTGTAGGGGATAGAGCCAGAGTGCCAGCCCCAGAGCCCTACCCACCCCAGCATGGAACACCAGCGCCACTGCTGTCTCCTGCCTGTCGCCACTGTGCTTCCCGGAGGGCGGCACTGGGGACAATGACTGCGTAGTTCCTTAAACAGCCCGCACCCTGCACAGCGGCTTTTTAAAACTTCTAGAGAATGGCCTACACCCAGCACTACCTCATGGAGACCCAGGACCCAGGCACACACTTGCACGCGCACTCACTAACCGAAATGGAGGTTTCACAAAAGTGACACTTCTTGAACCGTGTGCGGTGAGCTCTGTTGTAGTCACCTTTATTGTTTCCTTCTAGAATATTTCACTTAAGAAATCCTTCTGGCCCGCTACACTGCGTTGATTTAGTGACCGCTCAACCTACAAACCGAGGAACACCTCGCCATAGCCTGGCAGCCACAACACCCCCACCGCCCACAGTCGCCGGGTCCCCACACCCGTCTGCACCCTTGGGTGTCCTCTGCCTGAAGTCCTTCCCTCACGGTCAGCCACGCGTCTCTCCTGGTCTTGCTCAAGCATACGTGTGTCGTGCTGCCTTCTCGACACCCCAGTTGCGGACACGGCTATGTGATAATGACATCCTTCGTTCCCTGTCTCTGGCGCTCACTGTGTGCCTTTGCTAGCTATGTGTGTCTTTCTTGTCCGCTGGCTGGGAGCTCACTGGGCCCCATGGCCCGGCCTGCGGTTCTGTGGCTCTTGTGCATTTGGGGCCAGGATGTGGCCCACAGTGGGCACTGAATCAGCAATTCGGGAACCGCATGAAAACAATGATACCCTTGGGTGGAGGGGCCCAGCGAAACCTGCTGTCCCAGCCACACACATCTCCGCTAGGTTCCCACACAGGCAGTGTTTGCATTAGCTCCATTAGCTCCCGGTCACATGCTAACGCCTTTCTACAAGAGGCAGTGAAATAACCATGATCAGGAACCCGAGGTGTAGACACAGAGGTCAAAGACAAATAGACACACTGGTGTTTCAAATAATGGGCTTTTTCTTTTTTTTTTTTTTAATGTTTTTTAATGTTTATTTACTTTTGGGACAGAATGTGAGCATGCGAGAGGCAGAGAGAGAGGGAGATACAGAATCCAAAGCAGGCTGCAGGCTCTGAGCCATCAGCACGAGCCTGACGCGGGGCTCAAACTCACAAACTGTGAGATCATGACCTGAGCCGAAGTCAGACGCGCAGCCGACTGAGCCACCCAGGCACCCCTCAAATAACGGGCTTCTAAGAACTTCCTTTAGAAGCATAGCATGAAAGTATGTAAAGATAGTACTTTTCAAAAATAATGATTTTTTTCATGATTAGCGTTGACTCTAGTCAATCTTCTGGTAAATGGTGTTCTAGAATATTGCTACCTCTACACAGGAATCCTTTTCTCTTATGTTTGATCATTTAATGGTAGAACGGGTAAAAATTTCCCCCGTTTTACAGGTGAGGAAACTGTCCCAGGAAGCTCGGTGACTTCCAATCACACAGAGACAGCTTGGCAAAGGGAGGGTGAGAATGTGCAGCTTTTTTTTTTTTTTTTTTTAACATTTATTCATTTTTGAGAGACACAGAGGGTGAGTGTGGGGGGGCAGAGAGGGAGACACAGAATCCGAAGCAGACTCCAGGCTCTGAGCTGTCAGCACAGAGCCCGACACGGGGCTCGAACTCACAAACTGTGAGATCATGACCTGAACTGAAGTCGGACGCTTCACCGACTGAGCCACCCAGGTGCCCCAAGAATGTGCAGCTTTTAATGGCCCGTCTGGGGCTTACCCAGTGCGTCTTCCCGTCTTCTTCTTTTTTTTTTTTTTAAGTTTATTTATTTTGAGAGAGACAGAGAGAGAGCACAGCGTGTACAGAGGATCTGAAGTGGGCTCTGACAGCAGAGAGCCTGATGCAGGGATCGAACTCACAAACCATGATGTCATGACCTGAGCCAAAATCTAGAGTCAGGCGCTTAACCAGCTGAGCCACCCAGGGGGCCCTTTTGGGAGTCTTGAGTAGAATCTAGGTAGGTAAATCTAGCCCTTGATTTTATGACAAACTGTGTAATTGAAAATTTTAGAAAAGTTGTAGCTTTTCTCTTTTTAAATTTTTAAAAAATGTTTTATTTATTTTTGAGAGGGGAGGGAGGGGCAGAGAGAGAGGAGAACAGAGGATCTGAAAAGGGCTCTGCAATGACAGCAGTGAGCCCGACATGGGGCTCAAACTCACAAACCATGAGATCATGACCTGAGCTGAAGTCAGACACTTAACTGATTGAGCCACCCAGGCGCCCCTACATCTTCTCTTCTTAACGTAAGGAAGTTAACACAGGTAGCGAAAGGGAGCGTGATGTTCTCCATCCTCATAACTGTCAATACAACTGGTCTTCAACGTGAAATTCTTCTGATCACTTCTCATAAGCTTTTATTTCTTCCTTGAAGAAAGTAATGCGTAGATTGCTGTTGCCTCTGTCATTTGGAGGTGTTAATACTCTCAGGCTGGCGGTGCATAGAATACTATTCCTTTCCGGACTGGGCTTGCTGCGTATTGTACAATAAAAAGTCGCGCTAATCTTCACCGGGGTTCACGGACTTGGCCTTGGATCTTAGTATATACAGGGAGACACAAATAGAATTCCCAGCGAGCACTCTTGAATAGGGAAGGGGTTTTCACCTAATTTCTTTGGTTTGTCCCTCTCAGCACATACCATTCTGATTTGTCACAAGCTGTAATGAAAGTAAGTAAGCTTCTAGGTGATGAACCAGAGAATGCAGTTGGTGACACTTGTGGCCGTTTAGTTGGGATAGAATGAAATAGTTACTGATGTTTATTTTTTTTCTTTCATTTTTGACCTGTACCCAACCTCTGCACCTGGGAGAGTGAAAAATAGTGAATTTCTTTCTTCCCCGCACCACGGACCCATGGCTCCCAGAATCCAGAATACCTGTAGCTCTGTTCCCTTCCTTAAGGATAAAAAAGGACAGGAGGCCGGCCTGAGAACTCTGCCTTCATTTGTCACTTCTTGGTGGGGAAACGCATTCCCGATTTCAAACAGCCAGTGTAGGGGGCTGCCTGTTCACCGAAAAAGAAAGCTCATTTCTTGGGAGCTGATTAGCTAAGCAGAGCTCATTAGCTTAGCTTAGTTTAGCAAGCATGATCTCATTAGCTAATGTGACACCATAACATATACCCTGTCAACCCCCAGAGCTGGGGACAATGCAAGGCAGCCAAGGAGGGTGGCATGCCCGTTACAGGCGTGCAGATCTTCCCCGTCCTGGGCTCCCTCTAGACCAGCACCAACGTGTGCCCGGACAGGTGCCCTGCACAAGTGGCACAGAGCCACACACAGCATGAGGACATTTCCCAGTGCGGCCTGCCTGTAAGGGCCAGGCACCTGCTAAGGGATTTCATGCATTGTCTTACTTAATCCTCACAGGCCTCGGGAGCACATACTGCTGTTAGTCCCACTACACATGAGGACACAGGTTCAGTTATAGATCTTTAGAGCGTGTTGTCCATAAAAGTATTTCCTGGAAGTGACAAACAGGTGTTTTCTAAAAAGAAGTTTATGTTTTGCCCTTACTAATTAATTAGCAGGGCCATTATTCAGGACCCGTCGCTTTGTTAAGAAGTGCTCCAGTGCTGACAGCCTTTGTGGTTTTGCTTTATTGAGAATCTCTCTCCGTTTTCCTCAAAAGTGCAGCTGTCTTGTCCTTGGTTTTCTCCTCTAAAGATGGGATAATAGTGGTGTCTAGAAGTTTCCTGGCAGCGATCCAAGGAGAGAAGGTACCTGACACATTTAACACTGTGCTTGGTGCACAGACACTCTCTGGATCCTTTTCTTTGGTTAGAGAGCTTACTTTTGTTTTTATTTTTTAATTTTTTTGACCACCACCATGATTTTATTCTAAAATAAATGCTCAGCCTAAGGCCAGGTGAGGCAGACAGGTGGGTGGAAAGTGAAGGAAAGGCAGGTCACAGACGCTTCCCCAGCGGTGAGTGGTGGGGCCCACTCCGGGGAGTGGAGAGCTTGCTTTCAAAAATACACTTTCGGGGCACCTGGGTGGCTCAGTTGGTTAAGCGTCTGACTTCGGCTCAGGTCATGATCTCATGGTTTGTGAGTTTGAGCCCCACCTCAGGCTCTCTGCTGACAGCTCAGAGCCTGGAGCCTGCTTTGGATTCTCTGTCTCCCCCTCTCTCTGCCCCTCTCATGCTCTGTCTCTCTCTCTGTCTCTCAATAATAAATAAAAATGTTAAAAAATTAAAAAAATTTAAATACACTTTTTATTTTAGTGTGTTTTAGGTTTACAGAAAAACTGTGAAAATACCATCAGGTAACTTTCTCATTTGCTTCTTCATATCTCACCTCTTCCTCAAAGGCTCTTTAGCCCTTAATAGATATTCTCATCAGGAATTAAGAGTTAATGAATGAATTCCTTACGCACTGCTGACATGTCAGAAAGTAAGATATACAAGCAAATTAGAAGCAGGGGGCGAGGCATCGATTCTGTCCGAGTCAGTCGGTGCTGAGCGTTGGTACACGCATGCCTTCAGAAGTGGTGGAGGCCAGCCTCGGTGTGTGAAGACCGAGGAAGCCGAATCGCCTGTTTGATTTATTTATTTTCCTGGTTCATTAAAAATAGACTCTAAGCGGCTCAGGAATATGTTATGTTAGGGTCTGAATCCAGAAACGTGAAACCAGGACAGGCATCCATCTGGGAGCATTTTTGCATCACTGAGATCCAGTGCAAAACCTTCCCCAAGTTGCCTAAAAAAATTTGTTTTCTCATGTTCTTTTTCCTTCCGGAGTGTGGAAATTTGGTCCGTAAGCCAAGAGTCTGGATGGTGATGATGATGATGAATGTAGGTTGTGTCGTTAATAACCAGAATACGTATTTGCCTAAGGAACTGAATATTGACCAATGATTTACTCAAATATAGATGATTGTTTTTCAATAACAGGCTAGCATTACTTTCGCATTACTTTCGCTTTACAAGTGAGGCTAGTTCAGTGCATAGATTTGATGGTTGACCTTATAAATAAAGCACAGTATGGTGAAAGACGTTTTGCCATGATTCTGTAATAATTCGCTGTGACAGACAGGGATATGCGCTGTTCATGGAGATTAAGTCTCAGATGGGGAATGAACTGAGAATTCTGGATAACTGTTCCCCAGCCCCACCCCCGCCCTAACCACCCTATCTACTCCCCTGCGTTCCCCCTTCTAATTGGGATAGTATCACCTTGGTGTCTTCTGTTGAGTTAAGCCTTGTCCTTTCGAGGTCACACTCTTTTAAATATTAATTCCCAATGGGAGAGGTAATACATTAAGTTTGTATCACACCAGCTCCAGAGTATGCATTAGCTTATCACTTTCTGGCCAGGCCTGAGGCTTTAAACAGGAGGCTGTGTTTGGGGATGGCGCGGGAGGGTGCAGAGACCGCAATCCGGGAGGGAAGGGCGCGAAGAGCGGCACAGGGAGGAGAAAGAAGGTTGAAAAGGTTCCAAAACCAAAGGGACCCATGTGTCTGTCTGGCCCTTCCTGACCCAGTGATTGCTGTGAGTGGGATCATAGTTATCATGTTGAGTTTATGAAGGTGACAGTCTAGGACATTGAATTAATACGCCTTTGGTTGAATATGATTTCAGAAAAATTTTGCTCCAAGAATTAGATGGCATTTGGCCTGCTGAGTTCAGAGAGGGCACATTGCCAGACTCAGAAGGAATATCTCTGCAGGCCAGGGGGCCCCCAGCAGACTCCTGATTGCTCCATCACTTGCTTATATGGAAACTTTGTATAGATTTGAAAAAAGTCACTCCTTCTTCAAGATAGTTTATCTCCAGCTGTCAGATAATTGTCATGATATAAATATTTTTATTAAAACAAAGACATTTCTCTCTGTTGGAAAATTATCAATATAAAGGCATAATCCCCTGTTGTCTACAAGGTGAATAGTGCCCCTTAATTGTAATGCCCTGGTTCAGTGCACAAACTGTGCAACTGAACTGAAGCCCTGCTTCATATTTCTCTAGTCCTTTCCTCTCTCCATTTCTCTGGCAATGCTGAGTCCCCACCAAGCTAACTGCCTGAAATGCAGAAGAGCCTGTGCCGGTCTGCCATTCGAAAAAGGAGGCAGGGAGAAAGGAGAGAGAGTCTTGGTTGTCAGATATTGGGATATCAGGTGTTGATATATGTATTGGCTTTTCATTGTAGCAGTGCCGTTCTCAACCTTGGATTAGCAATGCCCTGGATCTAGAATAGTATTTCCGTAAATGCAGTGTGCACCCATATGGGCCAGCAATTTTGGTATCTGTCATTAGTCCTTGTAACAAGTGGCCCTACAATGTAGGCAGCTCTTGTGGCTCAGGGTGGGCACCTACTGCACAAGGATGTGAACTCAGGCCACAAGGCTGCAGAGCTGTTCCCATCCCTCGTGGACCTCGGCCCCTTCCCCTCAGCCCAGCGCACTCACTCCACATGTCTGGGGTGCCCTGAAACCCCGCCCCGGGTGGTGCCTTGCCTTCTCCTGCCCTGTACTTGCTCTGTGTACAGGCAATGGCCCAGACTCTTCTCGGGATAGGGAGCCCTTTGCCTTATAGGTGTCATTTGGCTAAAGGGCCAGCCATTTTGTATTCTTCCCAGGTTTTGCTGGCCTTCGTTAAGCCAAAATTGACTGGATGGAAGAAAACTTCCCAGAAATATCCCGTGAGGAAAATTTACTCTTACTGTTCTTCCCATCGTGAAATTCAGCTCCTCAAATAGTTATCTTACACTGCCCACACCACATCAGTTTTCATCTGGGACGACATGGTAGCTGCCTCGGCCCTCAAGTAAAAGCAAAAGAAAGGTGGACTCCTTTGAAAATTACTGTTGGTGCTTTGGCCACGTGATTATGATGAAATCGGTGTGCCTTCACCTTCGAGAAAGGCAAAAACAGGTGCCTAAGTGTTCGTTTAATTACAGTTCGATGGGGACAGGCACTTGTTTGCCCCGTCCCCACGTCCATATTTATTTCAGGGTTGATTAGGATGACGTGTGAACTGAGCGCTAAATAAACTTGGGTCGGGTGGGCCACCTGGCTAAGTAAACTCATCGTTTGCTTCTCAGAGTTCAAATAATCAGAAAGCAGGTTGTTTTTGTGTGAGTCGTCTATTCTCCTGCAAGCACTGTCATGTTGCTAGGAAATGTGAAACTCTTTGTTTGAGAAATGATAAAGGTCAAGTGTAGAAATAGGCCCAAGAGGAGTCAGATGGAGTAATGATAACAGATCTTTATGAAGTCATGTTGTGGGCCGGATGTGCTATGTGAGGGTGTATTTCTGTTTGGGGACGTCACTTTCAGCTAGGAGTAGGCTTGTTGTGGGTAACAGAAAACCCCGCAAATAACAGCACCTTAATCAAGACAAGAGTTTGTGTTTCTCCCACAGACAGTGTCAGAGTTGGGTGGCGCAGGCTGGCGTGGTGGCTTTGTTCCACAAGGTCCTCAGGGAGCCAGGCTTCTCCCTGCTCACCTCTTCCTTCCTCTTGTGCTTGTGATCACGGTGGCAGCCAGAGCTGTGCCAGGCACGAGGATGGAAAAGGGGCAGAAAGGAGCCCCGGCCGCCTCCTTGAGAGGGACGCATGGTGTGTCACTTGCATCCCCTTTGCCAGGCTGTGGTCCCACATCGCTGCAAAGGCAATTGGGAAATGACTCTTCGCTCTGCACTTCCGCATGACCTCTTAAACCTTGTTATTATGTAAGAAGAGGTGAGCAGTTTTGAGAAACAGCTGGCGCTCTCTGCCTCTGTGTCCCTGGGAAGTGGGTGTGTTGAATCCACACGGAGGGTGCGGGTGCCACCATCTGAGGCTGGGCTGGGTGGGGCATGGGGGTTGGGGGCTCTGTGGCATTGACGTGACCCTGCATCAGGTATTTGGTTCTAGAAGCTCTGATTGGACCTGCCTTCCAGAGGGGAGCAAGCGGCCGGCTACCCCCCCCCCCCCCCCCCCGTGGTGGCTCACGCGGTGGCTCCTTCCGGCTCCTTTCCGTAGGAGCAGCACAGGTGGTGTTCTCCGAGGGGACCTGGGGCCCGAGTGCTCCCTTAATAGGTACCCGTCGGGCACCCGCGAGTCAAGCAGTGGAGTCCGGCGGGGAAGGAAATGCCTCTGCCCACGTGGAGCTCCACCGTTCAGGGAACCAAGTGTGGCGTTCTGTCCTCTTCTTCCCCTTGGCCCTCGAGCCACGACGCTTTCCCTGTGGTTTCCCGTCCCCCCTGTGGGCGTGGTGGCCTCCGCTGCTCTGGGAGGCGGTCCAGCACCTGTCAAGACTGGCGCTGGCTGGTTAGTGCTTCCCAGAGGCCCTTCACGGTGGCTTCTGCTTGTGCCCGGGAGCCTGCCCGCGCCCACTGGAATGTTTCTCATGTCTGTCGAGGGTCATGCTATGTCCCTAAGGTCAGCCAGATGCAGCCAGGAAGTGTGTCTTACTTACTTCGTCACCGCCTTTGCCTGAAGATGGGAAGGCAAAGAAGGGTAGAAAGTGCCACGTCACTTCAGTGCTGGGTGGGCAGAGGGGTACCTGTCCACTGAAATTGGGTTGGTTGTGGTGTATTCTGCTTGAAAAAAATAAGAATTTGTGTACAAAAGCTCACAGATCTTCAGGCCAGAGCTAGTGTTGAAAAACAAAGCCACTCATCACACATTCATTTCTCAGGCTCCTTAGAAAGAACAGGCTATGAAGTAAGAGTTAGTGCAGCTTCATGAGGACATTGTGTCGGGCTAACCCGGTGCTCCTGGAAGCCTGCGGGATATGCAGATGAAAGGTGTCACGGCTCTAGTGTACCTGCCTTGAGCAAGGTGTTTGATTCCATCTTTAACACCTCAGTCATCCATCGGCTGGAAGAAAGGGCGCAGGCCGGTGGCCTGTCCCCTGCAGTTGATAAGGAGTCCCTGGGAAGCTTTTAAAAAGGCCTTCTTAGGGGTTCCTGCATTAGATGTAGTGAATCAGAATCCCGGGCTTGGGTTGGGTGGCAGGAGGGTGATAAAGTTCAGGAGATGCTGTTTGTTGAAAGCTGGCAAAGAGCGAAGAAAGCCAGTCTCCAAAGATTATATACTGGAGGATGCTATTTAATATGTAAGGTTCTTTTTTTTTCGAGTGTATTTATGGGGCGCCTGGATGGCTCAGTCGGTTAAGCGTCTGGCTTTGGTTCAGGTCATGATCTCACAGTTCATGGGTTCGAGCCCCGCGTTGGGCTCTGTGCTGACAGCTTAGAGCCTGGAGCCTGCTTTGGATTCTGTGTCTCCCTCTCTCTCTGCCCTCCCTCACTCATGCTCTGTTTCCCTCTGTCTCAATAATAAATAAAAACATAAGAAAAATAAAAACTGTGTTTATTTATTTTGAGATGAGAGAGAGAGAATCCCAAGGGCTCGAACTCATGAACCATGAGATCATGACCTGAGCCGAAGTCAGATGCTTAACTGACTGAGCCTCCCAGGTGCCCCTAATAGGGAAGATTCTTAAAATGACGACACCGTAGAGATGGAGACCAGACCCTGGTTGCCCGGGGTTAGGGACTGGAGGGAGGGCGTGACTGTAACCGGTAATACCAGTGGTTCCTTTGGGTTGCTGGGCAGTTCTGTATCTTGGTTAATCATATATGTGATAAAACGTCATAAAATTATACACAGATGCATCGAATAAAGGAATGCATGCGGAAAATTGTACGATGTTGGTAAGGCTGTGGTCTAGTTCATTGCGCTGTGCCAAATGTCTTCTTTTAGTTTTGTGTGGTGTCACTGTAGGCACAGGTTGAATGAAGGGTACATTCTCACACAGAAAATAAGATCTGTGCAGAGAAGATTAAGGTTGGACAATAAAAGGACAGAAGAGAGAAGTGAAAAGGTTGAACACTCTCTGCGTTGTTTTTACAACTTTTTTTCTTGAGTCCATAACTACCTCAAAATAAAAAGTTAGAAAGAACTTTCCAGATGCCCGTGATGTACAACCGCTGGTTGAGACCGCACGGTCTTTGGATGTGTGTGCAATGGGTGTCTGTCCAGGGCTCGCGCGGCGCTGGGGAGGGGCACAGGAAGATTGGCCTTGGCTCTGAAGTCGGCTGAGTATTTATCAGTGACTATGGGATTAAACACCCTTTGGAATGGGAGTTCCCTCGGCCTGGAGCTTCAGGTGGAAATGCTGATGCAGCTCCAGTGACTTAGGTAAACTGGAGAATGAAGAAGATCACCACAGCGCATAGGGGGAGCTCAGAGTCAGAGCACGACAGCATGTCACGTCTCACACGTGAGAGCACCTGTATGTATAAAGACTTGAAAAATAAGATCGCTAGGGAAGAAAAAGGGCTACAGATATAACAGCTTTCGAATATACGTGTTTGAGAGAGCCAGTGGGGTTAAACTATTTGGGACTGTCACCAAAGCGAAAGGTGGTTAGTTCATACTTCCAAATGACAGATGGACGTGGACTCGAGGAATACAACCTGGGAAGGCGAGGTGACACTGAATGAGGGAGAGAGGTAAGCCCTTTCAAATGCTGAGAATGGAGCCCAGTATATAGACTGGCGAATCATTAACTATTTGTAGAAGCGGTGGGTATGCAGAACCCTGGTGGAGGAGATGATTCCCCTGGTCTCTCTGCCTATCACATCAAGACTTCATCTTTAGGACCTCAAACATGTAGAGTACAACTCTCTAAATACCAAACTTTTGCTCATGACTTGCCACTAAAGGTCTATATATATCAAGAAAGCTGATGAACAGTGCCTCTCCTCATCTCCTCATTTCATCTGGCATCTAATGGGTGCCCACACTTTCTCTGATTCTGTTTTACCACTACTCGGTGAGTGGTGTGATGTCACTGCCTTCAACAATTTCCCTCAGGAAGGGGAATTTCTTATTTCATAGTTTTAAAATTACCTGAGGCAACAGACAGTGCTCTTTCAGGATGATGATTTTCTTTTTCTTTTTTAGGTATCTCTCTTTTAGAGCATCTTTTTAAATCAGAAGGCAGCCAAAAATTTCTCACATTCAGATACTTAGTGGGAAGGATGTGTGGGTGCCGAAAAGCTTTCTACACTGCATTTTCTAAAATGTCTTTTTCTGTCTAAAGCATGTCTCCATGGAGCCTCAAAACTCTTCTCTACCCACAAATTTTTCTTTGCTTTCTCCAGAAATTTTGTCCCTGTACTCAGGGGTCCACCAGTGACAGTGTCTCAGTCTTGCTTTGGGTTACAGGTTTTCTGCCCATTAAATGCCACTGTGTTCCTTTCTCTCCAGAAAGGCAAGCAGGCACCGGCAGTGTGGAAAGACACCACAAAGGTCTCCAACGCATTTCTTTCTGTACTTATTTACTCTTCATAGAAGTTAATGCATCCCTCATGTTTCAGTGTGACCAACAGGTTGGATTTTACTGTGAGTTCCTGCTGGTTACTTGGGAATGTGCCCTAACTCAGTGACTGCCTTGAGAATGTACTCCGTATTTTATATAGATGCAGGTGGCACTAAGTAAAGGGGGCGTAAAACCAATAAGAGATTTTGGATGTCTATATTCTAGGTTCCTTCAAAAATGATGTATTAATTGATTCATTCCTTTATCCCACGAACATGCATTCGGTGTTACTTCATTAGGTGTTGGAAATTAACTGGGAATCAAAACTGATAAAGTCACTGCACTGATGGGACTTATAGTTTGAGGGTTTTGTTAGTTTGGGTTTTTGGAGAAGCAGATTCAGTGGGATCAGATGTGCAAGGATTTTATTAGGGGAAATGCCCTAATAGGGAAGAAGATGCAGAGGAAACTGGAAACTTGGGGAAGGCCTTTGGACCATACAGGTCTGAGCCCTGGTGAAGGTGAGAGGGAGAGAAGTTTGTGTGGAAGCATCCTGTGTGGTCTGGGGAGGTTTGGCAAGGCTGTTTGGGAGTTCCGGAGTCAAAGTCAGAGGACAAAGCCACAGTCCCTGAGACAAAGCCAGAGGAACCGGTCTGTCTTAGTATTTTTGTTGCGTTCAGTCATTGACTAGGTGGCCCTCTAGGAGCCATGCCCTCCAACATGCACACATATTGAGATGGATTTCGAAGGGCCGCAGGTGGGGCTTTGCTCGGTCAATTGTCCTCCCTGTAGGAGGAGGTGTGGGAAGTGCACAGGAGTGGGGATGGGTGAAGATATTAACCAGAAAATCACATGAGAAAATGTAAAATTAGAGCCATGAAGAACTCTAATAAAAGCCAAGTGTACAGTGTTAGGAGAGTGTAGTGAGGCTATCTCATCTGCCTATGGGGGACAGGCCAGGGCAGGCTTCCCCAGGGAGCTGAGGTCTAAAGAGTGAGGAGGAATTAAGTAGGCAAAGTTGGGGAGGAGGGGAGGGCTCTCCTGGTAGCACTGAAAGAAGGTGGTTGAGGGGCACCTGGGTGGCTCAGTCAGTTTAGCATCTGCGTCAGTTCAGGTCATGATCTAATGGTTCATGGGTTCGAGCCCCACATCGGGCTCACTGCTGTCAGCCTGTCAGCCCAGAGCCTACTTCGGATCCTCTGTCCCCCTCTCTCTGCCCCTACCCCCCCCTTGCACTCTTCCCAAAATAAATAAATATTTAAAAAAATAATGTGCTTGAGCAGGCCTTTTAGGTAGGTGCAGACAGATGGTGACTCTGGTTTAAGGGTGGAGAAGTGATTAGAGGGGGCAGGGCTGGGGGAGTAGAATTAGGAGCCTGTTGAGGAAAACCCAGTTGTGCATGGAGCAGGTGTGGTAGCAGAGATGGTGAGAGGTGGACAGAGTGAGACATCATAGAGAAGATGCAGCTGACGGTGATTAGGCTGGGTATCAGGGTGGAGATGAAGGACAGGGAGGGGTCATGGATGACTCCTGAGTTCTTGGTTTGTAGCATTGAATGGGTGGATGGGGGAGGGGGGAGGAAAGAGAGTGAGTGAGGACTTGCTTGGACTTGTTGAGTTCGAGGTGCCTCTCTCTGACCTTGTGAGTTATCTGTATATTACAGGTAGGCATTACATCTAAGGAAAGAGTTAATAATGAAGGAGAGGCCTTGGGGGACATGTAGGGGCTGGGCAGAGGAGGCTGTCGCAGATATTGAGAAGTGACTGAGAGGGAGGAGGTGGATACAGAGGGGCTGCTGTCGAGGCACAGACAAGGGAAGAGAGTGTTTCAAGGGCGGTGGTCAGCAGAACTGAACGCCATCGCTAAAAAGCAGTGCTGGATTCGGTGACATGGAGGTCATTGGTGACCTCGACAGGGGCTGTTGTGGTAGGGGCACCAGATTGGAGTGAGTTGAGGAATGAGTGGCAGCCATGAAGCCACCAACTCTTTAAAGTTTGGCCATGAAGGAAGGAATAGCAACAGGTCAGCAGCTAGAAGGTGAGTATGAGGCCGGGAGGCCTTTTTCTTTAAAATAGTAGACACCTAAGTAAATCTACAAGGATCTGGTTGACGCTAAGAGAAAGTCGGTTTATTTGACAAGGTAGGGTTCCTGAGAAGGCAGGAGGAGTGGGACCCACAGCCCAGGTGAAGGGCTTGGCCTTGGGATGGGGGACACCTCTCCATGTGGCCTGTGAGGGAGTCTGGGGGAAGTCAGGTTCTAAATATGGAAGTCCAGAATGTAGCTGACCGTGGTCAAAAGGTTTATTTTCAAATTTCCAATGTTCTCATTTGACCTCTCTGGATATCGGCCTGGATAATGAGATCAGTGTTTCAGATTTAGTACCACAGACCCCACTGTGTATGAGGAAAACATCCCGGGCTTTTTCAGGGACTTCCGTAAATAAACAGTATTTCCTGAAGCATAAACATTGATGATGATGCATTAGACAAAATTAAACTCCATAGCTATTATCTTTAAACACTAAATGCTAGCACTGTTTAGCAAGGAAGGAGGACATGAGAAAAAAGGAGAAGAAAAGGAATGTGTTCAACCATCTCAGATGATTGACTAGAGCACAGGGCAGAAACACTGGGGATAATCATCCGTTTTCAGCCAGCTACCCTTCCACCCACCAGCCCGGTTTCCCCACCAGCAGAGCCTGCAGGAGGGGGTCCCTGTTGAGCTTTAAATGAACCTGGGGCAGAAGCTGAATGTCCCTCACGAACCTGCTGGAATCTTCAACTGGGAATGAATTCTCTGCACGTTCTGCACATCGTGGCAGCTGGGACCGTCAGCTGCTGTTGGCGAGGGTCTTCTTGGTGGAAACTGAGGCTGTACTCTTGTTCGCCTGGGCTGCCTTGATTGCATGAGGAAAAGTCACCACCTTGGATAGAAACTGCCAACTACCTTGATCAGCCCATTGATTTCCAAGAACCAAAGACCTGAGCTTGTCAACATGGCAGGACTTTGAGCTGTGTGTCTTGCTTTTCTTTCACAAGAAAGGGAGAAAGCATAAAGTTTATTTGAGAAGTCGGATGGCAGGCACTGGGCACAGAACTCTGGGCGTTTGGCCTGTTTCTCTGAGAGTAAAATCCAAAGCGAATTTAGATACTCGGTCGTATGAAAGCATCGTAGGTTCATGGAGAGAGCACTGGGCTCTAATCCTAGCTCGGCTCCTGTGTGCCTTTGGCCAGCTCCCCTTCCCTCTCTGGGCTCTACTTTCTTCATCTGTAAAAATTGCTGAGTGGACCTCTAAGCTCTTCAGCCCTGACGATCTGAGAATCTCTAAAATTAGGCTGGCTGGCATCTTTGGTTGCTGGAGCCAGTTCTCAAGCCAATTTTTCCCCTCCCACCTTTGAAACAAAAACCCAGATGGGTGTTTTGCATTGCTTCGTGCTCTGCTGGGGGAGGTGGGGAATCCCCTGGGAAGTGTTAAGGCAGTAGTTTGAGGCTCCAGGAGGACCATATAGGACAGTGAGATGCTGACCGGCTCTGCTGGGCTGTGTTTGGAGCCTGAGATTTCTGTCCAGGCTGAGAGGCCCACGGGCTGTGTGAGGATGATTCTAGCAAGCCACCGACGGACACATGGAGCTGTTTACAGACTCTGTGATGTCAGAGAATACTCAGTGTCCATACCATTCAGTTGGTGGTGTTGCTTCCGAGTTCAGGTGACAGCCTTATGAAATTCTTTCCCAACTTCTTTCCTTTTTTCTGTTTGTTTGTTTTTGTTTTAAACAAATCTTTATTGGGGAGCCTGGGTGGCTCAGTTGGTTAAGCGTCCGACTTCAGCTCAGGTCATGATCTCACTGTTTGTGGGTTCGAGCCCCGCGTTGGGCTCTGTGCTGACAGCTCAGAGCCTGGAGCCTGCTTCGGATTCTGTGTCTCCCTCTCTCTCTGCCCCTCCCCTGCTTACTCTCTGTCTCTCTCTGTCTCAAAAATAAATAAACATTAAAAAATTTATAAAAAAATAATAAATTTTTATTACCATATTCCAACTACCCCTAAAATTATTTTTTTCCAGGGCTCCCTATTAACGTCTTTCCATTTTTAACGTCCTATTTGGGAAGACTCAGTTCCGCACCCTCTGGTTCAAGTTTGCAGCTTGTTCACAAATCTCTGAACTGCCTGACCCGAGTCCTGAATTCTTTTCATTCTTCCTATCAGAACCACATGTTTTCTAGATGTTTTGATAATATTCGATTGGTTTCCCATC
Source organism: Cryptoprocta ferox (assembly GCA_028646485.1). Classification (NCBI taxonomy): domain Eukaryota; kingdom Metazoa; phylum Chordata; class Mammalia; order Carnivora; family Eupleridae; genus Cryptoprocta; species Cryptoprocta ferox. Next base: position 9,979,659 of record CM053577.1, on the reverse strand, counting down.
TCTCTTATACTTTTGTTTGGTTCTCTAGTTTTAACACTAAAATCTTATGGGGATTCAAGGACCTAAAGGCCAGATTACATAGAGAGGATAATAGCATGATGTTGGCAGAGAAGGTGGGGTGCCGGGCTGGCCCCACTTACTGTCAAATTGATGCCAGTAATACTTTGGACTCATCAAGATCTTCAATTAATATATCCTTCAGTGAACTACTACTATTACATTTTTTTAAAGTCCTCCTATGTTCTGGTCTGTGCTAGGCTCTGGATAGCTTTACGTCATGTTAGTAGGCAATGTTGTCTTAGCAATTCATTACTACTGTCCTTATGGCCAGTTTATCTAAGAGCTTTGCAAGGGACCGGAAAGCATTAAAAAAAAAAAATCACCATGCTCAGATGAATTGATAGAGGCAGGAAGAATAGGGTAGCGTAATAGAAGGAATGAACAGAACCATCCAACATGCATATTGAATAAAGAATGGTAATTGGGTAATATTAGGACTTTTTTTTTAGGGATACACATCATGAGAGAAAAGCTTATTAGAAAAGAACTCAGAACTATGATGTCCGATTTTAAAAATCAACTGTGCTTTAGGATAGATTAAAAGTTGGCGACACCCTTCCCTGGTAGGGGAACCCTAATGGGAGATTTCCCTGTAGCTCAGAGCAATGTCAGCCCCGGGATGGAATGGGGCAGCAAAGGTAGCTGCATTTCCTTCTCTTCTTATGCAGTTATTCTCAGGTGTTGTTTTTTGTTGTTGTTGTTGTTGTTTGGTCTCCTATGTTGCTGGAATTTAAGAGGACCCCAGAGCTCTCCCAGGGCTGTTTTTGTTCATGGATAGCTGTGCAATTGTCCATCTTTGTGTGAGGACAGACGCTGGGGCCTCCTGTGTTGCCATTTTGTTAACATCACTCTGTGTGCATATGCTTGAAGATGTCACATTTTCACTTTTCGGTTCAAAATATTTTCTATTTTGATTAAAAAGAAGATTTGGTAGCAGGAAGAACTCCAAGGGAGGTCCAGTTCTCTATCCTGAAAAATTACCAAGACAACATACTGTCTTGCTCAGGATTTGAGATGCCGGCTCCAGGCTGAGAGGCAGTTCCGGGTCCCCAGGGAGCCTGCACCTGTGAGCCACCCAGCTGTGGGTGCAGAGGCTGAGACTGCAGCCCCCGCCGAGCGGATGACACAGTGGTTAAAAGGAAGTATGTTTTGCTATTGCTTTTCACTCTTCCCAAATCCCCTTCCCCTCCTTAATGTTAAAAACAGTCTTGTTTCCTTGGGAGAGTTTTTTTTCCTTTGTATATATTTCGGCACATGTTTTCAAGTTTTCAGAACTGTTTATTTTTCTTGGATCAAAGGTACTGTGAGGAGTCAGGTCAGCGCTTCGCACAGTGAACCTATATAAAGCCTTAAAGTAGGTCACTCTTGTACATCAATACAGCACTGCCTGTCTTTTCTGGTATGGAAATCATTGATCCAGAAGGACCCAAGAAGAGTTTTCAGGATTGTTCCTTCTATTTTTCAAAGGTCCTATAGGCTAAATAATTTCAGTTGGAACAAGAGAGGGGAAGGGTTTGGGGGAAGGAGCTTTCAAATGAGCTTCTTCAAGGCACAGGCGCAGCTCTCTGAGGATTGCTGGGGAAGCTAGCTAGGATTTTGACTATAAAACCAATGAACGGAAAAGCAAAACCTGTTCTGAGCTACATGCAGAGTGGGATGCGCTGTCCAGAGAACTTGGGTCTCTCTGCATTTGCCCTTCCTCCCCCTTGCACATCCCCGGAGCCTGCAGAAGTCCTTTCAGAGGGCGGAGACTAGAACTCTGTGGGGGTCCACGTGGGAGAGCCAGTGTGTTATGCAGAAGGTAGGACCTTCAGCAAGGGTGGGCCGTAGGTCATCTGCTTATCACGTGGCCAGGACCATTTGTTTAAAGCCTCTTCAGAGTGAAGTACGTATTTCTTTGATGGTACCACTGGGCAAGCCCAGCTGTACCAGGTGACGGGACTATTCGGATTTATTCATTGAGCATCTATTATTATCATAATTATGACTTTTACTACCACCTCCCCTGGGACCAGCTGTAAATAATGTAGGATTACCTCCGTTTGGTAAATGCGGACACCCTGGGTCAGAGTGACACAGGAGCTCGTCCAAGGTTACTCGGGCTTGTGAGGGGGAGTATCAGAATCCCGTTACAGATTTCTCTCTCTCCAAAATGCCACACACTGTGCCAGGTTTCAGGGACACCACAGGGAACAAAGCAAATGCTGGCCCCCAAAGGACCAGTGTGGGAACAGCGGAGGAGGATGGAGATGCAGACAAATGAACAATGCAGTCAGGATTGGGAGAGGTGAAATAGGGATGTGCTTCGGGGGTGGGTGGGGGTGCTGGCCCTGGGGAGGAGGCGACACCCCATGGAAGGCATGGAATCCAGCTCGGGAGACTGAGTATAGTGTCAAAGGAGATGAGAGAAATTCTCCTGATCCGTGAGGCTGATGAGAAAGTCCGAAAAGTCCCCTGCGAAGTGGGGGCCACAGCCTCTCGAAAGCACAGCATTTCTGGAATGTTATTCCACATTGGGACAGGACTACTTTTTTAGTAGTGAGTTGAATCCCTGGCTCCTTTTTAATAACTCTACTGGAGCATAATTCAAAATTGGTATCTGTGCTGAGTGAATGTAGTTTTAAATGCCTCATATAACTGGGCTCCAAAAGTAAATCTGGAAAGACAAAACCTGGATTTTCTTAGTTATTCTTAAAGTAATAGGTAAGTGTGGTTTCATGGAGGCTCACAGAGGTGTGGGTCACTGGAAAGAGTTGTATTTGGCTTTGGAGTATGTATGCATGTATGTATGCATTTGGACTGTATCTTGTAAGTTTATTGTGTTTTGGCTATATGAAAATGAGTTCGTAGTTCCCTAATTCATACTGACAGCCAGTGTCTAGAAAGATTTTAAGGTGATAATGGGGCAGGAGGGCTAAAAAGCTAACATTTTTTCTGTGGCTAACCTTCAAGTCTTATGTAAAGTCTAATTTGGATGAATGTCCAGGCAGTTGTTTTTTATATGTACATTTTCCATTTAAATTTCTGTGGTTTGTCTGATTGAGTTTTTTTGGTCTTTTTGAAAGTATCTTTCATCTTGATTTAAGAAATTATAAGCGTAATTCATGCTGTGCTAAAAATTCAAACAACACAGAGGCTATTAAGGACAAACTAGCATACCTCCTGTTTGCTGCTCAGCCCTCACTTATAACCATTACCAGTGTTTTTTAAAAAAGTTTATTTATTTGAGAGAGAGTGAGCAAGCAGTGGAGGGGCAGAGAGAGAGAAAGGGAGAGAGAGAATCCTCAGCAGGCTCTGAGCTGTCAGCACAGAGCCCCATGAGGGGCTCGATCCCATGAACTGTGAGATCATGACCTGAGCCGAAATCAAGAGTCGGACGCTTACCGACTGGGCTACCCAGGCACCCCAACTGTTACTACTTTTATAGTGTCCTTCCAGAAACCTATATGTAAGTGTGTGTGTGTGTGCGCATATATATATATGTGTGTGTGTGTGTGTATGTATGTATATATTTTATGCAAATGAGATCATGCCATGTACGCCATTCGGTACCTTGTTTTTGTCAACTAATCATATACCTTGGCTACCTTCACGTATCACTACATACAGAGCCCCTCTCTTTTAGGGGTTGCATAGTTTTGCATAGTAGGAATGGGCCATAATTTCCTTAGCCAGGATGGACTTTTAGGTTTCCAGGTTTTAGCTACTTTTACCTAGGTGGCAGTAGACATTCTTGTGCATGCACGTTGGCATAAATGTAAGACTTTATCTGTAGGGTTGTATAAGATGACTTCAGTTGCAAGTTATAGAGAATGATAACTTGCATTGGTTTATATGATAAAGACATTGTCTCTACAGGAGAAGCCCAAGGTCAGGCAGCCTTCAAGGTGTGTTGGTTCATGAGCTCAGTGAGGTCTCAAGGCCACAGCCTGTTTCCTCCCATGCACTCACTCTCCACATGGTCCTGGGTTAGCTGCACTGATTCTAGGGGACACATCAGACCTGACAACACCCAGGGGGAAAGTGAGAGCGTGGCTCTCTGCATGGCCTTCCCAGAAGATGCCCTAACGTGTCCCGTTACCCGTTCTGAAACCACTCATGGGCCAGTGGTGGAATGTATGTTGAGAGGTCAACTTTCACACCTACTAAAAGGGCAAAGTCCCATAAATGGGGTTACTGGGAAAGCAATTTTAAAGCTAAACTTTAAAATTTGCGGTTTAGGATGTGAGGGCGATCTAGCCGTGACATCTGTCACCCCATTGATTGCCAGGGTTGATTTGGCTGATCCAGCTGGCTAGACAGGTGTCCCTCCCTCTCCATGTGTCCCTCCCAAAGCTGGGCACTCTGTTGAAGGGACAACCTTCCCTGATAGAGGAGGACCGTTCTTGGGTCAAGGCTATGCGATAGCTGCGCTCGCCCGCTAGGACCTCCAGACAAGCTCCCACAATCCATTTGTGGGAGAATGAAGGGTAGTTAAGCTTCCAGGATTCCAGATGCATCCAAGTGAGGCGCTGCACGTGGCAGTCTGCCTTTCTTTAAAATAAATAAATAAATAAAAATAAAATAAAATGTCTAGTTTATTTCCAAATTGCCTAATGGAGATGTAGTACCAGTTTACACTTCTGTAGGCATGAGTGGGAAAGAAGGGGCGTCGACCAGTTGTCCAGGAAGTGATCTGTAGGCTGAGCATGTTGCACTTTGCTTTTTGGACCATGTTTATGAAGCGTGACACAGGTGTGTGTGCCCTTTGTCTAGAAGGGATGACCAAGGCAGTCGGGGGGAAATGGTAGGTTTAAAAAATGTGGGGCTGCAACCAGGGGTGGACAAGACTTGTTCGTATCGTGAGGGCAGAAAGGGGCTTTTGGATGATTACAGTGCTTCATGACTTAGCGTGTGCCTGCTTAACTCCACGGTGAACAACAGAGAACCAGGTCCCGCTCTCCTCCTCCCTGCCCTCCCTTCCAGCACAGAACAGTTCAGTATACCAGAAGCATTTTAGCGAGCGAATGGACTGCCAAATGTCTTCAAAGAGATCTGTGTCCAGAGAATTCAACAGGTGTGTGTTTCCCTGTCAGTCAGAGAGGCCCCCACATGCATGGCCCAAGATGGAAGTGCTGGGAGGCCGCCAGTGAAGAGATTGCTACAGTGCTCTATTGAGGAATTTGAGTAACTGAACACGAAAATGCTAGAATGTCATACATAGTGTGTAGTCCTTGTGCTAAATCTAAAGTGTTTTCATGGACACGGAAGCCATTTTGTGGAACAGCAGGCTTGGTTGGAACAGGGCTGGACGTTCAAGTATTTCTCTGCTTAGGGGCTGTGGGCTCCCCAGGTGGGCAAAGATAAGGAGCTTTGATGTTTCTGGCTCCTTCCTCCTGGGATTGCCCCTCCTATCCTTGGCCTCGATGGTAGTGTGGTACAGTTGTTACAACTGATCAACCAACCGACCTGTCTTGACGCATTATTTTTAAGTAAAGTCTTCAGTGTATATTAAGGTTCACTGTTTGTGATGCACAGGTCTGTGGGTTGTGACAAATGCCTCGTGTCAAACACTGACCGTCACAGTTTTCCCACTGTTGTTATTGCTGCTCTTAATTGCAGAGCCCAGGGTAGAAATTAAGACTTTATACCACAAACTTGAGTCTCAAAGTTACGTCAAGATACAAGCAACTGCCTGCCCAGTGAACTGTGAATTATTGGAGTCCTGCGTGCTTTGAGAGCCTTGATGGAAAAGTATGAAAAGAATAATGATAAGTAACATTTGGGTTATATGTTTGACATAATTATCTCATCTGAGAATTCATTCATTCACCATTCGTTGAACCTCTTCTAGGCTTCAGGGCCTCATAAAGGCAACTCTGGGGAGCTGGTAATTGATTTCCACTGTGCAGGTAAGGAAATGGATGAGAACCGGGAATAACTCGAACCCATGCATCGGGGCCAGCACAGAGCCCTTCCCAGCGGTCCCACTGCAGCCTTGTAGGAAGAGCATTTTCCAGGCACGTGGAAGTTCCCTCTCCAGATACAGTTCATCCAGTTTTCTTAATTCAAGGGATAACAATAGCATAGGAAGGGGGGATGAGGGTGAAATGTCAGGAAGCTCCATGTTGTGAAGATAAATGACATTGGTCCAAGCATTACCCGAGAAGCAAAAAAAAAAAAAAAAGAAAAACAACCCTGTGTTTTTTCTATGCCAGTTATTTCCTATACCTGTCCAGTGAATATTCTAGACTTCTAAAAACTCCATCTTGATTTCTGGATTCTGTGCCTCCACCCCGTCCATCGCAGTTTTAAATGAATTAAAGGGAACCAGTTTGCCCTTGTGGAGCTAAACCCATTTATCATCTGGTGCAGCGTTTCCCAGGGAGGCGGTTAGCTCTGATTGTATGCTGGGAAGGTAGTCAGTGGACGGTTACTAGTCTCAATAAAACCCAAGTTAACTGAAAATTTCTCGTGGGTCATTAGTATTTGGGTATACTATACATTCCATTTTTGTTTCATGATTTTTAAAGATGTCTCATGTTTTTAAGTTTCCCCCACCCCCCATTATCGGGACAGGCAGGGTAAGCCCTATACCTAATAACCAGGAGCAGGAAAAGAGTATGTGTAAAGCATTTGCACAGACCTATTCTGTGCTTTTTTTTTTTTGAATTTTTATTTTATACCTTTTTTTTTTCCTGTATTTTGCACATATCCTTGCAAAACAGAGTAGCTCTTTTCACAATATGACTGCCCTGATAGCCTTTTGTTTGCTGGAGCTCTGAGCTGTGTAGTTACAGGAAAAACAGTGTAAATGTGTGCACTTTACTTCCCCTCTTTTTTAAAAAAAGCAGTTAATGCACTCTTTTGTATGCATTCTACCTTTCAGTTGATAAGGAAAATATTTTCCAAGGCCAGACAACTAGACTGTGAGCTTATGTGTTTGTCAGGAGACACACATACCTTCCCTCAAGGCAGCTGGTACTTGAGTGGGTAGAATTTATTGCAATCGACATTCCTTACTTTAATAAGGTCCTGAATATGGCATTGACCTTGAATTCTAACTGACTTTTCATGTAGCTTTGGGTCTTAGTTTTTCTACCTCAAAAACGGGTTAAATGAAGCTCACTGAAAAGCATGGTTTTTGGTTTTGTTTTTAAATGTTTATTTATAAATAGTGTGTGGGTGGGGGAGGGGCAAAGAAAGAGGGAGAGAGAGAATCCCAAGCAGGGGCTCGATCTCACAAACTTTGAGATCATGACCTGAGCCAAAATCAGGAGTCCAACACTTAACTGACTAATCCCCACAGGCGCCTCTCAAAGAGCAAACTAGTTTTCAAACTCCTGAAGCTTGTTTACCCTTTGAAATCGAAAGTAATAAATCCGATTGTATTTTTTTTAATCTCATAATTAAAGCTTCCCTTTTATTTAATCCATATTGGTGAGGCTTCATGAAGTATTGCAGGATTTTCTAGGTATGAATTTTTTTTTTTTTTTTTTAGCAAATATAACATCTGGATTAGATTGGGATGGGGTATCCTGACCTCCAGATATTTGAAGTCTAGGTTCTTTGAAATACGATGGTGGCAAAGTCTCTGTTTTGTAAGTCAGGAGAACGCATCGCAGTCTGCAGGTTAGCTCTGAGAAATGTAGCTTGTACGTTCCTGAGCTGTCTAAATACCCTCTTGTTATATGTAGTGCCATCTATGGGGTTCGTAGGAAGGCATCACCTAGGAGTTCATGGGCCCCAACCTCGACCTGCAGACTCAGGATCTGCACTGAGTAAGCCCCCAGGAGTCTGGTGCAGGGAAGGTTTCAGAGCACCGGTCCAGGCACTTCGTTAGTGCTCTGTGTGGACCCCGCAGAAACTCTGACCTGGCTGATCTTGGAGGTGAACTGGGTCTAAACAGGCTCCACCCAAAGCACTGGCTTATTTCACCTAAGTTTTAACACACACACACACACACACACACACACACACACACACACACGGCTTGTACTGAAAACAAATACCCTTCTTTTTCATATCAAACAACACATTCACTGAAAACATTTTTGTCGAGGTTTGAGAGGAAACCACTGTGTGACATATTTAAACTCACTTTGTTCTGTTTGAAAATATGCTGGAAGGAGTTCTGAACAGGAGATAAAGCAAACCTCAGAGGGAAACAGCCACTGACAAAACGTCGGGCCATGGAGGTGAGGGGTCTTGTTGAACATGAAGGAATTGTTTGTTTGTTAAATGGAAAAGTCAGGATATTGTGGGGATGTTGTCCAGCCTCAGCTAAGTAAACATTGAGTCTGCTCAGGTCAAACTCAAACATAATCATTGCCCTATTTTTTTCTAGCACAGTTTTAAATCACAAGGGGGAAAAAAAGCACAGAGAGGGAAAAGAACAAGGGTCAGCAGGCTTTCTGAAGCTGAAACTGTTCTGTCCACCAAAGACCTATGCCAAACACCTAATTAACGGAGTCAGAAGGCGAAATTGGTATTTCTCTTTGCTATGAACACACAGGCTAGTTAACAAGGCTTTCTGAAGGGACTTGCTGAATCTGCTGCTAGGCCCGTGGCCCAGAAACACCGTGCAAGCAGTGATTTGAGGAAAGAGGAGATACATTTGCAGGAGGTTTGATTAATTATTAAATATACAAACCTGAAACCAGGAGCCATCATTGGAGAGCTCTCTCTCACCTCCCACGACCAGCCAGTCGCTGTGTCTTATAGATTTTACCAAGTAAATATCTCTCAGATACATGCCCTTCTCTGGATTCCGGCCCCAGGCCCCGGCCCCAGGCCCCAGGTCCAGTTCTCTTAGCTCTCACTGGGGACCACTGTACCTGCTGGCCCACCCTCCCAGCCCCATCCACTTACACTCCTCACTACATAGCCATACTACAGCCAGACAGATCCTTTCATAGAAACTCTAAAATAAGACTGTTCTGAATTTTTTAAAACATCCCCTTATTTTAATTGGGATGGCATGACGTTTATAGATGAATTTAGGAAGACTTGACATCATTATGTTGTTGGATCTTCCTGACCATAGGCTTTTCGGGTGCTTTCTTTGTGTCCTCTGCAGGTTAAATTCTCTTCCTCTGACTCTTGTCCAGTTCTTGTTACATTTATTCTTAAGAATTTCACTCTGTTGTGCCTTTTATAAATGGAGGCCTCTTCTTCTAATACTTCTTCTAAGTGGTTATTGTCTGTAGACAAGCAAGTTCTTTGATTTCTACATAGGAATTTGCTCCGACCATCTTAGTGAATTCTCTTATGGTTTGAATAGTTTCTTCGTGGATTCTTTTGGGGTTTTTAGCTATATGAGAATATCATCTGTAAATGGTGACAATTTTACCTCTTTTTTTTTTTTTTCCTGATTTTTAAATCTCTAACTTCTTTCTCTCACTCATGTGTGTTGGCCGGCTCTTCAAAGAGCCATGATAGTGGGCGTGTAGTCTTGTCCCTGAGTAGTGAAATGCTTCTAGAGTTCCTATTATAAATGCTAAGTTTTCGGTTGAGTTAGATCCGTTTTATCATGTTAGGGAAGTATTCCTCACTGCTTCATTAATTAGCATTTTTACAGAGGGATCTTTTAACACCTGATCATGTGACTCCCTGCTTCTCATTCTCTGAAGAGGAAACTGTTCTCACCTGTGTCCCAAGGTCCTGGGCGGTCTGGCTTCTGGTCTTCACCAGCCTCAAGTGAGGCTCCATTTTGCTTCCTGGCTCCAACCACACTGGCTGCTAGAGCACACTGTGCCCCTTCCAGACTTAGCACCCTGGACCCCTTTGCCTTCTGTCTACTCACTGTTCTGCCTTCCACCCTGCTCCGAATTTCTTCTCCTGGATAGCCCCTACTATCTATCTGAGCTCATTTCAGTAGTCACTCTCTCATGGAAGGCTCCTTGATCCCTTAACCACAATGGATTCCCCACCTAATGCCTGCTTCTCCCTAATGAGCCAGGCAAAGTCAGATTGTGAGGTGCCATTGTAATGAGTCCCACGTGGCCAGACCAGGGGCAGAAGGTGCAAAGTAGGCCATCACGCTAGTTCATGTTCAAATGGTGATGGTCCTGGGGTTGGGAAGTAGGGAAAGGACACAAGAGATACTATGGAGGTAAAAGCTATATGGCTTGACCACTGAGTGGAGGCAAGGGGTGAGGGATGGGAAAGGGACCTAGGGGGTGCCCTGATGACTCTTCCTGGGTGATTTGATGGGGCCGAGATGGGGATTCCAGAATGGGGGGCAGGTTTGAGGGAAAAAGTGATGAATTTGGTTTGGGACATTCATTTAGCAATCATTTATGGAAAACAAAAGGAGGGAGTTTCAAGAAGCAGGGAGTGGAGACTAGAGCCAAATCTTATAGGGGCGGGGAGAGGATGGAAATGGGTTTCTGCATTTGGCAGTTGGGGGTCATTGGTACCTTGAACAGGAACATTTTTTTGGAAATGGGGATATCATTGGAGCAGGTTTATGAGTAAAAGCTGGGCATCATGAGGTAGGAAGTAGTGGAATCCGCTGTAGACTTCCTGTCCAAATAAGACGATATCTGGAGGATAAGATATGGGAACAGTGTAGAGAGAAAGAGAAAAAATTAGTGAGAAAAGGAATCTCTGGAGAGAGGGGTTGCAGGAGGAAGGAGGGCACACAGAGCAGAATGTGTGTGGCCTTAGCCTTACACAGGGGACCACCTGAGACAGGGGAGAGGGAGAAAGGAGAGGTGGAAAGGCAGCTGAGGGTGCTCTCGCCTAATGGCCGTGATCTTCTTGGTGTTGTCAGAGGCCAAGTGAGAAGAGATGGAAGGGTTGAGACTTCAGGGTTTAGAAGTGTTACTCAGTGAAATAGGAAGGGGACCCTTCTAGAAGGCTGAGGCAGGATTCCTGAGCCTCTGGGACTGGAGACCGTTCATGTGTGGGGGAATCTGCTCCCTGCTTTGTGGTTTTCCCCATCAGGGCCTAGGAGACTGGGGGTGGCATGTAGATGGGGATGATTGGCTTGATTCATTCAGGGTGGACCAAGGAAATGCAGAAGGCTGGAAAGGCAAAGACAATGGCAAGAGAGAAACCACTGATGAACTCTAGGGCCCAGACTGGCAGAGGGAAATGAGAGCAGGGGTCCACGGGCATGGGGAGGACGCGTGTTGAGGATCGCAGTGAGAGCTCCCTTGGATTGTACTTCAGAGATAGCACACGTGCCTGGGTTCATCTTGCAGGAGTAAGAATCAGAAATATATGAAATCAACCTCCCCCTTCCATTAGAATGTGGAAACATCTCTTAATCAGGATTCTTTTTATGACTTATGGCCTCTAAGGACCATACATGGTAGGGCTCTAGGCTTCACGTGTCCTCAGTAATGGCATAAAGAAAGGCCTCTGATAGTGCCAGCTCTTCTGTCATAGGAATCTGCTTCCGGGAGTAGACTGGATTTGCCAAGCAGGGTAGTGTTTTTCTAAACTAGTGATCTGTGAACTGGTATCAGTCTAAAATTAGCCCGTGAAAAGATAAGCTTCAATATGTGTCATTAGGTGGAATTACAAGTAATTGAGGGTGAAATTTCCCATTTTTACAAAAAAAAGTCTCTGCAGATCAGGCACTCCCCTGTGAAAGGGTGCCGTGACTGCCTCGGCGGCTCCTTACAGCATGCCCTCTGCAGCTGTAAGGGCAGAGGCGCCTCCAGCGGGTGTGGGTGGCCCAGCCCTGCTCAGCTGGTCCTTCAGTGCAGGCTTGCTGGGGGCCGGGACCAGATTTCCTGCGTGCTCGCTAGCAACCGTGCGTGCGTGCTGGGTGATCACTGGAGTTAGTCATAGCACGTTCTTAGTGGCCCGGTTGTTCTGTTCAAGTGTTTCTGGTCCTCACATCAGGTCTCCTCTTACTTGGTTCCGACTGAGCAGTCAGATGCCTCAGCTCTCAGCCCTTGCTTTCCAGGTGCTTTTCTTCAGGGCTCTGAGCCCCTCGTGATGATCTCACTTGAGTGACATTTCTAGCCATGTACCTGGTTGACAGGAACAGTGAGTCACAGTTTTCCACATTCAGTATCTCTTGTTCCTTCCCTTCCAGGGGTGACGAGATTGTGTGTATGTGTGTGCACACGCGCACGCTTGGGAGAGGGTTGGGGAGAGGTGGGTGACTGTTATTATCAAAATGACTGGAATCTAAATGTGAGGCTGAGTCATCTCAGCCTGTGTGGATGGTGGTGGGCAGGGGGAAGGAACGGTCTGGGGTTGACTAATGCCTTGAGGAAGTTTCTGAGGACGCCTCTTCTTGGATCTGCATAATGAGCATCCAGGCACAGATACCAAGACTTCCAGTTCACCATTTTCTGGACTGAAAGGTGTAATCTACTAGGGGGTCATGAAAGCAATTTAATAGGTTGATAGTCAGAATTTAGGATAGAATAGAATAGGATGGAATAGAATAGAAAATAGAGTGCATCTCCTTAGGTAAGGTTAAGCACTGTTTTGTAAAATTTTGTTTCAGGTTGGTATGTGTGTGTGCATTTTAGACTGTGATGTAAAATGCATTTGTTGCTATTTGAAAAGTTTGAAAACCGCTGCTCTAGATGGATGATAAGTTTTTAATGAACTCTTTGGGTAAGGATTGAGGACTATTTATTCATTCTTGTATTCCCTTGCCCCTAGCAGTATGTAGCATATATATTAGATGCTTAATAGCTATTTTTGGAAGGGAGGCAGGCTGAGAGGAAGGGAGGAAGGAAAGAAGGAGAGAAGGAAGAAAGGGAAGGAGGGAAGGAGTGGGGAGCTGGGAAGAAAAGGTAGGAGGGAAGGAAGGGAAGGGGGGAGGGAAGGGAAAGAAGGAGAGGGAGGGAAGAAGGAAAGAAGGAGGGAGGGAGGGATGGAAAAGAGGAAAGGAGGACAGAAGGAAGGAAGAATGGATGGAAGGAAGGAAGTTGGAAGGAAGGAAGGAAGGAAGGTCTGTCTTTGAAGGGCTGGAATAAGGCAGATCTGGACTTTATACTTCATTCCTCAGCATCATCCCAGGATCCCAATAACCATATCTCCTCCCTTTTCACAACAATAGTCAGTGAAGACAGCCCTAACCTAAGATAAATAGAGGTAACCAGCTTCAAACCAAAACCCAAAGATCAGAAGAGTCGAAAATCATCATAGGTAAAGGAGAATGTCTGCAAAAATGTTCTCCCTAAGGGTTTATGTCATCTCTGCTCAAGAGATCTTGATTGGATAATATGGTGCATTTGTCTTCCATTGCTGCTGCACCAAATTACCACAAACTGAGTGGTTTAAAATGGTGTGAATTATTATCTTAGAGTTCTAGAAGTCAGAAGTCCAAAACATGTCTTGCTGCACTATAATGAAGATGTTGGCAGGCTACATTCCTCCTGGAACTCCTAGTTTCCTTGACCTTTCCAGTGTTTAGAGGCTGTCCTTGGCTTGTGGCCCCTTCCTGTATTTTCAGAGTAGCAACATTGGACTGAATCTTTCTTGTGCAGCCTTCTCTCTGGTTCTCTCTTCTGATTTTCTCTTTCACATTTAAGGACCCTCGAGTTTACATTGGGTCCACTGGGATGATCCAGGATAACCTCCCTATGTTTTTTTTAAATGTGTATTTATTTTTGAGAGCTAGCGAGCAAGAGAGAGAGAGGGAGAGAGAGAATTCCAAGCAGACTCTGCGTTATCAGTGCAGAGCCCCACTGCAGGGCTCTGCCTCACGAACCAGGAGATCATGACCTGAGCCGAAATCAAGATTCGAATGCTAAACCAACTGAACTACCCGGGCGCCCCTAATCTCCCTATCCTCAGGTCAGCTGATTAGCAACCTTAATTCTATCTGCAACCTTCATTCCCCTTTGCCTTGTAACCTAACGGATTCATAGGTTCTGGGGATTAGGACGTGGACACTTTGTGGGGGGGGGCCATCATCCTGTCTACCAAATAGGCTTATTCTAGGATTGCCAATCATTGGTAGCCTGTGCCAATGCTTTGGTATTTGTATAGAGTATGGTTGGGCAGGGCATTTGTGCTGTGACTATCTCATGGATGTGCTAAATAGTTCCATTCATACAGAGCTGGGTAGTTGTCCCAGGAGAAGGACTGATCTGACAGCTGGTTTGGCAGGGTTAATTGGACAGCCAGGTTGCAATACGCTCTTGTGTGGTACTTTTGCAGAACTGTTGTCACGTTGCTGATCTCCTTGATGTTGTCTGTAAACAGCAGCTGTCTTCAGCTGGCTCACCTACTCCTATCTCCCAGACAATATATGGAACACAGGGTGACGGGAATGTGAGCCAGGGTAGTAGTGACTGAGTGCCTGCATCAGGCTCTGTGTAGTATTGTTTGGATTTAATCTTCAGAATGGCTGTCCAAGGTAGGTGCCATTACTATTCCTATTTAGAGAGGAAACAAGTAAGGCTGGGGGAGGGGGGGACAGGGGGCAGGTAATTCATCCAGTAGATGACTCAGCTGGTCTAAGTGGCTAAGCCTGGATTCTAGCCCTGACATCCTCTTCTCAGGAAGCTCACAGAGAGGGGAGATCAGTGCCAGGCCCCTAGCACTGGACAGAATCTCTGGTGAGTCAACTGTGTACCCAGGTTTCCTATCTCCATGACAAGGACGATAGTACCGGAATCCACATTCCAATGCAAGGGAATGTGTCAGTGACAGGAGAGAGTGAAGGGGCTGCTCTGTGGATGAGAATTCTGTTTTCATGACTGGGGATTAATGACCTTAGTGTATCTGATGGGATTAGGGAGCAAGTTTCCACATTATTACTAGCGTGAGTTATGTTGAAATCTCTTAACTGCTGGGAGTATTCTGTGTTACTTCAACTCCTTAGGAAATGTAGTCTGAACTGTTGGTCACCATAAACCAGTTAACTGACACATTGCCTTTGGCTTTTGAAAGAACTGTTGCTTTAATTTCCCCCCCCGCCCTTGGACTCTTGGAAATGCTCAGCCAATAACAATCCACTGAAGTAGAGGGCTCATGAGTTCACCTCATAAAAAGCCATGGGAAGGAGATTTCACTTGTACCTTCTTGATTTATTTATTTTTTTGGGTGAAATTTGTGTAAGATGCACTGTAAATACTGTTCTGTATTTAATTTTTTATTTAATTTTTTAAAAAAGTGGAAAATATGTGAGGCAAATGAGAGAACCTCATCTTACTCACTTGGTATCTCCAGTACTTGACAGAGTAGATGCTCAACAATTGTGTTTAAAGAATAATCACATTATTCATTTCTTTAAAAAAAATTTTTTTAAATGTTTATTTTTGAGAGAGGGAGAGAGAAAGACATTGTGTGAGTGGGGGAGGGGCAGAGAGAGAGAGGGAGACACAGAATCTGAAGCAGGCTCCAGGCTCTGGGCTGTCAGCACAGAACCCGACATGGGGCTCGAACCCACAAACCGTGAGATCATGACCTGACCTGACCTGAAGACCGGTGCTTAACCAACTGAGCCACCCAGGTGCCCCACGTTATTCATTTCTTTACTAATAAAATACCATTTGAGTAAGAGACTATGTGGGGCCAAAGAGAATGGGGTGGAGTCCTTACTTCAAGGAGCTTCCTGGCTAGCAAACATATTTGCCCAGTGCTTTTTTCCCTTAAGGATGTTAGTAGTTGCATAGCAGATGCAAAGCTTATGGAAGAGCTCCTAAGTCAGCTGAGATTTGTCTGCATTGCTGCTTCCCTGAGTAATTTATTTTCTTTGTGAGCCTTCCAATAGGAGGTGGTTTCCTGGATAACTCCCATTATAATTTAATTTAAAATTTGACTTCCTGTGAGATAGAATAAAAGGTGTTGAGACTGCATAGAAGCACACCTGTTTTGTACTAGAAATCTAATTAGAGCTTTTTCCACATGGTTTTATGAACGGAAAAATGGCTTTCATGCCACTTAAGCCACTGACATGAGCCAACTGTCCCAACCCACTGTAACTATTCAAGTGATATAGAGAAATGTAGGGGGAAAAGCAGCTTTTCTGTGCTTCTTGGCGTTGCCGTATAGTCTCGCCATGTAAACATGTGCAATTTTGGGGGGGGCATTTTTATGTTTTTGGGTCCAGATGGTTGTTCCAAAAGGAGCACTGTCCCTGCTGATCGAGTGGGAAGTCAAGACAGAAAGTGTCCTTCTGTGTCACAATCCACTTTGGAGGGCAGCCCTGCTGTTCGCGTCACAGGGCTGTAGCATCCCCCCTCCCAAGATGCAGCGTGCCTGTTCCTAATGAAGACTGTAAATGGCCTGTGGTCACTTTTCTTTGAAAACCTCGTCATGTTCCTTGGCAGCCAGCAGGTTTGCGTTTGGGCACGAAAGCTAGCACGCTGCTGGCAAGTTCACCCCATTTCTTGAGACTTATTTGGGTAATAAGAATGTGTAAGTGAATTACATTGGCCCTTGTAACGAATCATTTTATGTGGACACGTGGTTGCAAGCTAAATACCAAATACCATTGTGTATCTTTCCTGATACTTGAAAGGAGGTTAGTTTTCTCTGAATAGTTACAGCCCCTCTTGGATCATGCTTTTCATTTGCCTAAACGAGGAAACTCATAGATGTTCTCTGATTAAAGGAAGAAAAGGTTAAAAAGTAGGGACTGAGGCAAAACCAGAAACCTTGGGCTCTGAGAGGCTGGCCTGGCTGGGATGTTCACCAACAGCTGTCTGACTGCAGACGCCCAGGCAGGCCGCTGAACCTCCGTGGGTCGGTTTTGTTTAGGTTAGGGGGGTGGCGGGGGGGGGGACCAGGTGAGCTCCAGCTCTAAAGATTCTCTATTGCGTGACTAGGCCACGTGGAAGGCCAGGCTTGGTAACGGCAGCTGGACAGAGCGGCTGGCGTGTGTAGACATGTGCGTAAATGCCCCTGCTCGTGATTCAAAGCACAGCTGGTGGCCCTCTGTGACCTTGACAAGTGTCCTTCTCCAATGGAGACGCTAACAAACTGTGACATGACATGTGCCATGGAAATGGAGGGTGCTTTGATGTCTTCCAGTTGGCTGGCTTACATCTTTCCTGAGGGAGCCCTGGACTTTTGGGCAGAGGAAATAGCAGTGGCTAGGAAAAACCAGATCCACTCCTCTGCACACATGCACTCTGTTCCCAGTAATTGTATCAGTGTGTGGCTGAGCCAGGGGCACCCATGAGAAATAGCTGTAAGCCCAGGTGATGCCAGGGTCAGTGCCACAGGATGTGGGTTTTGACACTGCCAAGAGATACGCCAAAGGATTGTAGAAAAATCCAGCTATAAGACTTCACAGCCCCCAACAACAAAAAGAAAATAGGAAAGAAAAACAGTATTGTGTCAACTATGTAATTAATTGCCGATAATCTGAAAGTAAAAGAAGCTCGCTTATAAATTACATGTTTATATATGATAATTGTACTACATTTTGAGTTCAGGGTCAGGGGCTCTTCCCTGAGGCCCGGGAGTGCAGGAGTCCAGGCATGGCTAATCCTTCCTGTGGGCACCTCCCCACCCCCAGCTGGTGAGAACCCCTTGGGAGCTGAAGCCTGTTTACACAGGGCTGGCATGTATCATATCAGCCCAAACCATGGCTGGAGTGGCCTGGGCGTGCTCCATTCTTCTGCTGCGTGAGTCCCCCGGTGAGGACTTCATGTGATCAAATGATTTCAACTTGGTGGCGACCTCCCACTAGTTCCTCTTGTAATGCTCCTAGGTGCCTTCAAACATTGTATTTGGGTCACTGAGGACACAATTCTATGAATCATTTAGGCCACAGTAATAGCTGCAATAGCGCTTTCTTTTACTATCCTCTGGGTGCTTTCAAAATGGATCTCTCACCCAATTTTATCTGGTTTATCAAGTTTTTGTCAGTGTGGATCGGGCCGAGTGAAGACCAGCACTCACTCACCACTTTACATTATAAGGAGGAGCCAGGTTAGAGAAGCAGGGCAACTCCAGTCTCCCGCCGCACTGGTAGTGCCCGTGGAGCAAGCTCTTTGCCTAATGAAACTGGATCTGCTCCACGACGGAGAGAATCCTTGTGTGACATGTTTCGTAATAGCCCTGTCTGGGTCGGCCATAGTCTCAGGAGAGGGGACCCGCTCAGGGCTTCCATTCCTGGACTGCAGGCAAAACCTTTAGAGAATGACTTCCTGGGTTTCCCCCACGGCTTGTTTGTTCTGACCTTTGCAGGGAGATGTAAGGCAGGCTACACAGCTGTCCCTGAGCACAGAGTGCCACTGCCACCTTGCTGGTAAAAATTGGTGTTCACATGGGAAGGAACTGCCATATCAGGTCCTCGGGGATTACAAACGTTTATCCCACTTAATCCTCATATTGACCTCAGGAACTTTACCAATGGGGAAACTGAGGCTCTGTGAAGTCACCAGGTGGTAAGGGGTGGCCCCAGGGTTTGCCTGCCTACACCCCGCCCGTGGGGGGCCTGCCTCCCTGTCCAGGGAGATTAGGTGAGCATGTGCATCAGGGAGAAGGTAAGAGAAAGGAGGCACCATGGGGAAAATGCTAGCACCTGTGCAGGTGTGAGGTCGAGAGGGGAGGGAAGGGGTGTTTCAGGAAGTGTTCATGGAGTAGATAATACTGGGATGAACATTAAAGAAAGGCTCAGGTGTAGACAAATCTGTGATTTCTTGACCAACGTCTGTCTCTGGCATTGGATTATAAGCCGAGTAGGGCAGGGGCCTTTCCTATCCTCTCTGTCTGTTCCTTTTTCCTTTCTGCACTGCACCCCAAAGCTCTGGCAGAGTGGCAGAGAGCCGGGCACACAGTGGTGTGGGCTCAGCGTGTACTGTTTGAATGGGTGGTTGGTCCTGATGCAGATATGGAGGCACCCAAGGCGGCAAGAAGAGCGTGGGTGTGGAGAATCGGGCCAGGGTCTCGGGCAGGGCGAGAGCAAGGAGTCATAGCCAACGGGGCAGGACAGGCACTCGGACGGGGCGCCACGGGAGGCCTTGGGACCCCAGGCAGAGGGCCCGTAGGGACCTGGTGTTAGCTCCAGGGCCTTGGCTAACTTACTCAATGTTTCTGCTCCTCCAGCTCTTGCTTATTTCTAAAGTGGAGACAATGAAGGCACAGCCTTCTGAGATCATTTGGAAGATTAAATAACGTTATGACCTGTCAGGTGTCGAGCACTGTGTTGACACACGGTAATGTAAGTGCTTGAGGCCACTCAGCTCTTTTTGTTTTTCTTAATTCATGAGCCTTCAGGACGGCTTGGCTTTCTGGTGGGGTAGGATGAGACTGGGCTGAGCTGCTAGGTAAATTCATCTGGTGGGACGGTTTGGGGTGGAGGAGAGAGCCCTCGGGGCAGGGAAGGGTGAGTTACTAGGATCTGGGGCCCCTGGTGAGCAGGCGTGAGGACTGGAGCTGAGGACCGCGGGAGGAACGTAGCGTGGGCCCAGGTGCCAGGCACCTCAACCAGCCCGAGTCTGCGGGGCTCCGTGGCTCACTAACGGGGAGGGTGAAGGTTTGCATCTGAGCCCCTCGGTCATGGGGAGAGGGGAACCAGAAGATTTGCTCTGGAGAGATGATGCGTTCAGGTTGGGCTGTGTTGAGTTCCCTGGTGCGTGTGGGGTCTGCAGGTGCAGAAGCTCCAGCGAGTTGGGAGACCCCATTCTAGAACTCTGGAGGGGGGGTCAGGCAGGTGAGCCCACAGGGAAGTCCCCAACACAGAGCCGTCTGGAGGGCAGCGGGGCGGGGGGGGGGGGGAGGCAAGGACAGGCCTGAGCTCCCAGGGAGGGGCTGGAGTGGCAGCTGGTGGGGATGGAGGAAGCAGAGGAGGCCTTCCTTTGCTGAGCTTGCTAATGAGACCCGGCCGCCGCTTAGAGAGAGGGGGCCATGGTCACTCGTGGGACATGGTGACCACGGCTATCGCTGCTGACGGCTCTGCCTTATAACCACAGGTCTTCCCAGTGAGCCCCAGCCTTTCCCAGAATTGCAGTGGCCTAAAAGAGGGCTGGTGAGCCTAGGGCACTGCATCAGGAATCCCACTAAGTGCCTTTGGCCAAAGGGTTGTTGTTTTCCAGTCACATGAAGCTTTACACCGGACGGCACCATTTCCTTTTCAGACGGCATTGACCGAGGCAATGCTGGAATAACAAATTAGGTTAATGGATGTGTCCTTCCTTAAGGAGGCCATGTCCCCTCCAGAGAATACCTAGATTCTCTTTATAGTGGTGTCGTGAAAATGAACAGTGTGCGCTGTGCCTTGCTTGCGAGCATCCTGGATGGGCTCCTTCTGTTCTTGCCCAGACCTGAGCGGGTTATCTTTGCAGGGAGATTTAGGTTCTCAATCATTTTAAAGGGAAGGTAGTCAGCCCTCTTCCCAGAAAAATTGCTGTGTGTGCCTATATACAGGTCTTGGCTCAATTCAGTGGTTCTGAGTCCCCTGAAGCCCTCAGGTTAAGAGTCCTTCCCTTAAAGTCTCAGCCTCAGAATTTTCCTGTTATT
This sequence comes from Cryptoprocta ferox, assembly GCA_028646485.1. Taxonomy (NCBI): domain Eukaryota; kingdom Metazoa; phylum Chordata; class Mammalia; order Carnivora; family Eupleridae; genus Cryptoprocta; species Cryptoprocta ferox. The sequence continues at coordinate 9,959,220 of CM053577.1, read as the reverse complement.
AATAAGATGACCTTCTATGTCAAGGTAGGATAGATTCAAATATGTATTATTGAAGAAGCCTATTGGCTGTTCTCGATAACTATATTGTTGATTGCTGTAGGATAATAAATTTGTATATTTAAAACTGGGAAAAAGAGTCCTGTGGATGCTGTGATTCATTCTTTCCCATATGAAATTATGGGGTCATGTAGGTCGGAGTTTTGCAAGAAGAAGAGAAAGCACAAGTTGATTAAATTTACAGACATTAATGTTTCTGTGGGACGGTAGAGCAAAATAGAAAATACATGCAAGTCTATTTTCTTTTATGATTTATTTAATTTTCTAAATAGAGATTAAGCTAGTTAAAAGTTATGTGCACTGAACTGTCATGTAATTTTTTAATTGAGGTCAAATACACTACCAAAATTTATCCTTTTAACCAATTTTAAGTGTACGGTTCTGGATCTCATGACATTAAAGATCTCATGTAGTTTTAATGAATGTCACTGTGAAAAATTTCTAAATCTTCAGAACTAAATAAGAAAATATTGTAAGAAAGTATTTACCCAGAAAAATATAATTCTTGAATTGATTTCTAAGGTGTCACAAATTTGGCCTATCCTGGGCAAGAAAACCATAAGCATATAAGAATGCTTTGTGGAAAGTTATCATAGATTTTAGAAGTAGAATTGTTTTCTAAATGGGGTGATTATTTTTATTTTGCTAGAGGACTAAGGAAATCTCCAAGATAGCTACATTAAGAAAATTTTAGAGATTGTACGATTAAAATCTGGACTTTGGGTTTCATCTGGACGTATGGAAAATCGGTGAGATCTTGAAAGCAAGTGTCAGGGGTAGACAGATCTCTATATTTTTCATTAGCTGAAGTTAACGTATTTTCACAGGTATCCACCAAACGGCTTGATGCTAAAATCTCGTGTGAATTTGCAAACGTGAGGATCGCCATAGTAACATCTATATTAACCTTTACATCTAACATTATTTGTAAAAGATGCTTGTGCCTTTGTGAAATGAGTCTCTCGGGAAAAATAAGAGATCTTTTTCCTTCTCTTATACCACAGGATGTTCCTCCCTTATCCCAGGCATTGTTTTTGAAATTCAAAAGTCTGGATGTCATATTAGAAGCAGCCAAAATATTAGTGTTGGTGTCAGGAAGTTAGAATACTATTTTCAAAAGTAGTGTGGGCCAAAGCTATGGAATTTATGGATGTACTTGGCTATGGGGGATAGTAGGGAAAGCTTTGGACAAATATATCTTATAAGTAATAAATTCAGGGTATTGTCCAGACTGTGGTAAGTTCCAAGGGCTGAATTCATCTAGAATTAAGCATTCATGCTGAGCTAGCTGCTTCACTGCCTAAAGAATCATATCGCTAAACAAAGAGCCTTTGTGGCAGTGAACGCGAGGGGCAGCGAGTGACTTTTCTTTAACACTGTCACTTAGGATTGGTACGGTTCCCTGTCATTTTCCCCCATCTCGTGTAGCCATTTACATCTCTCATTTCATTTTTTGTCTTAAAGTGTATTTATTTAGTTTGCAAGAGAGTGGGAGTGGGGGAGGGCAGAGAGAGAGGGAGAAAGAATCTGTGCTGCCAGCACAGAGCCCGATGTAGGGCTTGAACTCATGACCCTGAGTTCATGACCTGAGCCAAAATCAAGAGTTGGAAGCTCAACTGACTGAGCCACCCAGACACCCCTGCAGCTTTTATTTCCTAATGAAATATTTCCTTTCTTCATTCTCAAAATGTCTTAGGGCCCTTAAGAAACTGACAAGTACAATTGCAGAGTGCTTGAAGATATTTTTGAGAACTTGTAGGCGATATGGGAAGATTCCTAATGATTGCAAGAGGACCAATTAAAAAATTTTTTTAAATGTTTTTATTTATTTTTGAGAGCGCACGCGCGAGAGAGACAGCACCACAAGCAGGGGAGGGGCAGAGAGAGGGAGACACAGAATCTGAAGCAGGCTCCAGGCTCCGAGCTGTCAGCATAGAGCCCGATGTGGGGCTCGAACTCACCAATCGTGAGACCATGACCTGAGCTGAAGTCGGACGCTTAACCAACTGAGCCACCCAGGCGCCCCATGAGGACCGATTTTAAGATCTCTCTTCCTCAAAAGAAAAGAAGTCCTGCTGGGTATTGATTTATGGCCCCAGATTAGAGCAATAAGCCATTTATACACAGGCAGTAAGAAGTGCCCAGGATCCCAAGACGTGACCACTGGGGCTGCAGGAGGAGCCGAAGGTGCTGACGTAAGCAGACATGTCCTAGGGGTGTCTCGCAGAGTTTCACCACTCAGAAAATGCCCCTCACTGGACTAAGCCTTGTGGACGCAACAGGAAAAACGAAAGCAAGGAGTCTCTCCTGGTCTTCCCAAGGCGCCATTTTAGAAGACAGGGTATGCATCATGAGCAGTGACAACAGCTAACCTCTATGGGACCAAACAGGGCCATGTCAGGGGGAGAAGCAGGAGTCCACACAGGCTCCATTAGGTCTCTTTAGTGTTCAGAGAGGCAAAATGAGGAGTGGTTAGGGGCATGAGCTCTGCAGCCAGGCTGTCTGGGCTCAAATCCCAGCTCTGCCGCTTACCAGCTGTGTGACCTCAGGGTGAACTACTTAGCCTCTCTGTGCCTCAGTTTCCCCATATTTAAAATGGAGGTAATAATGGGACCTACCTAAGAGGGATGTTGAGGGATTAGGTGATACGTGCAAAGCACCTGGCTCACAGTATGTGGTATATAAATGTTTGCTATAATTATAATCATGCTGCAACCTTATCATGTTTGTCGGGAAATCTGGACCACCCACGTTAAGAGCCCCTATTGCTAGCAGTATGTTTAGCTCAGGGTTCAGGGGCTTCTCTCAGAGGGCCTCTGCACAGCGTGGTGCCAAGTGGATGGATTGAGGGGCCCTGAGAGACCTGTCACCGAGGGTTTACTCCCCAAGCCCTGCGTTTGCCAAAAATGAGGGTTTTTTGTTTGTTTGTTTGTTTCTTGAGCAATGGTTTCTTGCACCTGACCTTTGCACAAAGGAAGGGCTGTCTAAGCAGACAGTCTGTACCATCTTCTCTCCATCTTTCCTGTCCCTCTCCACAGGCAGTGCGATGTGGCGGGTAACTAAGAGTATAGCTTCTAGAATTACACTGATCACTAGCTGTGTGGCCCAGGGCAAGTCATCTAACTTCTCTAGGCCTTAGGCTCCTGACCTGTACAAAGGGGCTGATATAGATATTTACCTCGTAAAATGTGACAATTAAAAAAGGACAAAGCTTTAAAAGCAATGTTACCATTGGGGGAAGCAGGGTGAAGTGTACCTAGAAACTCTGTACTATTTTTGCAACTTGCTGGGAGTCTCTATTTTTTAAAAAAAAAAAGTGAAAATAAAAGCATGCAAAGAGCTTAGCGTTGTCCTTGGCCCACAAATGCTAAGAAATGTATGGAGTATGTGTGCAAATGTATTGAGTACGGATGCACTCTACTAAATATTTTATGTGCACGAATTGATTTCATCCTCAGAACACCCCTACGAGGTATGCTGTCCCCATTTTTAAGATTGGGAATCGGAGTCACAAAGAGAGTAAGCCAAACTGGGGGTCTGCGGAGCCCGTGCCTTGACCATGGCGCTGTGCGCCCCTCCTGGTGAGAACTCAGAACGGTGAGCTCTTCTGCTGATGGCTGATGTTAGAGCCCTCCGTTTCAGAGACTGCTGGTGCCTCTGTAGTGTGATTCGTGAAGGGGAACAGAGTCTTTTTACCTGTCCTGGAATTTGTGCACTAAATGGCTGGTTTGGTAACCTGCCTGAATGAAAGATGAGCATCTCTGTAACATTTACATATAACATCAAATTTGTTGGATTTGTTAATACCTTGAAAGATGGGGACAGAGTTCAGAGAAGCCTTGAAAACTGTGTACTAGAAACTTCCATCAGAGCAGCAGTGGCTTGACGGAGACTGCAGACACACGTCCTGCATGGGAAGACTGCCACAGGCATAGACAAATACACTCAGGAAGTTCTGGACATCTTTCTGGATGCCAAATGAAGTACTGTGGTGTTTCCTTGAAACAGGCGGGCTTGAAGGTATTAATAGCAGCATGACACGGCCAGATCGGGGAGGTACCTCTTCTCTGGACATTTGTCAGACCCTTATCAGAATCGTGTGTTCACTTTTGCTGTTCCGTTTCCAAGGGGAGGTGAATTTGTCGGGAGAAGAGCCGTGAAAGCATTGGAGGCAGCTGTTCTAGCCCCCGCAGCTGGGCGACCGGTGGGCTTGCTCTTACTCTAGGGCTGTGAAGGTTTCTTTTTCAGTTAAGGGCTTGAGGTTTTCTTTAAAAGGAAAAAAAAAAAAGCTATTCTTTAAAGGACATCTTAGTGTTGGCAGTGCTGTCTCTTAAGTGACAGTCATCTTTCTTATTTGTTTTTTTAAAATGTTTATTTTTGAGAGAGAGAGACAGAGTGTGAGTAGGGGAGGGACAGAGAGAGAGGGAGACACAGAATCCAAAGCAGGCTCCAGGCTCTGAGCTAGCTGTCAGCACTAGCGGGGCTCGAACCCACAAACCATGAGATCATGACCTGAGCTGAAGTCGGACTTAACTGACTGAGCCACCCAGGGCGCCCCTTGAGTGACAGTCATCTTGAAGTGTGGACTCAGAAAGAGCCTCCCTGTTTCTCAGGGCTGTTTATCAGCCTGCTCTGTCTGTGAACGTGGGCTGTGATGAGAAGTCAAATCTAGTAGCCTCCCTGGCATTCATGACTGCCCAAGTCCAAGCACGATTACTGTCACTGCCCCTGAAATGAGGGAAGGGGATTCGCAGGTGCCCTGCAGGGCTCTCCCCACGTCCCCGTGTGGCCTCGCCAGGGATTAAACTCCGTTCAGGCTTCACAGTGATGGCCCCTGGCGAGTGCCCTGAAGCACTCACTCTACTTTGCCCTATGTTAGAGAACGTGTGCCTGTGATTGGACATTATTCACCCCCGTCACCGTCACCGCTGCCTCACCCCCAGGCTAGCATCATCATTACCTCCCGATGGGTCTCTCCACTCCCCCACCCTGCGTCCTACCCTGTGCTCCACACGGCGATGAGTGATCTTTTCAGACAGAAGTCGGGTCGTGCCATCAATAGCTGGGAAGTCTTGTGTGAGCTTACCTGTCGGACCTGCCCCGGTTGGCCTAAGCTCCCATCCCCCTCCCCTTGCTCGTTTCCGCCAGCCACCCTGACCTCCTAGGTGCTCCTCCAGTACCTGGCCCCTCTCCCCATGGTCTGGGCACTTGCTGTTCCCTTCGTGGGGAATTCTTTTTCCCCAGATGTACACGCAGCTGGCTTGTTTCCTCTCTTCTTTCAGGTGTTCCATCAAATGCCACCTTCTGGTGATGCCCAGCTCCCAGAGCTGCCCTGTCTAAAGCGGAAATCCCCACACACTTCATATCCCCCTTCTCTCCTTTATCTTTGATCCTTTCTTTCGGATACCATCTAACGCATGTTTTTCTTTTTAGTCTTGCTTTTATAACCTCTTTCTTTCCATTGCAGTGTTTGCTTCTTGAGGGCGGACTTTTAAAATTTGTTTTGTTCTCTACTAAGTCTTCGGCGTCAAGAACAGGGCTTAGGTATAGGAGGTGCTCAATAAGTATTTGTTGAATGAATGCCTGATTAGTAATATAGTTCGTAATCAGTGTAAGTGCCCCAAAGGCAGGGCACACAGTCTGTCCTCAGTAAAATATTTGGTGCTGTCTACCTGCAAACAGGATAGAGAATCTCTTGTTCTGGACGTTGGACTGTTGGCAGGGAGAAGTAGGTGTGCAGCCTGTTGAGGTCTTGTTGGGCTGTAGAGTCTCCAACCGTTTCAGTGCTAACCCAGAGTGAAGCTAACAGTTCCCCAGATTCCTCTCTCTGCCCCCTTTTTGTGTCTGTAATAGTTTTGCGTCTGCAAGGAAATCACTAGTGGAAGTTGAAAAGACACCTTTTAGGAGGTAGAGGTCAAGGCAGAGACGGAAAGCGGACGTAGCTTTTGTCTGGAAGGATCACCTGTGGCTTTGATCTTTCTAGACTTTGCAAATCCTGTGTCCCGTGCCAGCCGGTTTCTGATCTTTGAGAAGAGAGCTCTTTAGCTGCAACTTGTTTCCACGCAGACACCAAATACTTGTTCTTATTTCCAAAGTTCTGTTAATTTGGTTATTTGTTCTCTGAGGCTGTAGCCTCCTCGTCGCTCACTGCATCTGTGTCAGATTGGCAGATGTGTTGTGTGGGAGTGAGGAAAGAAAATTTCCTATGTTAATTTCTCTCTGACAAGCACATGTGCAAATCTAGACACAGCCTCTTGTATAAAAAAGCAGAAGATGAAAGAAGAAAAAAGAAATCTCCATCCTTGTGTGTGTGTGTGTGTGTGTGTGTGTGTGTGTATTTCCATATAGAAAAGATCCTGTGTTCATGGAAACCCGTATTCAAAACGTGTATGGGCTTCATTCACTTCTTCCTCATATGTAAGATTTAATTAGGAAAGAAAGTCCTGTAATATCTCAACGACAGTAGTTTATTTATTAATGGAGAACCCTAGGAGAAGTAAAATTATTAAATCAAAAATAAGATGAAATAGCTCTGCCCGATGGCCTTGGGTACAGAACTAGTGAGACTCCATAAAATATACTGAGTTCTTGTTGAATGCCAGGGTCTTTGTCTGAAGCTCTGTGTGCATTTCTCATTTATTCCTCAGGACAAACCAGTAAGATAGATACTCTTAGAGATGTAGGAACTGAGGCTTGGAGAGTGTTTTCTCAAGGTAAAATAGTCACTGAGTGATAGAACCATATGCTTAGAGTTGGTGGTCTGATTCAGAGCCTGTGTCCTTATTTACTACACTAAACTGCCTCTCTCGGGAATAGAGGAAAGACCCCTCGTGATGTAAGAAGATACTCTGTATTTACATCCCTCCCTCTGCCTCCTCACCCTGCACTCCCACTCCGTGCCCCTAAGTGCATATAGTGATAGGACCCATTACTTTACATAAAAATGAAAGTAATCTTTTATTATAGTGAAATTTACACAGTTTACAGCAGCAGAGTGGCCTGGCATAAGTAAGTATTTATGGAATGACTTTTTACATGAACAACGTTTGATATTGGACAAAGAGCAGAATGCCCAGATTAAACTAGAAAGGAACTTAGATAATCAGTTCAGTTTATCAGGCAAACCAGCAGCGCACCCATTTAAAGAATATTTTAGACCCAAATGTGCATCAGTTATCGACAATCCTAGGTCCTGATGACCATCCAGTTTTCCGTGCAATTGACCGTAGCTCAAGCATGTTGAGTGTCAGTGTTGGTCCCCCAAGCTCTTCCAGCCTGCCCAGTAGGACCACATATGTGCATGTGCGAGGCAATTGAAGATCAAACTAATTAGTCATGCGGTTCAATGACTAAGGGCAGGGTATTAGTCAGCTTTGCTGACTGTTGGAACTGTAACACACAGTTCCAAAAGTTGAATGGCTTTCAACAGCGAATGGCTTGGTCATATAACACAGACCTGCTCTGTGGGCTGTAGGGCCTGCATGGGTTTTCTCATCCTTAGAGCAACGACTATCTGGGCCTGCTGTTCTCATGGTGGAAGGCAGAGGCAAGATGCCACGCTGAACCACGTGTTGAGTCCGAAGCTTCTCCAATGTGGCGGGCGTCACATTTGTTCACATTCCTTGGCCGAAGCGAGTTCCTTGGCCAGTCTGGACAGTGGGGCCGGAGGTCTATTTGGGCCCCCAGGACACATTGCAGGTCACGTGACAAAGGGCAAGGGTATGTGGTCTTTTAGGGGATGGGCATGGTGGGAGGTGTGAGTTTACCCATGTGAGAAGCTGGAAGTCTGCACTCTGTCTTGGCCCATGTAAGGAGGAGGTCTGCATCGACGGGTCAGGTATTTGATCTTGGTTTGCAAATACGCTGTGTGCAGCTACGTTTGCAGTCCTTTGCTCTCACTCTCAGTATCTGAACCATATTTGGCAGCTGTTTTAGGAACCATAGAAACAGCAAAGTGGTGGATTCTTCACCTTCTTGCGTAAGAAGCTCTGAGAATTGTCTTGACTTGAGAAGTGTGACCATGACTTTCAAAGTACTTGGGCCTGTTTTTTGGGACAAGTGTGCGCTCACACCAGACTGAGGTATCACATGGCCCTGAACTAAGAGAGAGGCCAGGGCCTAGGTAAAGGGGTAAAGAGGCCAGCAGTGGGCTGACAGCAATCTCAGTGGGTGCTTGCTTGGAGGGAGGTGGGTGGCTACGGACAGAGCCCCAGGCTGTGATGTAGGATCTCTGTGTCTGTCACAGTCGTGGTACTGGGGGCTCATCAGGTCACTGGTAGCCACAGGACTAAATACGGACAGTGAGAGTCACAGCTCTGGTGTATGGATCTCGGATGTAAATTTGGGGGTGGGGGACAGAATAAAACCAATGAGGCATGTTTCTCTTTAACCTCAGATAAGTTTTTCAGAGATATTTGGAGACAACTTTTTTTTTTTTAAAAAAAGTGTTAATAGCATCATTTGTTTAATAGGCACTGGATTCACAATGTTCAAAATTCAAAAGGAACAAAAGAGCTTTCAGCAGAAGTCTCCCATCTAACCTTGTCTCCCAACTTCCTTCAGTTCTGCTCACGAGGCCGTTATTAGTTTCCTGTGTGTCTGCCCTTCTATAGACCCTTCCTGCATGTTCATAAGACACATCCTTTGTTGCTGGGAAACTTCTACGGAACAAGAATTACATTAGAAATTCATTGTGCAGGAAAAAAAAAAAGAAATTCATTGTGCAGCAAACTTTATTTGGAATCTTCCAACACATGTTACATTTGAACCTGTTTGTTTCTCAGTACAAAGATTTTGTTACTCAGTATACTATAGGAAAAGTATTTTTCCTCAATATAAATGTCTTTGCTCTCAAGTTAAATAATGTAAGAAGACAAAGTTTATAAAAAGAGTTAGTACAGGTCCAAGCACTGTTTTTTTTTTTT
>CM053577.1:9926820-9949739 GCA_028646485.1 Cryptoprocta ferox | reverse complement strand
AGAGAGAGAGAGAGAGAGAGAATTTTAAGCAGGCCTCATGCTTAGCATAGAGCCTGATGCAGGGCTTGATTCCAAAACCCTGGGATCATGACCTGAGCTGAAATCAAGAGTTGGACGCTGAAATCAAGAGTTGGACGCTCAACCAACTGAGCCACCCAGGTGCCCTGTAGGGGGTATTTTAAAGTTTAACATTAGCATTACAGTTAACTCATGATACAGATTTTTATTTTAGGTTTTTTGGTGTTGAACTTTAAAAATTTTTTTTATTATTTTCTTTTATTTTTTTTCATCATGGTAAATGTACTCCTTAATCCCCGTCCCCAATTTTCCCCATTCCCTCCCCCTCACCCTCTGGTAACCATCAATGTATTCTCTGTAGTTAAGAGTCTGTTTCTTGATTAGTCTCTCTCTTCCTTTTTCTTTTGTTTGTTTTGTTTCTTAAATTCCACATATGAATGAGATCATATGGTGTTTGTCTTTCTTTGACTGATTTCTCTTAGGATTATGCTATCTCTATCCATGTTGTTGGAAATGGCAAGATTTCATTCTTTTTTGTGGCTGAATACTGTTCCACTGTGTATACACCACATCTTCTTTCTCCATTCATCAATCGATGGACACTTGGGCTGCTTCCATATCCTGGCTATTATAAATAATGCTGCAGTAAATATAGGGGTGCGTGTATCCTTTTGAATTAGTGTTTTTGTATTCGGGAGGGTAAGTACCAGTAGTGTGATTACTGGAGAGTTCTATTTTTAACTTTTTGAGGAACCTCCATACTGTTCTCCACAGTGGCTGCACCAGTTTGCATTCCCACCAACGCAGCATGAGAGTTCCCCCTTCTCCGCATCCTCGCCAACACCTGCTGCTTCCTCGTGATACAAATCTTTTATCCTCATGGTGCTTCAGCTTTAGTAACTGCAAGATCGATATAAGGATGCTTATTATCCAGCCTCACAATGGCAGAAGCAGTGCTCTGCTTGGTACCTAATATTCGGAAAGTTCTCTGGAAACTTCCGCATGTGACGTTCACCACTGAGCTCGGAGCTATGCTCGCTATGAAAGAACGAGTTGCTAGAGGAGAGAGCGAATCCGTCACAGAAGACCGGAGCCCCCTTTCCCCTGGCTTTCAGAACTCCTCACAGACTTCCACGCCTTGTTCTCCGAGTGCGCCTTTTTGTTGGTGGCAGAGTAAATATTATTTCCATTAACCAAAGAGAAGAAAAAACGTTCGCCAGGCATCATTTCCCTGGCGTTTTGCCCAGGGCTCTCCTTTCCTGAAGCAGAAAGCGTCCCTGGTGGGCACCGAGCAGTATGCCTGTGCTGTCGTGCAGGGCAGGGGTCGCCCACCCTGAAGCCCTGGTCAGATGCCTTCTGAAGACTCACCCCCCGCCTCCCTTTCCACCTTGCACACAGCAGGAGCGCTCCGGGAGGCGTCCTCTGCCGTGGGCACACTCCTGGTGGGTTGGGATTTTTTTATAGAGGACCAAGGGGACTCTTTTTTTTTTGTTAATTTAATTTTTATTTACTTTTGAGAGCGAGAGAGAGAGAGAGAGCACATGAGTGAGGGAGGAACAGAGAGAGGGAGACACAGAATCCAAAGCAGGTTCCAGGCTCCTAGTCATCAGCACAGAGCCCGACGCAGGGCTCAAACTTATGAACCTCGAGATCATGACCTGAGCTGAGTCGGACACTTAACCAACTGAGCCACCCAGGTGCCCTCCCCACTTTAAAAATTTTTTTTAAATGTTTTATTTATTTTTGAGAGAGAGACAGCGTGAGCAGGGGAGGGTCAGAGAGAGAGGGAGATACAGAATCCAAAGACAGGCTCCAGGCTCTGAGCTGTCAGCACAGAGCCCGACACGGGGCTCGAACCCACAAACCGAGAGATCATGACCTGAGCCGAAGCCAGATGCTTAACCAACTGAGCCACCCAGGTGCCCCTTCCCCCCTTTTTTAAAGCAGCAATTCTAAGACTTTTTCAAGGACGATTTATCCAGAACTTGATCAAAAAACATCGTTGGGCAAAAGCGAGGTAGTCATTTCCTTTGTTACTCAGTTGAAGTCAACTTAGGTAAGTTTGTCCACAGGATACTTAGGGGAGGGGCCCCTGCCAGAGCGAAGGGGAAGCATGGTGGCAGTGCCTAGGGGATCCTGTCCCTAACCCAGCTGCCTCCACTCTGCTCCCGTCCTCAGAGTTCACATGAGGGAGAGGAAGGACATCAGACTGTGGACTTGCAGTAAGATCAAAACAGCAGCCAGAGAAACACGGGAACTGTGGCCCCACAGTGGCTGCTGTTGGTGATGGTGAAGCCTATCAACGTGTAGGGCATTAGCACACGTCCAACTTTAACATGAACATGGGAGACTTTTCCAGCACGACAAACTAAGGTGATTAATTGCATGTGGATATTTATGGCCTCTATTGATCTGATAACACTCTGGCCAGACTGCTAGCATTCGAATCCCAGTTCTGTCTCTTACGAGGTATGTGACTCTGGGTAGTGCCCTGACCTCTCTGGGCCTCAGTTTTCCCTCCTCTATAAACTAGAGACAACTGCCTTTTGGGGTTATATTTGAGATTAAATGTCTTAATACAGGGAAAGCTTTTAGAACAGTGCCTGACGTGTTATAAGTACTGGATGAATGAATGGATATTATTATTATTATTTTCCACAGTCAGCCAAGATTTATAAATAAAAGGTCTTCTTTGTGTCAAGCTTAGTGCAAAGCCTTTATATGATCATTCATTCATTCCTCCCAATGATCTCATCCGCTTTATATTTCAGAAGTAAGGAAACTGAGGACCAGGAGGTCAAGGCACTTGTCCAAAGTCAAATGGTTAATAAGCAGCAGAATAAAAGTTTTCATTTGAGTCTGTCTGGCTCCAAATTCCACACTTCTAAAATATTATTATGGGCAGTCCACACATCCACAGTGAAACCTACCACTGGTGAGCATAACACAGCTAACGACAGAATCCCAGGGTGTGAGGTTTCAAGCTCTGCCTTTTGTAACGGCATTCTGTATTTGCTTGTGGGCACCTGGAAACAACTGTTGGTCAAGGGATTCTGGGGATGGAAGAAGCCCTGAGACCAGCCTCCAGCAAGACGACATATTTTTTTTCCTTTCTAATAATTTAGGAAAGTCAGGGAGGATTTTTCTGCTTCTGTTGCAGACACCATCTTGTAGGCGGCCTTAGGTAAAAAGTCCTTCTCAGCCCATCACGTGCCCGTTGAGAGGCTGGGCAGAGGGCTCTTTCAGGGACTGGTCAGCCGATCAAGGATGAGACCAAAGCAGATGGAGGAGAGGCTCAGGCAGGAGAATCAATGACCAAGGCAAAGTCTGAAGTGAACACGTGGCCAGAAGTTGGGTTCAACATGGAGGAAGCAAGGACCACAGTGGGAAAGTCCCTGTGGAAGCCAGAGTTGGGGGCAGCAACTCTGAGCCTGCTGACAGGGGAGGGGGCTGGGGCAGGGGGTCAAGGGGACATTCCCAGTGACTCCTATCGAGAGGTTTTAGCATTGCCTTTCCCCTTCCCCTCCCCCCCACAGTTTATACACATAGTTCTTATATATGTAAAACCATGAAAAGAATAGCTCTGAATTACTGGAGATAAATCAATATTACCCAAAGGGATAGAAGGATTCTAGGAGTTAATTTTGCCTCTGTCTTCTGCCAGCATCTTGCAGCATTTTTGAGGAGACCAGGGCCATCCCAGTTTATTAAAAATAAACAAAACCAACTTGGGCTAGAAATAGATGGAGCCTGGTTCATTTGCCCTACCCCTGGCTTCTTCCTGTTCCATCTCCATTTCATGTGGTTGTCTGGCCAAAACAGTGTCTATTTTTAAAACAACGGAGGATGCTTTCAGGCTTGGGTTAGAGAGGCCGGTGCTAGAATGCTGGGGGTGCAGTGCCTCCCGTTGGCCCAACGTCTCCCCACGGTGAGTCACCAAGCCTCCTCCGCCATCTTGGGCTGGTAGATGGGCCACCAAAGTGCAGGGCCGGGGAGAAGTTCTTTTAAGCCTAATGTTGTACAGAAATTATTTGTGAAATCTCTTAGTGTCTGGTCTGAAACTGAAACATCTCCCTTCCACTTTTTTCATTCCAGGCTTTCAATACTGTTTTTTTTTTTAAACTATATTTAGATGCAGAAAAAAAAAAAAAAACAAGACAAAACAACTGAGGCAAGATGGTTTTAGTTTGGAAAAAGCCTGAGAGAGAGAGAGAGGGGTGGTGTGGGGTTGAGGGGTTAGGGTATAAAACTAAATGCTTCTAAATGCCAAGAGTTGAATAGTTGTAAAACCAAGATGCTGAAGTTAATATTCTTTGCACCCCACTTGCTCCAGCACAAAGCCATCTCTGCCTTTCACCGGCTCTAGCTCTGTGCACAGTGTCGACCCAAAAGAGCGGGTCCCTTAGTGGTGTGGAGTGCTTTGGGGCAATTGCAAGTTTTAGCAATTCCATGTTATTTTAATTTGTTCATACTTCTCTGTTTATAACCTTTTAGCAAACAGAATTTGAAGTGCCCATACTTCCCTTTTACTTCCTGCAATCATATTTGTATTTGGTGATATTTATTATGTTAGGGACACTTGGTGTCTAGCTCAGCCCTTCCCTGGATCTAGATATTCTCTCATCTGGATAGCATCTCCCAAAAGTCATCTTTTATTACCTCGTGCACACATTATTACCCTTAGCTCCCTTCAAGCCTTCTCCATTCAGCAATATCCCCTATTCCTAAAAACCCAGCTCAGTTCCTACCCCATCCCAAAAGTTTTCCTTGACCCTTTGGTTGGTCTATATCTCTTCCTTTTCTAACTCCTTGACATATTATTGTCTGTATCACATAATTAGTAACTTGCTACGTAAGAATTACATGCTGATGTATTTGTGTATGTATATATTTATATATACATATACACACATAGTATGTGCATTTGTAAATATATGTTGTCTGAATGTAATACCACTTTATCTGCTGAAGATTTTATTTGTCCTTTTAGTCTCCTGTGTGGACAAGAGAGTCCCCTGTTCTGGGCTTTATGGGGCCTTGTTCAGGCCCTTACAGGCCATTCTGTTGCTGTGTCTCCCCATGGGGCCAAGTGGATGCACCTCCTCCTTCTTGGAGAGCTTGCTTTGGGTACCTGGGGCCCAGAATTCCTTGTCCAAGTGACCTGAAACCCACTTCGAGAGGCTCCACAGACTCATCCCTGTGTTTGTGGGGCTGTGCACCCCAGGACTGAGGGGTGGGTGGGCTGCGATGGCTGTTGGAGAAGGTTGGGGGGAGAACATGTCTCAGGCTGCAGGCGAGGCTGTCCCCACGCAAGAGATAGAGAAGGGGTAGGGAACTGAGGCAGGATGCAGAGGAAGGCGAGGAAGGCCAGGACTGAGGGCTGAGTGCAAAATGCCGGGGAGTCTAAGAATCCTAAACATAAATTTGCCTTTTGGTCTTTAGGAGTACATTTGTCAAGGAAGGGGGATGGGGTGTCTGGCTGGCTCAGTGGGTAGAGCAGGCAACTCTTGATCGTGGGGTTGTGAGTTCAGGCCCCACATTGGGTGTACAGATTACTTACAAATGAAAATTTTTTAAATTTTTTAAAGCTTATTTATTTTTGAGAGAGAGAGCACGAGCTGGGTGGGGGAGGGGCAGAGAGAGAGAGGGGGACACAGAATCTGAAGCAGGCTCCAGGCTTCAAGCTGTCAATACAGAGCCCAGCATAGAGCTCTAACTCACGGACTGCAAGATCATGACCTGAGCTGAAGTTGACGCTTAACCAACTGAGGCACCCAGGCGCCCCAGAAAATACTTTTATTTTATTTCTTTGTAACTGTGATATGTTAAGTCCGACTTTAAGTAACTGATGCGATATATTTGGGATAATTGCTGAGTGAAGTTTTGCTCTACCATGAAGCTTATCCTTGTATCAAATAAGTATTTTTCCTGCTTCTACTGTGTGTGAGAGTGGGTAAAAGTCACTATAGCTATGAAATGACTAAGGTTGAATATACAACCTCACAAATATTCATAAAAAATAATTTTGCTCAATAATTTTGTTCAATTTATGTCAACAAATACTATTTTTTTCATCTATACTTCATTCACCTCTACCTGCATTTACTGATTCTTCCCTTCTGTCGTTAATTACCCAGAAATCATTATTTTTTCTTAATGTTTATTTATTTTTGAGAGACAGAGAGACAGAGTGTGAGCAGGGGAGGGGCAGAGAGAGAGGGAGACACAGAATCCAAAGCAGGCTCCAGGCTCTGAGCTGTTGGAGCTGTCAGCACAGAGCTTGATGCGAGGCTCAAACTCACGAACTGTGAGATCATGACCTGAGCCGAAGTCGGCCGCTTAACCGACCGAGCCACCCAGGCGCCCCTACCCAGAAAGCGTTATTAAGTGTGCTGAGTGTGTGGCCAGGAACAGTGAACAATGCATGAGGTCCCTACCCAAACGCTCTGCTTGGAACAAAGAGAGGACAAATAAGAAACTTCAATAAAACTTCAGATTTTGTGGCTTTTAACTGTAAGTGCTGTAGTAGACTAGACAATAATTTCTTGAAAATAATATTCTCCCTATTTTCAAAAATGAGAACTTTTTGGCATTTTAAAAAATAATTTTTGACATTTATTTAATTTTGAGAGACAGAGAGACAGAGAGGGGGACAGAGGATCTGAAGGAGGCTCCATGCTGTGAGTGCAGAGCCCAATGCTGGGTTCAAACCCATGAACCATGAGATCATGACCTGAGCTGAAATCAGGAGTTGGCCTCTTTACTGACTGAGCCACCCAGGCCCTCCCTGTTTTTGGCATTTTAAAATAGTAAAAATAAAAAGTGCTTTCCTTTATAAGTAGCCCTTTTAATTCTCATAAACTCTTCAAGGCAGATACTATTATTCCCATTTTAGGAAAGAGAAAATTAGGCACAGAGAAGTTTAGTGACTTCCCCAAGGCAAAACAGCTGTGATTCAGTAGGGCCAGGCCAAGAGTGGAAGTCACTGACCTTTAGTGCAGGCCTCTATACACACCTGGCACCCCCCAGGCACCCCCACCCCGGCATGCCCCCCCACCTAGGGCACCCAGGATCTTATCATAGATTGTCACAAACGTTTGTTAGTTAGAGCGAGATAAATTTCCTGTGGGGTGAGATTAGGTCTGTAGAGAAATGGGAAGCATGAGAGAGTTTAGTTTTTCAAATACAAGTTTCCCACCAAATACAGGTTGTTCAGAAAGTTAGGTAAAAAAGGCACAGAGAGTGTACATCATATATTATATGAGTGTTATTCAATTTCCTTTATTTATTTTAAAGATGATTTTTTTCAAAGTATATTTATTTAGTTTGAGAGAGGGAGCACAAAAGGGGGAGAAGCAGAGGGAGAGGGAGAGAGACAGAATCCCACGCAGGCTCCGCACTGTCAGCGCAGAGCCCGACGTGGGGCTTGAAACCACAAACCGCCAGATGATGAGCTGAGCCACAGTCAGACACGTAACCGGCTGAGCCACCCAGGCGCCCCTCTTCAGTTTCCTTTAAAGTCCACTTGAAAAGAATCAGATTTTTTGAGGTGTAATTTACATAAAATAAAATTCGCTTTTAAGTGCACAGTTGGATGAGTTTACACAAATGTGTTCAGTCATGTAAACAGCTCCACAGTCGTAATAAGGAATTTCTAAGATCTTCTGTGCCCCCTTTGACGTCAGTGCCTTCCCCCAGCTCCTGGCAGCCACAGGTCTGCCGTCCAGATAGTGGGGCCTGTTCTCGTATTTCATATCAGTGGATTCCTACCATTTGTTGTCTTTTGTGTCTAGCTTCTCACTTTGGGCCCATTTTTAATTGTTCCTGCTTTTGCTCTTTTAGTCCTCAGGACACATGAATTAGACTTGGAGTTGATTCTCCAAGTGGAATCAGACAATGCAACGGTTCCCTCTGACTTATTTTCAACGAGAAAATTCACCCAGAGACTTAGGAACCTCAGGCAAACCACCGCTTTGAAATTTCCCGCCTGTACAGTGATGGGCTTTGATGTCAGACATGGATGGCTTGAGTTTCAGCTTTTCCACTTTCTAGCTTTGAATTTCAGCGTTTCCACTTTCTAACTATGTGATCTTGAGCAGATTTACATTCTCTGGGCCTTTGTTTTCTTAACCTCTGAAGTGAGGGTAATAATTGGATATCCCTCGTAACATTTTTTGGGCCCAAATGTGATTTTACATGGAAAACGTAGCAATTTCTGGTGTAGCATGTGAATTAATGAGGATGATGATTCCTTAGCACAGCCTTTACCTCTGCTTTCTGTCTGATCAGAGGCCCGTGCTAGGGACTGGCGAGGTAGGAGTAAGGAAATTACCCATTTATGGCATTTCTCAAGCCAAACTAACTTGCAGATTTTTCCATAACAGATCGTGAGCTTTATCTGATGGTGCCTTTAAGGCACATGGTAAAACTTTGGTAAATATTTACAAATGTTAGCAAATAAAGGTATTTGAAGAGGAATAGTTCTAAGCCCATGAAATACACCGAATTCAGAACTAAAGAAAATGACATCACCAGATTGTTTTATGAACTTAGGAATTCCTGAATGCTTATATTTGTCTTTCACGTTGGTGTAGAATATTTTCTTTGCAAACTGAAGACTGTGGAACTAACCAGCCCTCGAATGGATCAGTTTTATTACTTCGAGAGAGAAACAAAAAGCCAAACCCATTTCTGAAAAAGTCGTATCTTCACTGCAAATCTACTTATGCTTTTGGCAGTTGGATTTTAACAACCCTCCTCGAATTTGGTAACTGGACCCTAGTCAGCTAACGCAGGCGTGCAGATGGCAATAAAGTAGAAGGCAGTTTGTGTGTCCATAAATATTAACGAGTTGATTCCCAAGTCAGATTTTTCTCCAGGTGTGTGTCCATGCTCAGCATTTTACCCCTATTTTAACTTCTTACAATATTAGGATCTCTACAAGCAGAAACACGTGAGTGTTTTTAAGTAGTAATTATCGTTCACTGTGGAAGAGGTTTTGATGTCAAAACTCTGGTCTTGTGTTTGTGCTCGTTTGCAGAGGCTGGTGGGTCCCTCCTGACGGGTGAGATCTGACCCCTGTGGGGGTGGGAAGGTGGAGATGGAAGAGTGCAATGCCTCCACCATGCGTATGATTTCCAAAGAAACCAATTAACCTTTGCTGTGATCTTGACCTTCATCAGAGCTTACAAATGCTAATCCTTGCTGCATCTTCCTTTGATAAATTTAGCACAAATCGATACCAGAAACAATAACAAGTTTTGAGGTATTTGGAGAAGTGGCAAACGGAAAAACAATGACCCTGTGCATTTTCCATGTCACCCGTTGTTGTCTGGGACAGAGAAAGGTGAAGTCTACACCTGCCTATTAGCAATCACAGCAGAGTCGTTCTGCGACTTGACTCTGAGCACCTCCAGGACAGTGTGTCCTCAGTTCGTGACACAGTGCCTGGCACATAGTCGGCCCTCTATTCAACAAACATTTAGTTAATAAATATGTATTCATTCAATAAGCATTTGCTAATAAGTGAATACATAGGATGATGAAACAATAGGTTAGTCTACTGCTGGGCTATAGGCTATAGTAAAAAGAATAATTTAAGAGAACATTTGGTTCAGATAAACCAAGCTTCATTTTTTAGGGTAAAAGCATTTCACAGAAATTAAAACACAAACCTCATACTCAGATTATTTTCCGGAAGCCTTGTTTCTTGAACATTAATTATTGAAGATGGCATATACTTTTGAGGGGAAACAAAAAAGCCAGCAAGAAAATAGAAAGTGCCTACAGGGGTTTCAGGGGATGAATGGGGTCCCCAGGACTGTGGAAGCTGACAGTCTTGTGGTCCTTTGAGCTCTGGGGGGTGGTCCAGAAAGGTGGCATGGCCTGACTTGGTGCAGTACTGACACTGGGCAGTAAGTTCTGAGCCTGAGGTCACAGTGCCCCACCAGCCCCTCCCTCCACCCAAACCTGACCTTGCACTAGACACATTTCCAGTCTCTGACTTATGTTTTACTGGCATTTCCAAACCGCCTACCACCTGTGCTACTAATTTCCTAACGTGCTTAGTATTTTGCTACAAATGGACTCACTTGAAAGGACTTAAGTTTGTCCACGAGCAGGACTTAAGTTTGTCCATGAGCCCCTTAAAACATGTGCTTTCTGACTCACCCTTTGGGAGACAGTGGCTTACCCCATCACCTTTGCTGATACCCCTCTCCCTCCAAGCAGTAAATCAGTCTGGTAGGATTTTTTTTTTGGTGGGGGGTGGGGAGCAGTGTGTGTGTGTGTGTGTGTGTGTGTATGTGTGTGTGTGTGTTGTGTATGCTTGGTAGGGAAATTGTCTAACACAATTATGGATTTTTATTTTTATTTAATTTTTTAAATTTTTGCTCATTTTTGAGAGAGAGAGAGAGAGAGAGAGAGAGAGAGCATGAGCAAGGGAAGGGCGGAGAGAGGGAGACACAGATCCGAGGCAGACTCTAGGCTCTGGGCTGTGAGCACAGAGCTCAGTGCGGGACTGAAACTCACAAACCACTACATGAGCCGAAGTCAGATGCTTAACCGACTGAGCCACAATTAGGGATTTTTTAAAAATACTGAGAACTTTATTCTAATTTTAAAATATGGTAGGCCCCATGTTCTGCTCAAATCTGTAATTTCAGCCTTTGCCTTTGATAGACCTTATGATACCTTAATTTTCTGTATTGTCAAGGAAATCTGGGCTTAGATTTTATAACCTAACTTAGAAAGATGTTTGGCAAATCTCATAAAGGTCACTAAGACATGTGAAGTGTTATTTTTACTTATTTTTTGAGAGAGAGAGAGATATGAGCAGGGGAGGGACAGAGAGAAAGAGAGACACGGAATCCGAAGCAGGCTCCAGGTTCTGAGCTGTCAGCACAGAGCCTGATGCGAAACGCAAGATCATGACCTGAGCTGAAGGTGGACACTTAACTGACTAAGCCACCCAGGTGCCCCAGATATGTTCTTTTTAATAAAGAAACAGTGGTTGATCCTCTGGAGGAGGGAAATAAATACAATATTCTTGTTTTCCCATCACTCCCCCACTACCTGTTCTATTTAGTTTTTTAACATGGCAGAAATCTCCTGTCCTAGAAAATGTCTCTTCTGAGCTGGACTTATCTAGGATGACACTGGGTGTTACGGATCTTGATTCCTCCAGGTTCTTAGGGGCGTTTTCTTCAGACAGGAATTCCAAAGGGATCTCTACTTTTCACCTCTGTTCTTTAGATTCAAGAGACATTCTGGGTGTTGATCTTTTATTTTGAAGCTTTATGAAATCTCAGTGACAGGGTATCAATATGTAGAAACCCTGACAATCTTAAACTCACTCTTCTCAGATCCCACAGACTAAAGCTTTAAATTTCCATGAATTGTTGGTTTTTTTCTGTTCTTTCATGCCGCTATACAGTGAAGCTGGAACCATCAAAGGGACTACGTTCTTAGGCACATTTTTATACAACTTGAGAGTTTCATGTTTTGTGATTTTGTCCTTTACTAGAAAGGATCCTCTAATAATTGGACCTTGGGCTTAGACTGACCAGCTATCCTGGACTTTAAATTCATTTATTCATAGGTGTTTATTGAACTTTCTTGACTTCAGCTTTATTTAATGAGCATCTGCTGTGTCCAGACGCAGTGTGAGCCGCTAGAGGTGTAGCATCTTTCTTTCAAAGACCAACCGGGTGACTGATGGGTCCACCTAAACTTGTATTAGATTTTGTTCATTCTAAGGCCATTGCTTTTTTGTATGCTTTCTTTTGTTTTAGACCATGGATGACTCCACGTATATCTTACTGCTGGTGGCAAATGCATTCCTTTAGTGTCTGGCTCTGAAAATGGCCCTGCTTATTCATTGACAGCTGTTGTTCCAGACCTTATGCTTATTTCAAGGGTATGGGGTGTGTAACTTGGGTTGGGGTTTCTTTGGGAGCAATAGAAAAATATCCCTTGCTTATACGAAGCATGTTTATCGTTGGACTGTGTGGCAGTATTACTCCTCACAGTCCTCTTTCGGTGCTAGCTGTAGCTGGTCGACGTTTCCAAGATTACCTTGTAGTCCAAGATGGCTGCTCTAGCTCCAGCCATCATCTCTGCATCTCAGTCACCCAAAAGGTGAAAGGACAAAGAAATAAGGTTAAAAGATATGCAGCAGACGTTCTTTAAGCATTGTGTACCTATGTTTCCAGCCGTGTCCCCAACCTTTGCTACTTGTGAGCGCACTTTTCTGATATCAAAGAGTAATTCTCTGTCATCTCTCTAAACACTTTATGGTAATGGATTGTGCTCTTTAATTCCAGAAGATCCCTGGCTGGGAAACGTATTTATCCATAAAAGAAAGAGGAAAGGCGCAACACAACATTGCTGACTTTGAAAATGCTTCTAATGCATCTTTAAAAATGAACTCACAAAATCAAAAGCAAATAGAGATAAATGCTCCCATTTTTCTCCCAGCACATTAAAAAGCCTCTGAAAGTGTTGATGGTCTTCTCCATATTCACGAAGGAGTAGTTGACTCACCTGCAGGCCAAGCCAGTGCTCTCTTTGGTTAATGCTGTATTTGACCCTGGCATCGTGTCTAAACATCCCTAGGCCACAGTGTAAGCACCAGATTGATTCCCATCGGACCAGAAGCACCCTGTGTGAGTGCCTTTGACAGCCCTCGGCACGATGCTGCTGGGTGCCTCGGGCTGAGAACAGGCCTCAGAGCAGGCGGCACACGTTCTGACAGCCTTACTTATTGCAGACAAAGCGCTCTGGCCACGCTGCACGTCTGTGGCCTGATGTTTCCTGGGAGGTGTTGCCGGACCACTTTGCAAGGCAGCAGTGGCCGTTAGAAGTCAACCGAGCTAGGCATTTACTGCAGTGTCATTTCCTTCCCAAGTTCTCGAAGCATTTCCCAGTCTGCATGGCAGGATGCAGGAGGACCGCAGGGTTTGCAGGGGCCTCTTGATACAGACGGTCTGGATCTTCCTGAAGGTGCACCGTCTACCCGGGCAGTGGGAATGTGCCGCACACGCCTAGAGACAGCCGAGTGACGGTTGGCGGTGTCCTGGGGAAGAGGAGCTCTGGGACAAAAGCCAGGGAGGAAAGCCCGCCGCCCTCCAAGGGCCAAGGCCATGCTGGGGAGGAAGGTTCCCACAGAGCCGTGCTCCTTCCTCCCACCCTGCTCCCAAATGCAGCAGGTAAATCACACGTGATCCCCACCAGGCTTTTGGGAGGCCCCGGTGATGCTGGCTCTTGTTTGCTTTGGTTTCGTCCCCCAGCTCCCGGAGGAGTTTCGGGGAGGTCGGCAGGGCCGAGCTGCGGGGCTGGAAAGAGCTCCCGGCTTCCCGGACCCGTGAGCCACCCCTTTCTGCAGGACTTGGGCCACGCAGGGACCATTGTCATTTTCTTCGTGAGGAACAGAATGGAATCTTTCTTACAGTCAGCTGGGGAGACAAGCGGCTCTTGTTAGGAAGAAAATGACAGTGGAACACAGGGTTTCCCCTCAGATAAAGCAGTTAGTTTTAGAGGTGGAGTCAGAGAGCCGCGCTGGCCCATTGTGCGCCTGGGCCTTGCTCCCCGGGCACTTATCTCAGAGTCAAGTGACATTCTTTGATAGCTGCCACGGACCACCACGCCCTGTTAATCTGACTTGTGGGGGGACAGAGGAGAACTGACTGCCGGCAGGAGACAGGGAACAGAGGAGATGGGAGTTTTGTTTTTTTGGCACTGGCTTGGTTTCGTCAGACTTCTTGATGTTTGCAGAGCACTGCCACTCTTGTGCAAACACTTCCCCCCCTGCCTGCAGGGGAGGCCGGCCACTGGCTTCTCCTGCTCCCCAAGGAGGCTGAGGACGCCGCGCGGGCTCCTGGCCCCCAATTCCCAATGGCAGGTCCGGATCAGAGCTCAGCAAAGACCCTTCTACAAGCGTGTCTGGCCCATGAGCCTTTCGATTTTGTAATCTGTCTTGAGGACCTAAAAATGCTCTTGATGTTTACAGTTGGGTTCCTTTAACTTTAAGGCAGGCGTCAGTTTCGCAGTCAGGGGGCCAGGCGATCCTTTCTTTGCTTGTCCCGCCGTTCAAAGAGCGCCAGGTGGGGTAGCGGCCCAGGACTGGGCTCTCCCGAGCCCGGGCCCTGTAACCGCACGTCGGTCCCCCGCGCCCTGGAAACTTGGACTTCGAAGAGTGGGAAGGACCACGGCTGCCCGGCGGAGCGCCCAGCCCTTCCAGGCATGCTGTGACCTGATGACGTGAGAGCACTTGTAAAACTGTCAAGAGTTAAAGGCAAAGGGCTGGATCCCTCCCGTCGCACGTCACGCTTCTCCGGAGCACAGGTGTAGGCAGACGAAGGAATTGATCCGTATCAGGCTACTCTTTCAATCACTTTTTTTTTTCTTAAGTTGGGAGATTTGCCAAGGAAGGAAGAGGTCTCAGATGGGTTGTACAATTACCTGGACAGTTCACCTGACCGGTCTGGTTCTGTCCACCTGTACTTTAAATTACTGTGAGGTCCCTGTGCCTCGGGCGGTTAGGCATCCGGCTCTTGGTTTCAGCTCAGGTTATGATCTCATAATTGGTGAGTTCGAGCCCTGAGTTCGGCTCTGAGCTCACAGTGCAAAGCCTGCTTGGGATTTTCTCTCTCTCCCTCTCACTCTGCCCCTCTCCTGCTCGCTCTCTCCGTCTCTCAAAATAAATAAACTTCAAAAAAAAATTTTTTTTTAATAAATTACTGTGAAACAAGGTTACCACTAGTCATCTGTTGTACGTGCTGGTAAAAAGCCTGAGCTGTCACAGACACTTCTTTGGGGTTGAGACTCCGTGGCGAGGTGTTCTCACGACTCGGGTGTCGGGCCCCAGGGGCTTCATTTGTTGGCCCACAACAAACAGATAGGTTCCGGGAGCTCAGGAATATTCGTTGGTATCATAAAATCTGTTTTGTGGATTGGGTTGCTTGAGGTCATTTGGGAATGGCATTTTCTGTAACCGGAGTATGAAGTTGGCAGTTTGCTCAAAGAATTCTAGAGGGGAATTCTCTCACATTTTAAAACGGGCAAGAATTCCATCATGGTTTAAAATGGACGATAACGCCTGCACTATTCTCCCTCTTGCCTTTGCCTTGAGTAAGAGTACATGGAAGTTAGGTGAAGATATCACAGTATTCTCTGGAATCTTTACCAAGCCTTTAAGTGCTATATTCTTGGGGCGCCTGGGAGGCTCAGTCGGTTGAGCATCCGACTTCAGCTCAAGTCATGATCTCACCGTTTGTGTGTTTGAGCCCTGCGTCAGGCTCTATGCTCACGGCTCAGAGCCTGGAGCCTGTCTTCAGATTCTGTGTCTCCCTCTCTCTCTGCCCCTCCCCGCTCTCTCTGTCTCTCTGTCTCTCTCAGAAATAAATAACAACATTAAAGAAAATTTCTTAAAAATAAATAATTAAGTAAAAAAATAAATAAATGCTATCCTCTTTGCTTTCTTCAGAAACCGGAAATTATAGAATCGTGAGTTTTCTGTCAACTGCTAATAGGTGGTATTTCATGTCAGAGGTTATGCCTGCAAGTGAATTGCCCTTGGCCACGGGATCTCTTTGAGATCTGACCTGCAGATTCCGCAGAGACTCTGTGTTCTCGGTCCTAGAGACTCTGTGTTCCGAGAGGTGTCTCATCCAGGGGCCACTGTGTGGCCCCTCCTCCGCCCTCCCAACCAAGTGCAACATTGAGAGAGGTCCCCCACAGCGAAGAAGCCTCGGTTGCCATGCTGGGCTTCTAGTTGTGGGCCTGGGATTGTCTCTGCTCCAAAATTAAAGACCAAAGAAACCAACTCATAAAACAGTCGTGAGTTCATGTGCTTCCGCTGGCTTTGCTGAGAGGACACATAAACAGCTGTGTTCCCCCACCCCCGCCTCATGCACTTGGGACTGTTTCTTTTCGTGCAGTCAGTATATATGAGAGTCAGGTTATTGACATTTAGTTGTGTTTAAGCCTAGAGGAGTGTTTTTGTTGGGGGGGGGGTTGCAGGAGGGAGGATTATTCTGGGTAATTTTATGTGATTGCTAACAAAAGTCTTTTTTCCTCTTCATAGTTCCCATGGTGATTATTTTTTTCATTCAACGTAGCATTGATCTGTGGGTTTTAATTAGACTCTAATAGTCCCTAGGAGCAGAGAGTGTTGTGATTCGTTAGTATCTTCTCTTATTTAGTGTTGATGGTTAGATGACATAAAATGGTACAAAATCTATCCTGTTGATCTCTGTTATGTTGCTTGATACCATAACAGGAATATAAGGGTGTCAAGAAAGGAAAAACAATTAATAGTACATGATTTTGTTTTTTTCCCTCTTGCCAATGTCAATTCAAAATTCCTTTGGGATCACCTAGTAAGATTATGGTTTTCAGAATTCACAAAGGTGTGTAGACCACAGAGGTTCCCAGTCTGTGGGCCTTTGCCTAAGGGAGGCTGAGGGTGGCGGGGTGACAGTGAGGGGTCAAGAATCCAGTATTAATCTGTAAATGGTAAGTGGTATGCCTTATGTATATGGTTGTATAAATGCATATATTACATTTTTTCAAGTGCATGTAGGTCCTGTTGTGACTAATCAAACAAATTCAACTTAAAGGCATAAATGAATCTGAGCTACCTGGGGGGCTCAGTCGGTTAAGGATCCGACTCTTGATTTCAGCTCAGGTCATGACCTCAAGGTTCATGAGATGGAGCCCTGCATGGGGCTCTGCACTGACGGCATGGAGCCTGCTTGGGATTCTCTCTCTCCCTCTCTCTCTGCCCCTCCCCCACTCATGCTTTCTCTCTCTCAAAATAAATAAAAACATTTTTAAAAAAGCATAACTGAATGATCGCCTTATAATTAGTATTTTCTCAATAATCAAAAGGTATAAAATATAACTACAATATGGGAATGCACATAATTTTTTAACATTAAAAAATAGTTCTGTCTTTGAAAAGGATAGGGACTACTCTTCTGAACTATGTATCAGAGTAGTGTTGATCCGTATATAAACCTAGAGATACGCAGGATAAAGGTATTTTTCCAAAGGCGTCTATGAAAGAACTTTCTGGAAAAACAGATTGTGGACATTCATTATAATGTGTAAAATGTGTCCTGCAGCTCCTGCTGACTCTTAATGATGGCCCTCCAGGACACTGATCACAGCATCAAAGTATCTGTTGAAGCCTTACCAACAGATCAGTTAGGTAAAAAGCCTTTACCATTTCCCCAGATGTTAGGTGGGGGTGGGTTCCTTGCTTCTGTGGCGGGGGGTGGGCTGGAAGTTTGGAAACTTTGTTGAAGAGGCTGTAGGAGTTGCAGAAGAACAAGACACCTTCCATGTCTGTGACAGTGAAGTGTGATCAAGCTTCTCCTATGTCTAGGTGCCTCTCGCTAATGAACCCTGCCCATCAGCTGCCAGGGGAAAGGTCGGGGTTTCTGGGGTCGCTGAACAGAGGCACCTGGAGGGATCCTCAGGACTGGAGTCTCCTGAATGAGGAAGCCTGAAGAACCTGGTGGGGGAGGTGGCTTGTGTTCCTTAACGGGGCGCAGGGGTGGCTGGGGAAGGGGCATAGTGAATGGATGAAGCCACTTCCTTCCTCTGAGTTGAGGGGTCCCCATGAAACTGGGATGTCTTCCTATGTCCACTTCCCCAAAGATCACTGTTGATACCCACATAGCAATTCTTGAGTTCCTGTGATGAGGCATTTTGAAGAAGCTTTCTGCTGAGGAAGAAAAAAATAAACTCTCCAAATTGGAAAGGAATTACTTAGACATCTCTGATCCCAGTTCCCTACTCCATGCAAGAATCCTTCTATAGAAAAGCTTCTGGAAGTCTAGAATCAAAGCATTCTGGATCAGTTGGTATCAAGAATGCCAAGTTCTTACGTGTACACTCGAGTTATATGGAGGCAGAAAATAACGTGACTCACCTGGACCTGTGTGTAGCCCTCCACTTGGTCTGTGAGTGGAGATGCGTGAGGGGAAACGAGCAAGGGCAGGGCTGCAAAGAGGGGTGGGAGTTGTGCACGCGGAGGCGTGGGGTGCTTGCCCAGTGCCTGCTGACCACGGTCTTCTCCCTAGCAGAGCTTGGTAACAACAGGAGGTAAGCAAATAATTCCTGTATCTATTTTTTCCTGTTCGGACCCTGGTATGCACTGTGCGTGTGTTCAAGAAGGCTCCTTTTTCTGGCTGCTGGCCACAGTGATTGCTTAGGAAGAAGCAAAGTAAGAACTGGTGCAAATGCACATGCAGTTTGTAGTGGAGAATCTGATATCATCTCTGGGTACTTTCGTTTTTTGGAGTCTGAAATAACACACACATTCCAGGAGCCTGGGAAAGTCCCAGGTGGCCACCACCATCCGTTGTCTCATTGAATCTCATTAAACTGTGACAGGAGTTCTAGGCTTCTGACCTGGAATGGTTCAAGGGGAAAAGGAGTCCCTGTGGGGAGAGATGCCTTTGAAAGGCAGTCCACCTGTGGACAGAGTCTCCCATGCCTCTGTGAATACGTTTGATGCTCTCTTCCTCCTTATTGAATAAGGACTATTAATAAAAATAGCTTTCAAAGGGACATCAGGATACAGCTGTGTAGCAGGACACAGGGATCAGGCAGATCACTGTAGATTTTGGAACTTTCATTTCCCAAACTTGTATGAGCATGTCATTACCAGCCCGAGCCCCATTGCCCATGTAATAAAGGCAAAGGCATTTGGATTGATAAAAACCAGGCTGCCTGGTTGTGCCCCCTAGTTCCTAGATATTTCTATCACAGCAGCTATATTTTGGGTTAGGGTCTTCAAATTAGAAGCCCCCATCCTCACCCTTACAGACACATCCTCCTTCTGGATATGAAAGAAGGATGTGAGTGTATCTTTTGTAGTTGAGCCTGCGAGTACCAATGGCAGTGCTTATCCAAGGTCTAAGGGCAGGACAGGGAGATACTGGCTACAGCTAGATACCTCCCTGCTGCTAAAGACGGATAAGAGGAGCGGATGCAGAGGAACAGAAAGGGACAGTGGTGGGGGCGGGGAGAGCAGATACTCTGCCAGGCACTTAGCGACACTCTCTTTTACTGTGTAAAGAGGATGCCAGGCAGTACAGTTCCAGCACTTTCTAGCCAGCCATTGTATGTATTGCCATTGTCGCAGCTTCCAGAATTAGCAGTTGACCACTCTTGGAAGCCACCCATTGGTCACCCAGCCCCTGTCAGAGGTGGGATGGTCTGAGTCTTGAAGTCCTTATACATGAAGAATCTGCCACTAATTTAGGATAATTTTCATGCTTCAGAAAAAAAATTAAAAGCCCTGTTGTGTCAGATCCTGGTCCAGCACGTGGCAGAGCACCAAAGGAGGCTTGGTAGGTGGGCATTGGGCAGCCACATTTCCCTGATACAACTCCCACATTCATTGCAGCACTGTTCACAGTGCCCAAGATGTGGCAACAACCCAGGTGTCCATCGATGGGTAAATGAATAAAAAAGAAAATGTGGTATATACACACAATGGAATATTATTCAGCCATAAAAAGGAGGAGATCCTGCCTCATGCGACAGCGCAGATGAAATCGGGGGGCACTATGATAAATGAAACAAGCGGGTCACCGAAGGATAGATCCCACCTGACACCACTTATATGAAGAATCTAAAAATAGTTGAACTTCCAGAAGCAGAGAGCGGAAGGGGGGTCGCCAGGGGCTGGTGGGGGGGAGGAGGGAATGGGGAGTTGCTATTCGGTGTATGAAGTTTCAGTTCTGCAGGATGAATGAGTTCTGGAGGTCTGTTGTACAACATCGTGCCTGTACTGAACAGTATCATACCTCTAAAGAGTTAAGTGGGTGGATTTCATGCAAAGTGTTTCTACCACAATTAAAAAAAAAAATTAGAGCAAAGTCAAAAAGGAAAAAAAAAAGATACAAGTCACTACAGAGCCATGACTTTACACCTGCTCTGAGCTCACTTAGAATTTCTGCCTGTTCATTCTCTTCTGCGAGGAGAGTCATAGCTTTTCTGCTGCCACGTAAAGTTAGCTCTTCCTTCCATTTCTCTAAACTTACCTCCTTCAGCTTAAAGCGGTTCTGAATCCGCTTTAAATCCTTAGTTCTGGGATTTCAGAGGCTGGGGATGTACCTGTTTTTCTGTGTGTGCTTTTCCTAAGCTGTTTTCTAGTGGTGGTCACTGAATGTGTCCATCAGATGATCTCTGAGGTTACATGTACAGTAGTGGGTCCTTTGAGAACTTCCAACAGCGAAATTACCTCAAAGCCATGAGCCAAAGCCATAAGTTCTATCGTGACTTACAAAAAAAAGGCTTTGTTTTCTTTTCTCTTGGTGGTGGTTGTGCTCTGTTCTACCACAGCAGGGAAAAAAGCAGCGCATCCCTCAGAGTATTTACGGACGAGGTGCAGATTCCCAGGACTTTCTATAAATGTCTGGCTCTTTTTGGTTAGGGAAAGAAGCATCCTATTCTCTGGCTTCTGAAGATCTCTTTGAGAACCCCTCTGGGGGATCAAGCATATCCTTGTGTTTCTACGTCATAAATCTCAGCCACAGAAAAGATTGTGTTTATAAATCACCCCCAGATGTCTGCTCTCTAGATCTGCCTCTCGCAAAGTGGGGAAAGAAGATGAGGTGCCAAGTGTCGAGTGCCTGGCACGGTGCCCGCCAGCCCTGCCCTGCTTTTGGGTTTGGGGGGGGTCCTCCTCCATTGTCTCTGTGCACATTCGAAATGGAGTCACCCATGGTGAGGTGCTAGATGTGGGTTGTACAGAACAGATTTGGTTGGTGCCGTTTTAGTTGTTTAACCGTGACCCTCACACAGTTATTAAGAGGAAAATGGTCTCATTTCGTTACTAATGAAATTTCCTGAAAGCCCATAAAGACGATTGATTCTGGGTGGCAGTGTCCAGATTCCGTTGTCAGCTGAATTGCGGTGGGCAGATGTGCATTAGAGGATGGAACATTTTTGATATTAGTCATTAGATATGCAGACATGCACAAGAGCAGGTGAGATGGCTGGGAAACTAGATTCTTCGGTGGGAAGCACTTAGTTTGGAAAGTAGATGCCTGAGAAAATAAGAAAACAGAACGTCACAGCCTGCTGCTTCTGTTGTCTGTTTGGTGTTGGGAATGTGGCAGAAGTGGGGATGTTGACTACTGAAAATTGTTTCTCGAGCTCATAGCCTTGCTCTCCCACATCTGTGTGTTGAGAGTGATTTTTTTTGTTTATTTTTGAGAGAGAGAGAGAGAGAGCGAGAGAGCGAGAGAGCACGTAAGCAGGGGAGGGGCAGAGAGAGAGGGAGACAGAGGATCTGAAGCAGTCTCTCTGCTGTCAGCCCAGAGCCTGATACAGGGCTCAAACACGCAACTCTCAAGGTCATGACCTGAGCTAAGGTCAGATGCTTAACTGCCTAAGCCACACAGGCTCCCCAAGAGTGTTGTTTTATTAAACACCTCCCACCCACTCCCCAACACCTTACCAGAAGAAACAGTTATTGAGCCTAGAGGGAGAATCATTACAAAAGAAAATAATCCAGTGGGCCCATCCAGCACCCCTTCTCAAGAAGATCCTTCCAGGTGAAGATGGCCATTGACTGATATTCTTTTTGATATAAAATAATTTTCTTTTTTTTTTTAACGTATGCTTATTTTTGAGAGAGAGAGAGAGAGAGAGAGCGCGAGAGATCGCGCGCAACCGAGTGGGGGAAGGGCAGAGAGGGAGGGAGACACAGAATCTGAAGCGGGCTTCAGGCTCTGAGCTGTCAGCATAGAGCCCAACATGGGGCTGGAACCCACAAACAGTGAAATCATGACCTGAGCCAAAACCAAGAGTCGGACACTTAACTGACTGAGCCACCCGGTGCTCCATAATTTTCAAAGCAAGCAGATATTACTGAGTTTTGTCCCATCCCCAAACCCACAGCTTTTATTGATCAGATTTTAAAATGACACTAATGATAACACTTTAAAAATCATAGTAAGCAAAGATTTGTTTGAAAAAAGCAGTGTTAGAAATTCAGTCCACACTTAACTATTCCATTGTAATATCCATAAATATCCGTTGAAAATCCTTCCTTAACCTGGAAATTTATAAGTCCTAAAAATTGATTAGAATCGTTCTCTGCTCTTGAGAAGATTGGGTCCTGGGATATTCTGTGTGTGTGTATATATTTTAATACATGTACTTTTGTAACATTATTCTTAATTATATATGCTGAATAATTCCTTTCACTGTAGGACTTTGAAATAATTCATTTCTGTACCCTTTTCTACTCCTCAAACTGCAGATAGTTCATTCAGACCAGGAATTATTAAATTGTGCTTCTGATTAGATATTTCACTTCTTAGTTTTATCTGTAGTGGCTGTTCAGTAAATACTTGAGTGATTGAACGGTGATTTCTACTCTTCAGATTACATCTATAATGTATGAAGTAGATTTGGGGGTGAATATGTGAAACTATCATTTGTCCAAATTCACTGTTTTTCCTTTTATTGTAAAGTAAGTAATTATGAAGTTACTGTAAATAAATGATTATGAAAAATAATCACATTCTCCTTTCCTGCCTATTCCAATAATCTGTTCTCATTTAAGAAACCACCTCAAAACTTAGTGACTCGAACAGAACAAATTTTGTCGTACGCCCCCATGGTTCTTCGGGTTGACTTGGTTCAGCTGGGAAGTTTTGGTTAGAGTCATCGGGTAGTGTGACAGTGACTGGACAGGAAGCTTTGGATTCTTCACACTTGTGTGTGACTCCTGCGCGAGGGTGACTGGAATCGAGGAGGCTGGCTGAGCGTCTTGTCTTTCCGTGTGGCTCACTTTGGCGTCCTCACAGCGTGGTGGTCCCGGGTGGTCAAGTGGCATGGGCAGGGCTCCAGGAAGACAAGGCTAAAGCTGG